>VBSM01001265.1:73800258-73819468 GCA_008086735.1 Cheirogaleus medius | reverse complement strand
AAGAAAGAAAGAAAGAAAAGAAAACTGAATTCACTTTCCACCAGAAGACTGAGGGGAGACAGGGCTTAATAATAATAGTTATCTTTCCCTGAGTGCTTACTACAGTCATATCCTATTCTGTCTTTACATCTTGTTTAATTCTCACAACAGCCCGTTATATTCATAATTCTCACTATTCCTCATTGCAGATGAGGTAACTGAGGCACAAAAAGGTGAAGTTAGCTTTTGTGAGGTCATCGACTGTGATTCAAACCCAGGTCTTTGGCCTCCAACTGCCTGGGTAGCACGGGCATGCCACGTGGCAGGGGACGGGGGTGGGGCACACCTTCCTCTTGGCGATGCTGCGAAGCAGCTCAGCCTTGCTCCGGAGCAGCCCCTGGCCGGCCAGCTCGCGCTCCTCCTCCACGCGGCTCTCCCGCTCCAGCTGCTGGAACTCCAAGTCCTCAAACAGCTTTGTCTCTGTCTCCAGGGCCTCTGCCTCCTTCAACAACAGTGACAAAGGGGGTTGGGTGGTGCTAGCAATGCCACTCTGGACCTCGAAGGCCAGGCCACAGGGGCATGAGCTGTAGGGGGCTGGGCCCGAGGAAACTGGGGAAGAAACCTGCCCCCACCCAACCTCCTCTGCTCTGTTTGGCCTTGCCCCTTTCACGGGCATCACAGCCTGGAGCGCTGGTCCCCCCAACCTTCCCTGTCCCCTCCAAGCCACAGCACCGACCCTGGTGTCCGGCAGGTACTGCAGGGGCCAGGTGGTCCCGTCCCACCGCTCTCCTCTCTTCTTTCTGGGCGGGTGGCCCGCGGGGGCCGGGGGTGGGGGGGCTGGTGGAACTGACCCTTCTCAGCTGCTCCTGTAACTGTTCCCGCACTGACTCGGGGCAGTTATCGAGCTGCGTCTGGAGCTCGGCGTAGAGCGCCTGGCGGGCCTCCAGGTGCCTCCGTCCCGCGGCCAGCTCCGCCCTCTCCTGGTAGGCGGCAGGGCGGGGGAGAGGGCGGGCACAGGGGAGAGAGAACACACACTCCTCAACTCCGGCCCGCGGCGGCGGCAGGGGGCGCGGCGGCAGGGCGGCCAGGAAGGGCGAGAGACGTGGGGGTCGGGAACGGGGTGGGGACAAGAGGAAGAAAGACGAGGAATCACAGAGGAGAACGCCAGGAGAGGAGAAAGAACAGAGTCGAAAGGGAAAGTGAGGAGGGAAAGAGGTGAGGACGGAGAGGGCCAGGCCTGGAGCTGAGGGCTAAGACAGGACTCAGGTGCGGGCACCGGGTAACACAGGCAGAGGTGTCGGGGCAGGGCAGGGCAGAGATTTTGGTCTCTCGCAGTCCCTTGAACTAGGTCCTAAAACAAAGCCCTGTTTTCTCTACAAACCAGTCAAAGCCAAAGCTGGTTCCGCATCACAAAATCAGAGCCTTGAGCTCCCATTCCTCCCCTTTTACCGCTGCTCAGAGACCAAAATTTAACCCTGGGGAAAAGGGCAGTGATGGTGAGGGTTAAATCCAGTGGTTGGTGTGAATCAGGAGCCAGGGATGTTAGAGCCACAGCGATGCAGCCAAAGGAACCCCAGCCCAACCCCCTGGGCCTCCCTCCCCTCTGCCTGGTGTGGGGGTGGGGGTGGGGGGGTGCGGGCACTGCAGGCTGAACTTCAGTAGGGATGAGGGTTGCAATTAGTTCAGCCCGTTGCCATGGTAATAGGAGCCCTAGGAGTGGGTACAGAGAGGAGGTGGATGGTTCTGTCTGGGGTGAGATGACACCTCTGAGGGCGGGAAGGGGGACAAGGGAAGGAGTTGGTGAGTCACCCCTCCCAAGGACAGGCAGAGGAGAAACTGTAATTACTGATTCCAAAGCCAGAGCTGGGCCATGGGATGGGGGCTGAGAAGGGAAGCCCAATGAATCTTCCCCGCCACCGCCATCACTACCACCATCACTACCACCATCACTACCACCACCATCACTACCACCTCAAATAACTTGTCTCTTCCGCAAAGAAAAGGTGAAGTCCGGGTCTCCAGGCACCCCAGGTCAATGGGAATTGAGGTTAGGCATGTTTCTTCTAAAATGCTGAGCTTCACCCCTGGGAGTAAGCCCCTATACTGAATGCCCCCCACACACAACCCCACCCTTCTACCCCACACCCCTACCCATCCCCAGAGAGGAGGACCTGATCATGCCAGTTCCTGCGGTCCAGGTACTTCCTCATCCTTGGAGTCAGCCTTTAAAGCACTGTGTTCTGGGTGGCTCAGGGATGGAAGGAGTGGGGGCCACCCATTCCCATCCTCTAACTGGGGTATCGGATTGGGAAGCTCCAGGGAAAAGGTAGGAAGGGTGGCCACTGTGTTGGCAAAGAGGCCCTGTGCAAGTCCTCCAAGGCCATGCCCACAACTGAGCCTCCTTACCCCTTGGCTCTAGAGGGCAGGCACTGGGATGGGTGGAAGACAGCTTGCCCCTGCTGTGCAGGAAGCTGCCAGGGGGCTTCCTTGGGTCATCTCATACTCTCCTTGGGCAGCAGCCTAAGGCAGCAACCCAGGCATTTCCAATGGGAGGGGCTCTTCAGGCTGAGCAGCTCCACAGCCAAGCATTTCCCCCACCCTTGTACCCCTCCTGCCAATGCCCCATTGAGTAAAGTTGAGCTGTGCCCTCCTGCCAAGTCCTTTCTGATCAAAACCTTGGGGTCCCACACCAAGAAAAGAAGGAGGCAGCATTAGAGGGGAGAGGCCAGGGGCACAGAGGCACCCATAGAGTTAGTGCAAAAGCGGGCATGGCTCAGCGCTGCCTGGGTGGCACTGACAGTTAGGGGCATGCGGAGAGCCCAGGACAGTAATTAGAGGGGGCGTTAGTGCAGGCCTGGTTGGCAAGCATGGAGTTAATTTGGCACAGAATTTGGGAGTGTGGTTTTAGGGGCCAGAGCCAAAGCTCCAAAAAAGGGTAAAAAAGGGTCAAAGAATTTTTAAGCTCCTCAAAATTGAGGACAGGAGGAAGATACTCTCAAAAAATCCAGAAGGAAAAATAAATTCTTGGAAAAATTCTGTCAAATCCAGTAAGAGATGGCCCCTCTCCACTTCAGAGCTTTTGGCACGTTGTTGGGCATCTTGGGCGTGGCTGGCACGACCCCTGTGGGACGGAGTGGCCCCTGCAGGCTGGCACGAAATCTGAAAGGGGCAGGGGCAGGAGCTGGGACCATCTGGGATGAGAGGCTGCAGATCCTGAAGGCTCAGGGCAAGCAGAGGCCCGAGGGCCATCTCCCAAAGACCACAACCTAAGCACCTGAGGCATGCATGGAGGGACATGTTCTCCAGATGGGGGGCCCGAACCTGAATCACTCCCCAGCATCAGCCCCTTGGGCTTGCTCACTGCCCAAGATGGGCCTTTGGCACTTCCTAGGAGGGCCATGAAGGGCCCAGAATGGCAGAAACCCAGGCACCCATAGGTAGCACAGAGACCCAGACAGAGGAAATCCCAGATACCAGCCCAGTCCCTGGCAGTGCCCTCCAAGCTGGTACCTTCCTCAGAGGACAAGGACCCTGTCTTGAAGGGCCACAGAGACCATGTGGTCTGCAGGATGGATGACGACTTGAGGGGTACAGGGCCCCAGAGAAGACAGTTCTCCTTCTCTCCCAGGCCACTGGTACCCAGCACTGGGCTGGGCCAGGTGTGGGTTACCTTGTCCCTCTCCTTCTGGATGCCCATCTCCAAGGCCACCAGCTTCTCCTGCAGCTGGTCCACTGCCTTCTGCTCCTTCTGCAGCAGTGCTCGCTCTGCCTCCCTCTCCCCCTGCAGCAGTGCCCGCTCCATTTCAGCCTGAGGGCAGATACCAGGGTCTCCACCAAGGCAGCTAGACTCAGGCCCCTCTCTGGGGCCTTCACACGGCCTTGGAGGTGTCCACCCCACACCCTTAAGGCCCTCACAGCTCACCTCTCGGGCTGACTCCTGCAGCTGCTGCTCTAGCTCCTTTACACGGACCTTGAGCTGCTCCACACGCCCCAGCACCTGAGCCCGCTCCTCCTCCAGGGCCAGCACCTCTCCCTGGAGCTTGGAGCTAGGTGCATCTTCATGCTGGAGGGGAGGGAAGCCATTAGTCCCAGGAGCCCAGAGCCTTCTAGGATCAGACTAAGAGAACAGATCACCTACTCCTCAGGGTACTTGGGAGGGGTAGCTGGACTAAGACGGGTTAATTCCCCTCCCTGCAAGGGGAACAGTAAGGGCTAGGCTAAAGGGAATATTTACCCCTGAGTGCCAGATCTGGGTGGGGCTCCAAGGAAAGGCAGGTCATAAAGCATATTTATAGCTTGGGAAACTCACTGACACTTCCTTTCCCTTCCTTGCCTCCTCATTTTTACACCTCTGATCTTCAATCTCCTCTTAAACTTGATCCTTCAATTACTTCCTCCTCACTGGGCCTTGGCATTCACAATAGCCTCCTCTGCCCCCAGCAGGTCTGACACCGGCCCCCTTGCCCTGGTCACCCCCTCCATCCCACCTCCTGCTGGGTGCTCTCAGTGCTGCTGCACTCCTCCTTGAGATTTTCTTCATCTGAGCGCTCCACACTCTCCCATAGGCGTTGGGTGGCTCCTCCAGGCTCCTCGACGCTCTGCCCAGAGGCCCCAGTGGCCCCTGCAAGGCCTCGTGAGGGCCTCCGGCCTGCCAGTGCCAATGCTGCAGTGGCCTCCCCAATGCTGGGCAGCTCCCCAGCCTCAGGTCCCCCGTCAGCCCGGCTGTACTCGGCACACAGGTTCAGGATGGTCTCCAGGCGCTGGCGTTCCTAGGAGGGCAGACAGAGCAGGGCATGCTGGGGAGGAGGCTAGGCCCTGGTTAGGCTAGAGCCAGGCTCAGTGTCCTGTTCAGGAGGGACAGTGAGGACACTAGGTGCTTTGGGCTCTGCTTCAAGTCAGGAGACCCCTAACCCCAAGATCTGGGGTAGGCATAGGCAAGCAGGGTACCTCAGAAGTGGGCAGGAGGAACCAGGCTGTGCCACCTGCCCACGTGGCTGGCCCCTCCCGTCTTCCTGTTTCCTTGTTTCCTTTCCCTTCTCAATCTATCACAGGATGGGGCTTCCTCGTGGACATACAGGAACACACCAAACACACATGGAAACACACACTTGTAGGCAGACTAAAGACCACAATGAGAAACAGATAAACTCAGATGCTAATGCTGACATGGGTACACACAGATCTACTGACACACAGGCACACAAGGATACAACACATGTACTGGCCCTACATTAACAGGCAGGCACCAGCCCTGACATGCACAAATGCACACTGCTGCACACTCACACAGATAAACACAGTCTAGCATACAGACAGGTGGGCACCTACACAGACAGGCTGGAAACAGACCCGTGGGCCCACGGGGACCTGACACCCAGCCACAGACATACGGGGAGTAGAGGCAGACCTGGGACATGGTCCTCCTTGTCCCCACCTCAGCTCCAAGTCACCCTCAAGCAGCCCTTGGCCCCTTACCAGCAGGGTGGGCTGCTGCCAGTCCTTAAATGGCCAGGCCCAAGTGTGAGTGCTCCATGGCCCTGCCATTTGATTAGCCCCCTCCCCGCACACACCCCAACTCTGACACAGTCACCTCTCAGGGGCCTAGGAAGGATGGTACAATCACATTCCCAGTCTTCGTCCCCCTCTTCCAGCCCATGGGCTCCCAAAGCTCTCTAGGGTCCCCCGTCCTCCTTAGGTGTCTCTCACCACCTCCGGTTTGTCTATAATGCCTCCACTTACCTGGCTTCCCTCCTGCTGCTTGCCCAGTTCCATGGCAAAAAAAAACCAGGAACAGAGCCTCTGTACCCAGGAGGCTGGGCCAGTGCCCCGCCCCTGCCCCAGGACCCAGATAAGCAGCCTGGTTGAGGTGGGAGGGGCAGGGCGGCAGCCTCCCAGACTTAAAGTGGCAGGTGGGGCAGGTCAGGGCTGGTGGAGAGGTGTGTGCTTGGCGTGGGGATGGGGTGGGAAGGCTGATGGAGGAGCTGGGGAGGCTGGGCCCACCACTCGGCCTGTGCCAGGCTCACTGCCCCCTCTCCAGGATGAGACCCCAGGAGGCCAAACATTCTCTTCCAGGCCGAGGCAAAAACAGTAGAGAGGATACAGTGAAGGAAAAGACTGGGGATCCTGCCTCATCTCTCCCCACCCGACACAAACACTGTCCCACACCCTCACCCAAAACTGTCCTAACTTCTTCTGAAAGGGTTTCCAGACAAACCTCAGTTCTGGTTCTCCTCCTCAAACCAACCCCAGGGTTCCTGGGCCCTCCCCTACCAAGAACCCTGTTCTTCTGCTCACAAGGGAGAGGGCAGAATCCATTCTCCTGTATGTGGGCTCGTGTGTGTACACACTAGCCAGAACTCCTTAAGCTCCCTGCGCTATCTGGGGAATCCCAGCCCCCACCCAGCTCAGATGCCATCTCCAGGACAGCTGCCCAAGCCACACCCAGCCCCTGCATGCACCCACACACAGACACACACAATCACAGTCGCACAGGCCAGCCTGGGGTCAGGCCAGAGGCTGCCCACCCTGTTCTCTCCCTCTTCCCTGCCATCCACACTCCCAGATGATCCTGCCTGGGCCAGGGGGAGCAGCTCCCACCCATTTGTAGAGGCCAAAGAGAGGCAAAAAGAGAAGGACCAGGGGCCTTTCTAAAGGACAAGTCTCAGACAGAGTCAAAAAGACAAGAGAGGCCGGGCGCGGTGGCTCACGCCTGTAATCCTAGCTCTCTGGGAGGCCGAGGTGGGCGGATCGTTTGAGCTCAGGAGTTCGAAACCAGCCTGAGCAAGAGCGAGACCCCATCTCTACTAAAAAATAGAAATAAATTAATTGGCCAACTAAAATATAGAAAAAATTAGCCGGGCATGGTGGCGCATGCCTGTAGTCCCAGCTACTCGGGAGGCTGAGGCAGAAGGATCGCCTGAGCCCAGGAGTTTGAGGTTGCTGTGAGCTAGGCTGATGCCACGGCACTCTAGCCAGGGCAACAGAGTGAGACTCTGTCTAAAAAAAAAAAAAAAAAAAAAAAAAGACAAGAGATCTAGGTTCCAATTCCAGCTTTGCCAGAACTTGCGGTGTGACCTTAGGCAAATCCATTCCCCTCTCTGACCTTCCCATCATCACGATCTGCTTCTCAAACTGAGGTGCAAGGTCTCACCATAAATGTGGTATGTTTTCCTACAGCTTCACTGTGCTCAGGTAAATAACATGAAACTTAATTTATATATTAAAACAAGTGCTATGTTGTAGAATAAATGCAAAATTAGCATGAATTTAAAATAAAGCCTGAGATTTCAAAGGAAGTTCTTCATCAGGGCACCAGAGCCATGAGATACTGGTCACTAAGGTGTATCCTGGAGGCAGGAAAGCTTGAGAAGCCCAGGCCTGTCCAGGGCCCCTCCCGCTCTGCCAGCTGGCCTGCCTGAGGCCTGGCAGAGACCCTGCCATGGATGGTGGCAGCCTCCCTGCCATCCGCTCACCAGCCTCTCCATCTCCTGCTCCCGGAGTCGCTCTTGGCGCTGCCGCCGGTGATACTCCAGGAGGTCATCCTCATTGTCACTGATTTCTGTGATGCTATTTTTCCGCTCGCGCGTGACAGGCACCCGCAAGTCCCCACTAGAGAGCTTTCTCTGGGCACAGGGGCTGTGGCGGGGCGAAGCCCCCGTGAGAGAGCCCAGACTGTAGGCTGGGCTCAGCCTGCCACTGAAGCTGCCCTTTCGGGGGGCCAGTGACTCCCCTAGTGTGGGTGAGGGGCTCCGTGTCCTACGGCCCCGTGCCCCCAGCGTCAGGGAGAAGTCCTCTGGTGAAGCCCCATGGGCTGCCCAGCGCCGGGGCCGAGGACTCTCTGCCACTTCTCTGGTTAGCTTGGGGTCTGGGGTGGTCCGGGTAGGCAGAGGGGAGAGAGCTCGTCGGGACAGAGATGGGCTCAAGGGAGGGAGTTCTCGCATACTATCCAGGCCCCGGCGACCCATGCGGGGACTCTCAGGAGGCTGCAAGGTGCGGGTGGCTAACCCATCTGAAAATGTTCGGCCCACCAGCTGGCGTGAAGGGCTGGTTGTCAGCACCCGCTCAGTGCCTGGAGGCTCACAGAAAGGGCTGGGAGGGCGGTCCTGGAGCGTGCCAATCTTGTTGCGGGGAGCAGGGACTGGAGGCTGGAACTTGGGGCTGCCAGGAATGCAGGTGGGTTGGCTGCGAGCACTGGAAGCTGGGTATTCACTCAGGCTGATAGCCACCATGGGCAGCTGCCCACCCAGCCGGGGGCTCTCGGTGGCTCTGCGAGCCTCTGCCAAGACAGTAGCTGCAGGGCTGTCTGTCAGCAGACCTCGGAGGCCAGGGCTTGGAGGCCTCTCATGACCCCCTTTCCTGCCCAGCCGAGGGCTCTCAGAAGAACGGGTACTGCTTGGGTGGGACTGCGGGGGTTGCAGAGCCAGATGGTAGCTGGATGAACGGGCAGGCACCAGCGGGGGCACAGAAGGTCCTGGCTCCTGCCCGCTGGGTGAGTGACTGGCACAGCTTCCACTGCTGGCTGGTGAGGAGAGTGGAGAGAAGGCTGGAGAGGTGTTCTCATAGCTGGAGCCCACAGACATGGCACCAGGGCTGATTGGTGGGGACAGCAGGTAGCGCCCACCATTAGCCATCGGTGACAGCGGAGAGGTTGCAGCAGGCTTCTTGCCAGCAGCTCCAGGCTCCTCTAGCACCAAAGAGTCCATGATCTCCTGCAGGTCCTTCTCAATAGAGCTCACCAGGGAACTGTGGCTGGCACAGGCTGAGGGTCCCCGGGTTGCAGGCTGTGGGGTGTGGTTCCCATTCACCAGACTTTCTGATTCCACTGAAAGGAAATGCAAAAAGGCCTCAGGCCCTGGTCTTCGACTTTGGGGAGCTACGAATCCATAAAATGAAGGGCACTTACCCCACCTCCTCCTAGCACAGTGAGACTACAAAGGCTCTGGAGAAGAAGCCAGGAGATCTGGGTTCTGGCACCATTCAGCTCTGCCATTGACCTGCTGTACAACCCTGGCCAAGTCACTTGCCCTCAGTTTCCCCTTCCATAAAGGAAAGGAATGGGCAGGGCCCTTCTGCCTCTAACATGTAATGACTCAGGACACAATTAGCAACAATGCCAGGCACTTCTGAGCCAAGTTGATGCCAACTCACCCCAAGACTAGAATCCTCCCTGCCTTGGTTCTCCCAACCTCGTAAATCTCTATTCAGGATGGGCAGGTGGACATTACACAAAGAAGATGGGGGCCAGGAGAGCTGGCCAGAAGTTCCAGGGGCTTCTAGTCTAATAGGACATCAGGGCCTCCCAACACAGGAACTATAGGCCCAGGGGGAAAAAACTAAAGCCTCCAGGGCTGGCCAAGGGGTGTGTGCTGCATCACTTTGTCCAGTCAGAGGCAGGAGAAAGATCTGGTGCTAATGGCTGGTTCCTGGAAGCCAGGCTGGCCAGCAACTAGGTGCAGCCCAGGTCCTCCAATTATCCCATTAAGCCACACCAATAAGCATCTGCTTTTGCCCTGCCCCAGCCCCAGTCAACAAATCAGGAGTCCCTGGAACCACTGCCCCAAACAGCTAAGTGAGTGGAATGACAAGGCTGGGGTTGGGGCAGGGTAAAATTAACTAGGGAATAGACTGGAAACCCAGGCTTCTGAGCCCCCAGGAGACTGGAAAAGACTGGGGCTAGGGGAGCGAGGGAAAGCCTTTACAAGACTGAGTTTGGGTCCGATATTATGAAGATTGTGTGAGATACAGTCAGAGGGGTTCTCATGGATATTGAGTGATCCCAGTACCATCCACCTTTCCTCAGGTCCCCAGACTATACAGTTAGACCACTGATACCAACCAACTAGGTATACTTAACATATGTGTCCACCTGTCCCAGCACCACTTTGACATCTGTCATCCCACAGCCACCTAAATGCCAGTGCAAAATTCTGGGGTGGTAGAACCACTGGTGGCCTCCTGGTCTACACCCCACCCCCTAGGCAGCTGGGCTGAGGAGGCCTATGTTGGTTCCCTGAAACAATCAGCAATTCTCCTCTAAGGATCAATAATTCACACACAAACTGCAGCTGTTCCACTGAGTCATCAGTGGGCATGGCATGGCCTGAGGGCTGGGCAGCGCCCAAGGACATGATCATCAGCAGGTGGAACCCACCAGAGCTTACTAGGGGGTCCAACCTAATGCTTCCTTCTGCCCTCTAGGCCACCCTCGAGAGCGAGGCTCCCTGGTGGTGACATAATGGGCCAGGTCCCAGACACTGAGTGGCATCCTCCAGGGCAGTGGGGTCCAGGCTGGAAGAGCCCTCCATTCCTCAAGGTACGATTCCCCAATTTTAGCTATGCAGCACTGCCATATATCTCTCCTAGTGGCTCCACTGCTTGGCATTCTCCACCAGCCCATGGCAGGTGGCAATGAGCCCAGACCATAGGTATTGTCCTGCCCTAACACTCCAAGTGTGGCTGAAGTGGGCAAGGAGGAGGACTGTCCAACAAGTACCACCAACCCAACCCCCTGCTCCAGCTGGGTACCTACCGAGGCCAGGGCCGTAGGGCGGCCCAGGGGCCCGGGCCCCTGCTGGAATCATGCTCTTCATCCACTTGGCTTCAGCTGGGTGGTTAAAGCGGAGGAAGGTGGACTGACCCAGGCACAACATGCAGCCTGTAGAGAAAGCAATCGCTTGGCAGAGCAGGCAGGGCTGAAGCCACCCTCACCCCAAAGCACGAACAGGTCACTCCAGGCTCTAAAGAGTCCACCTGCACTCACAGAGGCCACACAATCCACACCTGACCCTGCCTATGCCTGAGACAGGCACCTTCAGGGCTCCACAGCACAGGGCAGAGTGGAAAGAGCAAGTCCCAAGATCAAAGTCCTCATCCTAACTCCTCTTCTTACTAGCTGTGAGATGTTCGGATAGAGTCACTTCACCTCTGAGTCTAGTTCTCTGATCAGAAAAATGGGAATAATACCACTGACCTTACAGAGTTAATAAGACAGTGTATGTGAAAGCACTCTGTAAATGAAGAAAGTTCTTCAGAGAACACAGACACCCATGTCCCCCCAACCTCAACCTGTACCCCTGATCCACCTATCTGCACTTGGGTAGAAGGGTCAGTTTGAGAGGTAGCAATTTCCAGGGTCACAAAAAAGAGTCTGAGTTAGGGGACAAGGGAAAAACTATGGATCAGTCAGATGACCTGGGGGGATCAGAATTTGCTTCGACTCCTTATCATTGTGTGGCCTTAAGAGAGCTGCCACCCTCTCTGAGCACAAAGGGCATGACCACCACCCTCTTTCTTTCTGACAAAGCAACCTCTGGCTGCTCCCTGGTCTCCCCTAGAATCTAGCCAAGGCTAGGCCATCGGGCCCAGCCTCAGCCAAGCACATTCCCAGGCAGCAAACACAAGCCCATGCCTGCCCTGGAAGTGCAAGTACCTGGAGTAGGGAGGGTTCGTGAGAGCCAGAAAATGTAGCCAGGGGCAGCAGGAGTGTGCACAGCGGCAGGTGTGCCCACAGGCACCTAAGCCTGGCTGGCAGAACTCCACCTCCTGGTCACACCAGGTGCTCAAGGGCTCCTGCAGAAGATGCGATGTTGGGAAAAGACACAGCCCTGTTGCTCTCTACCACCTGCCCTTCCAATTTGTCCACGCCCCTGGTCCCTGACCCCAGGCTCCCGTCTACCCAATCTGGTGCCATTTGGCGCCCCAAGCTTCATGCCAGTCTGAGCTAAGACTGGCAGGGAAGTCTACATTCCTGGACGCTGAGACAGTTCAGCTCAGGCAGGCCGCAAGAGCAAGGGGCACCCAAGGCCACGTGGGTACCTTGGCAGGCCCCCTACTGAGAAGCTCAGGAGCCTGTTTCTGGGACCTTGGGCATTGCCATGGGGTAGGGGTCTAGCAGGCTGAGAAGCCCATATTAGAAAACCATAGTGGACAAAGCTACCCACTACTTTGGCACACCCACAGGCCCTCCCAGGCAAGCGGCACCAACAATTGTAAAGGCTGATGGGTGGTTGGGAGAGGGTGGAGACTTCCCTGCCAAGCCACCTATCAGAGAAGCTGATCCCAGTGTAATCATAACCGGAATAAATAATAGCGAACCACACCGTCCACCTAATTACAACCACAGCTGTTTCAGAAAGAGCCCTGTCAGGTCCCTCCTCCTCTTTTCAGCCATTTAACAGGCTAATTAATGATGAGTCCACAGGGTCTAGACAGACCCACTCAACCCTAGGTTGATGGGGGGAAGTGTAGTGGGTGGTGGGGATAAAGAGCCTGACCACATAGTCTAGGCTAGGAAGAAGGTGAGAAGTTGGGGTGGATTCCAGCCCAGCAGCACCAGGCCCACCCAAGGAGGCTATGAACATCTAAGGACCCTCTACCTTGGCACCCATAGCTCTAAGTTCCCTGCCCCCTCCTCAGTCCTGCCCCCTCCCCCACATAGGGGGTGTGGCCATGCTGCCTCTGGGCTATAAATAGTGATGCCAGGCAGCAGTCTAGATCCATATTAATAGAGCGGGCAAGAGGGCAACAGGACTGAGAGCAGCCCAGCTCCTGCCCAAATTAACTTTCTATTTGCACTCAGGGGCCCCAGCATTGCCCCAGCTCTGGCCCCTTCAACTCCCATGGGCTTGGTGAGCCTGTTTCAGGAAGAAGCCCCCTTTCTGCTCACACTTGCCCCACACCCCCAAAGGCCAGCCATCTCAGGAAGCCCAGGAAGCCCATCCAACCAAAGTTGTGGTCTGTGCCCCCCCCCACCGTGCCCAGAGGGGCTCAGGGCCCAGCTGTGTGCAGGTGGGTGGAGAAGCTGTACATCTGGAGGAGAAAAACTGGGCAAAGGAGAGGGTAGATCCTGTGTCTGAGAGATGCAGAGGGGAAGCACCCGCACAAACAGACCCACACACAGACTTGAAAGCATACATGCTCACACACTCACAGAGTAATGGCCACTGTCCTCCCGGCCACACAAATAGAATGGAATGGCCAAAGGGAGGCTGGGTGAAGGGAAGATGGAAGGAAGGGCCTTGGCCCTTCCCATCAGAGACCTCTTTTGGCCATAACACAGACTCCCTTCATCCTATCCGGGACCCTTTAACCCCATCCGAGGGAGGCGGGTCCCAAGGAGAGGACTGCCAAGCGCTGGGGAAGATGAGGTCTGCACCGCTGAGAAGTGCTCTCAAGCACAGAATCTCCACTTAGAAATGTTCAGGGCACACACACAACCGAGTCTCACAGCCTCATGCTCCCAAAGAGGGCAGAGGACCCCCAACCCCATCCCCCTCCTGGCGCCCACTCTCCCCAGGACGCCCCTCCCAGCCTGAGCTTCTCCACGCCCGGCTACCCGGAGGCTGTGGCTGGCCCGGGGCTGAGGACTCACCGCTGAACCCGGACCTCCGGATTGCTTGCCCCTGCTAGCCCGGGCCCTCCAGGTTCCCGGCCCGCCTGGGGCCTCTGCCGGGGGGCGGGCTGACCTTCTGCGCCGCCGGCTTCAGGCTCCAGGCTCCAGGTTCCAAGCTCGGAGCGAGCAGCGAGGCAGCGAGCAGCCGCCAAAGCCCGGGGAGGGGCGGGCCGGCCACCAGTGGCGGGGGAAGGGAGCCAGGGAGGGAGGGACAAAGGAGAGGAGGAGGGGAAGAGGAAGTGATGGAGGAGAAGAGTGGAGAGCTGGATGGAGAGGGCGGGGCGGGAGGATGCGAGGAGAGAGCCGGCGGCATCCTGCGCCAGGGGCAGGAGGAAAAGTGGGGTGGGAAGAAAGGTTCAACAGAGGTGACTTGAGGGAAGGAAAGGTGAGGGGTAAATACAGAGGCCAGAGGGTCCAGAGTGGGAGCAAGAGTGAGGAGAGCGAAGGTAGGAAGTCTGTGGCTGAGGCCTGGGGTCCTGGCCAGCCCTGTCCTGAGTGGCTGTATCACCATCAGCCAGTCACACCCTCTGGTCTCAGATTCCCTATCTACAGAATGAGGAGGCTGGTCTCAATGACCGCTGCTGGACGTCCAGCTCTGACATTCCAGGGCTTCATATGTGAGAGACAGGAAAAAAGCAGGGACTCCACAGGATCCAGCTAGGTCACTAGGTCCACTCTGGCCCTCAGCCTGCCCCCTGTGACAAGGTCACCCTAGGCTGGGAGTTCAGGCCAAAGCAGTGCTGTGTGCAATGCAATGCTCTTTTCTCCATCCTAAACACTGCCCCCACCCCTTCTGGCCCCACTCCCCACAGCTCACCCCTTAACCCAGGCTGGACCAAGGCACTACCCCTTTCTCCATCTGAGGGGAGCCAGCCCACTTCCTGGGGCCCTGGAAGTCAACCCTACCTCCTGGCAGCCACAATCTCCAGTTGTGCTAGCCCCAGCAAAGGGTCCTCCACCCCAATAAGGTACCCTTCCTATCTGTGAAACACAAATGTCTGGAGCTTCAAGGGTCAGGCTGAGATTCTGAGACAGGCAGGTAGCCACTACCCAGCCAGGTCCCCCCAAAATTCCTCTTGCTCCAGAAACCTGGTTCCTGGACACCAGAACCTTATGAGACAGGCTGTGTGTGCTCAGCAGCTCACAGGGCCTTACACACTGTCTCTCAGATGCACACCAACCCTTGCTCAGTCACACTGACACTACCTCCGATATGCACACTCTGAATCACACAGACAGCTGCATTAAACACATTCTTTGATGTCCTGGTGTGGTGTGGTGGCTCACACCTATAATCCCAGCACTTTGGGAGGCCAAGATGGGAGGCTTGCTTGAGGCCAGGAGTTCAAGACCAGTGTAGGTAACATAGCAAGATCCTGTCTCTACAAAACAATTTTTTTAAAATTAGCTGGGCCTAGTGGCATGCACCTGTAGTCCCAGCTACTCAGGAGGTTGAGACAGGAAGATTGCTTGAGCCTAGGAGTTCAAGGCTAAAGTAAGCTATGATCACACTACTACATTCCAGCCTGGGAAGCAGAGCAAGAACTCATCTCTAAAAAAAAAAAAAAAAAAAATTGGCCAGGCTGGGTGGTTCACGCCTGTAATCCTAGCACTCTGGGAGGCCTAGGCAGGAGGATTGCTTGAGCTCAGGAGTTCGAGATCAGCCTGAGCAAGAAGGAGACCCTGTCTCTACTAAAAATAGAAAAAATTAGCCAGGCATAGTGGCAAGCGCCTATAATCCCAGCGACTTGAGAGGCTGAGGCAGGAGGATCCTTGAGCCCAGGAGTTTAAAGTTACTGTGAGCTAGGATCATGCCACAGCACTCTAGCCAGGGCAACAGAGAGAGACTCTGTCTCAAAAAAATAAATAAATAAGAAACACACACACATACACATGCTCTGTCTCTCACACACTTTTATTCTCATGCTCACATTCCCCTAGGCACCAACCCCCCTCTTAGTGACACTCTCACTCAGGCATAGCTATCCTTTCACTCAGTCCCTGGAGAGACTCCGAAATAAAAAGTCAACCTCCTTAGAGAAATAATCAGGCAACTTTTCCACCCTTGCTAAACAGCACACCACCCCACTTAACCACGCTGTCAACTGTAGGCACACACATCCACACACTCTCATGTGCACACACATCTTATTCCCCTTCTGAAGGAAAAAGGAAGAACCATATAGGGTCAAATGCAAAATGAGGGGAGGCTTAAAAAAAAATCTCAGGAAGAGTGATTCATCGGTCTGGAAACTGTGATGGCCAGCTGGACAGACCCAGGCATACACAGAGGATGCCCGCCAGTGAGAAATAGGGCAGGAGGCAGACACAAAGAAGTGGGAAGCTAGGAGCCTTCCCTCGGCTCTCCTTCCTTGGAGCCTTGTTAGTTAAGATCTTTATCAGTCTTATAACAGAGAAAAGTTGGAGGCTCCACTCCCAATTAACAGAAGGAATAACTGGGTGGGAGAGGAAGAGGCTCAATGTCCTGGATCCCAGAAAGAGAAGGTTGGATAACCCAGGAATCCTGGCTCCCCACCCACCCCTCTGCTGGCCCTCACCCAAGCCCCTACCCATCAGTGAGAGGCTTAGAAAGTGAAGGAGACTTGGAGACTAGGGCTGGCAGCAGATGCTAGGAGGAGATGGGGACCTACTGTCTAGACAGCCTGGGCCCTGAGCTGTGTGGCTTTCTGGGTCCTCCCCCACTTAGTCCCCTCCCAGATCTTTCATGTGGTCTGGCACTGTGGTCCCAGGGTGGGGCAGCCTAGACTCAGATTGAGATTCCTCCTCATTTCCTTAGTTCTATTCCCAGCTCTACCCCTTGCTCTGTGGAGAAGAGGGCAGCGTGGGATGTGCCAGGATGCCTGGGTACGAGGGGTGGAATCGGGATCTTCTTGGCTCTCTCACTTCATGCTCCCATGTTCATAGCTCTGTGCTAAAGGTTGGCATCTGCTTTCTGCCCGCCTCCCCCCTTCCCTGGCCGAGGCATATTCCTGCTGGAAGAGCCTGTCACTGCCATCTCTGCTTGTCATGAAGTGTGTCTCTCCAAGTTGCCTATGGCTGGGCACAGTGCCCAGAATGATGCATCTAGGGGCTGGCCCAGCCAGAGCAGGCTCCTTGTTATTCCCAGGGTAGCCTTCTGTTTTTCAAAGAGGAGGGTTCCCTCTACAAGGCCAGATTAGGGGAACAAGACAGGAAAAATGTTCCTCCTGTACATATGCCCACAGATAGGCATATGGCCAATGAATTCTCGTATACACACACAGACATTTTGGTACCATCAGTCCTGAGTTCACCCCTGCCGCCCACTTGAACACACTGATCCATAAACACAGGAAAGACACAAACACAGAGATACACAAGCCCAGAGTCACAAACACATCCGGAGATACATAAACACACTCCAGTTATACAGACACACAGAGATAGCACATGCACCCCCGAGCCACCCAGTTTCCAAGGAAACGCACTCCCAAGAATGTCCGGAGTGGGGCCAGGCAGGGCTGGGCTTGGTGCCTTGCTCCAGAGATGAGACAAGGAAACCCTCAGCTCCTGGAGCCCAGGGGAGGGGGAGGACGGGGAGAAGAACACCCATTCCTTTGTGCCTCTGCCTACCCCTCCACAGGCTGCCAAGCTTCTGAGACAGGCCAGCCCAGACAAGAAAGCTATGGGGAGAGGGGAGAAAAAGGGAAGGGGTTTAGGGTCAGAAGAGAGTAGGAGGGTACATACTTGGCAGGGTGGGCTTCTGGCTGGTAAGAGTGGGGGGGGGGTCACTGGGGCCACAGAAAATGCTTCAGAATTCCATCCTGGCCCTAGGCATTCCCTCTTCTCTGGGAGCTAAATAATGTACTGGGCAGACTGGACAGAGAGGTACACAGAACATGGGTTCCTCCACCCTGCTCCTAACATGCAGGGTAACAGTGAACATTCTTGCCTGTGAATGTGATGGATTAGGGGCTGAGGTGGGGAGGGCTGGGCCTTCTTTGAACTTTGCCCTGCCTCTCCTTGCTGCTCTATTGTCTCACCTCCATGCTCTCAAATCTTGGAGAAGATGCTCTCTCTGAGACTGAACAGGATTGTCAGGAACCAGATGCCATCACAGCCAAAGCCCCAGTTTATGGGGGTTCCCCCTATCCTACCACACCAGAGACCTTGAAGCCTGGAGAAGGCAAGGGCCTACCTGCTGCTGCTGGTGGACCTGCCTCTTTGAAATCAGTTGTCCATGCCCTGCCCACCCCCAAAGGCAGGAAGAACAGAGTGGGGCAAGGTCAGGTCTCCAGGGTCAGCTGTGAAGGGAGTAGCATTGAAAGGCCCCAAGGGTTGTGAAGAGGAGAGAGGGAGACAGTGGAGTGAGTGGAATTTCCACTGTACGGGGGCTTTTAGCCTGTGAGAGACCCCAGAAAGCAATGCCAGCAAGTCCTCCTGCTCAGAGCCAGGCTTAGCCCAAAGCTCCCATCCTCCTGTTAACCTCACTTCTAACCTCCACCCAAATCTTTTTTCACTCCCCTGAGTTGATGATTCACTGGATGAATTGATGCTCAGAACCTTCTTTCCAGAGTGAACACACCTGATCTGTCGAAGTGCCACCTGGTCCAACCCTTTTCCTGCCTAGTAACTACAACGATTAGGAGCTCAGTTTTTAGAGCTACCTTAAACAATGGAATGGTCCATTCATGACCCAAAAGCTGTCAACAATCTTGGGTTTTTTGTTTGTTTGTTTGTTTGTTTGTTTTGTTTTGTTTCGTTTTGTTTTTTTGAGACAGTCTTGCTCTGTTGCTACAGCTAGAATGCAGTGGCATCATCATAGTTCACTGCAAACTCAAACTCCTGGGCACAAGCAACCCTCCTGCCTCAGCCTCCCAGAGTAGATGGGACTACAGGTGGACTACAGGTGCCCACATCATTTTTCTATTTTTAATAGAGATGGGGTCTTGCTCTTGCTCAGGCTGGTCTTGAACTCCTGAGCTTAAGCAATCCTCCTGCCTCGGCCTCCCAGAGTGCTAGGATTACAGGCATGAGCCACCTGTCCAGCCTGTCAACAATCTTGTGACAGGAGAAGGCATGTCCTCAGATTTGCCATCAGATTTTCCTTTGCCCCATCCCCACCAGGAGGTATTGTCCTCCTCTCCAGCTTCTCAAAACAACTCCCTCTTGGCATTGTTTCACAGTGCCACAGTGCTGTTTCACAGCAGTGAAAGCTTCTCACTGCTACTGCAATTGCTCTTCTCCAACAGCTGCTAACAACCACACCACACCCTAGGCCCTCCAATAGCAGGAATCAGAACCTCTTCTCTCCCCATGGTGTCGGGAGGCAAGTTGGGAGTGACCAGAGAGAAAAGCAGATTGAAGACAAGTCTGGATGCTGGGTGGGGGTTGGGTTGTTGTTTAGGTACATCCAGATGCACCTGAGCACCCCATCCCCAGTACAGGCCACTCAGGCAGTTACCATGGCAATCACCACCCTAACGTGCACAGCTTTTAAACAGAAGCCCCCTCTGTTTGGGGGTATCGAACCTTACCCTGAGTGAGCCGTGTGGGCTGCCGGACAGGGAGCCCATCAATAGTGCAGGCATTGCCACAAGGGTAGAGGGTGAGGGTGCCTCGCAGGTTCTCAATGTAGCAGTGCTCTGGAGCCAGGCCTGGCCCCTGCAGTGAGATGTCTCTGGCTGCAGAGCCAATCACCGTCCTCCCTGGAGACAGAAGGCAAACTGAGTCAGAGGGGTTGTCCAGGCTGAGGAGGCAGAGACAGGGCAAGGAGGGCCACAATAGAAATGTATTTCCAGGCCGGGAGCGGTGGCTCACGCCTGTAATCCTAGCACTTTGGGAGGCCGAGGCGGGTGGATC
>VBSM01001265.1:73775999-73794517 GCA_008086735.1 Cheirogaleus medius | reverse complement strand
AGTAGCACCTCCCCCCGCCTGCACAGCGCCCGCTTTGTTCATCTGTACAGCTGGCTCTCCACCACCACCACCCTCCCCTCCGGACTCTCCTAGACCACCCTCCAGCCCTAGGCTTTAACTGCGCTTCTGAGAGGGAGTTTTGACAGTTTCTCCCTCTCCTTCCCCCCCCCTTCCTCCTCTACTCACCCTCCTGCTTTCTTTTTACCTTAGATGCCTGAAACGTCCACTGGCTCCCAGTGAACCTCCTAGTTGCAGCCCCTGCAACATGCTCTCAACATCTCCACAACTCTGCTGAGGTACTCAGGTCTTCCCCCTCACCCCACCATGAAGAGCTGTAAATGGGATTGTTGACAGCCCTGCATATCAGGCTTCACAGACTTTCCTTAGGATAGGTACAAGAAGACATGTTCAAGTGCCATGCCAACTCTAAAGCGCAGGAAAGCTGAATGGAATTGTGATCTCACCCCCATGGAGGGGCACATCTACGGCAGATCTGCTGGATTACAGATTGGAAGTTGGGAGGCAGGCTATAGATAAGCAGCTGAGCATGTAGTTCTATAGTTGGTTGGGTCTCTGTAGGAGTGAGGGTTAATAAGGTAGAAAAGGGGGCACTAAACACTTAAAAGTGGCCTAGAAACCGAGCCTCCTTGAGGTCATTCTGCATCTCAGCCTCCACCCGGAAATCCAATGCTGACAGTAGATCCTTACCTTGCAAAGCCAGCTATTGCCCCAAGAGACTGGCTGGGGAGGCCCTAGGGAGCTGAACTCAGCTAGACTGGACTTCTTTAACCTGCACTCTTACAAGGACCCTAGAAACTTCTTTAGTGAAGGAAGTAGCAGAAAGCCCTCAAGTCTGGTCTAAATCCCAGCTGGGGTGGATAACAAAAAATAATTTGTCCTCTATGGAATGGGCAAGTCCTATTCTGATTCAGTGGCTTTAGTTTGTGCTCTCTCTCCCCAAGCCTGGAATAGCAGGAGACTGGACTGTAGGAATCTCTGGTCACTCATTGACAGGGCCAGCATTAGCAGGGGGCCCCCCACAATGGAGGCTGGATCTGACCATGGCCAAGCAGTGGACAAGGGGGAGGGGAGAGGGGCCCTTTGCTACTACCTGCTATAGCCAGGAGGTAGAACCACAGGGCTCCAGAATATGCTGTGGATACCAGGAAACCCCAGGATTTCGGGGTGGGGTGGGGCACGAGATTTACTCTTCCTCTCTTCATACTGTTTAAAGCTCATAAAAGTAACTTAACTCTGACCAACCTTCATAAGGCAGATAACAACAGTAATATTCAGGTTATTCTGGTATGTAAAATAAAATAATAAAGAAAAGAAAACCCAAACTGTCGTATCCCATATGCCAAGACCCAGCATTTGAGGGGAGGGGCTCAGATTGGGGTACCTCAGAAGCTTTTTACTTAACTCTGCTTCACAACCCCCAGCTCCTCTTCACCATCTTGGTCAGGAGGAATTTCAGGGAATAATCAAGCCTGCCACGAAGGCAGCTGACACTGAGGCAGGGGGTTGAAACAGCACCCAACTTTTCTTGCTTTTCTCGCAACGCAGGGACCAGCTGACCCCATGATAAAGGCACTGTGCAGTGTCCTCTCTCCTGCTATCAGGCCTCAATGTTCCCACAGTTAGATCACTCAGGGGACTACAGACCGACTGCCCCTACCCTCCACCCCCACCCCACTGCACATCTGGAGCCCATCAAAAAACTCAGTGCTCTCTCATAGTTACGCAAGAGGTCGAGCAGCTGGGAGCTCAGGAAAGGGGGAGGAAGAGAGGGGAAGAGAGTAGAAAACAGCTTTCCAGGCATGCTTCAGACTTTCCGAAGTGGAAGCAGGGGGAGAGGGCAAAGGCTGGGTGTGGAAGGAAGAGTGGATTTTTTAAGTCCCTCTGCGCTTGGCTGTGAGTGTCAGGAGTGGATTTCCACGTTCCTCCTGCCTTTGCCTTGGCACATTTCCCACTCTGTGCATCCTCTTATATTGTACTCCCTCTAGCCCCAGAAAGAGGTGATTATTGCTTATACAGCAAGCAATCCCTGTAGATACACACCCTCTCCCAGAAGGCTATCCCTTTCTGGCCTCTTTGGATCCTGAACTCAGGCATCATTAGCGTAGGTGTGGTGGCAGCAATGACGCTGCACTAACTTGGGAAAAACTTCAAAGCTCTCTCCTCTTCTCAGCTTGTCTTAGAAATTGCACAATCCACACTTCTACCCAAAGCTAACATGCATCCAAGCTGAGTGGGAAATTTGGGCAGGACAGAATGGTCTTGTGTACCTTCATGGCTCAAGACTACCTTCCTAAGAGCTGAAAAGAACAAGCATTCATTTGGGCAAAAGAACAGGGAACAAGACCTATTTCCATTTCTTTCCTTATCTTGAGTGTGTAATGCCTCTTTCAAATAACCTCTGTCCTCGTGTGGTAATCAAACTGATTACACAGAGTACACTGAGGGGAGCTTTCCAGAATTGGACTAAACCCTAAATAACCACTTAGCCCCTGCCCTAAGAACAGCTGGGCAAAACCTTTTCATTTTTTGTGGAGGATGGAAGGAAGGGTCCACACTTTTAAAAACTTGCCTGGTAGCTTGGTATGTGTGAGAGAAAACAGCCTGGTTTGGACAGGTAGTCTAATTTTTTCTAAAGGCCTGCCTCTGTATCGATCCCGAACTCCCCAGCGTAAGGTGTGAGACAGTTATTTGTAGAGATGCTATCTGTCCTTGGGTAACAGCAATGCACAGCAACCAACCTATTTGTGGATCTTCTAAATAGGAGTTTCAAAGTTCTAGAGCTGCAAATATAAATTATTTACCAAAGGGAGAAAGGAGAAACGGGGGGTGGGGTGGGCAGGGGATGTGTTTGGATTAAGAAAGATATACATAGTAAAAGAGAACTGACTGTTTCTTTTTGAGATTCCTCTAAAACCTCCAAACCTTATTCCCCACTCTCATGGAGACCCAAGTTGAGTATCACAGTTGTGGTTAACACTCGTCTAGCTTAGCAAAAAAGGCTTTATAAACAGGCAGTCGTTGCTTCTAGTTCATCTTCCTGAGGCTGAGGACTTGTTTTCCTTCTGTCTCCTTCCAATAAGCCCTGCCAGATGTGAACTTTAATAAAAGGTTATTCTATATCAATCCTGGAAATCTCCCAGATCCTACCCAGAGTGAACAACTTTAAAACTGTTCACAATTTTTAGATTAATTGGAGAGTTTTCCCTGTCTGAGATGCCTGGGTTGACAGATTTGAGGTTTGAAGCTACTATGAGTAAATGACTGACAGTTCTTAAAAGGAACTCCTGTCCAGAGGTGTGTCTCATACCTCCTCTATGTGTAATGAACTAATCCAGAGCAGGAACCACGAGCTTCCTACACCAGACAGAATGCTCAGTCAGATCTAATTATTTTGCTAGTCTCCCTCACAAGAGGCCAACGAAAAGTCCACTTGATGCCTCAGAGGGATTAGCAGCCAGTCAGGGGGTGTGGCATGGTTTTGGTGTCCTTCACTGGATTAAGGTTACAGTCTTAGAGAGCCAAGCCATACTTTAGCAACATTAGAACAGATACTATTTCACTAAGAAAAACAAAACAAAAACCCAGAATCTTAGCTTTCATCATTAAAAACGGTTTCATTCCAGACTTATTATTCATTAGGAATAATTAATTTGCCTTCCAAATAATCTGCTGACATTCCATAGTTTTTCTAAGTAAAAAAGGAGGCATAAGAAAGAAGACTTTTCTGAGGGAATTATCAACAATTTCAAAGGCACTCATCACTCATCCCTGGATCACTTACTTCTCACCATTAAGGGAGAAAGAGAAGGCTCTGAGATATCACCTAACATCATTCTTTAAAGATGAAGCCTCACTTCTCTGACTCCACAGCTGCTCCTGACAAAATTAAGGTTCCGATCCCCCTAAAAGGCCATCAGTACCATCAAATTCAAAAGCTACACTCTCAGGAGCACAAGTGTGTATAGTGTGGGTTTATGAGCATGCTTGAATACAGAAAAATACACAAGGAGGCACAATACCTAAAATATGGAGAAAAAGCAATGCGTACTCTCTGATAGAGATTATTTTCTCTTAAAAAAAACATGTCATTAATTTTTAATCTTAGGTCCCATTACAGCATCCTGAATCAACAAGCAGACACCCAAGTGTGAGTCGAGTCCAATAAACATCTCATTTTATAATACTCTTTATTTGATTAAAGAATTTGCCTTCTTTGTGTACACTGGAATGTTATATTCCCTAGGTATTTTACAGGGTTACAAAACATCTCTCATTTTAAATATTACCCCAAAAGTAATCTCAGAAAAAAAAGTTTTTGTGAAATTAAACTTGACTTTTTAAAAATCATATGGACAAGTAACTTTCAAACAAAACTGGATTAATAAGATTTCTTGCCTATTTAACTACATGACAGACTTCTTGTCTTAGGCCCCTTCCTCAGAAAAACCTCATGTGGAAACCAAGCTAGAGATAAGGATTCTTCCCTGATGCAGTTAGGGGAAAGAGAAAGGCTAGAAATTTCTTTGGCAAGCAATTCCATCCACGGCCATCTGTATGTGACTGCTTTGCTTCAAGTACAGTACACTCTGCAGGGAGGGCCAGATGTTGTTCTGAGTGGGAGTGGTACTTGCCAATAAACTAAGAGTGTAAGAGGTCATCTACAGTCTGCTTCTTCCCACTCCAGTGCCTGCAGCCTTGCAGAAACTCTTCACCCACCCTGCGGAGTGCAATACTGGGTTACAAGCCAAGGCTAGGCTGGCTGATATTGTACTCTCCATTGAAAAAGTAATGGATGAGACGGAAACAACCACTATGTGAGGACACTCAAAAGGCTTAGGGGGAGGAAAAGGAAGGATTTCCGAGATAGGGACAGATAGGCTGGTGGAAAATGTTGGGCAGGCTGGAAGGAAATGGGGTATATATGAGTAATTCTTATATACCAATATAATCAGCTGTTTCTTGAAATGCTAAAAATCCAGTGGTGAAAAATCAAGTCTCCCTGACTGTTCAGGGCCAGTGAGATTGGCACAAAAACTAAACCCACAGCCTCCAAAATCATAACCTTGGTTCTGCTAGAAAGGAGAGGACTGATGACAGAGAGACCAGTCAGGAAGAGGAAGGTGGCAAAATGGAGGAATGTGAATGGATTACAAAGACTGTGAGCTTAAGTATCCAAAATGTGGAGAATCCCAAGCTTGGGTAGCACTAGCAGCAGACATGATTACGTATGGACATGAAATCCCTAACTTGAAATAACCATTCTCCCAGACATCTTAAAGAGGGGCTGTGCCATTTGAAAGCTGTTTCTCAGCTATCTTTAATAATGACACAAGTGGGATTCATAGTACTATTCTAAACTCAAGGGACAGGCCTTGAAAGGAAAACAAGTTGGCAAAGGAATGGAGGGATGAACTGACAGAGGAAAAGGACAGAAGACATCCTTATCTTTTAACTTCCAGACCCCACACCCCTTAAAACAGTTCATCTCCATAGTCTAAAAATCAAGAATGGGTTAAACTCGTTTCAGGAGAATCAAACAAATACAATGCCTGTATACAGATGATCCCAGTGCTTGATTGAACAGAAAGAAAAAACTGAAGGTAAAAGAAGGAGTATGAAAGATTAAAATCTTCTACAGAGAAAACTTTAAAAAACAAAGTAGTATGAAATATAACTATATTTAGGGATTAAAATAAAGGAGCAACTTAGGTGAAGGCAGAAGAGGTATTTAACGGGGGACATTCTCTGGAGAGCTTGCTTTCCTGCTGGCTAATAAAATCCACCAAAGAAATCTGCAGCCTTTCTCTTTATGTTTGTGCCATTTCTTTGTCAAAGAATGTCTCTGTGACACTGAAACATGGGGGTGAGTTGAGGGTCCTTGCGCGCCGAGAATCGTGCATTGTATCAGGAAAAAAGGGTCTCCAATGGCTTGTAAATTTGGAAAAAACTCTTCAGCCACTGTTGGCTTCTTCTTTATTAATTTGAAAATTTTCCTTTTCGGTTGTCTCTTCTTGCTATTACAGGATTTCATACTTATCCACTAGGAAAGTGGTCTCTGTGGAAAACCTGACAGGGCTGTTTCCATCTACCTGGGTCACTTTGGTAACCTAGGAAAATAAACAAAAGAGTTAGGTAAAGCAGAAGGAGGTCTGAGTCTTCAAGATGCTGACTAAATTCTCATTAAAGAACAGATCAGGCCAGGCACAGTGCCTCATGCCTGTAATCCTAGCATTTTGGGAGGCTAAGGTGGGAGGATTGCTTGAGGCCAGGAGTTCAAGATCAGCCTAAGCAACATAGCAAGAACCTGTCAAAAAAAAATCGAAAAATTAGCCAGGCATGGTGGTGCACATCTGTAGTCCCAGCTACTCGGGAGGCTGAGGCAGGTTCACTTGAGTCCAAGAGTGTGAGGTTGCAGCGAACTATGATGATACCACTGCACTCTAGCCCGGGCAACAGAGCAAGACTCTGCCTCAATCAATCAATTAATCAATCAACACTAATGCCCCCAAAAGAGAACAAATTCTCTAAAAGCAGTATTAAAAGTAACTTAGAAACACTAAAAAATGTTCAAATTACAACTGCAGCTCACAGCATCACTCTTTCTCACCAACATGATTAAGCTGCTTTCTAGGCAGAGAAAAGACAACTGCTGGGATAAAATGTAGAGCAGTATTAATAATAAGTAAAAGCTCCAGAATAAGTGGCCATAGCCCTAACCTACTACCCTATAATACCTATGAAATTCATAGACATTCTATCAGTATGATCAATTAACACTTTTTTTGAGATGGGGTTCTCTCTATATTGCCCAGGCTGGTCTCGAACTCCTGGTCTCAAGCAATCCTTCCACCTCAGCCTTCAATTAACATTTTCACCCAAAATGCAACATTCTAACTCCATATTATTAATTTGATCTGCTCTCAAAGTCTCTTGTGTCAAAAGCCCCACAAAGCTACTCTATCACACTTATATTTTAGGCATAGCTGGGTCTTTCCAATGAGTTTTTTTCTTTTCTTTTTTAAATAACTGTCTAGTTTAATAAATTATCTGTAACAGTGGTACCTATAATGGCAATAACACAACACTTGAACCACCAATTCATATTTTCTAATGAGGCTTTGAAAGAGCAATTATATCATCCTAATCTTTGAATGCTCCCAAACAGGAAAATGTACTCATTTCTATCCAATGCCTTGGGTTCAATAAAGTGGCTCCCAAAACTGATGGGGTTATGCAACTAACTGACAGGAGAGAGAGAAGGAGAAGGAGAGGGAGAGAGAGAGAGAGAACACTACTCTCTGGAATGATCCAACAGAGCAAGTTATAACTTTCTAAGCACTTACAGGGGAGACAAAGACCATCTGGGAAAATAAGACAGTGCCAGAATAACAGGCAAGTCAAAAAAAGGGGAAGACAACAATATAAACTGGGTCCTAGTTATGCAGTTTCAAAAACTGGAGGAATCAGTTAGAAATTATGACTTGAGGGAATAGTTCACACATTTCCATTGCTTTGCTTACCTAAAAGACAGCCTTTGCAATAGAACTGTCCTATGATTATTTGTACTAATAAAGGAATCTGTGACATAAATAACACAAAAATCATTGGAATTTTTTTTGTTGGCAGTAATTTTGCCTTCCAAATAAAAAACTTTTCATTCCTTAGATATAAATCAAATGACAGCAAGGCATTACAAAATCATGTGTTGGGTGTTTTGGCAAATGGATTTTAAAATATATGAGACTAAAAAAATAGGCAACTAAGTGTATATGAATCTTGCACAATCCATAAGTACTTTTATATGTATTGGTATTCAATTTCTTTACTGATCTTTTCTTCTGTCTGACAGAGCAAGGAAAACTGAGGTAAAGCAGGTGAGGAATTTGACCAAGATAATACAATGAGTCAGGGGACCTCAGCTTTTCTGATTTTTACTTGACCATGAAGCCATGCTACCTATCTGGCATCTGTCCTACTGCTTTCCCCATATATGTTCTCTATTAAAATGTGGTACCTGTATGTTACAGTAATTTTTCTTAGAGATGAAGGAAACTTGAACAGGGAAGAAGTCATTGGGCTGCCCAGCAATGTTAAACTCCAGGCTGCCACTCTTATTTTTGGCATCAATCACTGGCAGGCACCACTCCAAGGTATTTCGTCGACTGTCATGTCGATATTCTCCGTCGATCTCACCAATAACAGGTGCGCCGACACCAGATCTGTTATGAGAAACATCCAGTCAAGTTAGTGGTCCAGAGCTAGAGAACTCCACGAAGAAAAACCAACCCCAAATTTGATTATGCTCCTCAAATTCTGCCCTCTAGGACTGCAATTTTTATGTAGTCCTAGAAGAAGTTAGGCTCCCTAATCACTTCAAGAATCAAACAAAGTCCTAGCACCTTGGCCAAAAGTCTCACTCAACTCCCTTTGTAGATACACATATATATGCAAAAATAGGTACTTGGCAGTTATGCCTGTGGGATGCTCCAACTTATGGATTAGATCTGGGAGCTAGCAGGGGACTGAGACTTACAAATGTGTAAGAGGGATATGTTTCTAAAAATCCTGCACCAATGGTTTGGTGCCCTGTCAAGAAAGAATTTTAACATAATGCAGCTCTCGTTATAGGTGACAATGGGGGAAAAAGCAGGTTGGTAATAGTTGGGGGAGAAATTTTAAACACCGATAATGGAAATGAATTTGGGCCTTTGAGAAGATTTGTTTTCAAAAGATTTTATAATGTTTCAAAACTTACTGAAGTTGATGCCAATGGGTTTATTTGATTTACAATGTAGTAAATGGAGTTTTTATTTGATAAGTGAAAGCACAATTACCCCCAGGCAAAACGGAAATATGATGGGAGAGATACATGGTTGTCCTTAATGTGCAGGAGAACCAGGGCTAGTTAGGATGTACTTTGCACCCCCACACATGGCTGTCAGGCAGTGTCACCTACTCCTACACACTCTAAATTTACCACCTTTTAATTCACCAGTGACACTGAATGCTTATATTAGGGGTAGGGTAAATAAGGGAGATAAAGAAAACTTTAAGGGTAGCATAAGACTATTAACTCTTCCCTATCAATTTTAGGGTCCTATGTTCCTTCTCTGTGCCCCTGCTCTAATTCTGATTCTGATCTCTTCTAATTTGATCAGTTCTTGACAATGGGATAAAATGTTGTCTAAGGGTCTCTTCTGGAGATCATTGCAAAATTGTTTTGAACTAAAACACAGGAAACCACCAGAACCACAATTATAGGGTAGATGGAGAGGCCTAAAAAGTGTGGCACTCTAAAAATAGTCAGGTAAAATAAATCTTGACAAACAAAACCCCACCTGTCACCAATGCCCAAATCCTACAACGGTTCAAGGCAGCCATCTATTGTTCTGAACGAATAACCACACTGTGGAGAATAAAATGGTTACCCCCTTAAAGGGGATACTGGCAATAAAACATATTTTTACAAATGGAAATAAGAATGACTAAAATCAGACCTGACAATGTAAAGGCCTGAATTATGAAAAGGGGAAGAAAACTACAAATCAAATTAATACCATTTACCCTGCAACAATAACTGACCAATACAACAGTAAGGAAACACTAAGAATACTTACTGGTCCTGGTGTTCACAATTAAACTCTGAACTTAATCAAGGGAGCTAGTGGGTAGAGAGGAGCTGGGGTTCACTAGTGAAGTAATAACAGTACACACTCACTGGAAATGCTACTGAGAAAATAAACTAAAGGTAGAGGGTATTTCCAGGTTATCTTAGAGAGTAGGCAATCTAAGTGCACAAGAAAAACTTATTAGAACTCAACTTTTGGGGATGACAGACATTTTCATTATCCTGATTGTGGTGGTGGTTTCACAGGTGTGTACATGTCAAAACTGCACAATTTAAATATGTGTAGCTTATTGTATGTCAATTATACTTCAATACAGCTGTTAGGAAATTTACTGAAACTAATGTAGACATCTTGTTTCAGCAAGAATCAATAGTTCCCTTGAACACACATTTTCATCTTTAATGAAAGCTTAGGGAGCAAGTGAAACAGAAAAATTCAATCTGGGCTGGGCACAGTGGCTCACGCCTGTAATCCTAGCACTCTAGGAGGCTGAGGCGGGAGGATCACTTAAGCTCAGAAGTTCAAGACCAGCCTGAGCAAGAGCGAGACCCCGTCTCTACTAAAAATAGAGAAATTAGCCAGGCGTGATAGCACATGCCTGTAGTCCCAGCTACTTTAGAGGCTGAGGCAAGAGGATTGCTTGAGCCCAGGAGTTTGAGGCTGCTGTGAGCTAGGCTAACACCACAGCACTATAGCCCAGGCAACAGAGCGAGACTCTGTCTCAAAAAAAAAAAAAAAAAAATTCAGTCTGATAGACTCAATCTCTTTGAAAGCTGCAAAATAAAACAGAGGAAGTCTGACTGAGAAGTGGCTCCCCCTTCTGGAAATCTTCATTTCCAGAAGTACATGAACAAACATGACCAACATCTAAAAACAGTTCTAGAATTACAACTGGCTTTTTTGATTTGGTTTTAGAGTCAATAAAATCCACCCCTTCAAAGTGCTCAATGCATTTTGACAAATGTATGCCATCTTTTAAACACCATCACAATCAAGTCATAGAACATTTCTTTTTTATCTTATTTTTTAAAACATGGAACACTTCACAAATTTATGTGTCATCCTTGTGAAGGAATCATGCTAATCTTCTCTGTATCACTTCAATTTTAGTATACATACTGCCAGAAGAAGCACAAGTCATGGGACATTTCTATCATCCCCAAAAGTTCCCTTGTGCTCCTTTGCAGTCAAGTACTTTCCTCTCTACCTCCTGATTTCTGTTTAAGAGTATTACCTTTTCCAGAAAGTCACAGAGGTGGAATGACATAGTATGTAGCCTTTATGTCTGGCTTCTTTCACAACTGGCCTTTTTAAAAAGAAAGTATCTTAGAATGAATAGCCAGTTGGTGCTGCCTCCAAAACAGTTCTAAAAGGTCAGTTCTTTAAGTACAATGTAGGGAAAACGATTATATGGGGACACCACTTACGGGAGTGGGATGGTGATAACCACATCGTTCAGTTCTAAATTATCTTCTTGTAGCTCATATTCTATGTTGACATCACAGCCATTTCCACTCTCTGAGGGCCAGCAGTTAACTGAGGAGAAAAGCAAAGCAGCCATACTAGAATATTAGAAAAGGAGAAAAGTTAACATGGCAAATCAAAGCTGACTGACAGCTGCAGGCCTAAAACATCCTAATTTAAACTATCTTAAAAACAATGGTTTCAAAATTAAAGCTATTAAAAATTAAAGTTAATGATTAAAATATAAAAATGTAGCACTGAATCCATTTTGAAAGGAGGTCATTTTGTCAGAAAGAATTTTGCTATGGCAATGAAGATTAAGAACACACAAGCCAGGGCTATTCTAGTTCTCAATGCAGAGTAGCTTAGTGAAATGAGCCAGAGGCACTTACTGGTCAGTGGAATAAAAGATTCCTCTGTGGTTTGTAGTCTCCACTTTAGCACCCCTACGTCACTATTGACTGGAAATGACTTCTCTGGATTCTTCAAGCCAATTAAAGACTCTGCAGTAAAAAGTTTTTTATCCACATTTGGATGTGTCTAGAATGAGAAGGGAAGGAAAACTTCTGAGGTTCAGACGTGATAAGACAGGAAAACCCCCTCGGGGCTTACGTGGCCCACAATCTAAACATCTAAAACAGGGTACCTAAAAAATTCCAAATCTTGGCTAGGCACAGTGGCTCACGCCTGTAATCCTAGTACTCCGGGAGGCTGAGGCAGGAAGATCACTTGAGGTCAGGAGAGTGAGACCAGCCTGAGCAAGAGCAAGAGCAAGACCCCATCTCTACTAAAATTAGAAAAAATTAGATGGGTATGGTGGTGCATGCCTGTAAGTCCAAGCTACTCTGGAAACTGAGGCAGGAGGATCACTTGAGTCCAGGAGTTTGAGGTTGCTGTGAGCTAGACTGACGCCATGGCACTCTAGCCTGGGCAACAGAGCAAGACTCTGTCTCCAAAAAAAAAAAAACCCCAAAATACCAAATCTTTTTGAAGGAAGCCTCCCTGCTTCAAAGACTTTTTACAATGCCATTGCACTCCAGCCTGGGAGACAAAGCAAGACCCTGTCTCCAACAAAAACAAACAAAAAATGGTTAAGAGAGTGAGACCCTGTTTCTAAAAAAGACCTTTAAAAAGATTTAAGATATTTAAAACTTAGTAAGAGTAATTAAAAAAAACTTAATTTCAATCCTAAAAGCCATTAAGGAACAAGTTTGTAATTGAAAAAGTTAAGACCGTTAACCAAGTCCATTCCAAAAATACTTCACAGGGAGCAGCCTCATAGTGGAGCCAGGCTTGCCAGGCAAAAGACTGGGGGTCAGATGTTCATCAGCTGCCTGGGTTAGAAAGCAGTCCTGCTCCTAATGTAAAGCGGTAGCAGAGGGTAAAACTCTGTGTATAAAGTTTAGTTGCAATTTTGCCCAGAGAGCTAAAGTTGTTCAAACTGAAGCCAATAAAGATAGTCTAATCTTTTTAAAAGAAATCACTTTTGGACAGCAGTCTGTTCTATACTTTAAAAGCCAGCAAAGATTTTGTCAAATAATATAAGCATTACTTCCAAAAGACAACTCTGTGCTGATTATGGGAGGAAAAAGTAGACAAAAACATACTCTTTCCTGAAAAGGCTTTATACTTGTGACAAGAAATATAAGATCATGGCCAGGCGCAGTGGCTCACGCCTGTAATCCTAGCACTCTGGGAGGCCGAGGTGGGCAGATCGCTCAAGGTCAGGAGTTCGAAACCAGAGCGAGACCCCATCTCTACTAAAAATAGAAAGAAATTAATCGGCCAGCTAAAAATATATAGAAAAAATTAGCTGGGCATGGTGGCACATGCCTGTAGTCCCAGCTACTCGGGAGGCTGAGGCAGAAGGATCACTCCAGCCCAGGAGTTTGAGGTTGCTGTGAGCTAGGCTGACGCCACGGCACTCTAGCCCAGGGAACAGAGTGAGACTCTGTCTCAAAAAAAAAAAAACAAAAAACAAAAAACAAACAAACAAAAAAAAAGAAATATAAGATCAACCACCTAAATAAAACGTGACAAGAACAATGGTAATAATATAAAGATAAGGACTCAAATATACCCAATAGTTGGAATATACACATTTATTTGGTAAGGATTTTATGTACTTTTCAAATACACTATTAGATACTGCCCTTCAGCTAAAAAAACAAGCACTGGTAGTTTATTTTATGGCAGAATGAGTAAATTTCAAGTCATACCTGTTTTACTCTTTTCATAATAGCAAAAGATAAATATCTCTCTGCATCTTTTGTGAGTATGAAGTCATTTATTAGATTTCAAATTGACCTTTCATTCAATTCCAAAATTAAAATCCATCCCAACACAGCTGCTGTCAATCACGCTCAGGTATCTACTACCGGTACTATGTAATAAATTGACTTCTTTCCAATGCATCTTGAATGGCACTAGTTACATAACTTAAATAAATTTTTGGCCTGGCGCGGTGGCTCACGCCTGTAATCATAGCATTCGGGGAAGCTGAGGCGGGAGGATCGCTCAAGGTCAGGAGTTCAAAACCAGCCTGAGCAAGAGCGAGACCCCGTCTCTACTAAAAATAGAAATTAATTGGTCAAATAAAAATATATATATATAAAAAAATTAGCTGGGCATGGTGGTGCATGCCTATAGTCCCAGCTACTTGGGAGGCTGAGGCAGAAGGATTGCTTGAGCCCAGGAGACTGAGGTTGCTGTGAGCTAGGCTGACGCCACGGCACTCTAGCCCAGGCAAGAGAGTTGAGACTCTGTCTCCAAAAAAAAAAATAAAATAAAAATAAAAGATACATTTTTGTGTTCTGTGATTCTCATGAGGATCTCTAGCTGAGAAAGACTGCTGAGCAGACAGTCTTAACACTCCCTATCAAAAGCCTCTACACACCTGTAGCTGCACCCCTTTCTTATCTTCATTTTCCACATGAAGACGAATTCGGCCAAATTTGTCATCTGAGATCCTAAGCATGATCATGCCATGCAACTCCATATTCTGTAATCCTCCATCTCGTCCACAGGTTAGCGTAATCTTTTCTTCAATCTTCATATGCACACTACGAAGAAAATAAATTTGTTCAGAAAGGTAGAAACCAGAACTCCTTTTCCCTGGGGTTTAATGGTGATTAGCCATCAATTTTTTTTTTATTTAAAGACACTACTGCTACAGCTATCAAAATTTAAAGCAAAATACCCTTTCATCCAGCAATTTCTCTCTAGAATTTATCCTACAGATCCTACAGATTTCACCTGTGCAAAACAATGCACTAAGTTATTCACTATTACAAACAATTGTTAATAATAGCAAAAGTTTAGAAATAACTTAAATGTCCACCAGTAGGGAGCTACTTAAATAAAGGTATATCCATTCAAATGAATACTAGACAGCTACGAGAAAAAAGAACTAAAAAAACTTTCTAATTTCAAATATTTTCAAACTTTAAAAAATAAAAATTATACAAGGAATATCCTTTACCCAGATTTACCTATTGTTAACATTTATCCCATTTGTTTTATCATTTGCGTTTATGTATTCTCTCTAAACAATACGTTTGTACATATATATTTGATTTTTCCCCCTTATCTTTTTTCCTTTTTTTTTTTTCCAGACAAGGTCTCATTTCGTTACTGGAGCATGAGGGCAGTAGCATGATCATAGCTCACTGCAACCTCAAACTCCTGGGCTCAAGTGATCCTCCTGCCTCAGCCTCCCAACTAGCTAGGACTACAGTTATGTGCCATCATACCCAGCTAATTTTTTATTTTTAGAAGAGACAGGGAGCGTGTGTGTGTTTTTTGTTTTTTGGTTTTTTTTAAAAGACAGTCTCACTATGTTGCCTAGGCTGGAGTGCAGTGACTATTCATAGGCATGATCATTACACACTACAACCTCCAAACTCCTGATGGCAAGCGACTCTCCCGACTGAGCCTCCCGAGTAGCTGGGACTACAGGTGCCTGCTACTGCAACCAGCTCACATTGATAACGATACTTTTAAGCAACCTACCATCCATATGCCAGTTTTGTCTGTTAACATAAAAATGTCTTTTATGGTAGTTATGATATTATGATAGATATACATATATATGTTTTTGTCCACAGTTCCTGGCTCATAATTCCCACCGCCCTTTTTATAATGTTGGGGCATTTTAGGTCTCAGAAAACAGACTCTTTCTCTCTGATCTTTCCCTGCCCTCCTTTCACCAGCCCGAGGAAGGACTCTCATCTTCAAAAGGGGTCCTGTCCCATACCTGGGAGGAAGGAATGCTGCACAGACAGGCCTTACTGAGTTTCCCCACTGAGACTATTAGTATTAGACCATACCTTTTTTGTCCATTCACATTTCTACACAACTATCTATCATGGCCATCCAATAAAGTCTCCACAAAAGGCCCCAGAGGACAGGGTTCAGGGAGCTTCTAGATAGCTGAACACATGGAGGCTTACAGGAGGGTGAACAAGACCTCATCCACACGCTGAGAGAACGATGAGCCCCAATTCCACAGGGAAAGAAGCTCCTGGGCTCAGGACCCTTCCCGACCTTGCCCTTTGTATCTCTTCATCTGGCTGTTCATTTGTATCCTTTAAAATATCTTTTGTAATAAACCAGTAAATATGTTTCCCTAAGTCTGTGAGCCACTCTAGCAACCCAAAGAGGAGTTAGTGGGAAGCCCAACTTGAAGACAGTCAGTCAGAAGTTCCGGAGGCTCGGACTTGCAGAAGGGGCAGTCTTGGGAGACTGAACTTCCAACTCGGGGGATCTGAGGATATTTCCAGGAAGATAGCATCAGAATTGAAGTGAATTAGACGACACCCAGCTGGTGTCAGCTGCTTGGTTTATGTAGGAAAACCCCCCACATATTTGGTCACAAAAGTCTTCTAGCTGTGTTGATTGTTGTTCTTCAGTGAGAGAATAGAAAAAATAGGATGCAGTGGCTTATGCCTATAATCCTAGCACCTGGGGAGGCCAAGGCGGAAGATTGCTTGAAGCTAGGAGTTGGAGACCAGCCTGAGCAAGAGTGAGACACTGTCTCTACAAAAAAACAGAAAAATTAGCCAGCTGTGGTGGTGCATGCCTATAGTCCCAACTACTCAAGGAGGCTGAGGCAGGAGAATCACTTGAGCCTGGGAGTTGGAGGCTGCAGTGAGTTATGATGAGGCCACTGCACTCCAGCCTGGGCAACAGAGTGAGACCCTGTCTTGGAAAAAAAGAAAAAAGAAAAAAAAACATAGTTCAAGTTATTTTTTTCTATACCACAGTTGTACAGTATCCAGTCTAGGATAAGGCATTACATTTAGATGTCATGTCTCCACAGCTTCAAATAAGGAAATTCTTATTATCTCTAAAATAATTTAAGTGAAAAATGCAATTGGAGAACATTGCTATGTATGCTATTGCTTTGCATAAAAAGGGGGAAAATAGATATTGTATATGTATGTTTTTATTCATCTATACATCATAGACTGTTCCCCTTAGAAGGACACACAAAAAAACTAGTTAGTACTAGTTACCTCCAAAATGAGAAATTTGCAAGGCTGGGTGGGAGAAAGACTTTACTATAACATCTTTTGAACTTTTAAAATTTTGCACTGTATAAATGTATAACCTAATGGGAAAAGTAAGATTAAAAAGTGCTGGCTGGGCTCAGTGGCTCACACCTGTAATCCTAGCACTTTGGGGGGTGAAGGCAGGAGGCGGAAGATTGTTTGAGCCCAAGAATTTGAGACACCAGCCTGAGCAAGAGCAAGACTTTACCAAAAAAAGAAAAAAAAGAAAAAGAAAAATTAGCCAGGTGTCATGGGGTGCCCGTAGTACCAGCTACTTGGGAGGCTGAGGCAGGAGGATCACTCGAGCCCAGGAGTTTGAGGTTGCAGTAAGCTGTGATGATGCCACTATATTCTATCTTGGGAGACAGAGCAAAACTGTCTCAAAACAAAAACAAAAACAAAACAAAACAACAAAAGTGCTGCTGCTGTGGGCAATTATTAATTATAATCTATCCATATTTTGTAAGAGAACTATTTTTAGCTGGATGAAATGCAGAGACTACAAAGAATATTTTGGTGTCCTACTCTGTTCTCTGTTCCAACCTCTTAAGTCTTCCCAGAAACAAAGGCATTACAATCAAGACCACAAAGAAGTGTATCTTGAGACAATGCAGAGTCCCATTTTACCCTCACGAGTTTGCTCTGTGTTGAAGAGGTATTTCATCATTTAGAAAATACACTCTAATGCCTCCAAAAAAAATTTTTTTAATTTACTTTTTAGAGGTGAGGTCTCACTATGTTGCCTAGGCTGGACCTGAACTTCTGGGCTCAAGAGATCCTCCCACCTCAGCCTCCCAAGTAGGTGGGACTATAGGCATGCACCATCACATTTGGCTTAAGTTCCTTTTTTTTTTTTTTTTTTTTTTTTTAAGAGACAGGGTTTCACTATGTTGTCCAGGTTGGTCTCAAACTCCTGGCCCTCAAGTGATCCTCCCGCCTTGGCATCCTAAAGTGCTGGCATTATAGGCATTAGCCACCACGGCTGGCTCAAGTTCTCTTTAATATGCGATGGTCTCTGATATCTTTTTAAAAGTGTGAAGTCTCTGTCTCACTCGAAGCAACCACTAGGAATAGCACAGGAGCTTTAGTGAGTCAAGAGATTTATCCTGATGTAACCCTTTTCATTTCATAGAGAACAGGACATATAAAAAGTCAATACTCCTCTTTTATGCACACCTGATAGAAGTATCCTCCCAGTCTCATCTTTCACTTGACCTCAAAACCATCAGCAACAGTAGAAGGTCTGGGCTTCAAGGCAAGAAATCTGAGTCATGAATATGTGAACTTGATAACTACCACTTAAAAATGTCACCAACCAGTACCACAGCCCTGAGATAAGAGACAAATCAAAATATTCCATACTGGGTTCAAACACTTGAAAGGCAAAAGATATGTTAATTTGCTGTTAAAGATATTTACAAAGTTTGGATTAAGGATTGGTTCTACTTATAGTTTAATTAGAAAAAGACAAGCCAAAATATAGTGTGAGCTCACCATAGATAGCTCTAGCTCCCTAATTCAAGTCTGCTCTAAGAGAAAAGCTACACACTAGGCATAAAGAAAAGTTATTTTTGTTTAATTTAGCTGATGAAAGTTTTAAATTTCATAGAAAATAGATGGCTAGAAACCTCTAATCATGTTTAAAGAAAAAAGGCCAAGTGCTGAGGTGTATGCCTATAGGGCCAGCTACTTGGGGGGCTAAGGCAGGACTGCTTGAGCCCAGGAGCTTGAGGCCAGCCTAAGCAACATGGCGAGATCTCATCTCAAAAAAACCAACCAAACAACAACAATAAAAAAACCTTACTGTTAATATGTAGAATATGCTTTGAATAAATTCTTTTTTTTTTTTTTT
>VBSM01001265.1:73759884-73771820 GCA_008086735.1 Cheirogaleus medius | reverse complement strand
AAAAGAACAGGTAATGGAAGTATCTGGGAGACAATTACTGTTATGCTTATTTCCAAGCAGCAAGGTAAAAACAATTTATTAATATACTAGAAAAGTATTTGACCTATACCTTGCACAAATAATTTCCCCCCACTGAACAGATTTTGCTGATTAATTTATTTTCAATGAACATGAGGCAGGTTTTCTCCTGTGAAATCTCAAGAGCTAATATAGTCATCCCTCGTATATGTGGAAGATCGGTTCCAGGACCTCTGCATATACCAAAATCTATGCACACCCAAATTCCAAAGCTGGCCCTGTGGAATCCACAGATGTGAAAAGTTGGCACTCCACACAGGCAGGTTTCAAATTCCACAACACTGTATTTTCGATCAGCGTTTGGTTGAAAAATATCCCCATAAGTGGATCCTCACAGTTCCAATCCGTGTTGTTCAAGGACCAACTATACTACCAACTGTTCCATTTTCTAAACAAGAACCCAAGTTTAGAAAGAAGTAGATTTAAGGGAGTAATACAATTTTGCTTATGTTTCTGACTCTATCAACTCTACACTGAAACGTACCTCAATTATCCCAGCTTAAAGTTATTTTATTTTGCATATAATGAAAAAGTTTTTAAAAAGTCTTAAATCAGCCGGGCGTGGTGGCTCACGCCCGTAATCCTAGCACTCTGGGAGGCCGAGGCAGGCGGATCGCTCAAGGTCAGGAGTTCGAAACCAGCCTGAGCGAGACCCTGTCTCTACTAAAAATAGAAAGAAATTAATTGACCAACTAAAAATATACACAGAAAAAAAAAAAAATTAGCCGGGCATGGTGGCGCATGCCTGTAGTCCCAGCTACTCGGGAGGCTGAGGCAGTAGGATCACTCGAGCCCAGGAGACTGAGGTTGCTGTGAGCTAGGCTGACGCCATGGCACTCACTCTAGCCTCAGCAACAGAGTGAGACTCTGTCTCAAAAAAAAAAAAAAAAGTCTTAAATCATAAATACTCTCAAGGTTCTCTCAAAGAATGTTTTGTAAATTACAAAACATTTTTTTAAAGGAACAAGATCAGAAAATATTTTAGACATACACAGAGGTACTGAGCATAAAATGTACCAGTTGATTATACTTTTAGAGCAGTAAATCAGGTAGCTTTAAAAGAGCCACTTTTTTCTAAATACCTATAAAAGTTTCAAGTAAATAAAGTGTTTTGTACTTAAGAAATGTTATCTCTCACCATCACTGACTATTTGGAGTTTTTGCCATCACCTAGATATGATGCAAGAATTTACCCGGAGGGCAGTAAAGAATCCCAGGGAAAGAATAAAAACGTGGCTAGGTGTGGTGGCTTCCATCTGTAAACCTAGCACTCCAGGAGGCAGAGGCAGGACCACTTGAGGTCAGGAGTTCAAAATCAGTCTGAGCAAGAACAAGACCCGTTTCTACTAAAAATAGAAAAAATTGGCTGGGCATAGTGGCTCAGGCCTGTAGTCCCAGCTACTTGGGAGGCTGAAGCAGGAGGACTGCCTGAGCCCAGGAGTTTGAGGTTGCTGTGAGCTAGGTTGAAGCTACGGCACTCTAGCTGGGGCAACTGAGCAAGACACTGTCTCCAAAAAAACAAAAACAAAAAACAAGTATTAATAATAAACATGCCTTTTTTGAGAGAGTCTTGCTCTGTCATCCCGGCTAGAGTATAGTGGCATCATCAGGGCTCACTGCACCCTCAAACTCCTGGGCTTCAGCGATCCTCCTGCCTCAGCCTCCCAGAGAAGCTGGGACTACAGGTGCGCATACTACCACTCCAAGCCAATTTTTTCTATTTTTAGTAGAGAAGGGGGTCTCATTCTTGCTCAGGATAGTCTCGAACTCCTGACCTCAAGCAATCCTCCTGCCTTGATCTCCCAGAATGCTAGGATTATAGGCGTGAGCCACCTTGCCTGGACAACATGCATTTATTTAAAAAATTAATGTCACTTCAAGGCAATGGATGCTTACCTTTATGATTTTATCAATATTTTGATATTCAAATAATGAATATTGTCTCAAAAAATTTTACCTATAATTTCAGGGAATTCATAGATTGTCTAGAGCAGTTATTTTCAAATGGCCCATAGAAAATCACTTTATGTAATGAGAAATATTATTAATAAATAGGAGAATATTGTAGAAGTAATCACTCTAGAGCTCCACTCCCACCCCAAAGGTTGAGAAGCACAGCCCCAGAAGTTACGGTCCTCCACATTAGAATTTTATGAGGTTTTGAAGGAATAAGATAAATCAAATGGATATCTAGAGAAAGGATAGCTCAGACCAAAACTTCAGACCTATATAAACATGCTGTATTTAATATAAAGCCCGTATCTAACAATAAGCCTGTTAGAAATAATGCTTATAGGCTCGAGGGTAGTTCTTAGGGTTTCAGCTGACGTTTAAAACACCTCCAGGCCAGGTGCGGTGGCTCACGTCTGTAATCCTAGCTCTCTGGGAGGCCGAGGCGGGTGGATCGCTCAAGCTCAGGAATTCGAAACCAGCCTGAGCAAGAGCGAGACCCCCATCTCTACCATAAATAGAAAGCAATTAATTGGCTAACTAAAAATATACAGAAAAAATGAGCCGGGCATGGTGGCGCATGCCTGTAGTCCCAGCTACTCGGGAGGCTGAGGCAGGAGGATTGCTTGAGCCCAGGAGTTTGAGGTTGCTGTGAGCTAGGCTGACACCACGGCACTCACCCTAGCCCGGGCAACAGAGTGAGACTCTGTCTCAAAAAATAAAATAAAATAAAATAAAATAAAATAAAATAAAATAAAATAAAATAAAATACCTCCAATACCATACAGATTGAATATAGGTAAAAATTAATATCAAAGGCAACATGAAAGGGAAAAAGGAACAAAAAAGTGTATGCTATGGAGAGGGGAATTCCATTTACTTTGCTTTAGTGACTGGGCATGTTCAAAGATTAATTATAGATATTGGCACTCTCCATTTTAGCAATGTTATTTTAAGAATTAGCTCAATAATTATTTATTGAACACCTACTATACATACAACATGCTCTCTGAGAATTAAGATGAAACAGACTGGCATTCTGCCCACAAAAAGCTTAATAAGGATGATAAGACACAAACATAAATAACTATAATACAAGGCAAAATGTGTTAAGTAACATAAGAGAGTCACTGATAAAGTGCTGTGGAAATTCAGAGGAAGAAGAAATTATGTTTAGCTGGTAAGATCAGGGATAACTTACAGAAGAAATAGCATCTAAATCACATTCTGATGAATTCTGGGATTTGAGTATGTAAAGATGAAGAAAACAATAGGGTAAAATAGTAGGTCTCAAGCAAGAAAACTCTGGGACTCCCTTGAGTCACTCTATTATCCAGATACAAGCAAATAAGGCTCCCAAAGTAGCACCAAAATTCCCCACACTAAGTATGGCATAAACCTCAAAACACCCAGGACACCACAAATCACAGGTTCCATGCAGCTGACACAGGTCTCTACTCACTGTATTACAGTTACTAACATGGCTAGAAGGTATGGTCACCTTTAAACATAATAAATTTATCCTACCCTAAATTAACATTCATTTTCTTAAATGCCTTGAAATAATAAAGCTTCTCTTCACATCAATGTTTTATGATGTTTAACAATTATTAAAATGTAGCATATACTAAAAGATAAGTTAACAATTTTTCCTACTGTAATTTGATCTTATTTTCTTTGAGAAAGAATGAATAAATATGATTCTTTACAAAGTTTTTTTAAATTTTTTACATTTTGGGAAAAGAACATTTTAGACGTAAAAGAACTTTCAAGGGCCCTTGACTGTCTTATAAAAACCAAAGGCCCAGAAGTTAAATGATCTCTCTGGGACTCTTAAAGAAAAAAAAATTTCCCCCAATAAGTTGAGCATTTTCAAACAACTTTTCTTTTAATAATACTTACATGGTTGAGTATACTATCATTTATTTTTGGATTAAATAACAACTCTCCCCTACCCAGATTTAACTACATGGATCATTAGGTGCCCTAAGTAAAGAAACCTGGAGAATTAGGTTTCTGTTCTGCCTCTGCCACTGATTATGTGACCTTGGATAAGTCATCTAACGCTTAATGAAATATCCCTAAAATAGGTGGTTAATTTATATGAAATCCAAAGTGCTCTGTGTCTTTAAGATTCTGTAAGTCTAAGCATTTGAAAACTTCACAGTAATAGAAAATGCATAATACTTTCATTTCATGTCTACTGCTTCAGTAGCAACTACTTTGGAACCACATTTTATACTAATATTAAGCTGCTAGAGGGCAAATTGCCTAGTCAAAATAAATCCTGCGTGCGACTGAAGTACAAGAACAGGTGGTACTTCAGCATAAACATGCACAATTCTCTTAAAAAAACCAAAAAAAGCCAAGGTCTTTCTTGAACCTCTAAATGCTTTAGGATTCCTCATTTCCAGAATTATAGTCACTTTCTCCTTTATAATTTACTGTAATATTTTACATACATACACACACACACATGATTCACAGTCATATTAAGGCTAGTTTCTACAACCTGTCATAGAGGACTGCTTTTTCTTATTTACATGAAGTAACTAAAGATAAAATCAGAGGGAAGATTACAATAAAATCTAGACTGCATACAAAACATAAAACTTGAACAGTAATTTACTCAGTGAGGGTTTTCAGTTGAACACATATCTGTTCTAAAACAAAACCTTGTAGAGAATTTTAAAAAAAGATATTGTTATCAGTTTCTGCAGTGAACTTCCTATATGAAGACATAAGACAAACAATGGAAACTCAAGAGAACTGTTTTCATTCTTTGCTGTCCCCTCAATCAAAAAAAAATTTAACAAAGAGTATAATAGCTGTGCAGATGCTATACTGTATATGAAAAACAAAACAAAAAATAATCCCTTAATTGGAACCTGCAATTACCCTGTAGGATGTCAATTTCTCCTCCATCATGTGAGATTAACTATACAAGCCCAAATCTAGCTTTCTTATAACTGATGATTTTTGGGATTTGAATTTACTATATTTAATGTGACCACCACAGTAAGTATACTCACTAAACTTACTGTTCTTGGTAAATGAGAAAAGAATAGATTCAACAGATAAGCAAAGATTTTACAGATGGGTGATATCATGAGACTTAATATGAAGTTTATTCAAAAATAAATTTAGTAAGAAAAAGAACTGACCATAATGGTATCTGACAAGTTAAGAAAGTAAGGCCATGTTCTCATCACTTTGCAGGATACTAGAAAAAAGATTAAATCAAGGCACATGGGCCTATAATACCAGCTACTCAGGAGGCTGAGGTGTAATACTTGAGGCTAGGAGTTCAAGGCCAAAGTGTGTTGCTATGGTTGTGCCTGTGAATAGCCACTGCACTATAGCCTGGGCAACATAGTGAGACTCTCATCTTTTAAATCAAAAGAAGCATTCCTTTGTGCTTTATTTTATAATGAAGTCATCATAAGCCATTTGTTTTTGCATTTGTTCATTTATTTATCTATTGGGACTTTGCAGTCTAGATAGAACATTTTATACTTACTTCAATAACTAAAGCCAAAGGGGATTTATTTTTCAAAAATTTAACGTTTTTGTACTGATATCTACAACTTACTTTGAAGTTGTACACACACACACACACACATACATATATATTTTTAAGAGACAGGGTCTCACTCTGTCACCCAGGCTAGAGTGTAGAGATGCAATCATAGCTTACTACCTTTTCAAACTCCTAGCTCAAGAGATCCTCCCAACTCAGTCTCCAACTAGAACTACAGGCCCATGCCATGAAATGTATTTTAAAAAAAGATAGAGAGAGGGTCTGGTGGCTTATGCCTGTAATCCTAGCTATTTGGGAGGACTGCTTCAGGCCAGGAGTTTAAGACCAGCTTGGGCAACATAGCAAGACCCCATCTCTATAAAAAATTTAAAAATTAGCCAGCTGTGGTGGCACACACCTGTAGTTCTAGCTACTTGGGAGGTTGAGACAGGAGATGGCTTGAACCTGCGAATTAAGAGGTTTGAGCTATGATCAGTCCACTGCACTCCTGTCTGGGCAATATATCGAGATCCTGTCTCTTAAAAGAGAAGGATGGATGACTAGCTGTATGAGAAAATAAGTATAGTGAAATGTTAATTATAGAATCTAGCTGGTGGTTATATTGTTATTCACTATAAAGTTCTTTCAGCTTTTCCAGAAGTCTGAAAATTTTTAATAAAGTGCTGAAGAAAAATAAACTTTTAGAAGTTTCGATACAACTTTTAGATAAAAATTTCACCCTATTTGGACATTTCTACTGTCTAGAGATCTCTCTATAAAGGAGGACTCAAAAACATTACACAGAAATAACATGACTATCTTAAGACACTACAAAACAGAATGTACTGAAATAAACTGTTCTCCAGAGTACAAAAATCTGTGGGTATCTGGATCATATCAGTCCCAAATAATTCAGAAATATATAACAAAACTGTATGTACATGTACATATGTCAAAATAACACACAAAACTTTTATTTTTTTATATATCATTCAATACCTTTATCATCCCACTGTTATCAGTAAATTGAAAGTACTAAGTTCCAAGAACCATTTAACGAACAAGATTTTTATAAAGATTATCTATATTTGATTTCTAAAATACAAGACTTTAACCTTGCTATTGAAATAATAACATGCTCTAAAATGCACTACAAATACTTCCTTCCAGGGTGTAAAAGGAAGAGAGTTTCAAAATCACTATCCCAATACTGAGCTTCCTAGAGTAATTAAAAAAAGGGTTTTGGAAATTTTATGTCCAACACAAAAGTTTTAGGAGGCAAACCTGATTGAGGCAATTTATATAACTGAGGCTGAAAAAACCCTTTCAGTGGCTTAAAGCCCAGGCATGAACCTCCCCACTCTCCTAGTTCTCACCTAAAGGGTTGTCAATAGAACTTAATAAAATAAGACTGGCACCAAACTACATTCTGTTATCTTTCAGGTATGTAGGAAAATGCTTTAAATCAAATTATCTATTGACAAAACATAAAAAATAAAAAAAGAACAGAATATCCTTCAAAAGATTAAAGGGTACAAGGTGCACTAAAAAATAAATTACTAGCTCGTTTGAAACAGAATTTCTTCTACTTTATGAATATCTACAAATCGGTGGTAAAGCAAGATTTAGTGGAGTCAGCAGTTCTGACTTCCCTCATCTTCACACACATTAATTTTTCCCATCTCTATAGCAGATGAGTACACAAAGAATGCATCTGAAAGCAACTAACAGGTCCCAGAATATAACCCACCCCCCTCTTACTCCACCTCCTATGAGACATCTGATTACGATATGCCACATACACATTTGCCTTCACTTGAACAGTAAGTTCCTCGAAGAAAGAAATCCTGTGTTCCCTATAACTCGCTCACATTTTCCCAATGCTCTAGACAGCGTACACTCAATCACACTGACAAATGGACACATGTAAGTTTTTGGTAGTGGAAGGTTTCAGGGACACTTGGGTCCTATAAATTAGTGTTAGAAGTTACTCCTCGTTCTATGTCTCTATTTTCCCCTTTCGAACAAACAAAAGAAAAATTCCTGAACACCAATGAATTTGGATTTCGAATACCAACGGCCTTCAAAACACCGGGGTTGGGAGAGGAGCTCGTAACAGAAGGACGGGAAACTCCTGAGACAGGCCCAGCCTGCTGAGCCTAAGCGCCCGGGGAACGGGCTGGACATTAGCGCCAAGGTCCGCAGCGCGGGGCCCACACGACAGCCACAAGGTTCTCGCAGAGCAAAAACCCCGGGCCGTCCCAGCAGAGGAGGGAGTCTAGCTGGTTGGGAGGGTGCGGAGGTGGGCACGACCACAGAGACAGGAGTCAGCTCCCTCGTAGCTCCCCGGGAGGCTGGGCCGAGGGTTGGGGAAGCCGCACTGCCCCCCGACCCCGGAGAGAAGCACCGGGCTCCGGACCCTCGGGGCGGGGCTCCTCCGGCCCCAGCGCCAGGCCGGCTGGCAGGGAGAGGAGGCGAGCGAGGCTCGGGCCGCGGGAATTCCGGCCCTGGCTCTGATCTTACCATGGTGAGGGCGGTGGTGGGGTGCGCCCGCGCTCCGGCTCCACAGGGGCTGGGGCTAGGGTCAGGGGAAGGGGAGCACCGGTCGCTCAGGACCTACTGCCCCCCTGACAGGAGCCTCTGCCGCTTCGCCTCTTGCCAAGATGGCGGTCCCGAGCCACGTCGTCAACCGGAAACGGCGTGGGTCAAAGGGCAGGGGGCGGGGCCATTGGGATGGGGAAATTGTGTGTACTGGGCTACAGCACCGACTTTCTGCAGGTGTAGTGGGGTTCTCCTCAGCTGTGGAACCTCATATCTCTGTCCTATCGCTGGCATCACCTTCACTTATTTTGTGTTATCTCTTACAGTTTATAAAGCTGCTCTCACAGCCACTATCCTTTAATATACGAAATAACCCGTATGCGTAAGGGGCTAGTATCCAGAATATTTAAAGAATTCTTACAACCCAACAATAAAAAGACAAATACAGTATTCCTATCTAAAAATAGACAAAGAGCAGGTGAGGTGGTGCAAGCCTGTAGTCCCAGCTACTTGGGACGCTGAGACAGGAGGATCACTTGAGCCCAAGAGTGTGAGGCCAGCCTGGGCAACATAGCAAAACCCTGATTCTAAAAAAAGAAAGTCTGGAATTAGACAGAGGTGAATACATTAAAAACCACTGAATTGTATACTTTATTTATTTAGAGATGGAATTTCACTGTGTCACCTGGGCTAGAGTGCCGTGGTGTCAGCCTAGCTCACAGCAACCTCAAAGTCCTGGGCTCGAGGGATTTTCCTGCCTCAGCCTCCTGTAGCTGAGATTACAAACGCATGCCACCACAATCAGCTAATTTTTCTATTTTTAGTAGAGACAGGGTCTCACTCTTGCTCAGGCTGCTCTTGAACTCCTGACCTCAAGTGATCCTCCCACCTCAGCCTCCCAGAGTGCTAGGATTACAGGCATGCGCCATCGCACCCGGCCTGAATTGTATATTTTAAAAGGGTGAATTTTTATGATTTGTAAATTATGTTTTTTAAAAAACCATGTTCAGGAAGCAGGGCAGTTATTGTGCTTATGTCCATTCTGTATATGAAGAAAATGATGACAAGTCTAAGCAATTTACCCCAAGTTTCTAGACCAGTATGTAATGAAACTAGGATGCAATGACTACACATTCTATCTCAAGATAAGCATCTCTTTTGTTCTTGGCACAACCTACCTTTCTGAGCTTCTGGTTATCTATGTATCATCCCACCCTCTCAACTTCAAGAGAAAGAGTCCAATAGTGCTTGGGACTTGCAGGGGCAGGTGGGACATAGTCCATGTCTTTGTTTCTGTGGCCTGGAGCCTGTGGCATGCCCTCCCTTAGGACCTGAAAGATGACTAAATGGCCCCCTTTAAAAGTAAGTTTTGAAAGCTTGGTTTCCATATGACATATGGCTTATATTTAGGTTAAGAGATGTTTAGTTCCAGTTTTATTATTTTTTAAAATTTTTTCTCTTTGGAGACAGAGTCTCACTCTTGTTGCCCCGGCTAGAGTGCCGTGGCGTCAGCCTAGCTCACAGCAACCTCAAACTCCTGGGCTCAAGCGATCCTCCTGCCTCAGCCTCCCGAGTAGCTGGGACTACAGGCATGTGCCACCATGGCCGGCTAATTTTTTCTTTCTATATATTTTCAGTTGGCCAATTAATTTCTTTCTATTTTTAGGAGAGACAGGGTCTCGCTCTTGCTCAGGCTGGTCTCGAACTCCTGAACTCAAATGATCTGCCCGCCTCGGCCTCCCAGAGTGCTAGGATTACAGGCATGAGCCCGGCCTGGTTCCAGTTTTTAAAAATTACACTTAATGTTTCTTTTATGATAAAGCAGCTTTTGGCACACGACATTGTGACATATTACAGGACATCAAAAACTGCTTTGGGTCACATTTTCCTCCAAGAATTACAGATTTATTACACATAGATAAAAATATACTGTAATTAATCTGTAATATATATGACACAGTGAGATGGGTGTGGTGGCCCGTGCTTGTAATCCCAGCTGCTCCGGAGTTCAGAGTCCCGAGTTCAGAGGCCAGAGTTCTGATATGTAGCGTTTTATGCCCTTTAGGAGTCCACACTACATTTGGCATCAATATGGTGACCTCCTGGGAGCAGGGACCACCAGGTTGCCTAAAGAGGGGTGAACCAGCCCAGGTCAGAAACGGAGCTGGTCAAAACTCCTGTGCTGATCAGTAGTGAGACTGGGGCTGTGAATAGCCTCTGCACTCCAGCCTAAGTGATATAGAGAGATTCTATCTCGTTTTTAAAAAATAAAAAACAATTTTTAAAAATCCAGTCTTCTGGTTCTCTTGGTAGTTCTCCATTCTGAATTTCAGACTTTTCAGAGAATAACTAATTCGGCAGTTCTTCTCTATGTCATTTTATCCTGTATCTTTGGCTCAACCCAACAGTACTCACACATAATACCTATATACATATATGTCTACAATAAACGATAACAGCAACTTTTTGAGTACTTTTCTTTCTTTCTTTTCTTTTTAGAAATGGGGTCTCCTTCTTGCTAAATTTTCCAGGCTGGGCATGAATTTTTGGGCCCAATGGATCCTCCTGCCTCAGCCTCCCAAGTAGCTGGGGTTACGAGTATGCACCACTGCCAAGTGCTTATTTTGTGTCAGGTACTTTACATATGTTATCTCTAATCCTTTACAATAATCCAGATAAAGACAGTGAGGATCAAAGAAATTAAGCACTTGCCCAAACTCACATAGCCAGTAAGTGGTAGAGCCAGGATTCAAACCCAGCTTTTCCCATTAAAACAACCTGCCTCTCTATATCTCCTGTGTATTCCTTAAAATCTATTGAACACTTACAATGTACCAGGCATTACTCTGACTTCTTCACACAGATTATCTCATTTAATCCTTACAAAAATTCTCCGAGATAGGTACCATTATTATCTCCATTTTATTTTTTTTATTTTTTATTTTATTTTATTTTTTTTTTGAGACAGAGTCTCACTCTGTTGCCCCGGCTAGAGTGCCGTGGCGTCAGCCTCGCTCACAGCAACCTCAAACTCCTGGGCTCAGGCGATCCTTCTGCCTCAGCCTCCCAAGTAGCTGGGACTACAGGCATGCGCCACCATGCCCGGCTAATTTTTTCTATATTTTAGTTGGCCAATTAATTTCTTTCTATTTTTAGTAGAGATGGGGTCTCGCTCTTGCTCAGGCTGGTTTCGAACTCCTGAGCTCAAACGATCCGCCCACCTCAGCCTCCCAGAGTGCTAGGATTACAGGCGTGAGCCACCGCGCCCGGCTATATTATCTCCATTTTACATGTAAGGAAATCAAAGTATGGAGAAGAAACTATCCTACTACATTCTCATGGCTAGAAAGTAGAACCCAAGATTCAAACAAAGGCTGCTTGACTTTGGTTATAACCCTTAAGCACTGCATTATAGACTTCTCACTCATACCCATGTTAATTCCACCTCCAATGGCCTTCTAATAGAATCTTTTGTTGCCTGGCTAGAGTGGAGTAGTGTCATCATAGCTCACTGCAATCTCAAACTCCTGGGCTCAAGGGATCCCCCTGCCTCAGTCTCCTAAGTAGCTGGGACTACAGGCACATGCCACCAGTCTAGCTAATTTTTCTATATTTTGTAGAGACAGGGTCTCACTCTTGCTCAGGCTGGTCTCAAACTCCTGGCCTCAAGCAATCTTCCCACCTCGGCCTCCCAAAATGCTAGGATTACAGGTGTGAGCCACCATGCTAGCCCTTCTAATAGAATCTTTAGAAAGCACAAATATTTTTAAACTTTGCATGTCTGGAAGGATATTTGTCCAACTGTATGTTTAAAATTTTTATTTATTTATTTATTTATTTATTTATT
>VBSM01001265.1:73727691-73746508 GCA_008086735.1 Cheirogaleus medius | reverse complement strand
AAAAAAAAAAAAGAGAGAGAGAGAAAAGTTTTAAGAAGACAGTGGTTTTTAAATTTACAATATGACTTGTTTAGATCTAGAGCCTGTCATCTGAGTGAGAGGTCATGTCCATCTTTTCTGTTCCTGTGGTATTCTGGGACCATTAGCATTACAATGCCAAGTAACTATATAAATACTTGGCTATAACCTAGGACTAGTTTCTTCTATACAGATCTACATAGGAAGACAACATGGCAGTAAATTTTACTTATAAAATCTCCTGGTCCTAATAGATCATGAATTATTTTGGTGCTTAATAAGTATGACCAATTCCATCTTACTGATCAGGGAAAAAGAAAAAGCAAGATCAAGTTGTTGGCAAGGTTGATTTCTTCTGAGGCCTCTTTCTTTAATCTTCTCTCTGTGTCTTTACACGGTCTATATGTGTCTGTGCCCTTAGTCTCCTTTTCTTGTAAGGACACCAATCAGATTATGGCTTACCCTAATTTTAATTAATTAATTAATTACTTTTTTAATGACCCTATCTCCAAGTATAGTCACATTCTGAAGTATAAATGGTTAGGACCTCAACATATGAATTTGGGGGGAACACTATTCAGCCCATGTCTTATGCTAGGAGCTCTTTTCCTTCAGAGAGAGAGAGAGTGCTGCTAGGATCACTGAAGTTTGGTCCATTCCACACCCCTTCCAGGTGAGCCTGCCCACGGCAGAGATTGATTGCTGCCTGGCAGAATACATTGACATGATCTGCGGTAAGCTCCTCCTTACTTTCCTATCCCTGATAGATCTACTGGATAGATCCACTCCAGGCTTTTGAAAAGCTTGTGTACTCTGGGAAGATAGCATCTTGAGTTACAGCCTTCACTTGAGGCCAGTGTTCAAGGGTGGTGTCTGGGCTTATGTGACTACTTGCTGGGTACTTAACTCCCAAAACTATAGAAACACGTCTCGCCTGGGATGGGGTTGGCTATCCTAAACAGAAATGCCCATAATTCCCAGAGTTTGTTTGCTTCCGTTCCTGGGAGTTTTTCTTCATTTCAGCCATCCTAGACATCCCTGTCTACAAGAGTCGGATCCAGTCCCTCCACCTGCTTTTTTCCCTCTACTCGGAATTCAAGAACTCACAGGTACGGCAAGCGTTGGGGCTTGACTTAGGCTATAGTGAGGAAAGCCGAGGTCTCCACTGTTCTGAGCCTGCTGTGATTGTGTCCTGTGGCAGTGGAGGATGTCTCTGCCTGGAGTTACCTTTGCCCTTCCTCATAATTAAAGAGCAGCAAAGGAGGCAGTGGTGAGGCTTTCAAAGGAAAGGGAAAGTAGAGGAGATCTGGGCCTGAGAGGAAGCTAGGTAAGGACATACAGAGGACACTTGTTTTTTTAAAAGAGAAAGTTCTTGCCTTATGAATGGAAGCAGGAAGGAAGTAAAAAGAGGTTCATTTTTGAAGAAAGTGGGGCAAATCTTTAGCTATTTTTCAAAGATAGCACCAAGGAATTGTTCTGGAAGGAGAATTGGGAGAAAATTGGAGCTTAGAGGGTTTTAAAGAAGTTTAATTTTGCTAATATGTAGCAACTAGCATATCCTCAATACTCAATGTTCCCTCTCTTTCCTTGCAGCATTTTAAAGCTCTTGCTGAAGGCAAGAAAGCATTCACCCCTCCATCCAACTCCACCTCCCAAGCTGGAGATGCAGAGACATTAACCTTCAGCTGAGACACCTTCCAAGCCACCCCGTTTCAAGGCTGAACTGGCTCTTCTACCCCAGCTGAGACAGATCACTGTCACCCACCTGGTGTCCTTGCCTTGCCACAGCTTGGCTCAGGGATAGTACATGTCCTGCTACCCTTTCTGCCAAAGAGCATTGCGCATATTTGTTAAACAATTCGGCCTATCTCAAATTTCCTTCCCGGGGGAAGTTATGAATCTACACCACTGTGGGGATTTGAGTTAGAAGAATTGGAATTTCTGAGATCCCATGGAGCTCAGTTTGGAAGGAAAGCTTAAAAGATGTCCTTTTTCGGATAGGGATGGAATTATTTTCTTTCATTCATAAAGTTGGTGGGCAAAGATTTTATAAATAAAATGCTCTATTGTCAGATTATCCTGCTCTTCTATAATTTGAAAAAGAAAAGCCTGACTGAGCGTAAGGCAGAGACAAGGAACTTGGCTTAGCAATGGGTAGTAAGTGAAGAATAGTTTAAGCAAACCAGCTTTGTGAAATAAAATCAAATCCCAGTCCTCCAAGATTGGCAGTTAGAGGGAATCAATTTTCTCCTGGAATTTAATTTTTCTAAGGGTGTTTCTCTAGTTCATGCTTACCTGCCTGTCTAGCTTCAGACCTGTCTGTTTGTGGTGTCAGGGAGCCTAGCTATTGCAGCAATCCAGGCAAGAGATGGTTACGGTGGTTGTAGTAGAGATGGACAGATTCAAGAAATATTTTGGAGTTTTATCAGCCAAGCTCCAATCAGGAAATCTGAAATCATGCTAGTTATTTCTAACAAAGGGTGTTTAATATAGGGAATTGTTTTACAAATAAAAAATAAAAAAAAAAACAGTGTTTGAAAGGTTGAAGGAGCAAAAGGGAACATGGAAGGTACTGAAGAAGATAAAGGTGAACAGGTCAAAAGGGTGGTGGCCACTGTAGGTGCTGGCAGCAGAGGTGCTGCAGTGGCCAGTCTTCAGTGGCTGAGGGGGTGGCACAGGCCGGCGCTGCTTAAGACGGCAGGCCTCACTTCCACCACTACAGTGACTGAGCAACAGCTACTGCTTCCTTTCTCCCACCTTCTCATCTCCTGCCAGTGCTTTCCACCAGCAAAAGGTAACAGTTGGCAGGGAAATCTGGAAAATTCAGCAGTACAAAGCAGAGCATAGAAGGGAAAGTATGGGGCTGAGAGACAACAGATAAATAACCAGTGGGGCTAGGACTGACAGAACTGGTGGTAGATTGGATGTGGGGGATGGAAGGAAAGAAAGCAAGGCTGACTCCAATTTTTTTTTTTTTGCTTAAGCAAATGAATTGACCATGGCAACAGTCCCCAGCTGTTCTGGCCCCAGGGATCGGTTTCATGAAAGACAATTTTTCCACAGATTGGGGATGGGAGGATGGTTTCAAGATGATTCAAGTGCATTATATTTTTTGTGCAAACCTTTCTACTAACGACAAACTGTATTTGTAGCCACTCCTCAGTGTCATCAGCTCCACTGATGAGACATCACTGTCTCAACTCTACCTCAGATCATCAGGCATTAGATTGTCACAGGGAGTGCACAACCTAGATCCCCTGAGTGCACAGTTTACAGTAGGGTTCATGCTCCTATGAGAATCCGACACTGCCACTGATCTGACAGGAGGCGGAGCTTATGTGGTGATGCGAGCATTGGGGAGCGACTGTGAATACAGATGAAGCTTCATTAGCTTGTCTGCCATTCACCCCCTGGTGTGCGGCCCGGTTCCTAACAGTCCACAGATGGGTACTAGTCCCATGGCCTGGGGATTGGGGACCACAGGATCATGGAGCCAAGTACTGATCATCGGGGAGAGTGGGGCAAAAATTGGAGGGGAAGATTACATTAAAATGCTATGCCGTCAGCCTGATATATACACAGCAAACAGGTAGACAGGAGAACTGTTTGTTACAAAGTCTTAAAGCAAGTATGATCACATAATGCTTCAGTTTGCGGAGCAGGCACATCTGAGCTCAAGCCTCAGTTTGACACCGTGTCAGGCCCTTTTGCTCTGCTCTCAGTGGGTACCATTAATGCTGACATTTAACTTGTAGAGAATGAAGGGAGGCGAGATTTGATAGGAATTCAGATGCTCCATTAGGTTTTCAGGAAACAATCAGATTGCCTTCTTGGGTAGAGCTGAAACTCTGCACTAATAAATACAGTCAGTTCTCATTGTTCACGCTAGTTATGTTCTACAAAATCACTGTAAACATGGAATTAGCAAATACTGAACCTTAGTACCATTTGCTCCTAGAGGAAATAAGGACTAGGTTTCTGTGTGCCTCTGGTGATAACATTTCATCAACTGACCACAGATTCATTGAACCCACAGCTAACAGCACTACCTAATAACTCATGCCTCAGTGAAACTAACACGTTTTCCCAAAAGGCACATCGCAGCCTTCACTAGACAGCACTTACTTGGAGGCCATTTCAAATAGCAAAATCACCAAAAAGAAAAAAAAAAATGCATAACATGTGGCACTAAATAGACTGCCAAAAGGGACACTTGTTTACAGTCTGAGCTGAAACAAGAAGGCAGAGTGTCACCTTGTTCAGCCTCAGCTGGGAATGTGGATGTCAGGCAACTCATATTTCAGTGCTCTGAACATGTCCAAAAATGACCATGGGAACATCACAGATAGTAATTTGGGATTACAAATAAATTGTAGCAGGTTAGGCCAGGCACAGTGGCTCATGCCTGTAATCCTAGCACTCTGGGAGGCTGAGGCAGGAGGATAGTTTCAGGTCAGGAGTTCCAGACCAGCCTGAGCAAGAGCAAGACCCCGTCAATAGAGAAATTAGCATGGTGGTGCACGTCTGTAGTCTCAGCTACTCAGGAGGCTGAGGCAGGAGGATCGCTTGAACCTGGGGGTTTGAGGTTGTTGTGAGCTAGGCTGATGCCATGGCACTGTGAGCAACAGAGTGAGACTCTGTATCCAAAAAATAAATAAAAATAAAAATAAATAAATTGTAGCAAATAGGTGAATTCACAAATACAAAATCTGCAAATAAAGATGAGCTGGCTGATGTGTGGGCCTTTCAGCTTCTCTCCCTCCTAGCACATCCACCAGAGCTCTCTGGGGATCATCTTCAGACACAGTCTTCATCAGGGTTCCTTTCTCCTCTGCAACAGTCTTCAGTTATCCTCTTTTGGCTACTTGCTCTGTGGTCCTAGGAAAAGCTAACTAACTTCTATGCCTGAGTTAACCCAGCTGTGAAACAGTCTAATAAACACTAACCTCTTAGTCTTGTCCTGTGAATAAAAAATATGTGAAAAAATTAAGTGCTACAGAATGTAAAATATAATAACTATGTTACTAAGTATAAATTTTCAACTTGGCCTTTTAGACTTCATTTGGCTACTCTCTCCCTACCCCAAGAGCCTCATTTTCCTTCATTCCCCAAAGTGGACTGCAAAACCAATCTGCTTGCCATGCCCTGCGCGTGACTCGGGAGTGCTCTCTTCTCACTCAGCTTTGATGTAGCCTGTTTTCGTTGCTGAAAGTGTCCCTCACCTTCTCTGCTGAGCCCACGCTTATCTCAGCACTTCCAAATAAACAAAAATTGAACACAAGTATTTACATCCTTACTCCCTCCTTTAATCCTACTAAAATGATAGTACAGGAATTAAAACAAAGACATAAAACAGTAAGGACAGATAATAGGAAAGAACATGACAGTATACTGGATAGCAACGTAATTTTGGAAGATGGACAAGTGGCAACTAATTTAGCAGGGGGCAGGAAAAACCTAAAATCTGACTGCCTATGGAGGAGAGGGCCCCAGAGCCAGTAAGAAGTAAGCCATTTGACACTGCAGAACCCTGGTAAGCATCGGGAATGGAAAGTGCCAGATACTTCTAATGGCAAGTATGCAGGGCGGGATTGAAAACAAGAGGGTTGGTTAAAGGTTTGTATAAGGAGTGAGATCCCCAGAACCTTCCCCACCTGTGCCACCCAGCTCCTTACCCCAACAGAAGATGGGCACCTTCAAACCAAGGAAACCTGAACATAAGGATACCAAGCAACTATGAGGACAGAAGGGACCATATTTAAAATCAGAGGAGTAAAGGCATGAGCATGAGACCCTCAGCCCTCTTACAGGCTTATACTTCCAAAGCAGAATATTTTTTTTTGTTTTTTTTTAGACAGAGTCTCGCTCTGTTGCCCGGGCTAGAGTGCCATGGTATCAGCCTAGCTCACAGCAACCTCAAACTCTTGGGCTCAAGCGATCCTCCTGCCTCAGCCTCCCGAGTAGCTGGGACTACAGGCATGCACCGCCATACCCGGCTAATTTTTTCTATATATTTTTAGTTGGCCAATTAATTTCTTTCTATTTTTTAGTAGAGACGGGGTCTCGCTCTTGCTCAGGCTGGTCTCGAACTCCTGACCTTGAGCGATCCTCCCGCCTCAGCCTCCCAGAGTGCTAGGATTACAGGCGTGAGCCACCACGCCCGGCTCAAAGCAGAATATTGGAAGAGTCCACTCCCAGGAAACTGATCGGGAGAAAAGACCTACAGATACTGACAATTAGGATTCTTTAAGCAAATGTCCAGCTCCCTACCTACATATAACTTCCATTCAGTCTTTTGGTGTCATTGGTGTGTGCGCGTGCATGCCAACAACCAGATAGAAGATAAGTAAGAAAATAGAAGACAACATAATAAACCAACTAGATCTAACAGTCATACACAACACTCTACCCAACAACAGCATACACATTCTTCTCAAGGGCACATGGGACATCGTCCAGGACAGACAATGTGTTAGGCCACAAATTAAGTCTCGATAGATTTAAGAGACAGATATACACAGTATCTTCTCTGACCACTGGAATGAAGTTAGAAATTAATAACAGAAGGAAAACTGGAAAGTTCACAAATTTTGTGGAAATTAAGCAGTGCACTGTGAAACAACCAAAGAGTCAAAGAAGAAACCAAGTTGAAACATGTATCAGAATTTCATTCCTGGCTGGGCGTGGTGGCTCACGCCTGTAATCCTAGCACTCTGGGAGGCTGAGGCGGGAGGATCGCTCAAGGTCAGGAGTTTGAGACCAGCCTGAGCAAGAGTAAGACCCTGTCTCTACTAAAAATAGAAAGAAATTAATTGGCCAACTAAAAATATAAAGAAAATATATAGAAAAAATTAGCCGGGCATGGTGGCGCATGCCTGTAGTCCCAGCTACTTGGGAGGCTGAGGCAGAAGGATTGCCTGAGCCCAGGAGTGAAAAAGTTTTTGGAACTCCTTTTTTCAAAAAAAAAAAAAAAAAGAATTTCATTCCTTTTTAAGACTGAAATAACACCATTGGGTGTGTATACACGTTTTGTTTATCCACTTAGCTGCCAAGGGACATTTGGGTTGTTTCTACCTTTTGGCTATTGAGAACAATGCTGCTATGAATATTGGTATACAAATAAATGAGTCCCTGCTCTCAATTCTTTTGGGTATAAACCTAGAAGTGGAATTGCTGTATCATATGGTAATTCTTTTCATTTATTTATTTATTTGATTGTTTGTTTGTTTATTGAGACAGAGTCTCGCTTTGTTGCCCGGGCTAGAGTGCCATGGCATCAGCCTAGCTCACAGCAACCTCAAACTCCTGGGCTCAAGCAATCCTCCTGCCTCAGCCTCCCAAGTAGCTGGGACTACATGCATGCACCACCATGCCCGGCTAATTTTTTCTATATATTTTTAGCTGTCCAATTAACTTCTTTCTATTTATCGTAGACACAAGGTCTTGCTCTTGCTCAGGCTGGTCTTGAACTCCTGAGCTCAAATGATCCGCCTGCCTCGGCCTCTCAGAGTGCTAGGATTACAGGCATGAGCCACTGCGCTCAACCTATTTATTTAAGTATTGAGACAAAGTCTCGCTTTGTTGCCAGGGCTAAAATGTAGTAGTGTCATCAGAGCTCATTGCAGCCTCAAACTTCTGGGCTCAAGTGATCCTCCTGCCTTAGCCTCCTGACTAACTGGGACTACGGTCACATGCCACTATGCCTGGCTAATTTTTCTATTTTTTGTAGAGACTGGGTCTTGCTCTTGCTCAGGCTGCATATGTTAACGTTTTGGGGAACCACCATACTGTCTTCCACAGTGGCTGTACCATTTTGCATTCCTGCCTACAATGCACAAAGTTGGACAATTTTTTTCTTTTTTTAAAACTTATTTTTTATTATTATGGGTACATAATTGTGGTATATATTTATAGGGTACCTGTGATGTTTTGATACAGGCATACGATGTGTATTACTCAAGTCAGGGTAATTGGGGTATCCACCTCAACTCTTTATCATTTCTTTGTGTTAGGAACATTCCAATTCCACTTTTAGTTACTTTAAAGTATTCCCTAACTTACATTGTTGATTATAGGCACTTTACTACATTATCAAATACTGTTCATTATAAATATCTAACTCTAGTTTTGCACCCATTAACTATCCCAACTTTATCCCCGCCTCCCTGCTACCTTTCTCAGCCCCTGGTAATCATCATTCTACTCCCTGTCTCCATGAGATCAATTGTTTTAATATTTAGCTCCCATATATGCGTGAGAACATACGAGATTTGTCTTTCTGTGCTTGGCTTATTTCACTGAACATAATGTTTTCCAGTTCCATCATGTTGTTGCAAATGGTAGGATTTCATTCTTTTTATGGCTATATAATATTCCACTGTGTATATGTACCACATTTCTTTATCCATTCATTTGTTGATGAACACTTAGGTTGATTCCAAATCTTGGCTATTGTGAATACTGCTGCAATAAATATGGGAGTGCAGATATTCTTTCAATATACTAATTTCCTTTCTTTTGGACATATACCTAACAGTAGGATTGCTGGGTCATATGGTAGTTCTACTTTTAGTTTTTTGAGGAACCTCCGTACTGTTCTCCATAGTAGCTGCACTAATTTACATTCCCACCAACAGTGTATGAGGGTTCTCCTTTCTCCACATCCTCGCCAGCATTCGTTATTGCCTGTCTTTTTGGTAAAAAGCCATTTTAACTGGGGTGAGAAGATATTTCATTGTAGTTTTGCTTTGCATTTCTCTGATGACTAATGATGTTGAGCATTTTTTCATATACCTGTTGGCCATTTGTATGTCTTTGGAGAAATGTCTATTCAGATCTTTTGCCCATTATTAAATAGATTATTTGTTTTTCATGTTGAGTTTTTGGAACTCCTTATATATTCTAGTTATTAATCTCTTGTCAGATGGGTAGGTTGAAAATATTTTCTTCCATTCTGTGGGTTTTCACTTTACTTTGTTGATTGTTTCCTTTGCTGTGCAGAAGCTTTTTAGCTTGATGTGATCCAACTTGTCCAATTTTGCTTTGGTTGCCTGTGTTTTCAGGTATTACTGAAGAAGTCCTTGCCCAGACCAATGTCCTAAAGCATTTTACCAACGTTTTCTTTTAGTAGTTTCACAGTTTCAGGTCTTAGATTTAAGTCTTTAATCCATTTTGATTTGATTTTTGTATATGGTGAGAGATAAGGGTCTAGTTTCATTCTTTTGTGTATGGATATCCAGTTTCCTCAGCACCATGTATTGAAGAGACTGTCCTTTCCAAGTTCACTATAAATGTGTGGATTTATTTCTGTGTTCTCTATTCTGTTCTATTGATCTATGTGTCTGTTTTTATGCCAGTACCATGCTGTTTGGGTTACTACAGCTCTGTAGTATAATTTGAAGAGAGATAATATGATTTCTCCATTTTTGTTCTTTTTGCTCAAGATGGCTTTGGTTACTCTGGGTCTTTTGTGGTTCCATATAAATTTTAGGGTTATTTTTTCCATTTCTGTGAAAAATGTCATTGGTACCTTGATGGGAATTGCATTGAATCTGTAGATTGTTTTGGGTGGTATGGACATTTTAACAATACTAATTCTTCCAATCCATGAGTATGAAATATCTTTCCTTTTTTTCTGTGTCCTCTTCAATGTTCTATAGTTTTCATTGTAGAGATCTTTCACTTCTTTGGTTAAGTTTATTCCTAGATATTTTATTTTATTTGTAGCTATTGTAAATAGGATTACTTTCTTGGTTTCTTTTTCAGATTGTTTGGTGTCGGCATACAGAAATGCTACTGATTTTTGTATGTTGATTTTGTATCCTGCAACTTTACTCAATTTGTTTATCAGTTCTAATAGTTTTTTTGTGTGGAGTCTTTCAGTATCACTAGCTATAAGATCATATCATCTGCAAACCAGGATAATTTGACTTCTTCCTTTCCAATTTGGACGCCCTTTTTCTCTTGTTTGATTGCTCTTGCTAGAACTTCCAGTACTATGTTGAATAACAGTGGTGAAAGTGGGCATCCATGTCTTGTTTCACATCTTAGAGGAAAGGCTTTCAGGTTTCTCCATTCGGTGTGATACTAGCTGTGGGTCTGTCATATATGGCTTTTATTGTGTGGTAGTATGTTCTCTCTATACCCAGTTTTTTGAGAGTTTTTATCATGAAGGGATATTGGAGGAATTTTATCAAATGCTTTTTCAGCATCAATTGAAATGACTGTATGGTTTTTGTCCTTTGTTCTGTTGATATAAAGTTGGACAATTTTTACAAGTCCTTATTAAACAGCCTATTGTATCTGGAGGACTTCAGTAAAGCATACTCCAGGTGCAAAAATGCAACCTGAGCTGTGCCTGCCCAAATGTTGAACTGCTGTACATTCAAGTTCAAGGTAACAAGCCACTTGCCTAATATTGGAGGGTAAAGGTGAAAGATTAGGTGACTGAAGTATGTTAAACATTAGTGTTCTTTCGCAGGAAAGAGAGAACTGTCATGTAATCCATGATCTTTAGAAAGATCAAAATATTCCAGAATATATGAGAAGAGACTAGATCAGGGATCCCTACCCCAGTATTTCATTATGAAAATTGTCAAAAGAATTTTAGAATTGTACAGTGAACTCTATGTACCCACCACCTAAATCCTATAATTCACATTTTGCTAAATTTGCTTTATCACATATGTGTACATCTTTCTCCATATATCAATCCACCTTATTTTTTGATCACTTCAAAATAAGATGCAGACATCAATGCATTGCACCCCTAAATGTATCAGCATGCATGTAATTAACTGGAATTCAACATTTATTTATGGTTTGAATATTTGTCCCTCCAAAACTTTTTTTTTTTTTTTTTTTGAGACAGAGTCTCACTCTTCTTCCCCGGGCTAGAGTGCCGTGTCGTCAGCCTAGTTCACAGCAACCTCAGACTCCTGGGCTCAAGCGATCCTCCTGCCTCAGCCTCCTGAGTAGCTGGGACTATAGGCACACGCCACCATGCCTGGCTTATTTTTTCTGTATATTTTTAGTTGTCTAGCTAATTTCTTTTCTATTTTTAGTAGAGATGGGGTCTTGCTCTTGCTCAAGCTGGTCTTGAACTCCTGAGCTCAAATGATCCACCCGCCTTGGCGTCCCGGAGTGCTAGGATTACAGGCATGAGCTACTGTGCCCAACCCCTCCAAAATTCATGTTGAAATTTAATCACCAATGTGACAGTTTTGAGAGGTGGGGCCTTTAAAAGGTGATTGGGTTGTGAGGGCTCTGACCTGATGAATGGATTAATCCATCATGGATTAATGGGGCAAGAAGGCTTTCACCAGATGTGCTCCCTTGACCTTGGACTTCCTAGCCTCCAGAACTGTAAGAAATAATTTCCTTTTTTATAAATTACCCAGTTTGGGGTATTCTATTGTAAGTAAGAGAAAACAGACTTAAGACATGGCTGTCAGGTTAAATTCATAAACAGTGAAAAGTGCAAATCAAATTAACATTTGATAATTTTTCAGCAATAGCTTTGAGATATAATTCACATACCATAAAGTTCATCCTTGTATAATTGTTTTTTACTATATTCACAAAGTTGTGCATTGATTACTATTAATTCCAGAATATTCTCATCACCCCAAAAACAAACCCCATATTCATTAGTTATTCCCATTTTTCCCTGCCCCCAGTCCTGGGCAATCACTAATTTACTCTGTAGATTTGCCTACTCTGTACATTTCATATAAATGGAGTCATACAACATGTGGTCTTTTGGGTTTGGCTTCTTTCACTTAGCATAACGTCTTCAAGGTTCATCCATGAGTTTGGGTCTGCGTAATGAGCAGGGATTTCTTAAGCTGCATCTTCTGGGAAAAGAGTCTTTAGCTTTCATCAGATTCTCCAAGGGGTCCGTCACTCCGCAAAGTAACAAGGAATCCCCAATCTAAGGAATAGGTGTGGAGCATCAGTAGTCTGTAAGTCTGCCCCCTAGCCAACATTTGGCAAATTGGGAGACTTGCCAGGAAGTGCAAACCTTTCTGCTAAAGTAAGACCTTGAGAACAGCCGAGAGGAGCTGAGAGCTTGCAGCCTTGCCACAGGACCATCACAGAAGGGTCCTGGGACCCCCCGTAGGGAGCATGGATGACAGAGTCAACAGAAGTGACAGGGAGGCACTCTGGCTTCTAAAAGTTCCAGAGTGGCAAGGAGTTCACAGGCAAACTCAGTAGAATACAGAACTGAGTTCCTCTTAGGTTGCTGATGTAGCCTTAGCCACTCCCATGGAGGAAGATACTAAGGAAGAGAGAGGTGAGGGAAGGACATGAACCAAAACCCCTCAGAGCCAGGCAAGCCAATCTGTCGCTGAAAAATAGAATATAGGCTGGGTGTGGTGGGTCACTCCTGTAATCCTAGCATCCTGGGAGGCTGAGGTAGGGGATTGAGGCAGGGGATTGCTTGAGTTCAAGACCAGCCTGAGCAACATACTAAGACCCTATGTCTACAAAAAATAGAAAAATTAGCTGGGCGTGGTGGCATGTGCCAGTAGTCCCAGCTACTTGGGAGGCTGAGGCAGGAGGATCGCTTGAGCCCAAGAGTTTGAGGTTGCACTGAGCTATGATGACAGCACTGCACTCTAGCCCTGGCGACAGAATGAGGCTCTGTCTCAAAAAAAAAAAAAAAAGAAGAATATAAATTTGGCCTCAAAAAATCATCCTATTTCCAAGCCTTTTCCCCTCATGATCCCCCATTAAAAATTTTTTAAAAAACATATCACGGTCCAGTCTGAATCTTCTATCCCCCTGGTCAGGACATAGGGGCTCAGCATACCTTAGGCCCCGTCCTGAGTAGGGGAGAGGTGGCCAAGTGACATGGACCAAGTGAGAATGAGGTGCTGGTTATAGCTATGAGCCCCACCTGGCACTCCTGAAATAGAAAATGCCAGCCCTGCCACTGGGAACAATGTAATTAAAGAAATATTATTTATTTTTAAAAATAAAAGACCTGAAGCAAATTTGGTAATGTCAGATTTGAGTGGTGCTTGCTGTATTTTCTCTACTGTGTGATTTAAAGATTTCATTTAAAAAACATATTTAAAGAAATGAAGCAGAGATATGTAAATCCATTCAGTCAAGTTTATTTAATTTACGGTGTGCTCAGCACTAGGCAATAACATGAAAAAATTACAAAACAAGATCTCAGCAAGGGAAAAATATACTCTGCACTATATTAATTCCCAATCATTTCCATGTTGCTTTTTAAAGCATTCTTAGGTCCTTTTGGGGTATGTGGTCTCCCTCTTTCTACATGTCCTCCTAAAGCTTCCAGCATTATTGAATTATGTGCCTGCTGTGACCATCTTAGTGGGGCAGGATGAGTGGCTTCCTGCTGATGGGGCAGCCAGGGGTCGTCAGGGCTGGGGCCCCATGGTGGAGGAGATGTGCTGAGAGTGAAACCGCCAATCCCAAGGGCTCTGGACACTCACAGTGAATCGCTGAAGGCCAAAGTTGGGGAACACAAAAAGGGCTCTGGGCCACTTACTCACCCCCTCCCCCAGGGGATGTGCTTAAAGTGCTAACACTGTAAGAAAATGACACATTGCTACACGCCATCCTGGGTGCCACCAGATTTGTCATCTCCCTCTTCCTACCTGGCTTGTGCTAACACCAGGCACTGGCACTACCATGGGCCAGGCCAATAGAAAAGTCTAGTGCCCAGTGAAGAAGGTCCAACATATAACCCAGGATGTCCAAGAGGTGAGGGCAGAGGGGTAGATGAGGGCAGAAAGGTATGCAGCAAAAGGGACTAGTTTGTGCTTGGCCAGTGCCCCTGGGCCAGGGGTTGGTTTTTGTGCAAACTGCAGTTTGGTTCTATACAGCTAACAGGGTCCTAAATTCTCCCTGAGGGAAAGAAGCTACATAGCATAGGAAGGAAATCCATGCAGGGTCCTCCCTGCCCCCCAGGCCCGCATGCCCCCATGCCTACAGTACAAGGTGTTAAGGACCACAGGTGCGGGGTATTCGGCAGGCCATGCCACACTTGGATGCTGGATGACGTCTGAACACATCTGGCCAAAGAGCCCCAGCTGCCTAGGCCCAGTCATCACATGCAGGCCCTCAACCTGAGCTGGCAAGAGGGGCTCAGGGCCAGCTGGCAGCCTGGCCAAGGATACCTGTGCCCCTGTGGGTCAGATCCCAGTGAAACACATCATGTGCGTCACACAGAGGGCACCCCAGCCAGAAGGGCAAGCAAAAGTGGCAGTGGCATGGCCTCTTCACACTGGCAACGAAGCTAGGCAGAGGATGCCTCGGAGGAGGAGCTGGAGGGTATCTGGGGGCCGAGAGGGCACCCCCGTCTCACCCTCAGCTCAGAGCCAGATCTCATCGCTGCTCACGCTGGACACTCGATAGATGTAGCCCAGCATTGGGAGGCGGATGAAGCCTGTGAGGTCAAAGAGGTGCAGGGGACTCAGGAACCCTGGTTCTTGGGAGGGTGGGAGAGTCTTCTCTGATCCGGGCGCTCAGAGGCCTTGGGCACATTCACACATGCACAGGGCTGGGGAGCAGGGGAGGAGGGCAGCAGGCCCCTTCCCCTGTACCTCGGCTGGTGAGGAGGCCACCAGGCTCTGGGTCCAGGAGCTCTGGCCGGCTGTTGTTCCGAGGCATCTGCCGGTCTGCTGATTTCCCTGTTGGGTGACAAAGGGGGCTATGCCCAGCACAGGAGTGTGCCTGATGGGGCCTTGCCCCTCCTAAGCACCAGGGTCTCTCTTTTTCTCAGAAGCACCTGCAAACAGCAGGGGCCTGGATGTACCTCTGGAATCTGGAGTGAGGTCGTTGAGCTGAAGGTTGGATGGGAGGGACATGTTCTCCCGTGGCAGGCGCACGTTGTTGAGTTTCAGGTTGTTGGAGTCACTACGGGCAGACAAAGGCTGGGATATGCCCTGGCACTAGCAGGCACAGGTTCCTCTACTGGGGCCTATTCCAGACCTACCAGAAACCCTGGGTTCCCACACGTCCCTACCCTGCATTTCAGTTCAGCCCGTCCACCCAGCCCCAGGAAGTTACCTAGAGATCAGAGATGGGCGCCGGGAGGGGCCTGAGGAGAAAAAAACCATGCCACCAATTCTCAATGTGTCCTCCCATGCCGAGCTCTGCCTCCCCTGCCCTTTCAGACCCAGGACCCTCAGGCACGTGGTCTCTCAAATGCCCAGCCTGGGTTCCCAGGGCCTGACCCTGCTACCCAGGACACATGTTGTCCTACCCAAAGCCACACCCTGCAAGTGCTCTGCCACTTGTCAGAGATGACCTGTTCTGTCCAGCTCTACTTGCTGTTTTTGCTGCTCACCCTGACCTCACCGCCACTCCCTTAGCCACCCTCTGCCCCCCAACACCACTGGCCCTACCTTTGGTCTTCTTCTCTTTCCTGCAGACCAGGCAGGCCACCAAGGTGCTGAACCCCACGAGGGTGCCCAGGGCAAGCCCTCCAGCTACAACGATGCCCAGCAGTGGCACTTCTACCCGCGTGGCCAGGAGCCCTGCAAGTTGTCTTCTGGTTAGGTTCCAAGTGGGCAGTGCCCCAACCCCAAAATGCTGTAGGAACTACTCTGTCCTCCTTGCCCAAGGTGGGTGGGGACAGCTCATCCACAAGACCCACCTGAAGGGCAACAAATCCTCCCATTTCTGTACCCTGGTTCCTGCGCTGACCTGAGCCTTTGTTGAGCCAGTTGCTGGCAATTCTCACCTGGGGCTGGCAGCGAGGCACTGGTGACACCCACGTCATTGGTGGCCACCACCGAGAGGTTGTGTGCCAGGCTGTGGAGCTGCAGCTGCACAGTGTGGTTGGTGAGCCAGGGGTAGTTCTGGGCATCCAGCACCAGGAAGTCAGAGGTGTTGACAGTCACTGGCCCATTCTGGTCGATCCAAGTGACATTGGCAGGTGGGTTGGCACGCACCAGGGCAAACAGAACAACCAGGAGGCCTGGGCCCTGAGCTTCCTGGTACTTGGCCCCAACCTGGGCAATCTCCGGCTTAACTGGTACAAAGCAGAGGTCAATATGCTCTCACCACAGTGCCTCATGCTTCTGGCTGTTTCTCCCCAAACCCAAACCCAGGTGGCAGCCAGAAGCCTGGACCCCTACTCAGAGGCAGCACTGAGAAATGGGATGGCTGGGTCTGCCAGAGAGGTAGCACTTCGTAGCGACTAAGAGCATAAATACTAGAGCCCAAATGTCTGGATTTGAATCCTGGCTCTGCATTTTGCCAGCTGTAGGACCTTGGGCAGATAAGCTTAACTTCTTTGTGCCTCAGTTTTCTCATTTGTAAAATGGAATAATAATAGTAATCACCTAATAAGATTATTGTGAGGATAAGGTGAGTTAATATTTGCAAAGTGCTTAAGTGTTTATTAAATGTCCTGCCAACCACCTGCCTGGTGGCTTCTGGGAGTCCCTAGACAGAGTACCTATCCCTGCCCACCTCTGGGGCACTCACATTGCACATTGAGGATGACAGAGGCATTGGCTGACTGGCCACTGCCCGGGTCCTGCAGGGAGCAGTTCAGTTCGTGCTGGGCCCGCTGGGCAGTGATGGTAAAGGTGCTGGTGTCCCCAGAGAAGGCCTCCCCGCCCACGCTCAGCAGTCTCGAGGTGCTGGCCTCCTGCAGCTGTCCATCCAGGTACCAGGCCAATCGGGGGGTGCCAGGGCCCCCTGCCACTCGGCAGGTGAAGGCGTGGCGCTCATTCTCCCGGAGTGCCCGCTCAGCCCAGGTCTGACCATCTATTTGTGGCGCCAACTCCCCCCAACCTGGAACACAGCAGAGGGCCTCTGGGAAGGGCTGGAGGAAGGTTGGTCCTGTTCTGTGACCAGGATGAGGTCATTACGGAGGGGTAGCAGGCCCAGAGCCAGGGCACCTGGGTTCTCTCACCAGGGACTGGCTGGACCTAGGGTAGGTGGGTGAGGGGAACCAGGCTCTAGAGTGGGTGCCCCGACTGAAGGTGTAGCGGGAAGAGGACAGAGGGGGCTCTGGACCCCAGAAGTGCTTGGTGGAGGAATGAAGAGGGGTGTACCTGAGCTCAGAAGGGCTGGCAGGAGCAGCAGTATGTGCGAGAGGGTAGCTGGGCCTGGAGGCAGCGCCATGGTGGCCCGGGCCGGGCCCCAGGCTGCTGAGAGAAGGGGGCGGGCCTCCGTGTCAGCCAGGTGAGAGCAGGCAGGCCTAGCAATTCCTCCAGGAATTTACTCTCCAAAAACAAAAAGAACCATGCACGGAAACACAAACGTAGACCAGCCCACGGTGGCGAAGGCACGGACACGAACAGCAAAGCCCAAAGGCACAGACCCACCCAGCCTGTACCTGGCCACCCAGCGGGCGCAGAACCAACCACTGACTACAGGGGACAAGCAGGTACACACTCGCAGATACACAGAAGCAAGGAGCGCCAGCGCGGCCCCACCGTGCGCAGACACACACACGCACACTCGAGCCACACGCGCCCCTCCCCCAAAGGGAGCGCCTATCTCCTCACCCCACCTCTTCCTTACCCCGTTCCCCCTCCCATCTCTCGCCCTGCGCCCCCTTCCCTATCCCACTTGCTCAGGCGGATTTGGTCGGGAGAGGAAGGGGTGGGGGTGGGTCGCGGAAGCATCCCGCCCCCGCCCCCTTCCCTGGGGCGGCTCACCTGGCTCCCTCGCGCGCGTAGCCAGAGCAACTGCTCAGGTCTGATGAGCACCGCAGTCCGCTGCAAGGGCGGGGGCTGCGCCAGGCAGGGCCAATCAATGCCCGACCACGGGCCCGCCGCACCCTCCCCCGGAGGCCCACGCCGCGTGCACCTGAGTGCGCTTCTGCCCGCGCGTGGGCACGTGGGCGCGACGCAGAAGCAGGCGAGTCGGTGAGGCCCGTGCAGCTTTATTGATTCAGGGCCCTTCCCGCCCCCTCGGCCGCGGAAACCCAGGCCCAGCCGCGCTCAGCGCCCGTTGCGGGGGCTGCGCAGCTGCCCCATCACGTCAGCCAGCATGCGGTTGCACAGCGCGGCGTAGGGGTTGAGCAGCACCAGCTGGCGCCGCGCGAAGGGGCTGCCCAGCCGCGCCGCCAGCTCGAAGTCCCTGCGGGCGTCGTCATCCCGGCCCTGCAGCCGCGCCAGGAGCCCGCGCTGCACGAAGCTCTGGCGGGCGGCGCGGCCTCGGCCGCCGCTTAGCTCCACGGCGTGCTCCAGGTCCTCCAGGGCGCCTGCGGGACGGGAGGCGGTCAGCGGCCGCCCTGCCCTGGGCGGAGGTGCTGGAGCCCCCAGCCCCTGCCACCTGTAGCCTCGTGGATCACGGCAATCCGTGGTGGCCCCTGAGGCTCCGGGCTCGGCCATTTACAGCCCGCCTGTTGCACATGCAGACATTTGATGCTGGAGGTAGAGATTTGTTATCCCATTACGCAGCTGGAGACTGGAGGAGTTGGGGAGACTAGAACAGACACTTAGGAACGGGTTCCTATTATTTTCCACCACTAATACACCAGAACATGAACGTTGCGGGAGGATTGTGAACGGTCACTATGTTTTGAATCTGGCCCGTTGTCGGGCAAGTGGCAGGCAAGTCATTCCACACGTGTTTTTTTTCCTCCTTTAGGCAGTTAATCCACACATAATTTATTAATCATCTACTACGTGACAGTTGACTGACTCAATCCCAGGGTTCAAAAAAATTATAATTAACCAGGCGCGGTGGCTGGGGCCTGTAATCCTGACTACCGGGGAGGCTGAGGCGGGAGGATAGCTTAAGGCCAGGAGTTCAAGACCAGCCTGGGCAACATGGCGAGACCCTGTCTCTACAA
>VBSM01001265.1:73692534-73709156 GCA_008086735.1 Cheirogaleus medius | reverse complement strand
CCTTGGCCTCCCAGAGTGCTAGGATTATAGGCGTGAGCCACCGCGCCCGGCCCAGCTAAGATTTCTTATCACCACTCCACACTTGACGTCTTAATGTAGAACTCCTACTCTCCTCATATATGTTCTTTGTTCTCCATTCATTATCTTTTCTTTAGTCACCTAGGCCTAAATCTTCAGAGTTATCTTTGACTCTTCCTTCTCCACTCTTCATATCCAAGTAGTCACCAAGCGTGTCCATTCTTCTTTCCTTTCCTTTCTTTTCCTACTGAAAATGGGCTTTATTACCTGACATCTCTTCTCTAGCAATACTCTCATTAGTGACCTCTTGTCTTTGAGTGTCTTCAGTTCTAGTTATCTTATACGGAGCTACCACATTAAGCTTCCTAAAATTCTGCTTTTATTTCACTCCCCCAAATTTTCAAAGGCCTCATGGTTTGGCACCAAAGGCCCTCCAAAACCTATGCCCAACCCACTTTCCTAATCTTTTCTTTCAGTACAACCTGAAATGGATTTCAATGTCATTTTCCCACCTGACACTACTCTAAACCCACCCAAAGCAATCCTGTCTTTCTCACTTTGCTTACATCCCTGCTTCTTCTTAGAGAGCCCTCTCCATTCCTCTTTGCCTTACCCAAAGTCTATTTTCTCCCTTAATAGAATCTTCCATTCTATTAATCTTTATGGGTTTGTTGATAACCCTAACTCACCCATAGTAACCTTTCTCTCCTTTAAACTCTTCTAGTACTTACAGTCCAGAGAACATTCACTAGTCTTTCAAAAGCTAACAAGCACCTACAAGCTCAGGATACAAAGATGAATAAGAAAATAAAATGCTGGCCTTTACTGGAAGTTCACTATTGACTGAGTGAGAAATAAAGGAAACAAACAAATTATAAGCTCTGAGAGAACATATAAGATTTGAAAGCAGGGAGTGGGAGTGCTCAGCTACCTCAGGTCAGGGAAGGCTGTCTGAACTGGATTTTTTTTTTTTTTTTTTTTAAGACAGAGTCTTGCTCTGTTGCCTGGGCTAGAGTCCCCTGGCGTCAGCCTAGCTCACGGCAACCTTAAACTCCTGGGCTCAGGTGATCCTCCTGCCTCATCCTCCTGAGTAGCTGGGGACTACAGGCGCATACCACCACACCCAGCTAGTTTTCTCTATTTTTAGTAGAGGTGGGATCTCACTTTTGCTCAGGCTGGACTTGAACTCCTGGCCTCAAGTGATCCTCCTGCCTCGGCCTCCCAGAGTGCTAGGATTACAGGCGTGAGCTACCTCGCCCAGCCCTGAACTGGATTTTGAAAGGTGAGCTGGAGCTCACCAAGGGAGTGAGGGCAGGGATAGCATTCCAAGCAGAGGGAAGAGCGTGTGTAAAGGCACACAAGGAAGAGAGAATGGCATGGAAGGTGCACAAGGAAGTGGCAGAAAACAAGGCTGGAAAGAGAAGCAAAGTTCTCATGGGCGGGCTTTGCCAAGGTGTGTATAACCTTGAAAATATAATTTGTATCATTAAATTTTCACATAAATTATGGCTATTTCTCCAAAAAGGACAATGAAAATGTATGAAGTATCCAAGTATCCTCCTAACACCTAGCACAAACGCACACCTAAATGGCACTAATGCAGATCTAGCTGAAATGGAATCTATGCTGATAGGTCAACCTAATTTAATCCACTCACCTTCAATACTTTCTGCACAGATCTGAAAGCCATCATCACTTGAAATTTCAAAAACAAGTCCTTTCTTGGGCTTTCTCTCAGCAATGCTTTCCTTCCGCTTTTGCTCTTGCTGGAGCCAAAGCATCAGTGGAGAGCTGAAATTGCTTTCTTCTTCTTCCACTGTTTTAGGTTCTAGAGGGAAGAAATAGATAAGGGACAGAGTGGTTACAACATGTTTGCTGAACGCCAGCTATGTGCAGAGTACTTTACATAGACTATTGCTAAGCCTAACAACACTCTCATAGTTGGCTTATTATTGATATTTCCATTTATAAATAACAAAACTGAGGCTGAAATAGCTTGCCCCAGGTCACGGTTATAAAGTGACTAAAACTGGATGTTTTTGTTCTTTTTTTTTTAAAACATAAAGTTGTGCTGTCTCTGTGGAAGAATTTCTGTTATGACAATCTGATAAGTTTTTCAGTAAGTAATTGCCCTCAACAGGTTCACAGGCAGAAAACAATGATGGTTTATGTATGGTTTATGTATGAAGGCTTACTATATATGAGGCACTCTTCTAGGAACTTCATGCCGATTAACTCATATAAACCTCACAACAATCCAACAAAGTAGGTGTTATTATTATCTCCATTTTAAGGTGAGAAAACTGAGGTCAAGAGAGGTTAAGTAACTAGCCTAAGTTCATACAGCTAGTAATGGTAAAGCTGGGATTTCAACCCATTTGGCTCCAGATGCACTCTGTCACCAACCCTCACGTAAACAGAAGTGTCAATCCTTGTGAATCAGCAAACCAGCAGGATGTGATAACATCCCAAATCTTATGCCTGAGCGTTTTTTCTACCTGGTTCTCTTTTGGGAAGTCCCATCTATGGAAGTGGGCAAGGCTTTATATCCAGAGCTCTCTAATCTTGAAATGACCAGTTGTTTCCTGATCAAATCCGTTAGGACAGATGGAAAATGCTATGGAGATGTATCTGGTGTTGTAACCAAAATCTAATAAAAATGGTTCTTGGTTTTCTTCAGTGACAACTAAAGGACAAAGTCAGGTTATTACTACCTATTGAAGGGGCTGTTAAAACCCAGAGAGCACAAAGGTATTTATAGGTGCTCTTTTGTATCCTTTAGCTGATAGATGATCACAGAATATGTACTAGTTTCAATCTACAAATTTGGCCAATCACTTAACTTCCCTGGAACTTAGATTTTTTTTGTTTGTTTTTTTGAACCTAGAGAATCAGGAGGCAAAGTAGGTGATTTTTATATTCTTTTAGCTTTGAAATTCTCTGATTCTAACTTGTTACCCAGCCACATACCTGTATTTTCTTGTTCATTTGCTGGATTTTGTGTGGCCTGAATCTCTGGAAGAATAGCCACTTGCCTAAATAAAAATAAATTCAAACATGAAATATAACATCAGCTTTCTTCAATTCAAAGATAAAAACTGTCCATAATCTGCCACACAGCTGTGTTAGTTATACAAAATAATTAACAGAAATTAACCACAGGGGCTTTCTGTAGAACTTGTTGAATGAACACACCACTGAATGGTACAGAACATAAAACTGTCTTTTATGAGATTCTTTACCAAATATTGACATTAAATTTCTGCTTTTGAAGTTGTAGATTGTGTCCTTGAAATTCTTCTCATACCCTTAGTATTAGAAAAAAATGAAAGGATACTGGTCAGAAGCAGTTCTAAAGTTACTTAAGTTAGCTGGTTTAATTAAAAATAAAAATAAAGTCTGGGCACAGTGGCTCATGCCTATAATCCTAGCTCTCTGGGAAGCCGAGGTGGGAGGATCACTTGAGCTCAGGAGCTCAACACCAGCCTGAGCAAGACCTGGTCTCTACTAAAAACAGAAAAATTAGCTGGGCATAGTGGCTTGCACCGATAGTCCCAGTTACTCAGGAGGCTGAGGCAGGAGGATCGCTTGAGCCCAGGAGTCTGAGGTTAGAGTGAGCTATGATGATGCCACTGCACTCTAGCCTGGGCAACAAAGTGAGACTTTGTCTCAAAAAAATAAAATAAAATTAAAAATAAATTAATAAAATAAAAATAAAAATAAGATGCATGAGCTAGTAAACCACCAACAATTTTCACTTTATAAAATTAAATAAATCCTGGAAACAATCCTAATGCATATCAATAGGGGACTAGTTAAATAAATTATTGTAGATCCACACGATAGAATTGGAGGCAGCAATTAAAAAAGTGAAGTGCATCTATATGTGCTGGCATAGAAAGAAGTACATAACACAAGTGAAAAACCAAGTATAGAACAGTATATATAATATTATTCCTTTTATGGAAAAGAAAGCATATATATATTCTTACATATATATACCATGTACATCTGTATATGCACAGAAATGTGTGATGGATAAAAACAAATTATTAGCAACAGTTACCTCTAGGGAATAGATTGGCAGGGGGTGGGCAGGATGAACAGGGAACTATTACCCAGTTATTTAAATAATTCTATATTATGTTTTTTGTTATTAATTTACCATCCTGTATTATTCCCATTAAAAAAATTTTGACAAGAAAACAAAATCAGTACAAATCAGGAAGAACTATTTTTTAAATGAGGCAGACAGAATTGCGATTAATTGGGCTTAATCTTAGAGGACTGACTTTTTTGTTTTTTGTTTTTGATTTTGAGACAGGGTCTTGCTCTGTTGCCTGGGCTAGAGTGCAATAGTGTGATCATAGCTCACTGCAACCTCAACTCCTGGGCTCAAGTGATTCTCCCACTACTATAGGCCCAGCCACTTAAAGGACTAATTTTTAACCTTACCCTGCAGGTTGCCCAGACTCCTTTTGTGATGACTGTTCCACACTAGCTGTATCCTGTTGCTCAGCCTCTGGTCCTGGAGTCCTGAAACAGAATCATTTATATCTTTTCAAGAAAAGCCACTGGTAAATATACATTGAATTAAATGGGAGGTCAATCTAAAGAAATGACTCTGCCAGGATTTGATAAAATTTGTGAGCCAGCAAAACTAACCTATGGTCATAAAGGTTAGAATAATGGTTACCTTGAGGAGGTACTGACTAAGCGAGGGCTCAAGGGGCCTTCTAGAGTGCTAGAAATGTTCTATATCTTGATGTGAGCTGTAGCTACATAGGTGCACACATATGTAAAAATTCACTTGTGCACTTTACATATGTTATACTTCAATGATAATGTTTAAAAAAAGGACTCTATTAGGATGTACAACAGGGGACTTTGCCCTCCAGACAAAAACAATCATTCCCTAGTATCCTAAGCCTTAGCAAAAAGGAAACAGAAACAAACAGCAGCACTGTTTGATATCAGAGCAAAGAGTAACTAGAGAAGTAGTTCTATCCAAGAGACAAACTGCCCATGGATAGAACTAAATTTTGCTCTATAAATCGCCATTGGGAGAAAAAGAAAGTCAAACCCAGAAAACTCCCAAGTAACACAACTTGCACAGAGGAGTGTCTCTCCCAAAAGATTGCCACTTTAACAACCCCTAATCCAGAACACAAAGCCCCACAGACCAAGCATAGCTGACATTTGGATCTCTCACCCTGTGACTGAGGTCAGGGATGTTGTGTTGGCTTCTTGGTCTGGAATGTGTGCTTCAGAAGAACTGGTCCGCAAATGAGAAACTTTGTGCTTCTTGCCATTTCCTTTGTCCAGAGGCAGCTGAATCCGCTTGATTTTTGGTTTGGGTTTAGTGGGACCCGGCACTGAAGGGCTTGCTGACTGCTGTCCAGAGGATGGAGAGCTCCCAGGAGAGGATGAGCTGGCTTGCATAGCTGAGGATAAAGCCTTGTTCTGCTCTAGCCCCAAGCTAGCGGGAGCATCTGCGGTCTGGGTGAAGTTGGATACTTGGGGCCCTGAAGCAGAATCAAGATCACGCTGGGAAGACAGAATCCCAGTTTTGCTGGCAAGGAGCTGGTTTACATGCTGAAGGTGATAGTGTTCTTCTGCTTCCCCAGAGGGTGAAGCAGCTGTTATGCCCGTAGTCTGAGTAGATGGGAGCACACAGATACTAGATGCTGCTGTCATTGCAGCAGTAGAGGGAGTCTGTGATGTCCCCATTTGTGGGAACATTCCTGAACTTGGTGGTAAAGCCACAGGCTGCTCCTGAATTCCCAGGCTCTGCTGGCTAGCTTTGATTAAAAGATTGCTTATTGAGCCAATATCTGGGGTACCAAGCAACCTTGGGTTTGTCAAGGTGACATGTCCGGGAACTGATGCACTACTTGTGGAGGTTGTTGTAGTTGGCATGGACACAACATTTAAGACAGAGGAACCAGATGCCAAGGCAGACACAGGCCCTGATGTGAGGTGGCTAGTATCCTGGCTTATTGTTGATGTGCCTGCCACTGTGGCAGCAGTTCCTCCCACACTTTGTGGTAACAGGGGTGCCTGTTCAAAATACATGATGCCAGATTTAGATCTTTTTATGATGTTGGGGACAGTTCGGTGAGATGAAGTATTAAGTGACCCCAAATCTAACAGATTGGGATGACTTGAAAGCTGGGAGGGTGTGAAGTTAATCAATGTCATATTAGAAACCACATCGGAAGGGGCAATGTTTGAAGGGGTACTAGAGGGAGCAAGTTTTTTATTCTTTCGGGTCTGTAGACGAGATATGGGTCTTTTCTTGAGTCCAGAGGATGGAGTGGCTACTGTGGTACTGAGGTCTGTCCTCTGGCTCGCTTCTGAAACCAAAAGTTGGGGATCTGGAGGAGGCTGAACCCCAATAAGTAGGCCTGAAGGAGGGTTGCTGATGTTGGGTGGGAAACTACTTTGAGTAGCTGCAGGGAAGGAATGTAAGTGCTGGTGATGAGACATGGGGAGCAATCCTTTGCTAGCAGGAGGGAACAAAGATTGAGAAGCTGGCAAGCTTGGATTTAGTCCTGTGGTTAGGGTGAGACCACTTCCCATGGGCCCCAATACTGAAGTATTTGTCTCCATCACACTGGGTGTAGAACTAACAGAAGAGGTCAATTGGATTTTTTGGGTCACTCCATTTGGAAGAGTTTGGAGAACATAAAGTGGCTGCATATTCTGGTTAACGACAATGAGTTTCTCGGTGGCTGGTTTCAGGTGGGGCGGAGTGGTCTGGACAGCTGCATTAGAAATCTGTGATGGGCCAGGACTATCAGTAGAATTGGGCACATACTTCTGGTTCTGGATAGGAACAGTAGGGGAAACAGGTACCTGAAGGCCAGGGGTACTACTGTTTCTAGTTAAATCCTGATTGTTGCCATGACCTTGCTCCACTGAACCACAAGGGCTGGAGATGTGGTCTGCATCCATATGTCCTTGGATAAAATGATCAGGAGTCATGTGGCCTTCAGGAGTTGGATCTACCCCTGGACTCAGCAGTGCTGGGTCACCTTCAGAGGAGGCTACAGATTTTTCTGTGATGGTTACTCTCTTCTCCCCTGAGTCTGAGATTACAGCGAGTCTACTAGGATTCTGGCTAGGGACAGTGGGACTCCGGGTGGTCAGGACAGAGAGATCAGATGGTAGCTCTAGAGGCAACTCAAATTGTTCCTCTGCTGAGATAGAAGAAGAGACACTACTGTCCACAGTTTCTGTTGTTGGCAGCTGCTGAGAAAATACTCCAAAAAGACCCATGTCTTTTTCACGATTACTGTCAAGATCCAAACCTTCACCAAGATTCAGGAGTTCTGATGAAGATGACTCTGGGCTCTCACCCAAAGCCTGCATGGATGGAGTATTCTTTAGCACAAAGTCCATAATGTCTGAAGGCAGGATATTCCCACAGTCATCACTGTTGTTATTATCTGAGTCTGATTTCAGGAGCTCAGTATTGTAGGTGTCCAGTAAATTTTTGTCTGACGGAGTACTTGTGTGGACTCTGCGGCTTGACTCCAACGAGCTGAGCTGAGCTTCTAAGGAATCCTGTCCCTGTGTTTTAACTCTGGTTACAGGGTGGCAGTTATCCATCTTTGGCTCATTTTTGTGACCAACAGAACTCTTAATGACATGTTCTTTTTCCCCAGCATCTTCAGGTCGATCAATCTTTAAGTTCTCCGTTCCATTTTCTTTACCATTTCTTTTTGGAATCTGGCTGCTTTTCCTTGTTGTGGCTGTGACACTAGTATCACTCTCTGTCCCATCATCAACACCATCCAATTGCGAAATTTTTGGAAGATCACATTGTTCCTCCTCCCGAAATAAATTATGGGATGCCAGCCGTTCCTCTCCACCTGAAGAAATCACTGTTCTAGTGAAATTGTAATAGTATAAGTCGTCTTCATCGGAAGTGCTTAAGTCATCGGCCCCATCCACCTGCCCTTCAGCTGATCTCTTGCCTCGCTTCTTCCCAGTTGAGCTGCTATAGAATGGAATGTCTTCTTCACCATAGGATCTTACTCCATAGAGTGGGGTGAGCCCAAAGAACATGTTAGAACGTGCACGGGCACTGCGACGGGGATATCTCCTCTTAAAAGAGCCATCCTCCTGAGGTTTGGGGCCATCTGGAAGCATTAGGTTTCTGTCCTGTACCGGAAGATTCTGATAGTTGTTACTTTGAGAATCCTGGGATGAGGTATTATTGGGGCTTGGTTGGGCCACTGGACCATTTCCTGGACTTTCAGAGGCTGAAATTGGTTCTGTTGGTGATGCTGACTCTATTTGCAAAGGGGAAGCAGGACTACTTTCTTTCAGGGCACTTTTGGATTGACTCTCACTTTCCATTTTTAGAGGTGTCAGTGTCACTTTGACTGTGCGTTTCCGGGGTGCCTGTAATTCCTTGCCAGATCCTTCTATTTGCATGGGTGGAGCTTTGGGGACTCCTGGAATAGAAAGGGCTTTGTCTCCAATCTTGTCAGAAGAAACATTGTTACAAGGTCGGTGCCCCATAAACTCAGGAGTCAAAACCTCATCACCAAACTCTGGCTTTAGGTTTCCTTCTTCACCAGTTGTCACCTGACCAGGTTCCAAAAAAGATTTACTGGAATGCTTTTCTTTGAAAGTTTCTTTACAAGATTTTTTCCCTTTCTGTCTCCTGTCTCTGGAACTAGATCCCATATGTTCATTGATAATGGATGACCTGTTGCTCATTCCAGATAGCTTCAAGGTTTTGACTTCAGTATCTTCATCTGGAGAAGGGTTTCCTGACAGAGTAGGATCTGTGTGTTGGTCTCGATCATTCCTTTGTCCTCTCAGATGGAGCTGTGGGAAAGAGAGGGCCTCTTTAGAAGAAAAGGGCACTGAAGAGGATTCAGCAAAAGTGCCGATTTTACTAACATTCAGTTCTCCAGATGTTGTGTTATGAACCTGTGAGGCCAGTTTAGGAATTCCAGGGTAAGCCACATTGTGTGCAGATCCCTCTGAATTCTTGGAACTCAGCATCTTGGTCTTGTCTCCCTTTAAAGAGGAGCTCTTAGATGTCAAGTCTGAAGTACTGGACTGCTTCATTTCTGAAGATGAAGATCCATCCAAGTGACTGGTTTTAGTGCCTCCAGTAACCACTGTCCTTTGCAAATTTGAAGTAGTAGGAGTGTTCTGCCCTAAATTAGTACTTGAACTCAGTGGCCCTAAGACATGATCAACTGCTTTGGCACTTGACTCAAGATCTGTAGCAGTCCCAATGGTGGAGACCGAGGAAACACTATTCCTAGAATAAGTATTCCCAGTCCTCATTGGAGACATTATCCGGAGTTTGGACCTCTGGGGTGACAAGGAAGAAGTACTGTGACGTCTGGAGCCAATACTTCGAAGTCCAGAGGAGAGTAAGGGATCACCCACTGTGACTATTTCATGAGTGGTTGGGGTAGGACTTCCTAAATGAGAGAAAAAGTAATAAAGTCTATTATAGATAAAACAAATGTGTAGAAGTCACTGGTTTCAATTACTTGGCTATATTTATAGGTAACTGGAAATCTACATTTTTCAATTAGCAAAAGTCACCAAGATAAAGTTGTCTGAAAGAATTACAAATTAATCTTTGGACTGACCTTCTTGGGTCAACTAGGTCAATGAAGTCTTTTACCTGCAGAAGGCAACGGCCGACAGCCGGGGGATCTCTGTGTAGGAGAGTAACTGGGTGTCCGAATTCTAGGGACCTTTGAGATGACATGGTAATAACAGGATCCAGAGGTCTGTGCATGAGGTCGATCTGGTGATGGAGGACTTACAATTTCAGCTGTGTTTTGATTCTCCTTAGATGAACTTTCTGTGGTAGGAAATAAAAACTCTTAACTAAAAAAGCCCAATTAAAATATCAAACAAACGATCTATTAAAAAGCTAGCTATTAGATAAAGGTACAACTAGAAACAAATGAGACCTCCCAAATAAATGACTTTTCCCCTACTTTTCAATCACAATACTCCCAAAAACTGAATTCAAGTCTCATCTTGATTAAAGACTAACCTGTAAAAGATGTTGGACTATGGGCGATGGTCCTGTTTTCATCATGTTCAACAGTGCTGTTGATATCTGGCTCTATAACTGGAGGACGGCACTCCACTATCTTGCACGTATACACACAGCGCTTGCGAGCATCTGTGGTGCTCCAGTATACCCTGGAACACCTGGCAGATAAATTTGGGAAAATCACCATCAGGAAGAGGACAGATCTTCTCTCTTTGTCCTAGGTTCCCTGATCTCCTGGACCTATAGAATTTAGCTTTAGTACATGGGTTCTTAGTATAGATTCCCCTAGTTAGGTTGATCCAAGCTGTTTGAAGTCCTTGGTTTTTCCTAGCCTCTCAGAAAATAGCACAAGATCTTTTTTTATTGTATCATAAGCAGGTGCCAAAAATAGCAACATATCCTAAAAGCCAGAGAAAGAAAAATACTAGCTACTACAAAAAATAGTTATTGGCCTTCAGGAAGGGATTATTGCTGTACAATATATACAAAGTGAGGCCCTAAAATAAAATTGAGGGCAAATGTGAGGTGTTTCCTTTGGGAGAAAAGCCCCATGAGACAAGGGAAATGTAATTGCTGAATGCTGGTGGAGCCTAGTTTGTACAAAGAGCTGTCAGCTAAATGTGGAGTGCAGACTGTGTCATCAGAATTGGAATGCAGAGTAAGTTGGAGTATATGTTGCAAAATGAGACTTCCAAGAAGAAGTGGTGGAAGGAGAATTTTGAATTTATATTATCAGCTTGTTGGACATTTTGACAATTTGCTCCACATCGGAAAGATTATAAATTCTTACTGGAGAATTTGATTATTATTGTGGGGATTTTTATTTTTTGAAGGACCTGTAAAATGTAAAATTGGGAATAGGGCATGAGGCGTTTGATCCATAAAAACAATCTGGACTTTTGCATCCAGATGAATATAATTTAATGAAATCTTAAGAGACTGTGTTTTCTATGTAAGTTTTATTTTAAAATAATTCTGCCAACAATACTTCAATAAAATAATATGCCAACAATACTTTCTTTCTGTAACGGGACTTAGCTAACATAAAATGGTGCTTTTAGTCCCAGTCTACAAGCAGATGAACGAGAGAACTAACAAAAAATGTAATTAATTTTTAGTAGCAGTTAAAAGTAGCTAACAAGTATGTCTCCACATTTAATGACCTGCACATGGCTTCAGGGTGCTCAAGTTGTGGGGCTGCTGTCCTTTCTTTATAGTGCTACTTACTGATATCCAATAGGAAAGAGCTTATCTTCACAGTCAGAGAGATCATTCAGAATTCCTAAGCAGTCAATTGTCATAGAGCCTGACCAAGGAAAGAAACAGTGATTAGAGGAGATAATAATGAGGGTCATTTTATAACTAAGGACTAGAAAGTGCCCCAGTGATATATACAGTCTTTCCCAATAACCAAGGCCTAGGTCATACCAATCATCATGTGGATATTTTCTGGTTCCAAGCCATTGAGAAACTTCCTTCTCAAGCTGATTCCTTCGAAGTCCACAAACACTCTTCTAAAAACTTCAAATCCATTCTCAGGAACCACCTTAAATAAAACCCATGGTAGCTATTAATAGACTGTCCCTTTACACATTATACTCATGATACTGACTCTCTCAGAGGGAAAGAACAGAGCATATCTCAAAATCACCCTTGTATTTTACTAATAGGACACCTGTACTTCTCATAAGAGGAGGTGACTCTAGCAACACCTAGTGAGAAGGCAAAACAGTTTGCTATCTTTCTATTTTCCACCCTTTCCCCCCTAAATTCAAAAAGCAACTCAATAAGCCATAAAAAGACCTGTGAGAAACTTAAATGCATTTTGCTAAGTGGAAGAAGCTTGTTTGAAAAGGATACATACTATAATATGAGACTCTAGAAATGGCAAGACTGTGGAGACAGTAAAAACATCAGTGGTTCCAGGGTTGGGGGAACGTAGGGATGAATAAGCAGAGCCCAGAGGATTTTTAGGGCAGTGGAAATACATTGTATGGTATCACAATGGTGGATACATGTCATTACACATTTGTCCAAACCCACAGAATATATACACTAAGAGCGAATCTTAATGTAAACTATGGACTCTGGGTGATAATGATGTATCGGTGTATGTTCATCACCTGTAACAAGTGTACCACTCTGCTGAGGGATACTGATAATGGGGAGGCTGTACATATGTCAGGGCAGTGGGTATATGGGAAGTCTCTGTACCTTCCACTCAACTTTGCTGTGAACGTGAAACTGCTCTAAAAAATAAAGCTTATTATTTTTTAAAAAAGCAACTAAAGCTCTCTCACTTCGCCTTTGATCAAATCCCGATGTCGCTGGCAATACACTTTTTTATCGTCCAGAAAGACACAGTTCTTGGCTCGGGAACACATGAAGTGATAGTTGCTGGTACAGGATGTGAGACAGCAACCCACCGTGGCTCCTGGCTTTTGGCAGAATTCACATCTCTAAAAATCCAGAAAGAACAGAACCCTATTCAGACTTTTACATGTTTTAAGACATTTACTAATCTCCTCCATAGAATCACCCCATTCTGGATTTCTTACAATTCATTTTGTTTGTTGGTGATCTACTGAATTATGTAAACCAATATGTGTTGTTGGCTAACAGTCCTGAAGGCACTGTGAGAAACATCAGTGAGGTTGCATTCACCCATAGAAAGAACATCTGGAAACTGAAAGGGAATCTCTTTCATAAAATTTACCCATAAGTTCTTACCAGCTGCTTGCCCCTGATCACAGCCATATGCACATTCTTTAGTGATCCATCATCATCTTCAAACACTTCTGCTGACCACAAAGCACAATTTACATGTGTCCACTCATTTTGGCCAATGTACAGCAAACGGCCAGCATCCTATAAAATAAAAAAATTTCTTTTTTTTTTAAAGAATACTATGCCAAAGAAGGTTTTCCTTGACATTATTTTTATTCAGTGAAGATAATCATAAGAAAGCAACTAAAATTCTTTAATTTAGGGATGCACACAAAAATCACAATTCATTTTTCAGTGTTTCCCTGTTTCTACTTCCTTCCTTTCTAGATTACATTTTCCACAGACTGAAAATATTTTATAAGTCTAGAGAATAAAAAAAAGAACAATATGTGCTAAGTTTTTAAATATATGCACTGGCTTCTTTAAAACTGTATTTCAAAGCCAATTCTTTCAGATTGCATTAAAAAACTTTTTTTTTAATTGTAAGCTTACTATGTGCCAAGCACTAAATAGAGGCTTTATATACATTATTTCTTTTAATCCTCACAACTACTCTGAGGTAGGCATTATTATCTTTGTTTTAAAAATATGCTGAAATAAATAAATATATAAATAATTTTAAAAAAATGAAACTGAGGGTCAGAGGTTAAGCTACTTGCCAAGGTCAACAAGTAGGGAGTTGAGCACAGAAATAAATCCAGGCAGCCTATCAGAACTGGGGCTATTAATCACTCTGCTATCCCACACAAAACACAAGCTTTTTAATACAAAACTTATATTTTACTGACTTTCACAATATCTTTTTAAGGAACTTCCAGTAGAAATTACTAGACATTAAGAGGTTAATTTAAGGCAAATCACCTTTTAAATCAGTTATAAAAAAACTTCCAAGTGCTGCAAACTCAGTGCCAAACATTCATTAAATAAATAGCACCCAGATATTAAGCATAGACACAAAGGACAAATAGTTTTTTTGGGGTGTCTATTAACTAGAATCCCATATCCCAAAGTACTTACATTAGCACTGTCATCACCATATGTCAAACATAATGCACATTGTCTGTTATCTTCTATGCCTGGGGGTGGGTTCAGCTCTGGACTATCTTCTCGACTCCTATCAGTACCTTGAAACCCAAAACACATCCAATTAAAATTGGCAATACTAGAGGCCAGGCATGGTGGCTCACACCTGTAACCCTAGCACTTTGGGAAGCTGAGGCAGGAGGGTTGCTTGAGGTCAGGAGTTCAAGACTGGGCGATAATGAGACACCATCTCTACAAAAAATAAGCCAGGCATGGTTGTGCATGCCTATAGTCCCAGTTATTCGGAGGCTGAAACAGGAGGATTGCTTGAGTCCAGGCACTTGAGGTTGCAGTGAACTGTGATGACACCACTGCACTCTAGCCCAGGCAACCTTGTCTCAAAGGCTGAGCAAGACCTTGTCTCAAAAAAAAAAATAAATAAAAATTTAAAAATAAAATAAAATAGACAATACTATGTCTGATTTTCAGGAAAAAGGACTTTTCGAAAAGTATGCAAAGTTACACTATCTTACCATCTATGTTACAATACTCAAGAGTATTTATATCAAGTCCTTATCATCTCAAGTGAAGCAAAAATAATGATTTTAGTACATTTAAGGATGACCTGAAAATTCCTTTCTGATATCCAAGTATATTAAGTTTAGATTCACAAAGTCAATCATTTATTTGCAGTTTGAGGGAAATACATGACTCATCTTTAGGTGCCTTACTCAAAATTGGTGGTGTAGGAGGATGCGGAGGAGTTGGTGAGTCTGGTTCTCCAGGCCCTTTGGGTTTGGGAGCTGGAATGATTTTCTTCATTAAAGGAGGCTGCTCAGTGTGGCTGTTTTCCTCTCGCTCCTGCCACTGAGCATAATTATGGTCAAGTGAAGGTGGAAGCACTGCGTTTGGTAACATCCCACTGCTGAAAATAATTGATTCAACAAGTATTTATTGAACTCCTACAATATACCTAGAACTGTACAAAATAATTAAATTCTTGATATGCTCAGGTGCCCCATGCACAAGCCATTCACGGAATGTAAGAATAAGTCACAGAATTTGCTTAAGTACACAGAGCATTCATATTTTTAAAAATGTAATTTTATTATATAACTATTGGCTCAACTTCTAGAAACAAATGATAGCCCTATCAAAAATCAAAAGAATTTATTGGAATAAAAATTAAAGGTTTCATATGGAGAATCAAGAGCCATAAAGAGCACAATGTGAACTGAATAAAATAGAACACATTTCTACATGACTACATCACATATGTATTGTACATATGCCATAAGTTAAACCAAGTTCCTTAAAACATAATACAAATGTAAAGGGGGAAAGAAAGCAATAGCCTAAGACAAACATTACTAAGTGTTGTCTCCAAACCAGCACTGAAAAGGCATTTCAACTGATTTCATTTTTAATATTAAAACCTCTTAACCTCAATCTAAAAATAGGAGAACTCTTCAAATTTCTAGCTGATGAGGAGGAAAAAAAGTTATGCTGAATTTACTTACTTGCTTGATACTTTATTTGGCTCCCAAAACCTGGACTTTTTGACACTGAACCATGGAAAAACACGTTCCATTTGCTAAAAGGAAAACAAACAAAATGTAAACATGTGAACTTCATTTGGAAACTACATAAAAACCAACATCTTCACATCAGCTTCTCTATCAATATGAGGATAATTTCAAGCCACCAAGGGAAAGATCCATTCACTCTGGCCACCTCATCAACTTCTTCCCAAAGAATCAGAGGATCAAGTTAAACCAAAAGATGTTTTACATACACAGCAAAGCAAAAAGTATATGAGAACAAATCAATTGTATTCATGGGATAATACTCATAAGTAAGCATTAAAAATATGAACTAGGGACAGGAGCTATGTCTCACATCATTAATCCCAGCACTTTGGGAGGCTGAGGAAGGAGGATCACTTGAGACCAGGAGTTTGAAACCAGCCTGGGCAAAACAGTGAGACCCTGTCTTTGCAAAATAATTTTTAAAAATTAGCCAGGCATGGTGGCACATGCCTGTAGACCTAACTACTCAGGAGGCTGACACAGGAGGAACACTTGTGTCCAGGAGTTGGAAGTTATAGTGAGCTATGATCATGCTACTGCACTCCACCTTGGGAGACAGAGGAAAACTCTGTCTCTAGAAAAAGTAAAACTAAAATAAAATTTAAAAACCATGAACTAGTAATATCATTCACCCGAATAAAGAAGGACTTGACCATGCTGTTGGCTTTTTTAATCTCTGGCTGCCCTCCATCTGAATTAATGGCTGCTTGAATAATCTTCACAATATCATCACTGAACTCCAACTGTATACAAAAACAAAACATTAATTATTCATACAACAGTACCCTCTCAAAATCACTTCCTCTTCCCTCCTTAATCATCCAGCACAGAGATCCAACAGAAAACTCATACCCTTATTTTAATACACTGTAATTTTTTTCTCTTTGGCCGAGACCTTTGGGATTCAGTTCACAATTAACTTCTGACAATTAAGAGATGCCAAGTTAATAAGGTAAGAATGCAAACAAGTTTAGCTGTACTATGATAAGTTATCTAAACAGTTTCACAATTTTTTATTTAGACTAAAATGAATAAACAACAGAATAGCACATATGGACCATAAGATAATAAATGATTATTTCTTATAATATTCTTAAAATCATAAAATTAACAAGCATCTATCTACAACTAAATAACTTATAAAGGAAGATACATTATTAAGATTTGATCTCAAAAGGGGAGAATCAATTAAATTTACATTAGCATTTTCCCCATAA
>VBSM01001265.1:73671277-73685768 GCA_008086735.1 Cheirogaleus medius | reverse complement strand
AAAAAAAAAAAAAAAAAAAAAAAGAAAGAAAAGAAAAGAAATTTCATCGCTATCTACATAGAAGCAGAAATGTAATTTCATGGAATTGTCAAGGATAAGGCTTTTCCCTAAAGAATAGAACACATCCCTGAGGAATGGCAGAGAAACAAATCTCTCCTCACCTTTTCTTTTGGTTTTTGTTTTACAGGGATACTTGGGCGAGGAGCCACTTTTTTCTGCTTGCTTTGCTCTGAACCTAAAGAATTCAAAATAAATCGCAGTCAGATGCCAGTAATGACTACTTTAGGATCGACTGGCCTGTGAAGAAAGGGGTGTTAGAAAAAACAAAAAAACTATTTCAACTCTAAGTTTCAAATAGGAAATTAAGACAATATCTCCAATTTAACTGGGTTTTTTTTGGTTTCTATTTCTTTATTATTATAACAGTTAAAATGCTGGAACCGAAGACTTAAAATTATACATTTCATGTTTTCGAATGCTGTTTCAGACATCAGTGCTTCTTTGCTAGTACATGTGGTTTAGCAATTCCTTCTTGCCTTCTTCACTCACCTGATTCTGGTGGTGGAGGCTGCTTTTTCTTGGGCTCACTAGGAGTGGTCTTGGGAACTTCTTTTCTTGGTGGTCCTGTGCTAGGTGGTTGTGGGGGGATGACTGGTGTTGGCTGGGAGACCTGCTTGCTGGACTTCCTGGAAGCTGGAGTGGTGACTTGTTTGGATTCAGGCCCAGGGGCAGAGGTATTCCCTTCTTCACTCTTTTCCTCGATGGGCTTTCGTGGAGGAGGCTCACTACTGCTTTTCTTTGGGGCAGGATCCTCTCTTGCTGATGGGGCAGGTTTCTGACTAGAGTCTACCACATTCTTCACAACATTGCTCTCTTTGCTCTCTTTCTTTTCACTGGTCTTAGACTTTTTCTCTTTCTTTTTCACAGCTAGGGGTAAAAAACAACAACAACAACAACAAAAAAAACAAGATCATCTCTCTATAAGCAAAAATAGTTTTATTTAAAATAGAAATATTGGGCTGGGTGCAGTGGCTCACGCCTGTAATCCTAGCACTCTTAGAAGCCGAGGCAGGAGGATCACTTGAGCTCAGGAGTTCAAGACCAGCCTGAGCAAGAGCGAGACTCCGTCTCTACTATAAAATAGAAAGAAATTAGCCAAACAACTAAAAATAGAAAAAATTAGCCACGCACAGTGGCATATGCCTGTAGTACCAGCTACCCGGGAGGCTGAGGCAGGAGGATTGACTGACCCCAGGAGTTTGAGGCTGCTGTGAACTAGGCTGATGCCATGGCACTCTAGCCCAGGCAAGACAGTGAGACTCTGTCTCAAAAAAAAAAAAAATTCTTTTTATTATGGAAAATTTCAAACATGCCCAAAAATATAGGAAATAGTCAAATGAACCCCCATGAACCTATTACCCAGCTTCAATAACCACCAACTCCCTGGGAAAGAGCAATATTTAAAATCAGAAATAAAACTAGTATTTTCTTCTACTACTGGATATGCACAACTACACTGCATTAAAGCAGGGAGCATATGGGGGAAGACCGTTTTATAACACTACCTTTAGCTTGCTTCTGAAGGTAGGCTTTGGAAGGCATCCATTGTAGATTCTGACATTTTCTCATCCTAAGATAATAAAGGACAAACCATAAAATAAATTACATTTAGAAGAGAGGCAGTTGAAACAAGAAATCATTTGTCTGTAAGAATCAGTGAATCTCTATTCAGGTTCATTGTTACAGTTGAAAAAAAAACTGCTCATTACTCAGATTAAATCTGAGCATTTGAATCCTTGGATCAGCAATTTCACCTACCTTTAGGATCTAAAAAGAGAAAATATAAAATTATTTTTGACTCAAATCTCTTGTAATCCAATACTGACCAGCACTATACACAAAATGATCAGTCAATATTTTTTGTAGTCAAATCAGTACTGCTCTCTTATGAGACTAATATTCATATAGTAATCTGAAGAAAAATGGACTTAAATGATCAAACAAGTTCTTTGCCACTACAGTACTATCATGATATCTCATGACATTTATATATATATATGTATATATATATATGTTACCCCTCAATTTAAATTTAATAAAACTCAAACTTAATTTGAAGCCTACAATCACACCAAATCTACTTCAACCCTTAAATTTGGTGCAACTTTACCTTGCTATCACATACCTTTTTGCAATCTGTGAATTATCTCACTTCTATCCACTAATGGGACTAAGATTCTTGCTAAAGGCCAGACCAAACCAAAGCACAGAAATACTTCTTCTCCCCTAGAAACTGTCTACTCTCCAGTAAATAATGCAGCATTTCTCCCAATTATGCTTTATATGAATCTCCTTCACTTCCTTTCTTCCTTCCTCCCTCTTTCCTTCCCTCCCTCAAATATCGTTGATAATATCTATTCCTTGTGCCAGGCAGTTTACAAGATGTTCAATCATGAAAATTTCTGTTTATGCAACCTCCTTGATTCATTTTAAACAAATTATCCCAGATGGCAGAAAGTATACTGACTAAAAAAGGGGAGATATAGTAATAAAAAATTCCATATCAAAAATTACATATGCATAAAAATATTCTAAGAGAGAAACAGAGAGCACAGAGATTTTTGCAAGATATCACCAATGTTTCCTGAATATAGATATAAGTGATTTCAGTTGACCCAATAAATATGCATAAAGTTGTTAGTTTTAAGTAGAAACCCTCCAGAACTGTACTGTCTGATATGGTAGCCACTAGTCACATGTGGCTATTTAAATTTAAGTTAATTAAAATTAAATGAAATAAAAAATATAGTTCCTCAGTCACACTAACCATGTCAAGTACTCAATAGCTACATGTGGCAAATGGCTGCTATATTGAACTGAACATTTCTATTATTGTTGTCTACTGTTCCAATAGATCATTTCCATTACTGCAGAATGTTCTATTAGATAACATTGCTCCAGAGTATCTCTTACTTAAGCACACTCCAAACCTAACCACAACACAAAATCCAATTCCGCAGCTAATCCTGCAACTCAGTACAATCACATTCAGCTTCCTGATGCATCTCTTCAACAAACTAGGGATAAATAAGCAATCTTCATTGCTGAGAAGTCAACAGCTCAGAGTAAAACACCCACTCACTTGCAGCACTGCTTCTTTATATTGCGGCCACCAAACTTGGGCTTGTCTAAGCAATTTGTACAAACACCACAGTCCTCAGGCACCTGGCAGCCGGGACACTGCCCACAACGCCTTGACCGCCGTCCCTTCTTTACTGGAGGTTCCTGAGGTGCCTTGTTTCTGGTGACAGGTTTAATTGGTTTGATGGGTGGAGCAAGGGGTTCAGCATCTTCTGAGCCAGCAATTGATGACTTGTCTGTTAGAGAAATATGTCATTAGTTCTGAGAGAGTGTCAAATACCTTCTTGGGAGTAGAGGGGGAGATCCTCAAAATCCCTTTAAATCATTAGATACATTCAAACCTTATTTTAATTGGTACTCCAAAAATGAAATACATTATAATAAAAATATTCATGTGTAGAACTCAGTCTATTTTGAATAATTATTTAAATGCTTAAAAATGACTATAACTTCCAGCTTGATGAAAGCAAAACTCCAAATACTGAAAATAAAATAGTCTAACCTAAAATCAAGAATATGAACCAAATGCTTCTAAAGATTCTTTAAACCTTTATGAGCAGCTACCCAACATTTAAGAACTATATGGCGGCCATGAGAATGCCTCACAGAACTCCAACTATAGAAAGCATAACTGATCCAGGGCCCCAGTTGCTGTGCTCTGAAATCCAGTGGTACAAACAGGCAACACTTACCATGGGTTGCTTCAAGGCAGTGACTTGATGCAGCAGGGATACTAAAGTAGGTCTATTTTCTGAGAGGCACAAGACTCCTCTGACAGCCAACTCTTGCTCAAAGACTCCCCGAGAGCCTTGCCAAACCTTTCTTACACTGCACAGCAGTCTAGGAAGGTTCTGTCCAAACTTCCTTCCCCCTTTCCTTCATGGGGGTCAGATTAGTATCAGTCTGACAGCTCTCCAGCCTTCCCTGGCTACCTCCCCATATTCTTTCTCAGGCATTTTCTCTAATAAAATCTTCAAGCATTTAATCTCCTCTCACCATCTGGTTTTCAGAAGACCTAGACTAACTATGAAGAGCCTACTGGGCATCCCAGAAAGATCAGCAAACAAATCAAAAGCCTGCCCAGGCTCTAACGTTGACCTCCCTGACCTACCATCATTCCCCATGGAAGACAATATCTTTTCTCGTTCTTCCCATGGTAAGGCACTCAGGGTGGGCATGTCATCAGGAAACACAGCTCGTTTCCGGCCAAGGGCAACAGCCGCTCTTCTGCAGACATGTTTAATCCGGGGTCCTCGCACAGAGGTCTCTGATGAATCACTTTCTTGACCCTGAATATGAGGCAAGCCAAAAACAAACAATAACAACCATACATATTGAAAATATAATTAAAAGGTATTATTATGAAGCCAAGGTATACTTGATCAATTTAATTATGATCTAGAATCAAAACATACCTAGAACCAAAATATTCTAGTTATTCCCAGCTGATAAATCATATCAATATATAGAAATCAACTATTTCTGCATCCTAAAGTTAGCAGCGAAAAAAAAAAGCCTTTAATCAAAAAATAGAAAACAACTAAGTTTCTAATCCCAATTATACTACTTCTTTAAAATTCCCCTCAAAATTCAAGCTGCCATTCTATATTACCAAAAAGTTCAGTCTGGGCCGGGCATGGTGGCTCATGCCTGTAATCCTAGCACTCTGGGAGGATCGCTTGAGCTCAGGAGTTCGAGATCAGCCTGAGCAAGAGCAAGACCCCGTCTCTACTAAAAATAGAAAGAAATTAGCCAAACAACTAAACAATAGAAAAAATTAGCTGGGCATGGTGGCGTGTGCCTGTAGTCCCACCTACCTGGGAGGCTGAGCCAGGAGGATTGCTTGAGCCCAAGAGTTTGAGGTTGCTGTGAGCTAGGCTGAAGTCAGGCCACTCTAGCCCAGGCAACACAGTGAGATTATATCTCAAAAAAAAAAAAGTTCAGTCTGGTATAAATAGGGCTTATCTAACTGCAGACTATTTCTTATATTTATTTCCTTGATCGACAGAGAAATAGGGGGAAAATAACCTATAAATGAAAGTATAAAAGGCCATGGCTCCACATAGAAATGTCTCACATTTTCTTTTCTTTCTTTTTTTTAAGCTAGTCAAATTTAGCAGTGGGGGGTTGAATACCAACTTTAGTGACACTAATGTTAATAAGTTCTGATAAATGTCTCACATTTTAAAAAGCCACTGCTCCTACCACTAAGAGGCTAACCAAAAACAACCAACATGGTGTCAAGAATAAATCCAATCATATTCCTGCTAGAATTCTCAACTGGCATAATTATTAAATGTTAACCTGGCTGTAGGCTAAATAACATTAAAAATCTAAGTCAGTGGCCATCTTAACCTAGCTTGATATCTTGGCACAAATATGCAACTACTATATGACAATTTTTTTAAAGGAACCTAAAGATCAGCAAATTTTCTCAGAAAAGGCCAGTGACTAGCTCACTTTGAAAAAAACAAACAACCCCCCCCCAAAAACATTGCTGTTCTCTGTAAAACTTTGTTTGACGTCATCCTAACTAACTATAGCTTTTCTGTTCTACAACTTAAGGCTAAGCGTTTCTCATTTGTATTCTGCAAAAACCTAATTATCTATTGCACTAATTACTCACTACTCAGAGGAAGAGAATGCTCCTCTCCAGTTTTCTATTCTATCAGTGACGGTAAAACAATTTGACTATAAAAATGTACCTTTAAAAGTAAGTCACAGATTCCATTACACCAAACCCATGAGGTATAAACAACTGAGCATTCTCTGTAGTATGGTCCCAACCATAGTTCAGCCTTAGTTCACCACTTTCCCACATGTGCCAATCCAGCTATCCACTGTTCTTCAAATATGTTTCATACTTTTCCATCTCTACCCACACTGTCCCCTCTACTTAGAATGATATGCCCTGCCATTTTCTACCAAAATCCACTGCCTCCACCATACTTTTCCTGATTCCCGTAACTGAGTGTAACTGAAACACTTAGCCTAAAATTTGCCCATAGAAGGGGCTCAATAAACTGTTAATTTTAATAGGCAAGGTGAAAAAGAGTACCTGTGCTTTGGGCTGGTCAGTTTGTTTAAGACTCTTACTCTTCTCAATCTTGCAGAGCTGGGCTTTGGCCTTTTTTAGGAGGCTGGCAACCCTCTTGTCAGTCATTGGAAGCTTGTCTGCCTGAGCCAACATGGAGCCTATGGAGGAAGTGGAATGTTTAACAGTGCTAGATGAGGGAGTGGAAAGGCAGAGGGTTTTCTCCTTCTCCAGGGATGGGGCAGTTGGGCCGAGGTCCAAGTTGTTTTTTTCCAGATTTCCTCTCCCTTTCTTTATAAGGATTTTGGTTTTGACAGCTGTTGTATCCCCAAGAGTCACAGAAGCAATATCAGTCCCAGAATCAATTGATGAAGACTTCTTCCGCCCTGTTGCTTTTTTGGCGGAAGATGAAGTGGCAACATCTTCACCAACAACCTTCTCTTTGGAAACCCTACCCACAGGATACAAAGCAGAACTACTCTGAATTTCTGATCCCTTTTTCCTTTTTTCTTTCCTTGACTCCCGCTTATTCTCTTTTTCTCTCTCTCGGTCTCTCTCTCTACTCTTGTCCTTCTCCACGCTCTTGTCAGCATCTCGATCTTTGGACAGCTCCTCAGGGGCCTTGTCTTTATTTCTCCCTCTTTCAGTCTGAGAGCCTGGGGTAAACCAAGGGAAGAGAGGAGTAGGACTACTTGATGAAAATGGCTCTGCTGGAGCACTAGTATGCTTCCTTGGTCTCTGATTTTTCTCTGCAGATTCCCCAGACTGAGTCAGGGAATGAGATGGAAAAGTAAAAGTTGGGTTTAAGGCACTAGTGGCAAGAGGACTAACAGAAATGCTTAACGAGGAAGAGACAGAAGACGTGGGGGTGAGAGGTGATAGCTCAGAAGTACTAAGCCTTCCACTTCTTGTCCTCATGGAGTGAGAAGGAGATCTTGGTTCAGATCGAATAGGACTAAATACTTTTCTTTTCCTTTTTCTATTAGATACTCCTGAAGATGACGTTCCAGCAGAAGTTCGATTACTAGGCAAGGTTACAGACTCAAATATTCTAGAGTGAGCCTCACTTGGAGTAAATCTTGGAGCTCTCAGAAGAGGGCTCCTTTTGTGCATATCAAACCTCGTCCCAGAATGGAGTGGCGAAAACAATCGGGCTGAAGCAGCAGTACCAGACGTAGAAAAACCAGACGCAAAGCCAACATCCTCAGGAGTTAGTGGAGGAGGTCGGAAATTATCAAATATTGGTTTGCGAATAAGACCTTCTTTGGCATACTTTGCTGAGGAAAAGTATTGTGGCTCTGACCTAGAATGCTTTAAAGAAGTCCACCTAAACGTCGGTTCTCGCAAAATAGATTTTCGCTTCCCTTGCATGGGAGCAGCAGAAGCAGGCAAAAATGGTGATGCTAAGGGGATTGTTGGAGGCATAAGCCAAGGTGTGTGGTCAGAGATGCTGGAGGCTGGCTGTAATGGTGGGGGTGGAGTAAGCAGAGGTGGAGGTGGAGAGGAGGAGGTCTGCTGCTGGGGGGCACTTTGAAGAGTTGATAATTTTTTAGTTGCTCTAGATCCAAAACTTCTCTCTGACACCGAATACCTTCTGCTTCTCCTGTCATTACTCTCATTTTCTGGGGACTGGGAAATAGGCAGTGGAGTATGAACTTCAGGGGTATCGCTCCGCTCTTCAGGAAGTACCTGAATCTCCTCAGAAGCCTGAGAATCTGTGGAGGTATCAACACTGGGACTACTAGATCGGGAGGAGTCTGAAGACATTTGAGAGGAGTGCTGAGAAGCTGCACTTGATTTTTCAGAAGATCCACAGGATGTGGCACTGAATCTACTATTCGGTGTAGACTCTAATCGGGCAATTTTAATTGGAGGGTCATAATCCTCATCCTCTATAAACCGCCGAGGGGTTTTAATGATCCGTGAGGAGATAGCACTGACAACAGGCATGATGAACTGCCGGATATTTTTGACCTGTGTTTTCACCTTTCTTCCTTGCAGCTGAGCTGCTTCTTTTTCAATTTTCTTTTGAGCCCCCTTTTTTGCCCTCTGCAAGAGTTGCTTAGCAATTGTTGCATCTGTCCTTTTAGAAGAAGGAATAATCCTAACTGGCTTAATCCTTCGAGGGCTTTGTCTGACAACTGTCTTATCTTCTTTTGTGAGTGGAGGTGTTCCTTCTTTGTCTTTCCGGACCTTCTGGGGCTTTTCCAGTTCAGAATTAAGGAGGAGACCCGAAGGCGTCTTTATCCTTTCTGTCGATGGAGGCCTTCCTCGCCGGCGTACAATCTGTACCCCCTTCCTTCCTATTTGAAGCTTCCCTGTCTTAAACTTAGACTTGAGAGGAGAGAGTTTACCTGCTCTTAATTTTTTAATCTTTGTAGCTTGCTGAAACGTAGCAGAAGGTGTCCGTTTAATTTTTTTCAGGCTATCTTCTTTGTTTCCCTTTGGTAACTCGGAAATGTCCTTTCCATGTGTTATTTTGATTTTTACTCCAGGGAAGGTGGGAGGTCTTCCTCTCTTCTTTTCTATACTTTTAGAATCTTTCTTCTTGATCTTATCTCCAGATTTGGTCTCTGATTTATTTAGAGGGGAAAACACAGATGGATCTGAGAGGATAGCTGAATTTCGGTCAGAGCCACTTCTAGGTCTCCCACGAGGCTTTCGAGGACTAGTTTTAACTGCATATAGAAATTAAACAATGAAGAGCATATATTTAGCTGTGTAGTTCAGGTCTTAACTAAGCTGAATATAATTTAGCAAAGGCCATTTTGTACTGAACTCAACTTGAGTCTAATGAGTCAATCGAACATCTTAATTATGCTTAGTTTCTTTTCACCAAAAATTTGCCTCAAAGAAGTCAAACAAATAACATTCCACCTGAAAGAACATTACTTTTTTGATACAAAAATCAAAATAATAATAAAAGGTTTTCAGTTGAACAATTAACCTACAAAACTGATTTTCCTACAACTTTTTCCCCTGGAATCAAAGGAATTATTAAAAAAAAAAAAACCTAAACTACCACTCCATATTCTAGCCACCAAGATTAACATTTAAGAACATGCTTCTAGTAAGTCATCCCATCTTTTTAATTCAGAATTTTGGTTTTAAACAAACTTGAATAAGGTGCTCTTCAATCAACAACATACCAACTTCCACAGGAAAAGGCTCCTGGGCAGCTCAGAGTCCTATATTTCAATCTGTTTTGCCAAAGTAAACTAAAAGTTTTACTGTATAGAAAAATATTCATTAATGATACATCAGAATAAAATCACTGAACTCAGTGGCATGTGAACTAATCAGTGAAGTGATATAATGATGTGCCCATTAATTTACTCCCCTACCTAGAGGTTCTTAACTAGTTAGTTCCAAGTTACAAAAAGATTTAACCTTAATTGATGTCAAGAGCAAAGAGACAATTTATTAAATCAGATTTCTATTCTAGATAAATGGAATTTGCTAATTTATAAATCAGCTCAATTTGCTACTTATCAAGAGATTTAAGAAAACAAGACTGTTTCTAAAATACTTGTATATACCCATATTTTAAAATGTAGCAAGCGTTGCCTATTTTATCAAATCTTCTCTTCCCTCTTAACTTTTCTGTTTTATAATCTGCAGTCCCCCACCCCTGGGCTGTAGACCAGTACCAAGCCACACAGCAGGAGGTGAGTAGCAGGCAAGCAAGCTTCTTGAGCAAAGCTTCATCTGTATTTATAGCCGCTCCCCATCACTTGCCATCCCCTTCTAGCCTCACCCCCAACCAATCCGTGGAAAAATTGTCTTCCATGAAACCATTCCCTGGTGCCAAAAATGTTGGGGATCACTATTTTATATGACAGCATTCTTCTGACATTAAAACTCCTTTGATAGGCGCCAAAAGAAATTTATGCCATTATGATGAACATTTTTTACAATGGAATTACTTTCTAACCTAACAGAAATCAACGAGGGTCTTACTGTTGAGTTGTCTAAATATAAATACATTCCTCATCAATGAACAGATAAGACTTCCCTTAATAGATTAAAGATTCACAAATCCATTCTCAAGATATTCTAATTACAACAAAAGTAATAGACTAGGAGATGGCAGAGAAACTATGTTTCATTTCTTAAATAATGAAGCATATCGACATGCTTTTTAAAAAAAAAAAACAAGACAACATTCAAGGTAGACTGACAGCCAAAAAAGAAACTTAAGAGAAAACCATCATGAAAGAGCTGTGAATTAACAAAATAAAACTTCTGTTCAGAAGTACATCACAAGATTCCTTATCATTGTGGTAGACTTGATTTGAACCTGGCAACTCAGAGGGCTTTTTCAATTCTGAAAACCTTTTCTATCCTACTTTAAAAAGAAGCTTATGATAGACAAGTAAAAGAAGTAAAACAGAGAAGAGTCCCAGCAGTGCTGCTAAAACTTCCCTGATCCACGACACGTCCAAAGAACTCTCAAGTCGGTTATAATTACTCATCATGCATTTTCTGGGCCTCATTTTGTCCTCTATAAACAAAGAGTTAGACCAGATGATCTCTAAAATTCCTTTCCTTTATAAAGTTTTAAGATTTCATCACAACTTAAAGAGAACATTGCTACTGTCTGCATAGCACAGATACTGGGACACTACTGGCTAACTCCTCCCAACTAGAATGCAATACCACCACCATTGTGGAACAGAGAAAGTGTCAACTTGGGTATTTGAATTAGATTACTATATAGCCATATGATGACTTCTAAGTGAGATTCAAATGCTAGCAAACATCACAAACTAAGTCAACATCAAAGAGCAAAAACAGCCAACGATATCATTATTTAACTAGATTGACTATCCCACATAAAATCAAAGAAAACCCTACACAAATTCAGAATTGCAGTACAGATGGGGAATGTATTTTCATCAAAAGGTCTATAGCCCTCTACTTTATAGAACTGAATCCTGTAAGCCATTAAATGTTATTTGCACTGAGGATCTTCTCTTAGGAAACTGTTTCTAAGTCTAGAATTCCCAGATATTCTAGATATTCTGTTGGTGAGAATAATGACAAATATTGCTAATAAATTGAAACACCCAATATCATTTTTATTTTCTTTATTTTAATACGGCCTTTCAGGATCACGTAAAATAATTTCACATAGTGCCAATATTTTGTTTTTAGTTCTTTGACAATAGTAGACCAAATTTCAATAATGAAATTTGGCTAACTTATTCCCAAAGGCATATATACTACCAAATAATACAAAATACATAAATCTGAAGATGCTCTGAGTAGCTTACCTTCAATTTGCCTACCAGGTTTCCCAATCATTCTGTGGAAACCTACTTCCCATGCCCCAAGTAGTTCCCAGAAAGATGCACACTAAAGAATAAACCAAATGTGGTCTGACAGAGAAGAGGCCCATAAAATCTAGTTCATAAGCCATTTTCTACCCCCAGTATTGGAGAGCACCTTTACATGCAAAGAAGGCAAGGGGAAGCCACAATCTCCTAACAAATAAAACTTAAAGGCACCATGTGCTTAATTGGCCATACCTGAAGGAGACCTTGTGGGACTTCGCACTCTGACTTCTTCATCTGAGCCAAAACCTAAGAACTGCTCATCCTACAACAAAGGAAAATTATTTTAAAATCAGAAGCAAAAATATGAATGTGAACACATCCCAAAGAAATGCCCAGAGGAGACACAAATGAACTTGGAAAACTAGCCTCTATATATTAATCACATCATTCAAATGGATAGTATAAAAATAACTAATACTAAAATAAATGGACCCAGCCATACAGCTTCATTACAGACAAATAAAAGCTGTGTAGTAACTGAACAATGCATTGAAATGTCATCTTTGGTGCATAGTACACAGGGAATAGACCTAAATTTCAAACTATAGATACAGCCCAAAACAATTAAAGAACAGCTTTAATTCAGATAAGCAAATCAGTAAAATGGCAGAGATATATAGCCCCAATACAACAAATACTTTTAAACAAGTATTTAAGTCTATAGACACATAAAGAATAACATAAATAATATAATAATCTCTTGCCTACTAAATATTAACAGAGACTGAAAGTGCCATAATTGTCAGTTCCTTAACTCAGGAATTGACATTTAGATGTGATTTCTGTACATTTGAGATCCAGAGATTCTCAACATGCATTTTATGGCATCATTTTGAAATGCCCTGTGATAAGAGACTTAATGGTGGGCAGCAGCATTTGTAAAAGGGATCATGAATTGACCACACATAGAGGGTGAAATCCTTTTACTAATAACTTAGGGAAACATCTTATTTTCAGTTATATTTGGAAAAGACAAAAAGCAAAAACTTCTCCTTACCTCTAACTTTTAACCTGCCCTTTAAAAAAAATATTAAGGATTCATTTAACCTATTTTGAATAAGTTCTTAAGAAAGATGGTCTATTTAAACAAAATGATTAATAGAAATTCACTGATTCAGAGCTCTTTCCAGAAAGAGAATCAAAGAACAGAAGAATTTCAGCTTCCAGAAACAAAATCCACATAAAACAAGAACAAAATAACCAATGAAGAACAAACTTTCTTGAACTTCTAATTTATACTGAGAAGTCTCAAACTGAGTTCCAATGATTAAAACACCCAGATTTTCCTCTCAGAAGCTAAGATCACATGTATGTAGACAACATCACAGTGGATTTTTTGCTGAAGAGTTGTTTCCTCAATTAGTTTAAAGCTAGAGTCAGACGCTAATCTGCCTAACCACTTTTCAACCAAAGATATATTAAAAGATACATATAACTTTTAGACAAATTAAAATTAGCAGGCACATTTCTGAAATTTAAATGCTTTTTAGGAGCAAAACATCTGGGGCCAAGCTTTTGCATACTATGCAACTGAAAGACAATTCTTATTAAAATCTAAAAAGGTTTTTGCTCTGAGATTGCCAAGATTAAAGAACTGAACTATTTAAGAAAAGGCTAAAATTCTATTTTTCAAAGAGATTTATTTGAAAAAGTATTACAACTCTAAGAAAGTGTTAAACCTGAATTTAAGGAATACATACTACTTTCAAAAAAATGATTTTTTTTAGAGATAGGGTCTTGCTGTGTTGCCCAGGCTGGACTCAAACTCCTAGACTCAAGTGATCCTCCTGCCTAAGCCTCCTGAGTAGCTGGGACTACAGGCACATGCCACTAAGCCTGGCTTACCAGAGTACCTTTTGTAGTTTCTTCTTTTACCACTAAATTAAAAGCAAATTCTTTTTACTTTAAAAAATTTAAAGAGAAATGTATTTCTTTTTTTGGAGACAGAGTCTCACCTTGTCGCCCGGGCTAGAGTGCAGTGGTATCGTCATAGCTCACTGCAACCTCCAACTCCCGGGCTCAAATGCTCCTCCCACCTTAGCCTCCCGAGTAGCTAGGACTACAGGTGCATGCTACCATGCCTAGCTAATTTTTTCTATTTTTTAGTAGAGATAGGGTCTTTCTCTTTCTAAGGCTGGTCTCGAATTCCTGACCTCAAGTGAACCTCCCCCGCCTCGGCTTCCCAAAGTGCTAGGATTATAGGCATGAGCTACCGTGCCCAGCCTAAGGTAAATTCACATTGTGAACATCATTTGTGAATAAGAAAAATCCTATCTCTTTATCTTAAAATAAGTTAAAACATAACCTAAGACATACAGAACTTACCCCAAATAAATTTCTGGAATGATTTTTCAGGGTTTACATTTGTAGGCTACAACATTACCCAAAAAAAGAAGCCAAAACTCACAAGAGCTCAATTAATCCAAAATCTTACCACAATAATGGAAATTCCATACTGCTAACTTTAAAAATGTACTTTTGGGCAGAAAAAGACATTTAAAATAGTAACCCTAAAATGCATTTTGAGAAAAAAAGCAAACAAAATAGGCAATGGCAAATGCTATAAAAAAACAGAAAATCACAGAATCTTAGAATTTTATAGGAGGCCAGTCCAATCCTCCCATTTGTTGTCAAGTGACATGAGGGAGGAGAGAAGTGGATTTGGGGAGAGAAGGGCTGGTTTAGGGTCTCAGCTCTGGCCTTCTCAGGCTATGTAATCTAAGACAAGTCACTTACTATCTTTATCTCTCGATTTCTTTATTTGAGCATTGTAAGGAATAAATAAAATAATTTATGTAAAATAACTTGGAAAACTATAGGCAACGTATATATAGTGGTTCTTCTTATTGTTGTTATTGAAGAAACTAAAGCTCTAAGAGGCCAAATAACTTGCCCCAGATCATACAGTTAGCTATAAAGAACCTATGTATTGGCCGGGCGCGGTGGCTCACGCCTGTAATCCTAGCTCTCTGGGAGG
>VBSM01001265.1:73652727-73664177 GCA_008086735.1 Cheirogaleus medius | reverse complement strand
AAAAAAAAAAAAAAGAAAGTGGGAAAATGGAAATGAGTATAGACTATTCTTTTGAAAAACTCAGTTATGTGGGGAAGGAGTGATAGGGCATAAGGTAGGGAAAAGATCAGCTTGAGAGAATTATCCTGAAGTTATGTTTATATGCTAAAGGGGAACATAGCAGGAAAGAAGAGACTGAAAATCCTGAAAAGCAAAGAGGTAAAGAATGGAAAAAGGGGCAGGGGTGGGGGTAAGGACAGCAGTGGGAGGGAATGAATATAAAGCACAATGGAAGGGAATTCTCCTCTCGTGAGTAAGGAGGAGAGGGGCTAAGCATGGATTTAACTGCAGAAAAGCTTACAAGCAGGAGTAAGCTTAGAAATTTCTCTGAAATCACAAGCAAATCTTGTGTATATGTGTATCTGTCAGGCGAGAAACACAACACATTTCTTCAGATTCTCAAGGAGGCTCACATCCTACAGAAGTTTTTAAGAATGCAGCTCTGAAGGATATGAAGGCAATGAGCAATGGAAGATTAAGAATAATGAAGAAAAACAGAAAATCAGATGTAAGAATTAGTAAAATTGATTGGGTTGGAAAGGGACAGCCACAGCAAGGCCAAGATAAAAAACAAATGAAGTATCAGAGCCTTATTAATTCTAGAATGCTGTGGTCAAACGTGATATAATAAACAGCAGGGAGCTACCACTGGTTCTCAAATGTAGAAAAGGCACAACCGTGTTTGAAGTTTATTCTGGAAATGGTATAATAATGAACTAGAGCAGTAAAGAGACTGAAAAAAAGGGAGACCAGATGGCAGTCTATAGCCGTAACTCAAATATGATTGGCATTTAGTCATTCAACAAGTATCTACTGAGTATTGCCAGGTACCATTTTAGACTCTGAAGATACACAGGTGAGGAATTGACAAAATTCCTGCCACATGAGGCTACAATCTGGTGGAGAAAGACAGAAAACAGACACATAGCAAATAAATAAAAGACACCAGGGCAGTAAGGATCCACAGGGTGCGCGGTGGGGTTGTAGTCACTAACACAGTCAGGAAAGGCTTCTCTAAGGTAATAGTTTACCAAGGATTGGCAAACTATGGGCCACAGGCCAAATGTGGCCCACCACCTGTTTTAGTTTGTGCCATTAGCTAAGATTAAAATGGCTTTTACCATTTTTAAATGCTTAGAAAAAGTCAAAAGGATATTTCATGAACATAAAAACTATATGAAATTCAAATTTGTGTCCATAAATAAAATTTTATTGGAATACAGACACATTCATTCATTCATGTACAAATAGTACCCAATTTAAGATTTTTCTACTTTATGATGAGTTTACAGGTATATTAAATGTATTTTCAACTTAAGATGGGTTTTTTGGCTCCATTATAAGTCAAGGAGTATCTGTACTGCCTAGGGTTGCTTTTGCACTAAAACAACAGAGTTGAGTAGTTTTCAACAGAGACCATCTGGCCCTTTGAAGAAAACAACTTAGACCTAAATGAGAAAAAGCCAGACATATAAAGACCTTGATAGAGAAGTGTTCTAGCCCAATAGCAAGAGCAAAGGCCCAGAGACAGCAACAAGCACAGCATGTAAGACAGAAAAAGACCAGCGGTGGCTCTGCAACAGAATCAATAAGAATAAGAAGAGGTAGGGCTGGGCGAGGTGGCTCACACCTGTAATCCTAGCACTCTGGGAGGCCAAGACAGATGGATTGTTTGAGCTCAGGAGTTTGAGACCAGCCTGAGCAAGAGCCAGACCCCGTCTCTACTAAAAATAGAAAGAAATTAGCTGGAAAACTAAAAATATATAGAAAAAATTAGCTGGGCATGGTGGCACATGCCTGTAGTCCCAGCTACCTGGGAGGCTGAGGCAGGAGGATCACTTGAGCCCAGGAGTTTGAGGTCACTGTGAGCTAGGCTGCTGCCAAGACACTCTGGCCCAGGCAACAGAGTGAGACTCTGTCTCCAAAAAACAAAAAAAAAAAAAGAAGAGGTGGTGCTAGAGTCAGGAGTCTGGATTTATTCTAGCAGTGTAGGGTAAACACTGACAGGTTTAAAGGAGGTTTAAAGGGAAGGAATCATATGATTTGATAGTGGAGTTCCTAGTTGCTGTGTGAAGAACAAACTTTAGTGAGGTAAGAACACAAGCAAGGCCAGCCAAGTGACTATAATAGATAAATAAGTCTGAGGTTTAGGTGGTGAAGTTGTTGAGAGATAGTTGAATTTTGAGTACATTTTGGATATAGTGCAGATAGAATTTGCTGATGGGATGTGAATAAAAGAAAGAAATCAAGGATAACTCTTAAATCTTAGGCCTAAGCAACTGAATATATGGTGGAGTCATTCAGAAACAAAGAGACTAGGTATGGAAAAGGTTTGAGGGAGAAAGTCAAGACTTCTTGGACATGATGAGATACCTATCAGAGATCCAAGTGCTCCAGTTGCACTTACATGTCTCCTTGCCTGTAAAATGGGAATAGTAGTGGCATCTCAGAGGATGTTCATGTAGATTAGGTGAGATAATATAAATGAAGTGCTCAGAATACAGCCTGGCCTCCAATAAACACCCAGTAAATGTTATTATGCAAATGGAAATATCATATAGAAGCAGATTATACAAGTCTGGACCTCCTAAGAAGTGGTCAGTGTTAGACACAAAGATTTAGTAATCCTCAGCATATAGATGAGGCCTGGATGAGATCACCCAAGGAGAGTATGTAGACAGAGAAGGAAGCCAAACGTAGATTCCTGGGAGCCTCCAACACACAGGTAGTTAAGTGGAGGAGAGAAGCCATACAGGATACTGAAAATTAATAACCAATGAGTTAAGAAGAAAAGCAGATGGGTAGAGTGTTAAAGAATGCAAGAACAGTGTTTGAAGAAGGGAGTGGTCAGCTAGTTCAAAAGCTGCCAAAAGGTTTAACAGGATGAGGACTGAGAATTATCTATTCAATCTGGTAAGACAGAGGTCCTTGAGGACCTTGATAAGAGCTATTTCAGTGGAGTCTTGGGGATAAAAGCCCAACTAGAGTAGCTGAGAAGAGAATGAAAGGTGAGAAAGTGGAGACAGTGATTACACTCAGCACTTTCAAGTTTTGTTGTGAAAGGGAGCAAAGAATCAGGTAGTAGCTGCAGGAGGACTCGGAGTCAAGGGTTTTTTAAAAGGATTATATTAACATTGGATAGTTTTTTATAGTGATGGGACCGATCCAGTTATAGGAGAGAAACTGCCAATGCAGCAGGAGAGAGGTGATAACTGCAGGTACAACCCTGACTAGATGAGAGGGGATGGAATTTAGAGCTCAAATGGAGAGGCTGGCTTTAGGCAGGAGAGGGGGCATTTCTTTGATTGTAGAAGGCAGCAGAGGATGTAGTAGTACCTAAGTTTCCTTTTAACAGGAAAGGAAAAGCTATTACATACTTTGAGAATATTGAAAATCTCTTGCTTCAGAGCTGGGCATGGTGGCATGTGCCTGTAGTCCCAGCTACTCTGGAGGTTGAGGGAGGAAGAGTTCAAGGCTGTAGTGCACTATGATCACACTTGTAAATGGCTACTGAACTCCAGCCTGCGCAATATAGTAAAACTCTGTCTCTTAAAAAAAAAAATATATATATATATATATATATATATAACTCTTGATTCATTTATTACACTCGGTATAATACAAATGACTCTCAAGAATCAGCAAATCAGTAAACGAATAGTAGTTGAATTACTCCCAAGGCCAATTGTTTGTACTAGTTTTGAGAGCTTCAACTTTCAAATTAACTAATTTCCAAAGTATCCTGCAAAGTACTATAATTTTAGTGCTTATATTCATGTTATATTTTAAGCTGAGGTCATTAAAAAGAAATCAGACGGTAAGTTCCACAAGGGAAGGGACTTGTCCAATGCCAAATCCTCAGCAGTTGGTCATCTGCCTGGAATATAAAAGATGTTCTTTGAAAAATTAATTAGATTTTATAAACTCTGTCTCTACTTACTTTGTAGAGTGCTATATTTACAATGGCCATTTAGGAAGATGAGCCTCTTTGCAGACACTTTTTCATCATTTGCAATAGAAGAAAATTAGTAACACCTGTAAGTCACTTCCAAAAGTGGAATATAAAAATGTTGTTGAATCAATAAGTATAATATACTCAAACATATTCAAATACACAGACATCAAGAGGTAAATTTCTTATGCCAAGATGGTTACTAAAATTCAACCAGTTGATAAACGTATACAGTTATTGAAGAGACATCATAGTCTCTTATGAACAGATTGTCGGGGCAGGGACAAGGGCAGATAATCTCTGGTTATTGGTGCATCAAAGAGAACTGTGATTGTTTGAATGAATAACAGATAGGAAGAGATTTAAACTGTTTTAAATATGATCTCTGCCTGATATTGAGAAATGTTAACACAAAAAGGTCACTTAGGATTAAAAGAGTGCAAAGACAATAATACACTGTTCTTCGATAACTACAGAAGGTAAAATTTTCACCCACACAAGAATGAAGTCCAGTTTTCAAATATTTAATTCAGTATTACCTAGCAACTGTCACCTAAGAAACACAAATGCTACCTACTTTGTAATTAGAGAAAGAGGTAGCACCCCTCATCCCTACTCCATGTCAACAAGAGCAAGAAGCAAAGATGCTCAACACAGCTAAGCAAATTAGACAGGTGAACTCTACTCACCCTGCTTCAGAAAGAGATAATCATAACGTAGCTCATCTTTAAAAAAACCCCAGCAAAATGAATGTACTACTTCAGATAGTAAACCTTTCAGATTCCTAGCAATGCCCCAATTTATTCTGCAACATCTTAAAAAAAAAAATCCAAGAAAGGTAGATTTCCAGACTCCTTAGGTTCCAAGTCTAAACTGGTTTATCTGCTTGCTAAAGCAAAAGAAATAGGCCCCCTTAATTGATACACGGCAGAAAACTAAGTTAATCATCACAATCACAAGGTTTATTCTTCTCTAACAGGAAAGTACCACAAAATGACCAGATCTATTTGAATAGGCTGGAAAAATTAAACAAACACCAACTTTGTTTTCAGAGATGGTTCTTTTTATTATAAGAAGTTTTGGTCCCCCATATGACAACTTTAAGCAGTTAACTTCATTTCGAACTATATCCTCATTCAACCACAAACTTCTACTATGAAATTTCATTTTTTCTCTTCCAGCTTGTTCTTATCCTCGTGCAAAAGTCAGGTTGTATCTTTCCTCCTGGGAAGATGGGCAGTTGAATGACCAATAGCAACTGGAGTAACACTGAGGAATCCACAACTTCCTTCCCTCTAAAAGGTAAACATGGTTATCTCTCTGTAAAGTCAGTTTTCTGAAGGAACAGTGTGAAGTTAGATGACAAAAGTAAACATTCTTCTTGGCAAAACAACAAAGCCACCAATCAGCCAACACAATTTTGACCTATTATTTTTTAGGAATTGATGTTCAAATATATGTGTTGGGAAATTTTGTGTTCTTAATATTCTGAAAAACCAATTAGTTTCTTTTGACTACCACATCATATTTGGAAGTTTGCCATCACATTCTGAGAAGCCCACATTAGGTGGCATTAACCTATTTTTTAAAAAAAGGAAGTCCCTGGTATTTTTTATTACCCCAACACTGAGTCTCTCAAGTAGAATAAAGAACCATAAAAGAGTTATTTGCTTTTATAATCTCCTGCTTTCTGAATTTATACCTGTGTGACTAGCAATTGAAAATTACACAGAAAGTATGAATCTGTTCTATTTCTAATTCCCAGAGTTTCTCAAATGACACTCAATTTTATAATTAGGGAGTCAAACTGTCCTTCACTTTACCACCACTTCAGAATTCTTGCTATAATACAGCTTCACCTGTGAACTCCAGTCATTTTATGAGACTGTGGTTAAAAGTGAGTATCATTTACTATATGAAAATTAGAAAATATTCAATATATATAACTAACCTTAAACCTAGTATCAATTCACTTAAAAGACAGAATTCATATACAATTCCAGTACTAAATTCGAAAGTCCTAAAGCTTCAATAACCCAGTCAAGGTTTTGGAGAAAAGACCTGGCAGGAAAACTGGCTGGTGTTTATATCACTCTGCCTAGACTTTTGGTAATCTATATGAATAATCCCAATTCACAGTTTTCATTCTGACTGTACAGGAAATGCTTTCTGCAACCCAACATATCTAAAAAGGTTTCATTCTGAGTAATACAAGCCCTCCACACAGCCTCAAAAGCCAAGGGTCAGAGGCTTTTATAATACTAATTCACATGAAGCAAACTTATATTAGTTTGGAAACAATTTACAAGCACTTGTTATAATATATCCACAGCAGTGATAACCTTAGCAAGGGACATTCTGAAGCATATCTCTAAATTGCAACTGAAAATGGACATAAAAGCTACAAACACTTATTTGTTTCCTATATTGAAACCACACCTACTGTTTTCCCTGGTTTCTCTTGATGTTTAAGATTTCTCTCTTAGCTCCACTTAGAAAATTTTATTCTCCTTATAAAACTACTAGAAAATCATTATTTCATAAAGATATTTCTCTGGAAGCTTACTACTAAAAATTAATTATTGCCATAAATTGACAATTCAAATCAAATACTTCTTAGAGAGTGATAAGCCCTAGGACTCCTTGGGGAATATTAAAAAGTATAAAACATGATCCATGTTCTGAAGGAGATGAGTAAGAATATATTTATTAATTCACAGAAGGAGAAGGTAGCTTGAGAGGTCATTTTATACAAACACAGGCAGTATTGTACTTTAAAAATATACCTCCAGAGAAGATGATAAAATTATTTTGGTAATCTTTTTACCATCTCTATAATGACAACCATCATTAGCAACAAGTTCTTTACCCAACTACCCCTTACTTCAGTTTAAACCTACTTCTCTTATTCTAGTACCAGTGGAGCTAGAAAAGCTGGTTACCATTCCTAATAATGGATCCATTCATGTATTTTGAAGAGTTATTAAGTTGCCTCTTAACCTTTCATTCTCTCAACCTTTCCTCACAGGACTGCCTTCCAGTCATATAATCATCTTTTGAGTCTCCTCAGAACCGTCTCCAAGGTCTCCTCATCCCTTTTAAGTTGAGGAACCTAGAAATGGAAACAACACTCAAGTAAGGGGATGATCAGTGCTAAGTATTATCTACATAAAAGATAATACCATCCCATCAGGATACCTCAACATCACTTTCAAAACCCCAATCAATACCTTTACAAAAATGTCCTATGATGGCTCTTATACTTTCTTCTGCCATATTTAGTTTAGTAGTTTTAAAAAGTTAGTCAAAATTATTCTGCTAGTAATCTTGTTCAAGTTCTCCTAGTTTATATAATTATGATCTTGCAAAGAATTCCTAAAAGTTGTATGTACATCAAATTTTCAATTCAAACGTCCATGTCTTAAGGGAGTCACAATCTAATTAATGGGACAAAGACAAACACATTCAAAAGTATCACAACATAAGGTATCCTGGGGTAAGTTCTTTAAGGGTAAGGTATAAAGTAATAAGAAAACAAGAGAGAAGTTGAGTTTCAACTAGTAGTAGTATCTGTGAAAGCTTCATGGAAGAGTTAGGATCTGAGGATCTGAGTTGAGCCATAGAAGATGAGTAAGCCAGAGGCAGAGGTCAAAATGGGCAAGACTTTAAGGTAAAGGGAAGGCTTTAGCAAAGGCGTAAAGGCAGATACACAAAGAATGCAGAGAACATCTAACAGTTGAGCAGTCCAATGTGGCTGAAACACAGAAGTGAGAATGTGCATTCAGAAGATATGGTTCAAAACACAGAAATGTAGGCTAGCTAGATTTTTTTTTTTTTTTTTTTTTTTTTTTGAGGCAGAGTCTTACTTTGTTGCCCGGGCTAGAGTGCCGTGGTGTCAGCTTAGCTCACAGCAACCTCAAACTCCTGGGCTCAAGCAATCCTACTGCCTCAGCCTCCCGAGTAGCTGGGACTACAGGCACGCACCACCATGCCCGGCTAATTTTTTCCATATATTTTTAGTTGGCCAATTAATTTCTTTCTATTTTTTAGTAGAGACGGGGTCTCACTCTTGCTGAGGCTGGTTTTGAACTTCTGACCTCGAGCGATCCGCCCGCCTCGGCCTCCCAGAGTGCTAGGATTACAGGCGTGAGCCACCGCGCCCGGCCTTAGCTAGATTATTAATGGATAGGAATTTTAAATTTCATTTTATATTCAGTGAGAAGTCAAAGATTTTTAGGAATAAAGTAACTTAATCAGATCTGTATTCAAGAAAACCACTGGCAACACTGTGTAGAGTGAATAGAAAGGTGGGGAGATCAGTTAGGAGATTACCACAACAATCCAGGCAAAGGTAATAGAAATTTAAATTAGGATGGTAGAAACAGAAAAGCAGGAACAGATTAAAGAAACACTAGAGTAAGATAAAGGATGAGACTCAGAAATTGATTAGATGGGAGTGGGAAGAGAAAGGACATAGATACCTCCCTGCAGAGAGCAAGAATGAACTTTCAAATAGATGTAGGTTTGGATTTAAATTCTAGCTCTGCCACTTACTAGCCATATGACTTTTAAAAAAAACTATTTAACTTGTCTGTGCCTCAGTTTTTTCATCTGTAAAGACAGGGTATTGAGTATGTTAGCAAACCTTTTTTTTTAAGAGAGGTAAAACAGGGCTGGTATCTCTCCTCCTAAATCATACTACCCTCTACTAGTTATTCTTAAGCTTTAATCTGTTTTTGACCATTCTACTTGTGGTTATTTTTATTTCTCAAGTTAAGTTCCAACCTCCAGAACTTATAACCTACAACTTAGCATTTCTTCTATAATTAAATTGTTAACTGCACTGATCTCTGTAGACCAGCACTCATTCTCCCTCAGGTGAAACTTGAGCACAAATGTCAAATAGTCACCAAGTACAGACTAATGGATCTGAACCTGGGGGCCAAAAAAGAACCCTGGGGAGCCTCACAGTTGTTTTAAGGGATCACCAAGTGCTCATACTCATAAAAGATCAGCAACACTAGTTACAGATACCAAGAGCAGCAACCCCAATATAGCTGCCTTGGCCTGATAATTATGCAACTCATGGAAGCACTGTATTCCTTGTTCCTTGGTATCCCACCTGCCTATTTACTGTCTTGTTCTCCTTTTTTCTCCCTTCTTTGCCTTATCTCTTTATTACGTTTTAGTTGGATACCAATGGTATCTACTATTACCAAGATGGTAGTTGGCCTTCATTTTGGTTCCATGTAGTTTATAGATGATCTTGACACCCAGACCAAAATCAAGAACATCCTAAAGTTGAACTTATAGCACTCAAATAGGTATATATGTGCACACATATACAGGTATATCTGAGTGTAATAAAAACCAATTATCTTAGTGGAATAAAAAAAAAGAATATCACATTCATATTCTTTCAGTTTCTCAGTTCTAATAATAATTAGGGCTTCCTATGCACCAGGCAAAGGGCTAAGTGCTTTGCAAGCATGATCTCAATCAAGCCTCACAATATTATAAAGGATGAATATTCCTAATTCACAAATGAAGAAACTGAGGCATGGAGAGGTTAACAAACTTTTCCAAGGTCATTCAGCTTATAAATGGAGGAGCTAAGATTTGAAACCAAGCCCATGACCTTAACGACTCTTAATTACTGTGCTAGTACTATCTCACACTATTACAGATTAGATTATGACATTCCCCCTCTCCTTTGTAAAGGTATTTATATATGTACAAATAAAAAATCCTAGCCAAAGAGATTACAAAAGGATTTCCTCATTAACTAAGCTTAAAGAGATGTTACCCACAAGGTTTTACTGCTTATAATTAAAGGCAGTAATCTAGGGACAATGTCAGTGTTTGATCTAAAAAATTAGTCAATACTCATGGATGGACAGAAGTTAATGTGTAAATTTTAATTTCTCTAGGTATAATATATTTATTATAGATATGATTAACTTCTCCCTAGTCTTTAGAACTAAGAGTATAAAGGAGAGCCTAATGAAATGAATTTTTTCCAAAAACACTCCTTACAAGTAATATTACTCTCCTAATTGAAGACAGAAAGCCCATAATTACTTTAATGCTATAAAGTGAGAATGAAACAATGCTTCAGTAAAACATGGATAATAACAGTTGGATCTCTCTTAAACAGTCTGAATGTTAGAAAGGTTCATGGCTTTTGCTGTTGAAAACCATCAAAACATCTAACACTCAAATATTCCAACAAAACACAAAACCAGAAATGCAAGAAAATAGATAAAATACTATATATGGAAGAAACTCCAACTCCTGAAATAAATGCCAGTGGAATAGATGCTACTCCCTGGTACCTTACAGGGCATTGCTGTAGCAATAATTAAAGGTAAGATATGTGGGGAAATCCCTTCAGTCTATTTGTCAAACAGAAAATCAACTACTCATTTCAAGGAAAGGGGAATTTTCATACACTGCACAGAAAACTGCCAACTAACTCTTACACTTATATCTTGTTAACTGTTCCTTAAAACTAAAATTCATTAGGGTAGTATATTCGACAGCTAAAAAGTTAAACCAAGTTTGGTCTCTAAGAAATTTTGTACTAGTTCTACAGTTTTGTACTAGTTCTACAGAACAACTACAAATCAGACAACAAAATTCTCCTTTCAACTGTCTTAGTCTTTAGAAGCAAACGTTTAGCAGCAGCTACAGCCTCATGGTTGGCTTCTCTGGTGTGTAACCTGACAAGGTAAAAAGCTCATTGAAATATTTAACAGTGGTGGTATGGATTTCTTTGGATAGGTCAAGAAAAGCAGCTCATCGTTTTTAAAAACGTAAAGAACCATTTTACGGGAAGTCATTCCCTCAGTCCAAGTGTCTGTGTATTTCGTCAGGGCTTTCTCAGAGACCTTATTGTGGGGGGAAATGAAAAGGCTAACAAAAGAACCCCTTTCTCTCCCTATTCCCAGCATAATCTACCTCAGCCACAGGGCCAGTAGCATCCACACTGTCATAAATGCCAGCAATTAGAGAATTAGGCCATAAAACCACCCACTCAGGTATAAGAGCACAGGCCTCCAGCTTTATTTCATGCATGCCATAAAAGATCCTGTACTTCCTTCTTTCAGGCCTTCTTCACAACCAATGAAATGACAATAACAACAAAAATAGCCCTTTGTCTGCCTACCTCATACTGATGTGATCAATGAAACCATCTGGGTCCAGGTGAAGGATTTAAGATTCCTTTTTCTTAATAAGACTGCATTTTCTCTAGCATGCTACACACAAATCTGGAAATACATGCTGTATTTTGAGCACTAAGATAATGGAAACTAAAGTCAAACTACTTTTTCCAGAAAATGTATTCTATCTTGTTCTGTAACTGCTCTAGAAGCCCAGCCAATTCCTGAACTTCTCAAGAAATATTAGAGCCTACAAGGTTATTCTTAATCAGCTAAACAATTTCTTTTTTTTTTTT
>VBSM01001265.1:73627073-73637680 GCA_008086735.1 Cheirogaleus medius | reverse complement strand
ATATACATAACTGTAATATTTGTACCCCCATAATATGCTGAAATAAAAAAAAGTCAGTAGCTTGAGAATGAAGGGAAAGCTTTTAAGAATTTAAATACGGGGAGACTTGAACCTATCTACAGCTTGAAGGAAGGACCATTGAAAAGAGAAAGAAAAATTGGTTAATATAGATATAGGCAAGTTTCTGAAAAGAGGCATCTACATTCACAGCCTCCACTTCCTTGCCATCTTCCATATACTCTTATTTTTATTTATTTTTTTTGAGACAGAGTCTCACTTTGTTGCTCAGGCTAGAGTGAGTGCCATGGTGTCAGCCAACTCATAGCAACCTCAAACTCCTGGGCTCAAGTGATCCTCCTGCCTCAGCCTCCCAAGTAGCTGAGACTACAGGTGTGAGCCACCACGGCCAGCTAATTTTTTTTTGTTTATATTTTTAGTTGACTGGCTAATTTTTTCTATTTTTAGTAGAGACGGGGTCTCGCTCTTGCTCAGGCTGGTCTTGAACTCCTAACCTCAAGTGATCCTCCCGCTTCAGCCTCCCAGAGTGCTAGGATTACAGGCCTGAGCCACCGTGCCCGGCCATCTTCCATATACTCTTCAAGCCATTATCATCTGACTGCCACCCCCACTGAAACTACTGTCACTAAAACACAAAAGACTTTTGTGTTAGACAAAACTAATGGATAACTTTTTGTTATTGTACTTGGCCTTTGTGCAGCATTATTGATCTTCTAGAACCTCTCCTCCCTTGGTTTTTGTGATCTCACTCTCTCCTGCTTTTCCTCCTATCTCTCTAACCTTTCCATATCAAACCCCTTCATTGGTTTCTTTTCTTGTGTCCATCCCTAACTGTTGACGTTTCTCAGAATCATGTTCTTAGCCCTCCTCACTTTTCATTATTTCATTTATTTATTCAAATACTGAATGCTTACTACATGCCAGGCACAGCTCTAGGTGCTTGGGATACAGTAATAAATAAAATCTACAAAAATGCCTGCCTTTCCCCCGTGAAGTTTGCCTACTGTTCCTAAGTAATCTCACCTTACGCAAGGTGCTTATGACTTCCAAATGTACATCTCCAGCAATAACCATGCTTTTGAATTTCAGATACAAGTAACCAACAATTTGTTAGGCATCTTCACTTGTATGTCTTTAAAGTAAGTTCTTCTTTACACCAAAGTTTGCCTCTTTTTGTATTCCCTCTTCTAATCATACCACCATACACTCCCAATTGCCCGTTTCTCTTCAGGATTACTTCAATAGTTTCCAATCTTATCCTCTGATAAAATATTAACCTTCCTAAAATACAAATATGACCATATTTCTTCCATCCTTAAAATATTTTAACAATGTCTTATCATTTTCAATATCCTTTATTATTTGGTCTAACTCTCCTTCACCCCTTGTCTCTAAGACATATCTATTCCTTGTGCTCTTACCTTATTGAACTCATTTTATTTAGTTCCTTCAATTCTCTCGTATGATTGTGCTTTGGTGCATGTTCCTTCTGTTTAAAATGCCCTTCATTCCTCTCTTGTCCTCTTGGCTAACTTCTAGACGCAGTTCAGGTGTCCATCCCTCCATCCTGGCATTCTTGAACCTCTCCTGTGTGTACAACCACAGCATAACGTGCAGACTTCTATTGTTGATCTTTGCACACTGTGTCACGGTTGTTTCATCTGTAACTGTTTATTTTACTACCTCTTCCACTTGACTGTGAACCCCTTGAAGGTAGGAAACGTGTCTTTTAAAATTTCAGAGCCACAAACACTTAATCTAATGTATAACAAGAATGTAATAAATGTTTGCTGAACAAATAAATACTAATAGTTGAATAAATGAAAATGGGAATGGATAGGGAGAGATTACTGAAGAGTGGAAAGGAACAGACTCAAGAGTAAATGTAGCTGGGCCCAGGCGGAGGATCACTCAAGGTCAGGAGTTCGAAACCAGCCTGAGCAAGACCCTGTCTCTACTAAAAATAGAAAGAAATTAATTGACCAACTAAAAATATATACAGAAAAAATTAGCCGGGCATGGTGGCGCATGCCTGTAGTCCCAGCTACTCAGGAGGCTAAAGCGGTAGGATGGCTTGAGCCCAGGAGATTGAGGTTGCTGTGAGCTAGGCTGACGCCACGGCACTCACTCTAGCCTGGGCAACAAAGTGAGACTCTGTCTCAAAAACAAAACAAAACAAAACAAAAAACAAGAGTAAATGTAGGATAGTTTTGGAAAGAATATCCTAACTTTTCTTCCAGGACAGGCAAAAGGAGGGAAGGGACAGTAGAAGGAGGGTATAATTATAACAGATCACTTTGAGGGGAAGGAGAGAAAATTGAAGTTCATGCAGCATAGTTTCTATTTTCTCATTAATGTAATAGGTAAGGCATTCTTCTTTTTTGGAAGACATTGTATGTCAGTACAGGTACATAATAGTTTCTTTGAATCTCAACTTTTCAACCTTGTCTCTTGCAAAGTTGTGAGAACCAATGAGATCATATAGGATAGGGCTTTGAGCTCTTCAGATAAATAGAAATTTATCGTCACCTATATCTGACTTTAAATCCACACAGTTAAAACCTGCTAAATTCCAAACTCCCTCCTATTTTATAATTCCTTTTAATTCTTTCTGCATACCATCAATGAATGCTGCAGTTCCTAGAACTGGAAACATTTTGTTTGCCTCCAAATTACTTTGAAAAAATTCACTAGACCTAGCATTACCAAGTAATGTTTTCTTATTACGGGGAGAAAAAAGATAAAACTAAGCAATATTATCCCTCCACTGAGATATCTAGTTTTTTTTGAGTCATGCTCAAGTCTAACTATATGGTCTAAAATTGGTTTAGGATTCCTCTCTGCCACCAATGCCAAGTTATCTTAGGCTAACAGGACTAGTGTTCAGTTGATCTAATTTAGAAAAAATTTTTATCCGTAGATGGGATGGAAAATCTAGGTAAGGATTAAGGTCATGGCCAAGGTACAAGAGGAGGAGGAAGTCTGAGTTAATTATAACCCAGGTCCTGCAGTCTTAATTCCAGGAAGCTGTCCCTTAGCTAGGTGGACAACTTATTGAGGTATATCCTCAGAGGTACTAGAAGCTACTAGTTCCTGATGTCTGAGATGAATTTCCACATCATCTGAGATAAAGGTGAAGGTGTCAGTATTGAAAGACTAGAAATTCCAAGAGTAATAAGTCACTTGAAAAATCCCTTTGAGTAAGCATTTGGTTATTTTGTCTTCAGCAATCATGAATGCCTGGAAGATTTCCCAAAGTTTATCTTTTTCAGGAGCAGTTGAGTAAGGCTGTTTTGTCATGTTTTAACATACATTATAATGCATACATTGTGTTTAGTTGTTTGTTCCTAGACTTTAAAAGTACGATTTATCTTTTGGTAGATAACTAAAGTAAAAACAGCCAACCAAACCTTAAGAGCATGGCCATCCATTATTGTACAAGGTAGACCTCATATTCTCTGACACAAAAATGTAAGCCTGAATTAAGAGCTACATTTCTTTTTTTGCCTCAAACTCCTGGGCTCAAGCGATCCTCCTGCTTCAGCCTCCCAAGTGCTGGGATTACCAGGCATGCCACTATGCCTGGCTAATTTTTTTCTCTATTTTTAGTAGAAACGGCGTCTCACTCTTGTTCACATTGGCTTGAACTCCTGAGTTCAAAGGATCCTTCTGTTTCAGCCTCCCAGAGTGCTAGGATTACAGGTGTGAGCCACCATGAGTGGACTAAATTTCTTAATGTCTCTCATGTGTGAAGTTATATGAGCTGTTATGAAGTTTAAAAACTGAGAATTGGGGGCGGGGACGGGTGGTAGGGGCAATATATGTAACCCTAACAATATTTGTACCCCCATTATATGATGAAATAAAAGGAAAAAAACCTGAGAACTTATTTAGAAACATTATGAGTAGAGAATAGGTAAATGATTACTGATTAATTTTACTTTGAAAACAGTAAGGGCTAGGTATTACCCTCTGCTCTTTTTGCCTTATTTTCTTCTCTATTCAGAGTCCTCTCCATCAATATATAGCCAATCCTATTGCTTGAGACTCAAGAAAAGTCATGGTATCCAATGCTCTGATGCAAATTTTACGTTATGAATCATTCACTTACTTCTGCTAAAGTTGAAATAGTGTTTTACATGTGGGTTAGAATTCAGATGTAATTTCTGAATAAAAACATAAAAAAGCAAACCACCCCCCTTCCCCACTCCTCTTCACAGTGCAATAACCAACTTAAATATCCCAGAGTAGAGAGAATGTGGTTAGAGTTAGGAAATCAGAAATCAAGTCCTACATTCCAATCCTTTACTCCGACTCACTAACCTCAGGCAACATGGTTCCACTTCATTTCATTTTGCACTGAAAAGTGAGGAGAGTAACATTTTGTTTCAAATCTTCTTATATGAGAGTGGCTTCTGCTAACCTGCAAGAGGCCCTTGCTCTTGTTGAGATGGACAAATAAGGAAAACATGCAACTATAGATATTGTTTTAAGGGGGGCGGACTTTGTCGCTGATTTGTGTCCTGAGGCCTTTCCGCAAATATCTTTGAGAGATTTACTATGCGGTCCTTTGGGGCAGCTTTCTTCTGGGATGTGTGGATGTAAGGAGTAGGGTGGGGTCAGATGGTGATGGCAGAGCAAAGGAGCTCAAGGGTCCCAAATCAAGGGTCATTTGGCTGAGTGTTTACCCTCAGTGCAGTGGGGTTGGAATTTGGAGCCAAGGGCAAAGTAGAAATTAGTTTCCCTGTTGTAGTAGTAGCTTGGGTATCGGAAAATAAAGCATACTTCTGCCAGCATATTCAAAGCAGATGAAAACGTTAACAGAGTTCAAGGTAACAATGATGGGCAAAATATCACTCCCGACTTAATGTTTACTTTGTCATCATTACTTTCATTTTTTCCAGCAATCCTGGGCTTATGTGGCTTTCCTTCCATTACTCCATTTGTAGGTCACAAAAATTGGTCACCATTCTTCCACTATCACTTTATAATTCAGTATGTTTTAGAGCTACATATATTCACTTATTTTATTACGTTCCCTGCCCTTTTGAGACCCAGAGTGACACGACATCAAGGCAAAAATGCAGGTGTCTTTAGGGGAAACAGTAACTATTTTTTTTTTTTTTTTTTGAGACAGAGTCTTGCTCTGTTGCCTGGGCTAGAGTGCTGTGGCGTCAGCCTAGCTCACAGTCAGCCTATCTCACAGCAACCTCAAACTCCTGGGCTCGAGCATCCTCCTGTCTCAGCCTCCTGAGTAGCTGGGACTACAGGCATGCACCACTACGCTAGGCTAATTTTTTCTATTTTTAGTAGAGATGGGGTCTCACCCTTGCTCAGGCTGGTCTTGAACTCCTGAGCTCAAGCAATCCTCCCGCCTTGGCCTCCCAGAGTACTAGGATTACAGGCTTGAGCCACCACGCCTGGCCAACAATAGCTATTTTAACAAATAGGCAAATTTTAACAAATTATTTAAAAATAATTTAAAACCACATAACAGTGTTTTAATTGTTTTTGGAGTTGACAATACTGGAATTCATTAAAATTTGGAGCCTCTTAAGATAACCTTTCTTCCTTCATGCAAGAAGTTAATCCAAGGTATAATTCTTATAAAAACCCAACAGCTGTACTGAGGATATAAATCCAGAAATGCAGGCTTGGCAAAGAAAGAGAGGTTAAAGCCTGGTGCAGTGGCTCACACCTGTAATCCTAGCACTGTGCACTGTGGTATGCTGAGGCGGGAGGATGGCTTGAGGTCAGGAGTTTGAGACCAGCCTGAACAATATAGAGAGACCCCATCTCTACAAAAAATAGAAAACTTAGCCATTCATGGTAGCATGTGCCTGCAGTCCCAGCTACCCAGGAAGCTGAGGCAGGAGGATCGCTTGAGCTGAGGAGTTTGAGGTTGCAGTGAGCTATGATGACAATACTGCACTCTAGCCAGGACGACAGAAATGACTGTCTCAAAAAAAAAAAAAAAAAAAAAAAAAGGTTAAGATGATTAGTTTCTAAGGAATTTCTGGGATCTTCAGATTTCAGACTTGGTCTTTTATAGGTCTTCTACACAGGATCTTCTGCTGCCCACCTCCTAATTCTTCCCTTCTAGCCCTTATGCAAAGGAAGCTCTGCCCTAACCGTGGTCAGTAGAGAGCAGCTAATCAGGGATACAAATCTCTGTTTCAAAGCTGGAGGTTGAGATGCAGGAGTGACTCAGCTGGCATCCGCTTTGTAGCAGTCTTAGCCTGCAGGCCTTCAGGAAGTGAGTCCTCCAGGCCTGCATCTCCCTCAGTGGCAAACTGCCACTAAACTCTGCTGTTTATGAACCTGGTACCAAATACAGTTAAGTAGAGTTTGCTGTTTCATTGTTTTCATAGGTTTTCAACAAAACCTACACTATACACAAGCCAGATAATATGATAGGCTAGGATTACAAAGGTGAATATACAGTACCTCCCTTAAGAATCTTACAGTTTAGCAAGGGAAATAAATGTAAATATAGCACTAGAGTACAATGATGCGTGCTGTAAGAGGCATCACTAGTAGGGCAAAGGAAATCAATTTGGGAAAATCAGAAAAGACTTCTCAAAGAGGTAATTAACTGGTTTTAAAAATGGACCAGAAATGTGCCAGGTAGAAAGGGCCAGGAATGAAAGCAAAGGGAATAGCATTTATAAAGGTATGGATTCATTAATGGATAAAGTAATTTTATTCATCACATCTGCATTTAGTGACTTCCATGAGTTTGGAATGTGAACCATCTAGTACAGGCAAGGTGGAATATATATATGAGTACAGATAGTGGTGGGTGAGTAGATGATATTGTGGGAGTAAGTAGAAGTTCTCCAGTTGCTTAAATTTTCTTAGACAAGTAGGAAAGTCATCTGTTGAAGAAAATAATCATAGCCCGGAGAAATATAGTATGATGGGCAGGCAGAATTAGGTGCTCTCTTAAGGTTTGAATCATGATATAAAGTAAGATTAGTTACCTTGTTTTCTCTAGCTACATTTTGTTACCTGGGTGCAAGTGCAGAGCAGGCAGATATTAACAGTTGAATTAAGCCAAGGATGTGGTTGCAGCAAATGAATACAATGGAGTGAGAGGCAAGGAGGTTGAAGGTATATTCAAGAGAATAATCATAATTGACTATGGAATATAAATAAGTTAGGTAAGGAGGGAGAAGCTGACATTAAGCGGGTGAGGGAAATGGTAGGATCAATTTATTGAGTCATGGTGACTTCAAATTACTATAGTTGGGATATTTGAGAGAATGGGCTGGAAAGATAATAGTTGGACAGAGAAAGGGATGCATGAAACTGAATTACAAAGTGGTTAAAGTTTTTGATAATGACTTGGGAATCAGAGCCCAAGGAAGGTAAAAGACATAACTGTTGGAGTTTTTAGGGGAACTGAGAGGTTGTTGGAAAGAGCATTTGTTAATGGTTCTGAAACGTTAGCATACATCAGACTTATACATGGGAAGCCAATTAACACACAGACTGCAAGGTCCCACCCTCAGGGTTTCTGGGGTAGAGCCTGAGAACTTTTGTTTCTAAGTTCCCTGGTGATGTTGTTGCTGCTCAAGTCCAGGAACCATCCTTTGGAAGCTACTGATCCATGTGTATGTTGAAATTGCCAAGAATTAAGATAGAAGTAGTGTTGTAGAGTGACAGCAAGCCAGGACACAAAATTGTCAAGAAATAAAGGGGAGTGACCTGATGATTGGTAAAAACTACAACAATCAGAGACAGGAAGCATATAATCTAGTAACAGGTTTAAAACTTGTTTTTATGGAGATTGGTTAGAAATTTTGTGGCTGCAGTAGTTTGAGGCTGCAGTGAGCTACAATGACACCATGGCACTTTACCCAGGGTGACAGAGTGAGACTCTGTCTCAAAAAAAAAAAAAAGAAACCAGGTCTAATGTAAGTTTTTTGCTAAGGTACTATTTCTGGTGGAACTGTTAACTGTATTCACCACAAGAATGATCACAATCTTACCAATTCATGTCTCAGTAGAAATAAAAACCACATTCATTGGGCAAGAGTAGGAAGTCCCACAAAGGTACCTATCACCTTGCGTAAGATTAGGGAGGCTGACATCTAATGGGACAATAAATCGTCAATAACTTAATACTAGGGCAAAACAGGACTGAGAATATAAGGACAAATAATATAGAATGAATAATGCAGGGAGGTGTACAAGGTGGTCATGGGTAAAGTCAGGGCACAGACTACAACCTGGGATCATTATCTCGACCAGATTTGTGCTTCCACTGCTTATTACTCTTGAGATCCTAGCCAAATCGCTTAATGTTTCTGCTGTTCAGTTCCTGATTTGTTAAATGGTATATCATTTATGCCACGTCTCAGTGAAAAGCTGAGGACTAAATAAGATAGTTGGTGCAAGTGCTTTGAAAATGTAAAGTGTTATACAAATATGAAGTATTTAAAAACAAACTAAATGTATTGAGCTATCCTTAGAAATCAGGGCAGAAGAAATACATACTTAGGTATGTAAGAGATGAATGGAAAAGGAGAAACTTATCCAAGGAGAACAATGTTAAGATGATAGAACAAAGGATTAAATATGCAATGGGGACAGTTTTGCAATGATGAAAGCCTCAACAAAAAGCCTTTGCTGTTTATTGACATTTATGTTGAGTTTATTTCTACAGATAGCAGTTTCCTTATGTATCATGATATCTTTGGACCACAGTGACATATTTAAGAGACTCAGACTTTAACAACTACTTCCTCCCCTCTCCTCATGATGGCTACTACTAAATGAGTATCTATACCTTTATATACTGAGAAAAATGCAGGACCATATACATACTTATATGCACTCTATGCATGTACCTACTCTAGCTTTTGTTAAAAAAATTGAAATTGCCTGCTGATGTTAGACTATGCAGGCTACTTGAGGGCAGGGCTTGTCCCTTGTAAAAATCTTTCAATGGCTTTCCACTTACTGTTCTTAAAATAGTCCAGCACTTAATATGGCATAAAAGGCACTTCATGATCTGGTCTCCACCATTTCTGGCTTTACCTCTCACTACTCTCCTCTGCCTGGTGGTTCAGCCACACTTACATTCTTTCAGGATCTCCAATGTGCCAGATCTTCTCACAACAGCTTTTGCACAGGCTGTTTCATCTGCCCAGTGTATCTTGCTCCATTCTTCTTGGCTAACTGCCACTCTCCCGGTTTACTTTAGATATTACCTCCTCTGACAATCTACCTTGAACCTCCTTCTCAAGTCTGGGTTAGCCTCTTTCAAGCATACTTTCCACTTCCCTCATTATAGCACTTCTCACATCTTATAGTAATTGCATGCTTAATTACCTGTCTCACTAGACCAAGCTTTCTGAAAGAGTTAACAGTCTTGTTCATGAATGTTTCTGCCATTTTAATAGTCCCTGGAATTTAGGAGGTGCACAATAAATATTGACTTATACTGAAATTGCCAGTGGCTAACACTTGGCACACAAATTTACTGCAAGATAGCTTGAACAGTTCTCTGCTAGGAGACAAGGCATTTGGGGTTGGTGACGGCAAAAAGAAACAAGCCTGGTGAAGTCAAGTGGTCACTTCAAGGAGCCCACTGCTATTTCAGCCTAAGAAAATTCCGTACATGCATCATTAGCCACAGGGGAGACTGGAGGTGTGCTGTATGGCAGAGGAGGAGGAAGTAGCAGTGAAGTGAGTAGTGAATGTTTATTTTGAGGACTTTCTGGTGTGATCAAGTGGCTAAAAAAAGTCACATTACATATCATGAGTCAACTAGGTGTCTATAAGTTCTAACTAGTACTAGCTGATCTCCTATTTCTTATTTGATTAATTTTAATACTCATATATTATACGAAAGAGTTACTCATATAGATTACTATTATGGTAGTAGTCATTATCTTTGCAATCTTTTGCTATACATATTTTTAAGTTTCTCAATACTTTTTGAAAAGAGGTAGTTTCAGTTTTGACCACCTGTGTTTACTGCAGAAGCAATACTTCATATTTCAGAAGAGTAGCAGTCTCTATGCAGACTTTCTTGCCTAACACTTAGAAAAGCTATGCCCTTTATTAGGCTAAAGCAGCAGTGTTCTATATGCAGTGGGTAAATTTGGAATTGACTGGATAAGGGTTCAATATTATTAAAGGATTAATAAGCCCCAATGCTTTTGTAAAAGATTTATAATAAATATGCAACTGTCTTTTGAGTTATCATCAACTGGTACAACACATTTTGTTGTGGCTGCAAGAGAGTAACAATGGATTTAGAAATGTACCAATGAGCCAACCGAAGACTGTAAGATCCCCAGGAAAAGCCAATGAATAATGAGCCTCTCCTATATCCTCAAAAAATGGCTCCAGACTTCAGGACATAATATGCTATTTAGACCCATGGATTACACTACGTTATAATTCTGTTTTAAGTTATTTGTAGGGACCAGGTGCAGTGGCTTACACTTATAATCTTAGCACTCTGGGAAGCTGAGGCAGGAGGATGGTTTGAGCTCAGGAGTTTGAGGCTGCAGTGAACTATGATGATGCCACTGTACTCTAGCCTGGCGCAACAGAGTGAGACCCTGTCTCAA
>VBSM01001265.1:73610654-73625288 GCA_008086735.1 Cheirogaleus medius | reverse complement strand
CTTGGCGTAGTACCAAAATGTGGCCAATCGAGGCTTCGAATAAGTCACAGCAGCTGGAAAACAAAACAAAACAAAAAAACCAGGATGAACTCACTAGAGACCGAAAGAAGCAGATGTGTGGGCTGGACACAAATATTTATTCATGCATCACATTCATTCACTGCTTGTACCAAATGTGCACCCGGTGTGAAATGTCAAAGCTGTTCCCTGGTAACAAGAGGCTTTTAAAGATGCAGAACACCTGTGTCACAGGGTGGTTCAATCAGGCAGGAAGCTATAAGCACATTCAATTAAGCCAGTACTTCACTAGTGGCCAGCTAGTATTGTTATTTCATTTATGAATGGCAAATCTAGTTAACTGTAAAATTACTAGAAGTTGGATTTTAAAACAAGAAAACAGCAGCAATTTATTCATATTTTCTTGGTAGACCATAAAATTTAGAGGAAAGAGGTATAGAAGGGGAGGGAATAAGCTATGTAGAATGGCATTCTTAAGAATAAGATTTGCGGCTGGGCGTGATGGCTCACGCCTGTAATCCTAGCACTCTGGGAGGCCGAGGCGGGAGGATCCCTTGAGGTCAGGAGTTCGAAACCAGCCTGAGCAAGAGTTGAGACCCCATCTCTACTAAAAAATAGAAAGAAATTAATTGGTCAACTAAAAGTATATAGAAAAAATTAGCCGGGCATGGTTGCGAATGCCTGTAGTCCCAACTACTTGGGAGGCTGAGGCAGAAGGATCACTTGAGCCCAGGAGTCTGAGGTTGATGTGAGCTAGGCTGACGCCACGGCACTCTAGCCCGGGCAACAGAGTGAAACTCTGTCTCAAAAAAAAAAAAAAAGAATAAGATTTGCCTGTATTCCCAGCACTTTGGGAGGTGAGGCAGGAGGGCTGCATGAAGCCAGGAATTTGAGACTTGCCTGAGTGACATAGCGAGACCTTGTCTCTACAAAAAACAGAAAAATTAGCTGGGTGCGGTGGCATGCACCTGTAGTCCCAGGATGATCGCTTAAGCGCCCAGTAGTTTGAGGCTGCAGTGAGCAATGATGATGCCACTACACTCTATCCTGGGCAACAGAGTGAGACTCTGTGCCATACAAAAATAAAATAAAATAATAAAAACATTGCAATATTGGCCACAAATCCAGATCGAATTTTTTTTTAATTTAAAAAATTTTTTAAATTAATTTCTTTTTTCTTTTTTTTACTGAAGGAAAGGATTGCATGTGCATTGTAAAGATCGAATTATAACAATTAGTACTCATTTTTGGTATCCTCATCAATATGTGCTGGATTAAATCTTTCTCTAAAAGCCCAGCTGTTCCTCTTTCAAAACACCATAAATAATAAAAGTAAAACCTACATGTATTAAGAGTAACCAAAACCATAATCCATTCACTAAACTTAAATCCTCAAGGTATTTACTATTTCAACAAGAGATTCTTTTTTTTTTTTTTTTTAGAGATGGAGTCTCGCTCTTGGTCAGGCTGGTTTCGAACTCCTGACCTTGAGCTATCCACCCGCCTCAGCCTCCCAGAGTGCTAGGATTACAGGCGTGAGCCACCGCGCCCGGCTCAACAAGAGATTCTTAACGACCGGGTTAGATGTGAGACTATGGCAGTGATTTCAGAAAGAGGAATTTTTAATAAAATAATTACAAGAAAATGTACATTAAAAATAGCATGAACACATGAACATTCATAAAGTGTCTATTGTTCAAAGATGGATTATCCAAGGCTCTTGGTGCTTTTCTTATTATTAACTGCCTGTATTCAGGTATTTCACTATTCTTAGAATTACTATATCCCTCATCTTCTGTGTTTGGAGCCATGGGTATGTCTTTAAGCAGACACAAAGGTCTAAGAGATAGTTCTAAATAGAACTGCCAATGCCTGTAAGAGGGACCAATCAAAAAGTACAAAGTCTTGTGGAACAGCCAACTAACTGTCTTTAAAATTATCTTCAACACACAAATATATCATCCCCTTAAAAAATGAGTCAGTACACTGTACATAAAACTAGTTGGTAAATTTGTTTCTCAGGAAGTATAGGTTAAAAACTTTGAAACACGGCCGGGTGCGGTGGCTCACACCTGTAATCCTAGCACTCTGGGAGGCTGAGGTGGGAGGATCGTTTGAGCTCAGGAGTTCGAGACCAGCCTGAGCAAGAGTGAGACCGCCGTCTCTACTAAAAAAATAGAAAGAAATTAGCTGGACAACTAAAAAAAAAAAAAAAAATATATATATATATATATGTGTGTAAAATAATTAGCTGGGCATGGTGGCGCATGCCTGTAGTCTCAGCTACTCGGGAGGCTGAGGCAGGAGGATCGCTTGAGCCCAGGAGTTTGAGGTTGCTGTGTTCTAGGTTGATGCCACGGCACTCTGTCTCAAAACAAAAAAACTTCGAAACTGCTTTACGTGTATATGAGAGGTTAAAAAACATAAATAAATGAATAGTGGATGGTGGCAACCAGGTTTCTCACTGAATGAGAGTGAAGTTATAGATGAGCAAGAAAAGAAGCAAGAATAAACCCCATGGTACTGGATTAGGGTTGGTGATAACCATATCAACTCATGTTTATCTTAATATATAAGACGGATTGATACTGAAACAATTATATATATATGCATGTATATACATGGATCAGTATACATACGCACATATGCACATGTATCGATATAGATATATATCCATATCCCTGTCCACTGAGAGGACCTAGAAGCAATGATATTCTAGTAGCAATGAACATGCCTAGCACCTAGATCTTAGTTTTAACTGCCACTGTCCAATAAAAGAACTAGGGCTCCTTGGAGAAATGGCTGGTTCTATGGCTGGGCCTGGGGAAAACACAAGATGAGTCTGAAGCATCTTGTAGTATCACAAAGTAAGGGAGCATGTCAGAGGGACACAGGTGCCAACCTGAAAGAGCCCCTAGTGACTAAGGCTTGAACAAGCTGAGAAATAAACAACATAGTATTGGATATACAAAGTATGAAATAAATGTATGTAAGTCCATACATGATATGAGTCCATAAAATACATGACATAAATAAATGGAAACAAACCTTTCTCACAAAGAATTCTATTTAATTTATGTAGAAAATCCCTCCTACAGAAGATGGAATGCCTTGCTGTAATACCTCCCCTCTCCCAATGGGCTAGACTTAGTTACTTGTTTCTAAAGAATAGAATGCCAAAAGAGAAAAATAGTAACTTTATCACTAAGGAACCTATCAAACACTACAGCAACCAAGTTTCAACCAAGAGATGAAAGCTTTTATTACCAGTGATGTCATGTGAATATCATATACCTCCTGATATGTGATTAGGGCACCTTATCTCTGCGGTATTCTTTCTTAAAATCTATAGTTCCAGACTAATCATGAGAAAAACCCCAGACAAATTCACACTGAGGAACATTATTCAGGACATCTAGACAGACACCTCAAGACTGTCAAGGTCATGAGAGATGAGGAATGAGTGGGAAACTGTCGCAGACCACAGGAGACTGGGGAGACAGGGCAACTAAAGGCAATGTGGTATCCTGAATTGGATCCTGGAACTGAAAGAGATTAATGGAAAAACTGGTGAGATCCAAATAAATTCTAGTGTTTAGTTAAGGAGAAAAAAAAAAGACTCTATTTCCACTTTGACATTCTGGCTCCAAATGAGTCTTCCTTTCTGAGTACTTTTGGAAGAATAACAAGTTATCAATTATTCATAATAATAGAGGAAAGAGTTTATAAATTTCATAACAAAGAATTATTTTGGTGTTACTCTTTTTTTTTTTTTACCACTTGAAATATTAAAAACTGTGCCTCAAATCATCCACAAAGGCCAAAGACCGAAGTTTCTAATCCTTTCTGTATTTATGTAAATAAAATTGTAGATAAAGCTTTGTAACAGACACCTTGATGATCTTAGTAAAAATTGCAAACTTAAATTATTTGGGAAAATGTGTAAAATGTCTTACTAGCAGACTATAGGGTTCTGTAGAAAGAATCAAGTATTCATAGTATATGGCACTGTAAGGCCTTCATCGTTTGGCTTATGATGGAGGTAAGGGAGGAGAATGAATTAAAAAAAAACAAACGCCAAACACAGTATAGGCTCAAAAACATTACATGTAGTTTTTTGAAATTCTGCTTTCTATTCACATTTCATAATCACATCTGAGCCAAAGTTAGAGATCTGACCTCCAGTCACTTACTGGAACACAGAACATAGCACATATCGCATTTAGTGAAGAAACTTAGGTCAATTTAACTTATCTCACCTTCAGGAATAAAATTAATAGCTTGTTACTCAGAAGACAACTGAAATATTCACTGACAGAAAAGACTAGTACTTACAGGAAGTTACAAATTAAAAAAGAAAAAAAGATGATAAAAGAAAAGACTAGTACTCAGGGCTGTGACTATTCAGGGTTGTTCAAAAATACAGCGGTCCACCACTCTTCAAACAAAAAAATCCATTAATGTTAAGCTATGACAACAAACATTATTGCTTATACCAATCCCTTTCTATGCGTACTGGGGCATGGATAATCATCCATAAAGCTCAGTTCCACCTAAAATTTCCCTCGGATTAAAACGGAAGTATCTCAGAATCTATCCACGGCAGAAAACAAAGTTAACGTTCAAAAGCTCACCCATCGTTAAACATTTCTGTTGACTTCCAAATACTCTATGGAGAACCAGACCACCTCATGAGGCCGAATTTATATGTACTTTCACACGTTTCTGCTCTTCCTTTTCCTAGCTCTCGTAACAGAGCCGCCCCCTCCATATTCCTGTTAAGAGATACAAGGGGCGTAATGGCTGCAGTTGCCGGGCAACTGCGGCCTTCCTTCACACTATCTCTCTGCCCTGTTGTGGTTAGAATCCAGTAACTTCTCGAGAACCCAAGCTGCAGGCCGGGCGACTGGACGGCTAGAGAGTCGCAAACTTGCCTCTTCTTCCTCCCTCCACCTTCAGGCCGTCCCGCCCCGGCTCCCGCAGGCCCCTCGGGTCACCGCGGCCCGCTTCTTCTTCTCAGGCTATCACAGGCCTCCCAGTCGCCCGTAAACCCGCCTCGGCATTCTCACACCACGCTCACCGTTCACCAGCGCCGGGGCCTTCTCCGCGAGGTTACGGACAAATTGAGCCATGGTGCCAGAATGGAATGCCCGTCGCCCCGAAAGACCGGCTGAATGTCACAGTCCGAAAGGACCCGCGGCAGGACCCCGTCCCACTTCCAAGGTCAGACCGCCTCTTTCCGTGCCTGTCCAAGATACTTTGGTGTCCTGCTATCTTTGCAAAATCCACCTGGTCAATTAATTTTTTTCAGTCACGGAGGAGAAAGTGGATTTGAAAAGAAGAGATCAGAGAGCATGTGAAAACCAATGGGTGTCCGCATAGAAACAGGCATTTCTCGGGGCAGCTACTCGTGGAGGCCCGAAAGGCCGTAAAGGAAAGGAAGTGCGCATGCGCTCTGTGCCTCCCGTGCTTTTCTTGGCGCCGACCTCCACTTTTTCGTGTAAGGTGCTTTGGCAGGGTTTCTGAGAACGTGGAAAGTCAGAACTGGAGGTGGTATCGCTGAGATTCTCCTACTTAGACCAACGCGATCGTTTTACGGTGGTAGGGAAGGTCTGAGGCCAAACATGTAAAACTAGGGGCTGAGCAGGCATCACACAACCTAAGTCACCAGACTCAGCCCATTGCCTTTCTCTAGCTGATCTTTTGTAATCCCAGTGACCTCCAAATCCCGTTATCAGGATTGGAATCCAATTCTCCTAATTCCCTCACCAGCCACAAGGAGCTATGCAGATGTGAGGAACCAAGTCACTCTTACTGAGCGCCTCCAGTATGCTAGGCATTTTGGAATTTAAAGAAAGCCTGCGTGTTAGGTTTTGTCCCGGTTGAGAATGGGATTGATAGCTAGGGAGTGGCAGAATTGGGATGTGAAAGTTGCAATGTAAACACAGAGAGGGGACATCTTGTCGGATTAGGTATGGTGCTGACCTGGGAAGACTTCCTACAGAAAGATCCTTAAATTAATGAATAAACAAGAGAACGGCTATATACTACAGAAGGCTGAAACTTTATAACTTGGCATGACTGAAAGAAAAGATGTATGTAGGGAAGTGGCATTTGATGAGAATAACAGAACTCTTAAGTATTGTATCCTGGGAAAGCCTTAGCAGAAGTAGAACTCTGCTTTATGGAATTGTTAGAGAGGTGGAAAAAAAGTGGTATCAAGGAACCAAGAACGTTTCAATGAAGGAGTGAATCAGCTGCCCCAGATCCTGCAGAGAAGTCAAATTAAGGATGGGAAAGTTAATTTAGCAATATGGAAATCTTTGACATTAACTAGAGCAGTTTCAAAAAATTAGTATAGAAGCGAGGGTAAATGGGTGAAGAAATATGGCTGTAAAGGAACACATGTCAGAAAACTAAACGGTGATGTGCAGAATTCATGTGAGAAATTAAAGATACAGAAGAGGTATCGACAGGAGCCCTAATGAGGCAGGAAAGAAAGATGGAGGAATTAATTAGCCTGGGATTGGTGGAGCCTTTTCCACAGGTAGGATGATGGGAGAGAAGCTTGAAAATTTAGACTCTTTAAAGTCTTTATCTCCCAGTGAAGTAGAAGGCAACATCATATGAGTGTGAAGGGGAAACGGGAGGATGGGAGACAATTTGAGAAAAGAGGTTAAAGTTTGTAATAGCTATTGACTGAAGTTAAGGACACACAGAATTGTTGGGCAATGTTAGAGACCGCAAGTTTGTGGTTGCAAATCTCAAGACTGACTGGTGGGTTTTTTTTCCCCCAACAATTGTGTGTAGCTTGGATATTGTAGCAGAGGTGAATGGCTGGGTTAAGGTCTGAGGTCTTGCATGGCAGGGGTATAGAAACAAGGGACAGGAAAGGGGAACATGATAGCAAATGATTAAAAGACATGGGGTTCAGGTCAGGTGAAGAAAAGTGAAGCCAAAAGGAAGCGTGATTAGGAAAAACCATGCCCTGAGATTCATCTGATGATGATAACCCCAGAGTCCCCTCCAGAGTCCTGGTAAGGCAGATTAGGGCAGCCAGGTCACATATTTGATATTACCTACCTAAAAAAAAGTAAAAAGAGTCCTCTAGGTTTTCAGAGGTATTTCTGAAACTGTCAATAGCTTTTAATACTATAATAAAGTGATAACAAAGGTTTTAAGTCAGGTGTTCATTTATTAAATACAAGTTTTGAACAAACACCTCCAGGCAAATTTGACAAGAAGTAACCTTCTTGGAATGTTCCCAAATACAGTTATGTTGATCAAGTTTTATTTCAATCAACCTTTTTGTTGTTTTGTTCTTCATTTTCTTTGCTTCTAGGTTCTTTTCCTGTTTAGCAGTTAGAGCATGTGCATTATTTTCCTCACATGACATCAACAGTGCAGTGTCAGCCTCTGGCCTGTAAAGGCACCCAGTAGACTTATGCTCTGTGCAATGGCTGCTTAGCAACCAGCATCAAATAAAGCAATGAAGCTTTTGTAGAGTGTGATACCAAATAGCAACTGGCACCTTCACCTGCACCATTAAAAAACCTTTAAAGTTTCCTTCAGTTTTCACATATTTATTAAAAACTATATTTAAAAAAGCCAAAACCCAGACTGCTTGATAAAATCGATTTAAATAATTTTCCAAGTTTAGTATTAGCCTCTTGGTAAGTTATTAACAATACCAGAGCTGATTAAAGAGTCTTCATTTTCCTATCATACTTCAGCAAAGCCAACAAATAAAACTAGGTATGTTAGAAGATCTGTTCTAAGATTTAGAGCTGCTTCTGAATTCCAGACAAAAACAACTTTCTAAGCTTCCAAGTGCATATACACACCATGTTGTACCAAGATGATAACTTTTTACAGTCTCATTTTTTGGATGTCCTTAACTTCACAGAAAGAAAAAAAGGCACAGAGGACACTTGGTTTCCTTACCAATAGTGGCCTTAAGCTATGCATTTGCCTTTGTGAAGAGTTTAAAGATATTCAGCAGCATTAATGGTGCCATAGCCATTCATAAAAACTTTCAGGAAAGAGCTTTAAAAAAAAAAAAAAATAAGAAAAGGAAACCTTGACAGGAAAGACTAACAATCTGAAGGCAAAATACAGAAGTAGAATACAGACACTAGAGGAAGCATAGAGGTTGTTAACTAGAAAGCTGCTGGGAACAGCTGCTTTCTGAGGTTTTGTGCCCATTTTCCTCCAATTATTTCCTGCAAAACTCTGGTCTTTCTCCTCTTTCTTTTTAAAATGAAAACACCCTACTAGATGGGGTTTGGAAGATAAATGCAAGCAGGGAGAAGCTTACTTTATACACAGTTCATTCTCAGGGAAAGAAGGGTAATAAATATGAAATGAAACTCTTTAAAAAAATAAATTCTGTCAACCCATGCCTTAAAGGCCCAGGAAGCACACTGAATTAATCTTACATTCTGGCATTTGCAAAAGTGTTCTAGACTTCCTTTTTCATTTATAAGCACAGAAATAGGCAACAACTACTTTATATCTAGGGTAGGAAGCCCTCTTGGATTTGAGGTTTCCAGCTGATACCACCAAAAACACGTCAAGGACTGCTTATAGCAACTTGTGTTGGAATATCATAAAACTACCATCTTATTTGAAAGAGGCCATAGTTAACAAGTGTCCTCCAAAGGAAGCAATGACCCCTGTTTCTAGATCATATCGCTTGTCACTTATATCTCTGGGCTTAGATGGAGAGTGATATAAAGGCAGTCCAAAGAGACTGTGACTCACTATGTTAAGCTGCACAATTGAGTAGGGAGCTTAAGCTTAACTTGTGAAAGTGGGGTCCATCCACCTACTAACTACACAGGGTTAAGTGGATATTTAAAATGGCTTGTGGACAAGGTTGTGCTCAAATTCCTACTTTGTTAATTGATGACCGAAGGCTGTATTAGAAGCAGCTCTTAGAAGTCAAGTCACAAGCCCAAACAAATATTAACTATATACATTTCATAGTCTCAGAATAAGTATGTTAATAAACATGGCCACACTGCATACATCTTACTGTGGAAGAGACTATAAAGTGGTACTCAGTTTATACTAGACCAATATAAAAAAAACACATGGTGTGTGTGTATATATATCTTACACACTGAGATACACTATTGATACAAGTGTCTTAAAATTACATTTTTCATGGTTACAATATTTGTTGCCTAAATCTACTCAGGCTTAGTCCTTGCAGCAACAGATTTTCATATGAGAAAAGGGGCCCAGCAGCCTCCTCACCCCAGAATTTTTTTGACTAAAGTGTCAGAACTATAAGTTTGCCCTACCAATCAATCCTCATAAAAAGACTGCAGGGCTAAATTTTTGGTGGTGGCAACCCCATGGGAGAGTGTTTGTCAGAGATGGTATCTTTGAGTTACAAGATAACACAAAATTAAGAGCTACCAACATAAGTTGCATAAGATTCCTTGAAAAAAAAAAAAACTCAACCTATCACCTTATTCAAAAGTCTACACAAAATTCAAGGTACCTGTTTTTATGGGAAAAGTTATTCTCTAACATTACAGAACTGTAATAAGGAAATGGGCTTAAGTCCAGATCATGAGGACTAGTAAATACATATGATGCACAGGATTTTCTGACGCTATGAGCTGTCACTGAAATATGTGACATTGTACACTTAAAAGCTGTGCTCACCAAAATGTTTAAGCAATACTTGGAAGACAAATAGTAAGGTGGCAGGAAATTTTAGTAGTTGAAGTTAATATAATTTAAGGTAGGAAAAGGAAGAATAGGAAGAGAAAACAAAGGGTGAAAATTAGTGATGATTTCTAAACTTGGTGATGCTATAGTAAGTATAATTTCCTGTAAGCCAGGGGAACACTGTCAAATTCTTAGGAATCTTAATTATCATAATTTGAACAAGAGCAGTTCTTTAATTTAGTAAAGCAAAAAAAAGGGAAGAGAATCAGAAAGAGAAACCATAAACAACTGTTTATCTACACTCTGGGGTTGGTTTTTGGTTTGTTTAGTTCACAGCATTTATTCAAGTTGCTCCTTTTGTTGTTGTTTCCTCTCTGCAAGCCACCGCTGGATTTTTTCTTTTAGTTCTGTGTTTGGCCGGATCTGGTCCATGGTGAGGGGACTACGATTAAAGGGATCTGTTTGGTCACTGGAACAAAGAGAGAAAGGGAAATGGAGTTAATGCCGTAAGTTCTAACACCCTAAGCCAAAAACAGAACACCTAGTCATCTCACTTTGATGATGAAGCTACAGTCTTTGAGTCAAATGCCGAATTGGGGGTTAGAAAGAATGAGATAAGAAGATTGATTCAGGCCGGGTACGGTGGCTCATGCCTGTCATCTTAGCACTCTGGGAGGCCGAGGTGGGTGGGTCATTTGAGCTCAGGAGTTTGAGACCAGCCTGAGCAAGAGCGAGACCCCGTCTCTACTAAAAATAGAAAGAAATTAGCTGGGCGACTAAAAACATACAAAAAAATTAGCCAGGCATGGTGCATGCCTGTAGTCCCAGCTACTCGGGAGGCTGAGGCAGAAGGATTGCTTGAGCACAGGAGTTTGAGGTTGCTGTGAGCTAAGCTGACTCCATGGCATTCTAGCCAGGGCAAGAGTAAGACTTTGTGTCAAAAAAAAAAGAAAAGAAAAAAAAAGAAGAAGATTGATTCAGGAGTTTCTTTTAAGCTACTTTGTCTGTCTGCCTCTTAGCAAACTTTATTTCAACACTGATGTTCAGATGATATTTGATTCCAGTGGCTTAAAAACATGCCATCCTTCTGTCACCACCCTTTAGATTGCTCTAAGGCAGAGACCCCATTCATTCATGTCAGTGTAAAGAACCATTTGTAGTTTTAGTGACAGATCCTTGAAACAGTGTAAGAGATAAAGCCTTGTAGGCTAACATTTGACTTAGTTAGTTGATTGCTATGCAAGTAAATGCAGATTACGGTTTCCTGACAGGTAAGAAGGTTTATGACATACTTTAAGGGCTGATATAGCTTCTCTCTGCATTCTGGGCCACTGTAAAATATAAATTTTCATTGACACTTTGGAAAAGACTTATGACCTAGCACAGCATCATCCATATGGTGAATGCTTAATACTAAATACCATTAAGTAGATAATTCATTTTTTTAAATTTAAAAATTTCATTAAATTTGGGTCAACTTATATAACTTAATTTTAAATATGTAGTGAGTCTCAGAATCCATTCCTATCTAATGCTGCACTTAAAAAAGTTAAGTGGCTGCTTAAGTAGCTAATAAGCTACCAGTTATTACTTCATTCCTGTCTTTTTGGTAGATATCAGGGCAGATTGTTCAAAGAGAAGGAAGGCTGGGGAAAATACATAGTTACCATGGTTGAGGACAGTGACATATGGTGAATAAAGTATAAAACCTGAATTAAAAAAACAAACTTTATCTTTTATAATTCTACAACTAAAATAAAATTAAAACAATTTCAGGGATGGGCGCAGTGGCTCACACCTATAAGCCTCTCCGAATTCTGGGAGGCTAAGGTGGGAGGATCATTTGACCTCAGGAATTTGAGATTAGCCTGAGCAAGAGACAGACCCCATCTCTACCAAAAAGAAAGGGAAAAGGACCCCCAGCTGAGTGTCGTGGCTGCGTGTGCCTGTAGTCTCAGCTACCCAGGAGGCTGGGCAGAAGATTACTTAGAGCCCAGGAGTTGGAGGTTGCAGTGAGCTAGAGTGACACTACTGCACTCTATCCAAGGTGACAGAGTCTCAACAAAAACAGACAAGGCAACTGAGCACACCTCCTCACAACCTCTCACCCTTTTAAAAAATAAATAAATATAAAAAAAGAAAAACAAACAATTTCAGGTCAACTTATACTCTATGTTGACTTATTTTATAACATAATGACAGAAATTATTTTCTTAAGGAAGAGGTGAGGTTAGAGCCAGCATTTCACAACAGTGTTTTGCTTTGAATGTTTAAATTCCTAACAATCAAGTGATATCAAAATGGCTCCCAACACATCAATAAATTAATAGTATGAAGCACTTACTAGATATAAAGTACTATAGTAGATGTCTGGCTGAAAAAGATAATAGCAAACTAACATACATCTGTGCTCTTGAGGCTGCTTTTCAGGACTGGCATACCTGAGCAAATGTCTAGCAATAGTGGATCTATCCACAGTGACTCTGGAAGATGGCAGCATCACAGGGTCACACATCAGTGTGCTCATTATGGGATCCAGGAATTCATCACAGGCATCTGCATAGGTCTCCTCTTCCTGTTGTTGGAGGTCTGCAAGAGACTGAGCACATAACACCTGGTAGTTAAAGTCAATTCACAGTGTAGCTAAATTCAGAAAGTTCAATGAGTGTATGTTAATCTTTGTCATTAATAACTCTTGACAGTGATAATGAAAACCCTTAGCTTTATTTTCTCAAAAATAAGCCACAGTAGATATTCCAGGAGCAAATTCAGTATTGAGCCCCAACTCTGAAATTTCAAGTTGACAGTTATAACTGGAAATGGGTTTAAGTGTTAGCAGGAAAAGAAATACACCACATATGACATTCTTCTGGCAACAAGTGTGTTGTAAATGCCATAATTCAAAAGGAGATGGGGATGGAAGGGTCATTATTTGCATAAGTAGAGTCACTTGTGCAGCCTATGTATGAAAAGCAGTTTTCAAATTTTGGTACAAACAGGCATAGGACTTTATTTTATTTATTTTTATTTTTAGAGACAGGGTTTCGCTCTGTTGCTCGGGCTGGAGTGCAGTGCAGTGGTGTGATCATAGTTCACTGTAGCCTTGAACTCCTGGGCTCAAGTGATTCTCTTGCCTCCGCCTCCTGAGTCTCTGGGATTATAGGCATGAGCCACTGTGCATAGAAGTTTAACACATTAACTGCCATGTGAGTTGTATTTAATCCATGCTAGTGTTGAGCCTGGGGCCTCATGAAGCAAAACTTGGGCAAAACCTTGCAGTTGGGTTTGTGAAAATCTTACTTGTTGATATTCTTATTGTTACAACTAATATTGACATTTTAATTCTAAAAATGTGGATTAAATGAATAGAAGTCAATAAATTTTGTTTTTCTATTTGTGTTTACCTTTAAATTACACTTAAGCCTGACAAGTCAAGAAAAACACTTTACCCTTATGAACTACTTTTCAAGTTTTCACATTACTAATTTTCAAATTTTTATTACTTTTTTATTGAAAAAACACAGAAAACAATAAAAAAATAACACATTTTCCATTAAGTTAGAAAGGATAATTTTGTTTTTGAAGTTTTGATTCTGTTTTCATAATAAAACACCATGGCTCCAAGGAAAATAATTTTTTTTTCCTAGTGTAGCAGTTAATGTGTTAAAAGTGGTTTCAACATTTGATTCCTTTACAATTCTATTTCCTCAGGGATCTATCTAAGTGGCAGAGCTCTAGGCGAAGATGAAGCCCAACTCAATAAAAAAGAAACTCAATGAAGGGAAGACTGACAGCAATAAGGAAGGTTTTCTTTTAGACTTCCGTGCCATAATTTTCCCTTCTTCATAACTGCTAATGGAGCTCTATCATATTCCAGCCAAAGGAATTAGCTGAATACCATACAGTATTTTAATCTCTGAAATGTATGCATATTTCAGTATAAGCCAACTATCAACTACAAATACAGAAAACAGAGACAATCAATAAAAATCAGTGACTGAAAACAATTAATGCTCATCTTGAATTTTACTCTAAAAAGTTCTGCATTAACATCCTAGATTTTTAAATCTATTGATAACACCATGCATAAGTTTTCATAAAACCAGCCTGCATAAATGTGAATATTCTTCTCTTTTAGTTGAAACTTCCTAAATTTCTGTTCTCACTCTAATGTTAAAAAGAACAATAAGAATATAGTAGTTCTTGGCCGGGCGTGGGGGCTCACACCTGTAATCCTAGTACTCTGGGAGGCCGAGGTGGGTGGATCGTTTGAGCTCAGAAGTTTGAGACCAGCCTGAGAAAGAGCAAGACCCCATCTCTACTAAAAATAGAAAGAAATTAATTGGCCAACTAAAAAAATATATATATAAAATTAGCCGGGTATGGTGGTGCATGCCTGTAGTCCCAGCTACTCAGGAGGCTGAGGCAGGAGGATTACTTGAGCCCAGGAGTTTGAGGTTGCTGTGAGCTAGGCTGATGCCACAGCACTCTAGCCGGGGCAACAGAGTGAGACTTTGTCTCGGGGAAAAAAAAAAAAAAAATTAGCTGGGCATGGTGGCGCATGCCTGTAGTCCCAGCTACTTGGGAGGCTGAGGCAGATGGATTGCTTAAGCCCAGGAGTTTGAGGTTGCTGTGAGCTAGGCTGATGCCATGGCACTTTAGCCCAGGCAACAGAGCGAGACTGTCTCTCCAAAAACACAAAGAAAAAAAAGGAATATGGTAGTTCTAGTTATTGAATGACCAGGAAGAATCATCTGTTTATACTTTCTCATGAAAATGCTCTTTTTCTCCCTGAAATAGGGTAAAAAGCAGCATAGCTGAGTTGACAATGTGATTTTTATTGAAACATGTTAGCAAACAAATTCTCTTCTTTCTCACCTTGATTTTCTCTGCTAAGTTATTGAAAGCCACGATCATATTCCCAGGCTTATT
>VBSM01001265.1:73532664-73586388 GCA_008086735.1 Cheirogaleus medius | reverse complement strand
AAAAAAGAAAGAAAAGAAAAGAAAAAGGAAGATTGATCATTTGATGAGAACTTTTGTGGAGATGCCAGTTTAGATTTGTTCATTGGACTTAAAATGTAAATAAGAATACCCAGATATAACCCACTCTAAAAGAAAGGTCTAATAAAATGGAAACTTGATATTTTGTTTGTTTTAGTATTCAACAATGTCATCGGGGATTTATAATCTCCTATTTTCAACTGCCATACAGAGATCCAACACTATCATTTTGTCAGCCTTTGAGATGGTACAATCACCAACCCTTAGAAGCTTTTTGAATATGTCCTCATTGAAAACAATTTTCACTACGGTGTACCTGCTGTAAGAATCTACAATAGCCATCCTACAAAATTCTCTTCCCTTCCCTTGATTTAAGCTCTTATTTATAAACAGTACTGCTAATCCTTTAAGGGCCATTGTCAGCTCTCGTGAGCCCACAAACGTTTTAACATCAGACTTGGTACAATTTTTAAGCAGAAATATCTGGAACACTTCATAAAACTGAAAATGTTAAAATCAAGCTCTATTAAATCATACTGTGTCCTGGTGAGCAATACATACATCAAACAAAAATAGGAATTAAACAAATGTTTTCATTGCCATATGTTTCACCTAATACTTTGAGGCCATGTTAATGTTGCAACAAATTCCTTCGACACATCTATTTGCAAGTTAGAAGGATCTCATCAAATCAAAAAGCAGACAGCATTAATTCTGGGGTCCCATTTTATCTTAGGTGGGCTCCCACGTGGAGCCAAAACATTCAATGACAGTGAAACTAAACACATCCTTGCTTTCAGAGTAAAAAACTGATCCCAATGGGAAGACTCATCAAATATTAGCACTCTGAGCTGTGGTCACTCAATTTTAGAAATGTCTTCGAAACCCTAGGAAAAACGGGGCAGAGTGCCAGGAAAGTTATGAGTGGTGAATATGGGTCACGTGCCTTAAGAAATGTCAACACTTTGACATATGCATTCAACTGGTTTGATTACTACGAATCGTGATTAATTTTATCTTCTTGGCATCTAGCTATTTGTCGACTACTCTTAATATTTTATCCTTCCATGTTCCATAAGGGATTCGCAGGAAGGAGACCCACCCGCTAGGCACACGTTCTAGAGAAAGGAAGTCAAAAGATAACGCAAGGCCTTATTCTGGCCTTTGCCAGGAGGAGCTTGGTAAAGTGGGGGAGAGAAATGTACAGAGAGAGACACCAGAAGCTGGGGCACTGTGAGGGGTTCCAAACCAGACAGGGTCAAAGTTCATGAAGGAAAGGGTCCCTGGTCAAGAAAGCACAGGAGAAAGAATTTGGAGGAGGTAAGAGTGCAGACGCCTGAACTGGCATTGGACTAGGGGAAATATCCCACTGCAGATTCAATAACCCCCTCCCCTCAAGCTGTTTCTTCTCTTACCAGAGCCTAAAGGGCCAGCAGCGACGACACGACAAAGTCTCAGTGGCCGAAAGATTCCCACTTCCGACTCAGCACTGCAACCGGAGCTTACGTCATCACCAAGCACCCAAGCTTGTGGAAGCTAATCCCCGCGCCGGAAGCAGGGTGTGTCGGCTTGAGCTTGCTACTGGCGCGCAAACGTTCCCGCGGCGCATGCGCCAGCTTACTTGCAGCACGCTGGGGGTGGGGCAGAGGTGGCAGGAAGTGGCCCTGGGATCGGATTTGGGGGCAGAGGTGAGGTCGACCTGATTGTTAGGTTTGGAACTTAGTGGAACGTAAAGCTGGAAACCTGTGTGTCGGAGTATGGAGGGTAGATACAACTTTTTGATCCCTGGCTCTGCTCGCAACTTCTGTGGGTTTATGCTTTCTGTTTTTCCCGGCAATCTTATCCCTTTTTGAAGCAGCTTCTGTTATTCTTCGTAGATTATTATTATCTAAGAAGCAATAACAATAACAGCAGTAACAATAACGAAAAAGTTTTGAGAACGTATTAGGTGCAGGGAAATGTGGATCTTTGATTGGATTTCAATTTTCTTATCTGTAAAGTGGAGACAGTATACATCCTACAGGGTTGTTTTGAGGTACACAAAAGTAATAGAATCAGCATATTTTTCAACAGTTAAGAGCATTGAGCAAGTGCAAAGACAGTTCACAGAATGAGAGAAAATATTTGCAAATCATATGTCTGATAAAGGATTACTGTCCAGAATATACAAAGAACTCCCACAACTCAACAACAAAACCCCCAAATAATTCAATTCAAAAAAGGGCAAAGGAGTTGAACATACATTTCTCCAAAACAAAAAACAAAAAACAGTCCTTCCCTCAGTATCCCTGGGGGATTTGCTCCAGGATCCCCTTGGATACCAAAATTCACAGATGTTTGAGTCGTTAGGTTAATATAAAATGGTGTAGTAGTTGCATATAACCAACACACATCCTCCTGTATACTTTAATCTCTGTATAAGTAATCTCTAGATTACTTATAATGCCTAGTTCAATGTAAATTGTTGTATTGCTTAGGGAATAATGACAATAAAAAAGGCTGTATGTGGTTAGTATAGATGCAGTTTTTTTCCAAATATTTTTCGACCCGTGGTTGGTTGAATCCACAAATGCAGAGGGCCAACTGTACACACAAATGGCCAATAAGCACAATAAAGGATGCTCAATGTCACTAGTCATTAGAGAAATGAAAATCAAATCATAGTGAGATACCACCTCACACCTACTAGGATAGCTATTATTGAAAGAAGGAAAAGTAATTGTTGGTGAGGATGTGGGCAAATTGGAACCCTTATGCATTGCTGATGAAAATGTAAAACAGTGCAGACTTTTTGGAAAAACAGCCTGGCAGTTCCTCAAAAAGTTCAGTGTGGTACGAAACCATATGATCCAACAATTCCACTTTGAGATAGATGCCCATGAGAACTGAAAGCAAGAACTCAAACAGATATTTGTACAACAATGTTCATAGCAGCATTATTCATAGTAGCCAAAAGGTAGAAACAACCCAGAATGTCCATCAACAGATAAATGGATAAAATATGGTATACAGATACAGCCTTAAAAAGGAATGAAATTCTTTTTTTTTTTTTTTGAGACAGAGTCTTACTTTGTTGCCCAGGCTAGAGTGAGTGCCATGGCGTCAGCCTAGCTCACAGCAACCTCAAGCTCCTGGGCTCAAGCGATCCTCCTGACTTAGCCTCCAAAGTAGCTGGGACTACAGGCATGCTGCCACCATGCCCAGCTAATTTTTTTTCTATATATATTTTTAGTTGGCCAGTTAATTTCTTTCTGTTTTTAGTAGAGACGGGGTCTCGCTCTTGGTCAGGCTGGTTTCGAACTCCTGACCTTGAGCTATCCACCCGCCTCGGCCTCCCAGAGTGCTAGGATTACAGGCGTGAGCCACCGCGCCCGGCCAGGAATGAAATTCTGATACTTGCTACAATATGGATGAACCTTGAAAACATTATGTTAAGTGAAATAAGCCAGATACAAAGGGACAAATACTGTACAATTCTACTTATATGTGGTAACTAGAATAGGCAATTTCCTAGTGACAGAAAGTGTAATAGATATTACCAGGGGTTTGGAGGAGAGGGGTATGGGGAGTTATTGTTTAATGCGTTTAGAGTTTCTGTTTAGGATGATGAAAAAGTTCTGGAAATGGACAGTGGTGGTGGCTATACAACAGTGTGAATGTACTTAATGCTACTGAATAGTACACTGAAAATGATTAAAATGGTAAATTTTATGTTTTTTACATTTTAACACACACACGCACACACACAAACACAAGCACTGTGCTATCTTTGAGTGCCTGCCTACCACTGTTATAGTTGCTTAAGATACCATAGGGAAAAAATACAAGTCTTTCCCTTTCTGGGACTTACAATCTGGTGAGAGTGGAGTGGTAACTCTGCATTTAAAATGAATAGAAACAAGATCAACCATTTAATAAATATTTGTGGAATAACTTGGTAGATAAAAATTGGTCAATATGTTAGGCTTTACACTAAAATTAATTCAAGATGGGCCAAAGTTTTTTTTTTTTTTTTTTGAGACAGAGTCTTACTTTGTTGCCCAGGTTAGGGTGAGTGCCGTGGTGTCAGCCTCGCTCACAGCAACCTCAAGCTCCTGGGCTCAAGCAATCCTCCTGCCTCAGCCTCCCAAGTAGCTGGGACTACAGGCATGCGCCACCATGCCCGGCTAATTTTTTCTATATATTTTTAGTTGGCCAATTAATTTCTTTCTATTTTTAGTAGAGACGGGGTCTCGCTCTTGGTCAGGCTGGTTTCGAACTCCTGAGCTTGAGCTATCCACCCGCCTCGGCCTCCCAGAGTGCTAGGATTACAGGCGTGAGCCACCGCGCCCGGCCCCAAAGTTTTAAATGTATAAAATGAAACCATAAAAAATGCTAGAGGAATTCATGGGAGAACTTTTCATAAAGAATAATCTTAAAATGGAGGAAGACCCTTCTAAATATGAAACATAACTTAGAGGCCGTAAAAGATCAGTGAATTCTAATACGTGTGAATATTTGTAAAATGTGCATAAAAAACCAACCACAAGCGAAGTAAAAAAAAAAAAAAAACCACATAACAAAATCGGAAAAATACTTGCAACTACTATCACAAAAGATCTTGTTTCTCAAATATGTAAGGGGCTGGTGCAAGTCAATAAGAGAAAGACTAAAAATGTGAGCCTATATTTCATGAAAAGGAAAAACAAATGGTTCACTATAATTTTTAATAAGAAAAATGTAAATTTAAACTACACTGAGATGCCATTCAGACTGGCACAGTTCAAAAAAGTTTAACCACTTCGGTACGGTGCTCACCGGCCGCGAAACCTTGCCCACAGCCGGCACTCACAGTCCACTGGATAGTTTGTGCTGTGCATTGACGACGAATCCGTTTTGCTCTTGTGTGATGAGGAAAGCTTTAAAGCACTGAAAGCTTGTTTTACTTTATGGACAGCTTTAGGAAAATAACTATAATAACTCCTACTAAAGACTTGTTAAAAGGTCACAGATTCATAGTAACTTATTAGCTGAACGTACACACTGCAACTGCAGAGTTAAAAGCTGTAAAAGTAAAAGCTTTTGGCTGTCGACTAAAGTCAACGCTCGGCTGTGCGCCTTCATATCATGGCTGTCGGCTAAAGTCGATGCTCAGCTGTGCAAGTTCATCTGTGGCTGTCGACTATAGTCGACGCTCGTACCGAAGTGGTTAATAATACACTGATGGAACATGTATGACTGAAAGGCACTTTTGTTTATTGTCATTGGTACTATATATCGATACAACTTCTATGAAGTGCTATTTGGCAATATTTAATAAAATTACAAGCACAAATACAAGTACCTAACAATTCGATTTATTTATATTTGTTACAAATAGTCTTATGCATGTTCAGAATGACATTTATTGTTAGAGGTAAAACTATAGGACTCTAAAAACTATAAAAAGGAAACATAGTAGAAAATCTTTGTGACTGTGGGTTTGGCAAAGATTTCTTAAACATGACACCAAAAGCACAATATATAAAAGAAAAACTGGTTAAATGTACTTCATCAAAATTCAAAACTTCTGTGCTTTAAAAGATACGATTAAGAAAGTGAAAACACAAACCACAGACTGGTAAAAAATGTTTTCAGGCCGGGCGCAGTGGCTCACGCCTGTAATCCTAGCACTCTGGGAGGCCGAGGTGGGCGGATCGCTCAAGGGCAGGAGTTCACAACCAGCCTGATCAAGAGTGAGACCCCATCTCTACTAAAAATAGAAATAAATTAATTGGCCAACTAAAAAATATATAGAAAAAATTAGCCGGGCATGGTGGTGCATGCCTGTAGTCCCAGCTACTCAGGAGGCTAAGGCAGAAGGATTGCTTGAGCCCAGGAGTTTGAGGTTGCTGTGAGCTAGGCTGATGCCACGGCACTCACTCTAGCCTGGGCAACAGAGTGAGACTCTGTCTCAAAAAAAAAAAAAAATGTTTTCAAATCATCTATCTGATCAAGGACTTGTATGCAAAATATATAAAGAACTCTTGCCATTAAATAGTAAGACAACCCACTCAAAAAATAGACAAAATATTTGAATAGATATTTCACTAAAGGTATATGAATGGCTAATAAACACACGAAACATCACAAGTCATTAGGGAAATGCAAATAAGATCACAATAAGATACCATTTACACCCATAAAATGGCTATATTAAAACAGTGCCAATGCAGAGAAAGAAGAGCCCTTATACATTGGTAATGGGAATGTAAAATGGTGTAGCTAGTTTGGAAAACAGTTTGGCAGCTTCTTAAAAAGTTAAACATAAATTTACCATATGACCCAGCAATTCTTCAATCCTGGGTATCTATCCCAGAGAAATGAAAACATGTCCAAAGACTTGCATGAGAATGTTCATAGCAGCATTACTTATAGTAGCCAAAAAATGGAAACAAATCAAATGTTCATTGACTGGTGAATGGATAAACAAAATGTGGTATAGCCGTACAGTGGACTATTCAGCAATAGAAAAAACAAAATATTGATATGTGCTACAACCATAGATGAACACTGAAAACATGTTAAGCGAGAGAAGCTAGATACAAAAGACCCCATATGGTATGATTCCATTTATATGAAATGTCCAGAAAAGGCAAATCTAAAGAGACACAAAAGAGATTAGTTGTTACCTGGAGCTGAGGGTGGGAACAGGGAGTAACTACAAGTAGCATGAGGGATCTTAAGCTTATGATGGAAATATTCTAAAACTGGATCATGGTGATGGTTGTACAACCAGGCAAATTTACTAAAAATTACTGAGAACAGGTGGAATCACTTAGGATGGATGACTTTTATGGCATGCAAGTTATATTTCAATGCAATTATTTTTAAAAATGACATTTATACAATGTTAGTCATTGCAGCATTGTTGTAAGAACAAAGGATTAGAATCAATTTAAATGGCCATCAATAGAGGGCAGGTGAAATAAATTATAGTGTATCTATATAATGTGGTTGTATTAAATGAGCTCTTTTTATGGTGTGAAATAATTTTCAGGTTTTATTGGGAAAGGTACAAGATGTATGGTATGATATCATTTGTATGAAAAATAGGGGAAGGGAGAATAATATGTACTTGAGAATTTGCTCATATATGCCTAGAATACCTCCAGAAAGATATAAAAGAAACTAGTTTGTCTTTGGAGAAGGCAACTGCATGGGTGGGATGGAGGTGGTGGGAGATCTTTCACTGCATATTTGAGCCATGTGAATTATGACCTATAAAAAAAAACTAAATAAAAATTAAAACTAAAAAAAAAGTTCTATTCCAATAGAGGTTATTTGATCTTTTCATTTTTCTTTTACATTTTTTCCCAATAGGTGGCGCTTCTGAAACACCATACTTGTTTTTGTTTTTGTTTTTATTTTATTTGAGAAAAACCCAGATTTGCTCTGATGGCCTTTCTTACCCATTTGTCACCCCTGGGAACCTTGAGTCTAGATTTAGGGCTGAAAATCTCTCTGCTAGGATCTCTCCAAAATGTATTGCTTTGATTCCAAAAACTGGATAGAAGAAGAACACCTGGATTGAAAAAAGAGAAATGGCAATTGGTTCAGAAAACCAAATAATGCTTTCAGCCCTGTCTTCTTAACTGAAATTTCTGGTAAACTGATGAGTTAGAACTTCTGATTGATTGAATGGTTGACTGAAAGGTTAATATAGGTCAGTGGTTCTTCTTCACTAAGGGTGATTTTGCCCCAGAAGAGGTGTCTGGACACATTTTAAGTTGTGACACTGGGGGATACCACAGGCATCTGGTGGATAGAGGCCGGGGATGCTCCTATAACTCCTACAATGCACAGAACAGCCCTCTTCACAGAGGATTTACTAGCCCAAAATGTTAATGGTATGGATATTGAGAAACCCTAATATAGATAGGTTAAGATTAATATTCAATATCTCTGTGGCTTGACGCCCTGCTTTAAGAGGATTTACAGATAAGCACAGCATTCATATTTTCTTAGGCCAAGACGATCAGTACTGACTGATCTCAGTGTTTTTAGAAAAGAGCCTCTAAACACCCCCTACCCCCCATAGTCTGATCCCTATGAGGACAAGTGAAATAAATTATAGTGCATCTATACAATGTGGTTGCAGGTGCTGCAAAGGTACTTTCTTAGAATTGGTGTTGAAGAATCCACCTGCTCTGAGTCCTGAGCTCATTTCTTCCTCAGCTGGTTTCCTTGAAGGTGGCTGTATTGGTCATCTTCCCGATCCTTGAGGGGCTGGAAAGGACAGTACAGTTATAAGACCGTTTTTCTCAATCCAATATTAATTAATTCAATACATATTTGTTGAATGCTTTTTATTTGTGAGGACCTTTGGAGTGGGTGCTTCATGGTCCTGGGGCTAGAAAGAGGACAAGGAGATGGAGGCTCTGTATACAGTTTTCTTGTGTCCCTCTCAGTGTCTTCCTTAACTTTTACTCACTAAATCCTGACCACAGTCTCTCTCAACCCTTTATTTCATCTCTTCTACCCAAAGGGATAACTATTCCATCATCTGGTATGGTGTAAGCAGTTCCTTGTCTGCATAGTATCTTCCAACTAACTTGCCCCCAATCCCAAAGTTTTACCCCCACTAATTGCAGCAATGTCTCTTTCATTCTTCATTCTCTTACCTGGTAGAGTTGGTCATTGGGCAACAGAGTCTGCTTGTCTGACGCTGCACAAAAAATAAAACACACAAACAAGGTAGAATGGATAATAAATTGGGTCATATTCATACAGTGGAATACTAAATAGTAAGAATTATCTACAAACAAGAGTATGAATAAATCTCACAAACATATTGAGTGAAAGATGCCACATGTAAGAATACTTACTATATGAGTCCATTTACATAAAGAACAAAACCAAGTAAAATTATTCTCTATTGTTAGAAGTCAGGACAGTGCTCACTCTTGGGTATGATTAGTGGCTGGAAGTGACCACAAGAGGGGTTTCTATGGTATTGGTAATATACTCTTTCTGGTTTTTTTTTTTGAGACAGAGTCTCACTCTCTTGCCTGGGCTAGAGTGCCGTGAAGTCAACCTAGCTCACAGCAACATCAAACTCCTGGGCTCAAGCGATCCTCCTGCCTCAGCCTCCCAGGTAGCTGGGACTACAGGCATGTGCCACCGTGCCCAGCTAATTTTTTTCTATTTTCAATTGTTTGGCTAATTTCTTTCTATTTATAGTAGAGACAGGGTCTTGCTCTTGCTCAGGCTGGTCTCGAACTCCTGAGCTCAAGCAATCCTCCCGCCTAGGCCTCCCAGAGTGCTAGGATTACAGGCGTGAGCCACCATGCCCGGCCAATATACTCTTTCTTAAATTGGTGCTGGAAGTGTTTACTTTGCTAAAATATTTGAGCTGTATGCTTGTGATTCACTTTTCTGCATGTAGGTTTTACTTCAACAAAGAATTTTTTAAAAACACAGAGGACAAATCAGAGGGAGCTGACTCTTGAGACAGGCAAACATGCTGTGATAACATCAAGTGTCCTTTTTCTCCTGCCCCACAGAAACAGCCTCTCCCGACTGTCTGCCTTAGCAAGACATGCCAACTCAGACCCTTTTATTGGGTCTATTTTGGTAGGAGGAAAACTGAGGGTCTCAGGTGGTCCCATCTTTCATCAAAGAAGTTTCTTTTACCTCTTGACTGGCGAGCTCCCTCTTGTCCAGCAATGAAGTAGACTCCAACAGCAAGGAAGAAAATGCTGATGATTTCAGCAAAGATAAAGCCAGATATGGTGGCTGTATTGAGCTCAATGCAGTTCTGACACACTGTAGAGAAAAGGAGGGACAGGTCTCCTTCAGGGTGTGAAAGTTGTTCTTTCTGGGTCTTTTCCTCCTGCCTATCAGCAGTAATGCCTCTGTTTAGGACAGCAGGCTCCTCCCTCTGTGGGTGCCATGGCAAGGGAAGACCCTTGGACCAAGAACTCAACCCATTTTGATGTTTCTCCATCCCCCAGGAGTGCATGTAGTCTAACTACCAGGAGCTAGGTGAAACAGAAGGAAGACTAGACCCTCACCTCCATGCTCTACTGCTTTCCACTCCTCAATGCTGCTCACCTTGTAATAGCCCTGTCTCCCCCCACCCCCACTCAGTTTATAGAAGTTGCAGAATTGCTCTAATCCCTGGAACCTACCCAAAGGTAAACAAGGCTTTACCGGATTGGCTATGCTTTTTCAAGAAGCCAAGGGAACTGTTTGGTAATATTTAGATAGAGGCAAGCTGAGATTAAGAGAACTGGATATTATAACACTGTTTAGCAGCTGTTTCCACCTTCACCCTGACAGTAGGCTCACCAGAACAGCAAGTACTGCTTAATTTCACAACAAACAAACCAAAAGGGATTACATACTTCTGTAATACACTTGGAGTGGTTTTGAAGTGTCCTTTAATCCTTGACACCAATATATCCCTTGAGGGTCCTTGGTACTACTTCCTAGATTCCATGTACTTTTACTTTCATTTAGAGAGCTTATTATCTTTCCATCTTTAAACCATTTGATATCTTTTTCATTCAAGTCACACGTCAGAAGTACTGAGCCATCTTCTCGAGTTTCATCCACCTTTACCAAAATGTTTTCTGCAAAGGGAAAAGCCATAGTTCTGTTAAGGATCTTGCCTCTAAAATTCTCCCTGCCTCAGGATACCAGAAGACCATTAGAGCAGTGTTTCTCAAACTTTAATGTACACATGAATCACATAGGGATCTTGTTAAAATTTCAGGTTCTGGAAGAAGGTTACATGGCCTGAGCTGGCCCTTCTACTGCTCCTCAGATGACTTTTATTGGCATGTTTAAGACCACAGACATCCTTTTAAAAATGAAATCCATGAAGTTCAATTGAGAATACTTTCCTATAAGGAAGCTCCCAATGATTTCCTTTCTTCATTTCTTTCGCTCTGAGCTGTTTATATAGCCCATACATTTACATGTCTGATGAAGGTACAAATCATAATTTAAACATATAACTTTTTGTAGGAGCAGTTAGTGGGACACCGTGAGAAAACAGCCGTGTTTTAGAAGTTCAAATGTTTCACAACAATAATTCCAACAATTTATTGGCATCTACTGGGTTTCATGTTCTAAGATAACAGAAAGTATAGCTGAAGAAAAAGAAATTTGAAAACGGAATGAAACTATAGTTAGCAATATGAAACAACAGCTTACTTTGAAATACAAAAAGAAATACAATAAGAAAAAAAATTCAGGTTCTATTCAGTAGTTCTCAGGAGAGAAGATTCTGCATTGCTAACATGTACCCAGGTCATGCCAGGGCCCCTGGTTCACGGGTCACACTTTGAGACATACCTAGCTACCAAGGGTCCTGTTTCTCCTGCAAGAACCAGAAGCTAAATGCTTAGTAACAAGAAGGCTGCCCAGAACAGGTCATGACAGGCCACGGATTTGGTTTACAATGCAGACATCAACTATCACCCATCATCCCATTCTTTCTAAACTGTTCACTCCTACAGGACTACTGTTGTAGGAAGCCATATCTCCATGACTTTTCTTAGAGTTTGAGGATAGAAAGAAGCCATTTCTCCTACCTTTTTTTGACTGGGCCACAGTACCTGTAAAGACAGATTAGAGACAGAGGATCAGATCAGCTAGGCATGGACTTGTTCAGACACCCTAAGGTATTCTCCCGGTCATTTGAGGCCAAGATCAAGAGATATCCTAATCCATGGAAATGACAATAATTATACCTACTTTCCTGGTTTGTAGGCTAAATCACCAAATTGAATTTGAGGTGTTGACAAAGAATTTATCTGATATTTGTCCTGGCTTCCTGGGAGGGAGTTTCTAACTCTTGGAATTTCATGAGTGTTGGGAATGCCTTTGTTATTGGCGGTGGACTCTTAGCCCACACCTGAGTTTATACTAAGGAGATGACTCAAGATGGTGCTGGTCAGGACCAACTATACGGATAGAAGATTAAGACTTAAAAACCAGCGATATCAGTCCTGGGGGCTGGAGGTTTCTTGTAGAAAACCTGGATGTCCCAGGGGAGTTAGCTATTCAATTAGCCCTCAAATCTGTCTCAAAACCCAGAGTAAGTAGAGTTGCGTGATACATGTGCTGCAGAGACCTAGCACTGGAATTCAATTCAATTAGATCTAATCCAAACATTTACTGAGCACTATTATGACCTAACATATCTAGGCATTGTGAAGGAAAGCGGTGATGATGTGAAGAATCGGTTGCTGCCTCCAAAGAGTTTACAGTGAAATATAAGAAATAAACCTATATATAATTATTGTAATGTAACTTATAAATTATCTTTTAGTATTTATATAAGTGCATATGAAAGGGGGTAGAAGTTACTAATTTTGCCCACAGGGGAGGGTCAGGGAAAGCTTAATAGAGGAGGTGACACTTGGCTGGGCCTTCAAGAATGAGCAGGGAATTTATCAGAGAAAGGCATTCTGAGTAGAAAGGATAGGTGAAAAAGATACAGATTTGGAAAAGGACAAGATAAGTAGTGTGGCTAGATGTAGAGTGTGTGATAGGGAGAGGTGGTCAGGAGTCAAAGTATGATGGAAATGGTTGGAAGGAGTCAACTGTCTTAGAACCTCGTGCAGGGCTGAACTGTTTAATAACAGTACCCAGCACAGTGCCTGAAACATGGTAGGGGCTTTATGTTTGCTGAATGAATACATGAATGAATAAATGAAAGAATGGTGGGGGGAGAAAGAAAGACAAACTGTTAAACTGATTTCTTACTAACCCTTCTTTCCAATCACTGGGTCACCATGGGAGGACAAAGGGACTCCTCATTCTAACTCAGATTCTGTAGGAAAGGAGATTGCACTGATCACTGACGTCTTTTAATTTAGCATATCTGAGTGCTGTTTCCTTTGAGGAGGTGAGAGCTCAAATAGCCAAATTTCTGGGTTGGCTGATGTGAGAACTCCCAGATGGCGAAGGCATTGCTCCAGTTCACACAGCTCACTGGTGGCCTTGCGGGACCCAGAGCTCAGGTTTTCTACTGCTCAGACCAGTGCTCTTTCCAGCTGCCTCACTCAGGCTTTCAGCCCTGCCCCTCAACCTCTGTTGTCTTTAGCTGGCTCTTCCTCCTGCGTCCTCAGAAATAATTCTAAACTCTCACTGTCCCCTTCCAGTCTCCCACCTGGCCATCACCCCGCTCAGTTTCAGGTATTGCCTCCCACCTAGTGTTTTGAGAACACAGATGCCGTTAGGGCCCTTTCTTTCCATTCACAAGCCTAGCTGTGGCTGGAGCCATCTGCACATCCTTTCTCCTAGTCTCAGAGGGTAACATTGCATTTCCCCTCGGTGCCCTTGACCCCATCCTTGACTGCATCCTTCCAACATCAACTCCAGGACCTTGCTCTACTCATCTCCTTTAGCCTAGAAATGTGCTTGAGTTTCTCCCATCCTCATAAACATTTCTTCTTAGACTCTACTTCCTCCTTCTCAATCTCTTCTCCCTTCTCATCCAAATTTCCTTAAAAAATAGTCTACACTTGCTGTTCCCTATCACCTCACCTTCATCTCTACTCATTCCCATTGGTTTACACTCACACCATCCCATCAAAACTGTTCTAAATCACCCATGATCTTTATTTTGCCAAAGCACACAGATTTAAACTTTTAAATATATTCTTTTTATTTTTTGCAGTATAAGAAAGTATCAAGCAAAAAACTTTAAAATATATTCTTAATTTAATGAAGTCTCTTTAACATTTTACACTCTTGTTAATTCTCTCCTTCTAGAAGCTCTCTACTCTCTTGGTTTCCATGGCATCACACTCATCTGATTATTACAGCTCTTTCCTGGGGTGTTTTTTTCTCTAAATGCCCCTTAAAACTTTATGGCCACACAGTTCCATTTATGTCCTCACAGTTCCATCTTCAGCCCCCTCTTCCTCACATCACACATGGTACTTGTATGATTTCAACAACTTCCACGGTTTTAGCTTCTGCCAATGTGTCCAGACTCCAGGCATCAACCTAATTCATCCACTTCCTGTTGGGTATTTTTAACTGAATATTTGTACAGGTTGCCTGTACCTTATACTTAGTCTGGCAACATTAAAACTTAAACATCTGCAGTTACACTAAGAGCTCTTTAGAGCATAAGCTTTTTATTCATTTTTATATCCTCCTGGCCTATCACATATTAGGATCGCACACATAATTGTTGACCAGTTGACCAACGGAGTGAATGAATGCTTCACAGATCCACTGCTAAGCCAGGCTCTGAATTAGGGAGCACATACCTTTTCTTTTCAGTTTCCTGGCCTATGCCCCTTTGGACTATGCTCAAACGTAAGATGGAGGCAGCAGGGTCCTCTCTCTAGCCAGTTAGGCACTCTGTTTTGATTTCTCAGAGACAAGGACCCCATTTCTCCCATTGGACACTGCTTCTTCTTTAGGAGAGAACAGTAAGAGACTCCATTTTTGTCCTTCCTTCTTTGAACTCTAAGGTGACAGCTGAGGCGGACTCAAGGTTAGGGATCCCAATATTTGTGTCTCCCTGGTGATGGCCTCTTCCCTTGGGTCTTTTTCCAGGTTACAGGCCCTTACCTTGAAGAAGAATGATAGCTAGGATGAGGCCGGCCAGACCCTTCCCCTGCTCCATGTCAGTGTCTGTCCTTCCCTCGGCAGAAGCGTGGAGCAGCCCTGAGCAGCCAGTGGCTTATGCGGCAGCTAGACTGGCTCCGCCCAGCACATTTGGGCTGGGGCCCCTGCCAGAAGGCAAGAACCCAGAGCCTCCACCCTCTGCTGCAAGTGTGGGCAGCAGGGGCCTCAGGCAGAGCTGCAGGTGCAGGTGCTTCTTGCTTTTCTGTTAAGGAGGGGAGGGTGGGAGGGAGAGGGAGAGAGTGCTGGATTCGCACTCAGAGCCTCACCTTGCACACAGAACTACTCTGGATGCTGGCTGGGAGATGGTCCAGGGCCCCCTTCTTCAAGAGGGAGATAAATGTCCCTGCTACCGTTGTTGCTAGGATTGCAGTCAGTTGTTGCTTGTGGCTGTTTGTTGTTGCTATAACTAATGAATTTAGGTGGAACTCTCAGGTGCTTGGGGCTAAAGCTCCAAATGCAAAGTCACAGCAGTCCAGGTCTTCATTCAGGGATTTTTTTTTTTTTTCTGCTGTTCTTCTGAGATCATCAAAGAGGAGCCGGCCTGGAAGGGAATAGGTGGGACAATTCCAAGAAGACAGGCCAGCACATTTCCAGGGACCAGGATCTGGACTGAGTGTCTAGGATCTCAGGTCCCTTTATCCCTCAGCCAGTCAGTTATCGAGTCAACACAAATTTACAGAGCTCCCGTTACCTGCCAGGCCCAACATACAGCAGTGAGACATGACTCTGTCCTCGGGTAAATGACAGTCTAACTGAGGCAGCGTGAAGACTGAGATTTCCGTAGGCCACAGGGGAAAAAGGTTCATTTGTCTCCTGCAGAGGCTCAATTCTGCCTGGGAGTCAGTTATGTGGTTATTAATAACTACGTCTTACTGAGCACATACGGTGTGGCAGCCACCATGCAAACATTTTGTTTGAATCCTTATAATGATACTAAGGGAATCAGCCTCTGAAAAACTTTATGACTTGGCCCAGGCCCTGTGGGTACGCAGTGTCGGAGCCAGGATTCAAATCTCTGGCTGGGGGGCTCTAAAGCCCAAGCCCCCACTGGCAAGAAGCTGCTCGATGTGGTGTCCCAGGCTGCCCAGTTCTGAGAAAGACCAGCTTCCAGGACGAACCTAGCTGGTATGGCTTGTGCTACGGGGCTCACAGCTTCTTTCAAGGGGTTTTGAGACGTGGCAGTTTTTAGTGGGTGAGTAAATGTAGTTATATTGTCAACTGGGGCTCTGAAGTTCAGGCAATCTTTTCCATATTCTCTGCCAGCTCCCTGCTCAGAGAAAGAGCAATTTACACCTGCTTCCTTCCTACCCAACCCCTACCCCACCCCCACCCTGACAGTCGCCCATCATCAAAGTCAGAGAGCAGAGAAGCAGACATCTTCTAGTTCCTCCCCAGCTCTTTACTTTTTCCGGTGCCTGTGAGTCAGTTGGGGGAGGGCAGCTCTCACCCTGGCTGATAGTTTGGTGACCTGGCTTTATGTACTGGATGAATTCCGCTGGGAGATGGAACACAGAAGGTTTCTGGCTGGTCTGATACTGGCTGCCCTTCTCCCCCAAGGTAAGGCTACTCCCCAGGTGGGCAGGGAAAGGGACCTGAGAGGGACATGACCCCTGGGAGCGAGGTCTACTTGAAAGTGCTTCTTAAGGCTAGCTTCAATTCACCAGGCACCCTAGGGTGTCAGGAGGGCAGGGCTGGGATGTAGCACAGGGTCTGGGAAGCAGGTTGTGGGCTCTGAATGACTCCAGCCAGCAGTACCTATTGGCCTTGAACGTCTCTCCATAGGCCTTAGATCAGAGATCTATATGGTTCAGCGTGTGTGCGCCTGAACCTAGGGCAGGGATGGGAGCAGAGCCACATGCACTGTTCCTCCCAGGGCTGATGGCCTCTGGGATCAGGACTTTTCATCCTTTGGCCAGATTACATCACCCTTGGAGCCATGCCACAGCACTTAGGGTAGTGCTTTAAGAGAAAAGTTAACTTTAGGCTGAGCGGGATTGGGGGAGCAGATTTGGGGGGTTATTAAATAGTTAGTGGGATTTCAACTCACCCCAGTTTGCCAGTTTCAGTTTTAAAACTGGACGTCCCATGTGCCAGAAACCCCCTCAATCCCAAGCAAGCTGGGTCCAATGATCACCTAATAGTCAACTGTACTGGGACACCCAGGATTTCCACTGGAAACAGATCCCCAAGGAAGACATGACTAGGATTTGAAGCATTTGATGTACATATGTCTCCCTGAGTATACACGTATATCCTCCTGACCTGCTTCAGAGGCATGAGAAGCAGCTACTTTGGGGTTTTCTAGAAGGTGCTCTGGTATCCAAATTGGTGACTTAATGTGAAGTGTGGGGAGAATGTAGATTCCACTATTCCCTGGGTTTGGAGGTACAGATTCCAGTGCCTCTGTGGGCTGTGGAGATGCTCTCAGGCTGTCAAAGCAATTCGATGGATCTAGAAAGGTGCTGTGCTCACCTCCAGCACTTAAACTCTCCACAAGACTTGACTTGGGTGGAGTTCTAGGAATGGATCCAATCATTTTTTTTTTTCTGTTTCCCTCCTCTTAACCAAGGGTGGAACAACTAAAAATTTGTACACGGGACTTGCCCTGGCCCACTTCTGGACCACTGGGCTGGTGACTCACACCAGCTTCTCCCTACCTGCAGCCATCCTTGGCCCTGGGAAAGGCTTCGGTCGTGAGAGTCCCATGCTCTTGGTTGTTGTTGTAGCAGGGATAATGGGGAGGGGAGAGGACAAGAAGTTGGAGTGGGAGTGTTGGAGGTGGCTGGGAAGTAGTATTAGACATTTTCTTGAAGAAAGAATGCAGGCACCTTCAACGAGTAATGTCCTTTTGCCCTCCCATGGTCTCTTGCTTGCTTTGGCCATCCACGCTCCCTCCTCCTCTCCAGTGGTCTGAACACATTTTTAGGAAGGTTCTTGGATCAATCCAGTCCCAGGCTTTCCTCTTTTGCTCCAAGTCCTTCAGGACCTGTTCTCTGCTGGGACTGCATCCTTGTGCCCTCCCTGGTCCTTGCAGTTTGTGGGAGAACTTCCTGAAGGCTTTCTTGTGAGTTCTGTCTCTCCCAATAGAAGTCATAAACTGTCCTAGACTAGGAAAGTGATCTTTCTCAAGCATGAGCCTGAGCAGAACAAGGGGCCTGGCACAGACCCAAGAGCTGTCTCCAATTGTGGTCTTTTTTTTCCCCCCTTAGTGAGCCCCTTCATGATACCCGTGGAGGAAATTGAGGACAAAGTGTTTTTGAAATGCAATACCAGCATCACATGGGTAGAGGGAACAATAGGAACACTCTTGTCAGAGAACAAAAGGCTGGACCTGGGAAAACGCATCCTGGACCCACGAGGAATGTATATGTGTAATGGGACAGATACACATGCCAACCAACTATCTACCATGCAAGTTTATTATCGAAGTAGGTGCCTCCTGGACCCTTTGGGTTGGAATGGATGGGGCCTCTGGATGTGAGAACTTTCTGCCTAGAGGGGCTGTGGGAACCCATCTGTTCTCTAAACAAACTGCAGTCACTCATAATGGTACATGCTAGATTTGGGGGTATCAAAGTGGGAGAGCTTAACTAAGCAGGACAGAGCAGTAGGGGCCTTGTTACTGCAGCCTTGGTTGGGAGAGGGTCTGGCCCACTGCCACTGCCCTGTCTAAAATGAGATTACGTCTTGGCTGTCCTTGGGGATTCTTTGGGATGAAGGGTGGAGGTAGATGTGGCAAAGCCATCACCAGGCCTTTCTCCCAGGATCTTACTGAAGTTCGGGTCTTGGCATGAGAAGTCCAATGGCTGCCCTAGAAGGCAGAGATGGTTCTCTGATCTTAAAGGCTGTCTACCCCTCCTCTCTCCTCCCTTCCCCCACAGTGTGCCAGAACTGTGTGGAACTGGACCCAGGCTCCCTGGCTGGCATCATCATCACTGACATCATTGCCACTCTGCTCCTCGCTTTGGGAGTCTACTGCTTTGCTGGCCATGAAACTGGAAGGCTCTCTGGGGGTTAGTGGAGGGCCAGAGCGTGTGTGTGTGTGTGTGTACCAATGAGCTCAAGCGCCAGCTAAGGAATGGGGCTGGTGGTAGGTTCAGTCTCATCTGGGAGTCACTCTTGCAATCTACTAAGGACTCCTACAACAAATTCTTGTTAGAAGAGTTTGTGGGCACACATTGCTTGTGCAGATTTCTGAGGGTGTGAGAGGGTGTGACCAGCTGCAGGCCCCCTGCAGTGTTCATGGGGGTCTCACCATCCCATCCTCCTAGACTGTTGATGACTCTCTTTCTCTGGTTTTTCTAGCAGCTGACATTCAAGCTCTGTTAAGGAATGACCAGGTCTATCAGGTGAGCCCTGAGGGGAAGGAGGCGTGAATGAGAGGAGGAGTGAGTGGAGAGAGAGGCTGACACTACCCGTGCTGCGCATGTGCGAAGGGTCCTGGTGGGGCATTCCTGGCTGGGGGTGACTGGAGAGGTGAGGCATGAGCACTCATCCCCGGGGCCTGCTGGGTCCTCCCCAGGAGGGTTCTGCCCCTGCCTTCTGACTGTTCCCGCTTTTCCTCTTTTAGCCCCTCCGAGATCGGGAGGATGTTCAGTACAGCCGTCTTGGAGGAAACTGGCCTCGGAACAAGTGAACCTGGAACTAGTGGATCTAGAAACATCAGTTGTCAATTGTACCTTCCCTCCTTGCTCAGCCAATAAAGAAATCCTCTTTCACTCAGCAGGTGCCTGGACTTTTCAAGGCTCCTGGGCAAAGGATGGCAATTGTCCTGACTTGGCTGGGACCTTGCCCTCCCTGCCCACCTGTGTCCTTCCTTCATCTCTTCCCTTCCTCTGCCCCACACGGATGGTGTGATGGGCAGTCTCCCACCACACTCTGGCCCTCTAGTGTTTCTAGCCTGGTGGGCTCCCTGGGGGAAGTGTTCCCACCACACTCCCATGGCTACTTGTTGACTCCAGTCACCTCTCACAAAGCTTCCAGGGTTTGTGCTGCCTCACCACAGCCATAGGCAGGCTGCTGTGTTCAGGAGCCCAGCCACACAGAAGTTTCCACGACGTCATGAGCCGGGGCGGTGGCAACATCAAGGTACCTGGGACTCACTTCTCACCAAGACTCTGGGTGTGTGACAAAGTCCCACTGCTGCAAAGGGGCTGGCCTCAGCTTTATGGCCCTGGTGAGCAGTTGCCACCAGCTGTATCAAAGGTGCCAATAGATTTTCCTTTCCCCAGGATCTGTCCCTGGCTTGCTCCTGCCTTATGCATGATAAACTGGGATCAGAATCCCTTCATCCGTGAAAACACAGTATCCATCTCCATCTACCTGGAAAGCTAGAGTTTGAGATTGGATGGGGGCTTGGGAAATTTTTAATAGGTGTCATCATCAGCCAGTGGGTTAGTAGTGGTGGTTCTGAAACTTTGGGAGCCTGAGGGATATATTAAAAATATAGATACTTAGGTTCTATTCTAGACATGGGTCCCTGGGTGATTCTGAAGCAGCTGAAATTGAGAGTTTCTGGTTTAGAGGAAGAATTGAGGCCACTTACTCTCTTGTGCCCTTTATGACAGTTTCTGGATCCTAGGGCTGGGAACCCCTCCTTTTTTTTTTTTTTAAACAGAGTCTCACTCTGTTGCCTTGGGTAGAGTACAGTGGTATCATTGTAGTTCACAACAACCTCAAACTCCTGGGCTCAAGCGATCCTCCTGTCTCAGCCTCCCAAATAGCTGGGACTACAGGCATGCGCCAGTATGCCTGACTAGTTTTTCTATTTTTAGTAGAGACGGGGTGTCACTCTTGCTCAGGCTGGTCTCAAACTCCTGAGCTCAAGCGATCCTCCTGTCTCTGCCTCCCAGAGTATTAGGATTACAGGTGTGAGCCACCGCACCAGCTGAACCCCTCCTTTTGTTCTCAGATTTCACAAATAATTTAAAGAGCTTCAGGAGAGTTTAATGACATTGGGAGTTTCCTAGACCAGGATTCCCAAAGGAGGAAGGAATTAACAACCATATAGCCAAAGAACAGGGTGATTCTGCTCACCATCTCCTCAAGATGCACACAGAGTCTAATTTCATAAGAAACAGAATGAACTTCCAGTTTGCACATCCGTCGGTCTTGATTTATTCCTGCCCTTTCTATCCTTACCACTGTAGTCCCCTAACCCAAGCCCTTGCTTTCTCCCTGGATCTCTCTACCCTGGGCATCCCTCCCCTGGCCTGTATCTCACCAATGCTTTGGATCCTTCCCATGCACTGCACACTTCTTAATACCTTGTACTCCTCATATTCTCTCACGTCCGCCACTCACCAGTTCTCATCGTTGGCTGCACTTTGGAATCTCCTAGGGAGATTTAAAAATATACTAGTGCCAGCTGGGTGCAGTGACAAGCACCTGTAGTTACAGCTACACAGGAGGCCAAAATGGGAGGATGGCTTGAGGCCAGGAATTTGAGGCCTTAGTGTACTATGATTGTGCCTAATAATAGCTATTGCACGCCAGCTTAATCAACATAGTGAGACCCTGTCACCCCCCCAAAAAAAACCCCAAAACTGGTGCCTGGGTGCCAGCCCCAGAGATTCTGATTTTATGGATCTGGGGCGCAGCTTGAGCATCAGGACTTTTAAAACTGCCTAAGGTGATTGTGATGTGAAGCCGAAGTCAAGAAACACTGCCCTCCATCTGAGCCCTTCTGGAAACTTGTGTCCTGTCTGGCTCTTTGTTTTGGTGCTTTTAAAAAATAGCTTTATCGGCTGGGCACAGTGGCTCACACCTATAATCCTAGCACTTTGGGAGGCTGAGGTGGGAGGATGCTTGAGGCCAGGAGTTCAAGACCAACCTGGGCAACATCATGAGACCCTCATCTCTACAAAAAATAGCCTGATGTGGTGGTGTCCACCTGTAGTCCCAGCTACTTGGGAGGCTCAGGCAGGAGGATCACTTGAGCCCAGGAGATTGAGATTGCAGTGAGCTGTGATGATGCCACTGCCCTCATACCTGGGCAACAGAGTAAGACCCTGTCTCCAACAAACAAACACCCCCACCCAAACACAGCTTTTTAAAGGAAAACAGGTGTGAATAAACTGCACATATTTAAAATATAAAATGTGGTAAGTTTTGACATATGTATCTACTGGTGAAACATCACCACAATCAAATTAATGAGCCTTTCCAACACCCTGAAAAGATCCTTTTCTTCCTTATTTCCCCACCCCTAGGCAACCACTGATCCATTGTCACTATAGATTAGTTTTCATTTTTCCAGAGTTTTATTTGTTTTTTTGAGACAGAGTCTCACTCTGTTGCCCAGACTAGAGTGCTGTGGCGTCAGCCTAGCTCACAGCAACCTCAAACTCCTGGGCTCAAGCGATCCTTCTGCCTCAGCCTCCGGAGTAGCTGGGACTACAGGCATGCACCACCATGCCTGGCTAATTTTTTCTATGTATTTTTAGTTGTCCAACTAATTTCTTTCTATTTTTAGTAGAGACCGGGTCTCGCTCTTGCTCAGGCTGGTTTTGAACTCCTGACCTCAAGCGATCCACCTGCCTCTGCCTCCCAGAGTGCTAGGATTACAGGCGTGAGCCACCACACCTGGCCGTTTTTTTCCAGAGTTTTATATAAATGAAATAATATATGCAATCTTTTTGGTCTAGCTTCTTACACTCAGCATAATTATTTTGAGATTCATCCACCTTGTAACATGTATCCATAGTTCATTCCTTTTTATTGTCCTGTAGTATTCTTTTGTGTGAATATACCACACTTCATTTATCCTTTCACCTGTTGAGAGTCTTTTGGGTTGTTTCATGGTTTTGGCTATTACAAATAAAGCTGCTATGAGCATTCATATATAAGTCATTGTATGAATATATACTTTCATTTCTATTGGAAAAATACTCAGAGTGGAATAACCGGGATGCAATTTTTAAAGAAAGTTTTTTTGGCTATTTTAGGTCCTTTGCACTCCCATTTGAATTGGCTTCTCAGTTACAACAAAAATGCCTGCTGGGATTTTGATCAGGATTGCATTGAATTTATAGATCAATTTAAAACTAACATGTTAACAATATTGAGTCTTCCAATCCATGAATATATCTTTTACCATATTTCTCCCTAAGTATTTAATATTTTTGATGCTATTGTATATGGTATTTAAAAAATTTTAATTTCCAATTGTTCATTGCTTGTATATAAAAATACAACTAATTTTTGTATATTCATCTTGTACCCTGCAAACTTGCTAAGCCCACTTATTAATTCTAGTAGCTACCAAACTTTGGGTATTCTACATAGACAATCATATTATCTGTGAACAAAACAGTTTCATTTTCTTACTTTCCTATTTGTTTCTGTTTGTTGGCTTATTGGACTGGCTAGTACCTGTAGTACAATGTTGAATAGAAGGGGGGAACATTTTTGCCTTGTTCATGATCTTGGGAGGAAAGCATTGTTTTTCATCATTACGGGTGATATTAACTATAGGTTTTTCTTAGATACCATTTAACAGGTTGGGGAAGTTCTCTTCTCTTTCTAGTTTGCTGAGAATTTTTATCAAAAATAGATTTTGGGGCCAGGCTCAGTGGCTCATGCCTGTAATCCTAGCACTCGGGGAGGCCGAGGCAGGTGGATTGCTCAAGGTCAGGAGTTCAAGACCAGCCTGAGTAAGAGCAAGACCCCGTCTCTATTAAAAATAGAAAGAAATTAATTGGCCAACTAAAAATATATTAAAAAAATAGATGTTGGATATTGTCAAGAGCTTCTTCTGCATCCATTGAGATGATAATATTTTATTTTTTTCGTCTGTTAACATGGTAAATTAAATTGATGGCATAATCTGTTAAACCAACCTTGCATTCCTGAAAACCTCTAGTAATTATGTATTATTTTTATATATTATTGGATTAAATTTGTTAAAATTTTGTTAAGAATTTTTGTATCTATTTTATAGAAGAATTTGTCTATAGTTTTCTTTTCTTGTAATGCCTTTGTATGATTTTGATATCAGAATATATTAGGGTTTTCCAGAGAAATAGAACTGGGCTACAGATCAAAAGTATTGGGAAAAAAATAGATAACTGCATCTGTACTGAACATGTACAGATTTTTTCTTGTCATTATCCACTAAACAATATAGTACAACTATTTACATAGCATTTACATTGTATTAGGTATTATGAGTAATCTAGAGATGATTGAAAGTATCCAGGAAGATATGTGTAGGTTATGTGCAAACTGTCCTTTCAACTTGATCTTTCCTCTCCACTGCATGCTCACATCTCTCCTGTGCTAAAATAAGCTTTCCCTTGACCCTGTGTGCTCCCTGCCCAACTAACACATGAGACAAAGTAGGTAAAAACAATAGTGTTTAAGACTTGGACACCAGTAAACAATGAAAAGTGATCTCTGAGAGGTGGAGAAAAATAAAGGAACACTATTTGCTATAAGGGACTTGAGTATTTGTGGATTTTGGTATTCCTGAGGGGTCCTGGAACCCATCCCCTACCAAGGAATGGGATGACTGTATATACACTCTACTGGTTCTGTTTTAGAGAAATTGGCTCAGGTGATTGTAGAGGCTGGCATGTCCAAAATCTGCAGGGAATGCTGGCAGGTTGGGGACCCAGGGAAGAATTGCTATTGTAGCTGCCCAAAGACAGTCTAGAGGCAGATTTTCCTCTGCCTGTCAAAGAACCTCAGACTGTTTTCTCTTAACCTTTCAAGTGTTTGGATGAGGTCCACCCACATTACAGAGTGTACTTTGCTTTACTCAAAGTTTACTGATTTAAATGTTAATCTCATTTACAAAAATACTTTCACAATAACATCCTATTATATTACATCGAATGTTTGGGTATCATGGCCTGGCTAAGTGGACACATAAAATTAATGAGGGTCATCAACACAGGGTAAATCTGGTCTCTATAGATTGAGTTGGAAAAATTTCCTTCTTCAATTTTCTGGAAGGGTTTGTACAGAATTGGTTTTATTTTCTCTTCAAATGTGTCTAGTAGATTTTACCAGCGAAGCCATCTATGTCTGCAGTTTTCTTTCTGGGAAGATTTTTTTAACTAAAAATTCAATTTATTTAATAGATAAAGGGATATTCAGTTTATTTCATCTTCAGTGAGCTTTTTCAAGGAATGTATACATTTTTTTTCTAAGCTGTCAAAATTTATTGGGATGAAATTTCACCATGAAGTTTGGGGGACAAACATCCAACCTATAGTAAGGGTCCTTTGTGGATTTCTGGGTCCCTCTGGGTGCATTTCTCTCATTGCTTGCATGCTCTCCTGTAAACTCTAGAATTCTTGGCTTCTTGTCTCTGTCTGCTAACCTCAGGGAGATCTTTGGGCTCTGCCTAGCGACTCCTTCCCTGCTCCACAGCCTGGAACTCTCTCTAGGCGGTAAGCTGGAACAATCCTAGGGCTTCCCTTGTTTCTCCCCACCTCTCAGGGATCACTGACCATTGTTGCCTGGTGTCCAATGTCTTAAAAGCTATTGTTTCACCTATTTTGTCTCATGTTTCAGTTGGGCAGGGAAGCTAGACTAAGACGGCTCCTGGGTGCTCCGGCCAGCTCTCTCTGCGAGCTGAGCGTGCTGTGGGAAGCTGAGAACGAAGCCTTCCCACACCGGCCTCTGGGCCCCTGGCTGCTGCCTCTGTACCTCTCCCTCCCTCACCCCAGGGTGCGAAGAAGCAAGCGCAGCCCACATCCTGCTGCCTAACCACAGCCTGCCTCTGGCTGCTGCTGCTGCCTCCTGGGTGGGGGAGCCAGGGCCTGCTTGAGAGCACCTCCCTCCTCCTTTTCCCAGCCCTGGCAGCTGATGGAAACCTGTGTCTACCCCCAAACCCCCCTTACACCCCCACCCTTTTCTTCTCTTACCTTCATCTGCCTTCAAGGCCTCTGTTTCTATCTTGCCCATTTTCTGAACTGACCACTCCATCAGGGATCCATCAGTCACTTTCTGCCATTTTTCATGTTTTCCTCCAAGAGAAGGAAAATTTCCTTCTTTTTCACTTTCCTTCTTTTCTTTTTCTCTCTCTTTCCTTCCTTCTTTCTTTTCTTTCTTCCTCCCTTCATTCCTTTTTCTTTCTTTCCTCTTTTTTCTTTCTCTCTCTCTTTTTCTTTCTTTCACCACCCCCCCAGCACTCTCTCTCTTTCTCTGATGCCCTCTCCAAAGAGAGCTTCAGATAATGCCCCCGCCTGCTGCGAACATAGGCAGTGCTCACATTTGGGATCATAGCAGAGAATTTAGTAAGAGGTAGTGAGGACCTCTGTGCTCTTAGGAAACAAGGGCCTCCCAGAAAAGAGGACCAGCAACTCTTTCAGCCAAATATGCTTTATTTTCTCTCTCTCAGCTGAGAGGAGCCAGCACATTTATGGAGATGCAAATGGGCATGCAGTGGCTTAAGGTGGAGACAAGGAGGTAGCAGGGGCTGGCTCTGGGCAGGATCTGTGAGTGGGACAGGACCTCTGCCCAGTTCATCCCCAGAGAGTGTTGCAGAATAGAGAACAGGAAAAACAGAGAGATAGATGGAATGGGGAACAACTCATATACAGAAAAAGGAAGGAGCTGAAGGGAGAAGTAACATCCATGGGGGACAGGAAGAGTTGGCAGGGAGTGAATAACAGAAATAAATATCCTGACAAGAGGGGCAGGCCAGGTGTGAGGGCATAATAGTGATAATGTTTCAAGGGACAATAAAGCAGCAATGTCCTAGGACTGGGCACCAACAGAGCAGGCAGGAAGGAGGGAGCTGGGGACAAGGCTGTAGGGTATGAGTTCACCACGTGGTTTAGGAACAATCCTCCTGTGGGGTCCAAGACTTGCCCAGGGAACAGGGAGAAGCAGGGTGCCAGGAAAGGAGCCAGACCAGTGGGAGGCAGCGTTCTGCACGGTCTGTCCTCAGACGCCTCTCTGATTCAAGCCAGAATACACTTCCCGCTGGCCTTTCCGGATGGGCTAGGGTGGAAGGGAGAGTGGGTGGTCAGTAGGGTGGAAGACGTGCTTCTTAAGAAAGAAAGGGCACTAAAGATCTAGCTTTAGTGCAGTGGAAAGAACTTGTGGACTTGCAGTGAGGACGTGGCTCAAATTCTAACTTCATGCAGGTGGGTAGGGGACTTGACCCAGTCACCTCCTTTTGTGAGCCTCAGCTTTCTCATCTCAAAAATGGAACTCTAGAGACTCACCTCCCTGGACTTTTCCTAGGGTTAAAGTCGTCACAGATGCTTAAGTAAATACCACATGCTTGGCTGGTGCCCAATAAATATTTGTTGAGTTTGTCCAGGTGTGATATTCAAAATATTTAACAGCTGGTAGTGCACACACTGCTATGTCAGGCGTTAACTCTTTAGTTGCCACAAATCAAGAGGCAGCCCAGTGGGGAGGGGCTGTGATGTCTAGCTCTGTGTGGGGTGTGTGTGTGTGTGTGTGTGTGTGTGAAAGAGAGAGGGTGGGCCGGGGTGGGAGAAGCTTGGGGCTATTTACCAATGAGGTATGTTAATAACTGGTATGACTACATTGGTGCATGCTGGTGGAATATCAGCCCTGAATTTATTGTGTTAGAGTTTGCATATACGATATTCTCTATGCTGTATCCCAGATGATGAATAAGCTAGAGAAGGGGAGTGTGTCTCCCCCCAGCCCACCACCTCTTCTTGTTGCGGGAGCTGTGCAGCCTTGAGGTGGGCCTGTCCTACCATGGAGGAGGCAGAGGCGGGCACACGGGGGGTTGCTGTGGGAACCCTGAGTGCAGGGCTTTGAAGTATCTGGCAGAAAAGATGGACAGTCTCACCTGTTCCCCCTTCCCCCTAGAAGGACTCCCCACCACCCAGCTTCCTGGCCCACCCTATCCCCTGTTACCTCGTAGTCTGGGTTAGGAACAGGTGGTGGCCTCTCCTTGTTTTGTCCTGCAGAAGAGGGAAGGGAAAAGTCTTTGTTTCCGTGAGGGAACACCAATCTGCAGCACTGACTGTGCCAATGAGACCCCATTGGAGGATGGCAAACCCCTTTGTTCTCTACGACTCCCTTTTCCATTCAACCCCCTTTTCTCTTCTCTCTCTTTCGTCCCATCTCTAAGGACCCCCGTGCTGATCTCACCATTTTGTGACTTTCCTCAGCTCAAGGTCCTCCCATTGTTTCTTTCCACGGGGGAAGGGAAAGGAAAAGGAAGAAACTAATACCTTAAAATTTCTCTTCCCACAGCTAGGGGATGGAATCTGATTACTGCAGAGCACTGACAGGCATTTGAGGAAGCCCATCATGCTCATAAACCTTTTTACACTTTTCTAGAGTGGGAAGGAGAGAAGTGATCTGAGATACAAAATCCTCTATTGAGACCGTGGCATCAGAGCGAATGCCCTGCAGAAGCTGTTTTGACCCAGCTGTGGATGTGCCACCCATCCTGGCCCAGGCTGGACGGCCCCCTTGGCAGGAATCTCCCCCGACCCAACTCCACAGTCTTACCCCTGGGCCTGCCTCCAGCACCCATGCCCCGCATCACAGGCTTGGCCTTGGCCTTTCTATTCTTGCTCCAGTAATAAACGAACACCATCAAGCCCAGAGTGATGCAGATGTCGACTATGACAATTATGGCCACTGCCATCACATCCACCTCCATGCAGTTCTCACACACTGTGGGGGGTGGGGAGAAGAGAATTCCACTGAGACAGGAAGACACGAGGACACTGGAGATGAGGAAGGAACAATGAATGCCATGCTCCCCTCCATGCTCACATGCTTGCCACGGCCAGAGCCCTCCCCTTCAATATGTTTATAACAAAAACAACAAACGAAGTGTGGTGGTTATGGGTAAAAGCTCGAATCCCAGGTTTGAAGCCCAGCTTCATTACTCACTAGCTGTGAGAATTGTGAAATGTGTTTTCAACTCATGAAGACTCTGTTTCCTCATCTACAAAATGGGAATCAAATAACTAATATGGCTGTTGAGAAGATTACATGAAAAAAATCCCTGGTAAGTGTTTCGTACAGTGCTTGAAACTTAACAAACACTCACTAAATGTTAGCTATCATTACCATTTTATTATTATGCCTAAGTATATGGTGTTTTATGATAATAGTTTGGAATCTTTTTTGTAAATTCTTCTGAAGAATTTATCTCTGGATATAGCATCAGATAAACTCACTGCTATAATTCTGGGTATGAGACAATCTAAATGACCCAAACCTGTCTCTTGGGAATCTAAATCTAAAATATTAGATTTAGCACAGAGTGAGGTTACTCAGACAGCCTCCTATTGGTGGTCTATCTATATTCCAGAAAACGCTGATGCTGTGTGGCACCAGAGAGTCCCAGGATTGAGTGTAGGAGGAAGCACAAAGATGCCGGGGGACTGTGAGTTGGGTCAGGGGAAATCATTGAGAATTCCCCTTTGAAATGGTCCTCCCTAAGGGGCCTACTGGGGCCTTTTCTGGAGACCTGTATTACCTCTTGCTTTCAGGTAGAGATAGTGGTTCTTGTTCTTCGAGTCTGTGTAGCAGGTATAATAACCGCTGTCCTCCGTTTCTGAAAATTCCTTCCATAATAGCTGCTTTTCGTTCTGATACTCGGATAATATTTTACCATTTTTTTCCCAGTTTATTTGAGATGCAGGATCCAGAGGGCATGTCAGTTCTACTGTGGTTCCTGAGATGGAGACTTGATATGCTGGGGAATGGGAGCAAAAGAAGGGAAATTGGAGGGAGAAACCAGGGAATTTTCAGAAAAGGCCAATTAGTGACAAAAGAACCAACCAAATGCAGGAAGACATCTGTCATGCAGGTCTTAAATTCGCTTGTCAGAAGGGAGTTGTACTTGCTGGATAGTGTGAAGAGGAGATGTGTGAGGGAAGGAAAACTAGAGAACGTTTTGAAGGTGGCTTCAGGGTTTAGGCAGGGACATGGGGACTTGGGAAGGGGAGGATGAACATTAGTATCTGGAAACTTTCTGAAATGGGTGATGAGAATGTAAAGTTGGGAGGACCTCAGTTCTTGGGGTTAATCTCTCTCAATCAGTTCTTTCTCCTTTACCCACCAATCTGCATCCTCAGACAGGGAATAAACAAAAGATTGATAAACTCACTTTTCGGCATAAGACCATCTGGAAATGAAAAAAGGAAAGAGTGGTAAGAAAATATTGTGGTTTAAGTTTAAATAGTAGGTAAAATTTTTCTAGTGGGACTAGACACTGCCTCCGAGAATTCCCAAAGATGGTCTCATCATTTAGGGCCCCCAAAGCCTTGAAGGTGAGGTATGTTCCTAGCCATGAGATTTAGCTCAGAGATATAACTTAGCTCATAGATGTAAGTAACTTAGCTTATAGATATAACTCAGGTACGTCAAATTAAGAATATACCAGCATGTTCTTCTAGACCCAGACCCTCTGAAGCTCAGAAAGTCTTAAAGTCCTAAGGCTGAAAAATTCTAGAAGCTTACTCTCTTGCCTCTGGCATTAGCCAGAACTATATTCCAGATATGAAAGGGCCTTCTCAGAGGTAAAGACCTCTACACCACTGCATCAGACTCATTCTTAGGCTTACCTATTTCTCATTATTCAGAAATTATTTCTTATAGCTAACAGAGTCCCTCATAATAGAGAACAAACATCTTTATTTTTATTCTGTATAATTGTCTCTGTTATTGCCTTTAAATGATGTAAAGCACCTACACATTTTGAGGAAATGGTTCTTCCAATAAAAATTGGCTTTATATTATCTTTGAACATAATCAACTCTCAGTTATTTTTGTCAGAGGGAGGGCCCATTGGTGTGGACAGATGAAATCAACTCGTAATCCACTAATGCCATCTGGGGGTCTAGCCAAATTCCACACAGCAGTTAGTTTTGTGCTGGGAATGTAGGGCTGGGTCCATCCTTGTTTCCTGGAAACCTTGTGGCTGAAACTCTGGGCTCCCAGGAGCCTGGGCATGGCTGCTGGAAGACAGGAGAGGTGGTGGTGCTCGGAGACAGCACGCTACTACGGAAGGAGCACTGGACTCAGAAGCCTTGTGTTTGAATCCCAGATCTGGGCAAATCATTTACCTTCTCTGAGCCTCAATTTCCTTATCAGGGAAGTGGAGCTAAAACACCCACATCACAGGGTTTTTGTGAGAATTAAAGGGATTAGGAGGGTGAAAGTGAATGGCACATAGCATATGCTCAAGAAAGATGTCATTTTCTTTCCTCTTTTCCTTCTTGGGGTCTTGCTACCATGGAAAACAGAACTGAGCTCTGACCCAGTTGCTAAGGCAGCCCTCTGGCCGAGGTGGAACAAAATGCAAATTATTTCCCAGGCTTTCTACTTGCTAATAATTCGGAGTATAATGACCATAGAAACGTGATATTATTTTGACTCATAAATAATTTTTCAACACTGATGTTTCTTAGAAATGTTAAGTGAACTAGACATCATAAATAAAATGACTTAAAAGTAAATAGACATTATATTCTGCTTGGTACGTTTGTTTGAAAAAAGGAATGTAAAAAAAATTGCTCACAACTTTAATTGGCATAAATTCAGTAGCAGAACTTAGACTTATTCATGCTCATACAAGGGTCTAGATGTCTATGCTTAGACATAAGTGTTCTCACACAAGACCATTGGCTTCTTGAGAGGAGGGAATTAGCAATGGGTTCATATGTTTTATTCATTTATTCATTCAAAAAATATTCATTGAACAGCTAATACATGCCAGACCCTGGGCTAGGTAAATGAGACACTATCTCCGCCTTCAAGGATCTCATGGTTTATACAAAAATGCATGGTAGCTCCAATCCATACCTACATTTGTGTTCTTCCCTTACTGTGTGCTTAGGGATACATATACACATAGCTATAACAAGACATGACAGTTAGCAACAAATACAGGCACGTTTCTTACAGATTCCATTGAAAGATAGCTGTATTTTCCTTTTACTAGTTCTAGTTCTCAGTGCTTATTACTGTGCCTGTCCTCTATGATCATTTTGTCCCACATTTTTTTTAATTGGCTGAATTTAAGTAAAATTGTTCCACATTTGAAAAGAGGTCATATAGAGTGAAAATCCTCTTACCAATTTCTTCATTGTCTGAAAAGGAAAATGATAAGAAGCCATTAGTAATATTTCTATCAGCAGCTAAGATCAGACCCTCCTCCCATGGGTTAGGACTTTTCCCTCAACCTTTTGGAAATAATGGATCTTCAAATTTTCTTGGCTGTTTATGAAAAGCTGTTTTGAGCCTTATATCCTATATTAAATATCTGATGGCTATTTATAAAAATGGCTCCACAGTGCAATGTAGACAAGCACAGTGTTTGCATTTAAATACACCATTGGTTCACTCAGTTTGGAAGAGCTGATTGGATAGAGAGGCTTCCTGTGTTGCAACACTCCGAATTCTACCGCTATGATTGAGAAAGTAAGTCCAGGCTAGGCACACTCACGCATGTGCACACACATGAACACACATGTAGACACATTCAGAGTATTCAGACATGTGATTCTGAGTATATACCCAAATATTTCCCCAGAGGCTTATCCAGAGTAACCCTGTGCACGTATTCTTGCCACATAACCTTTACAAAATCTCACAGCAAATGTAAAATGCAGACAAATGAGAATGGTTGGCATTTTCAACTTAATTTGGCAGTCACTATTTTTCTTTTGAATAATTAAGACTTGTTATTTCCTATGATCTCTGCTGCTTCTCTCGGCTAGATATATCTCTAGACTTATGAGGAAAAGGCAAAGGAAAAGATGGGCGCAATCTCTTTCACTGTTCTCTGTGGAAGTTCTGTGAGAGGCTGCGAGAAAGCTCCACTCATAAATACAAAGAATGCTGGGCAGATTTTATAACAAAAAAAGAAAGCGTATCTTACCTTCCTGCCCCCAAGCGCCAACTAGAAAATAAATAATAATAATAATAAGTTAGTAAATATTGTGGGTGCCTATAATTCCAAACAGAAAAAGGGCTGTGTTAGGACATCTGAAGTCCTTCTCAACCACGGTCAGATCCTAGTCATTTCTATACCCCAGGAAAGTAAACTTATTGCTTGGTATTGACAAGGGGTTCTTGGGCAATTTGGGAGGAAATAGAGCAAGAAAGCATCTAGCATTCAATATGAGATCAGAAGTATTTGGCAAGCAGAAATCAGAAAAAGTTAGGACTGCTTTTTGGATGACTGGAGAAATAGCAAAAGAATTTTGCAAGCAAGCCTCCATTTTGAAAGTTGGTCTCTGTGGAAGAAAAACAAGCCCTTGGTTGGGTATAAATGTTGGGATTCTTGTTCCATCTCTAGCTCCTGCTTGTCTTATGGTTCAGTTTTTCCATTTGTTTTCTGCTTGAGACAGAGGTGGAAATATTTGAAACCCTGATTACTCATCAACTAGAGCCTGTGCGTTGAAGAGCTCAATCACATTTCCACAGGGCTCTCCAAGGTCTCCTCACTCAGCAGTAACTTGGATTTCCCTGGCACTGCCTGAAAATTTTCTGTATACCTAAACCTTTCTTTTTGGCAAAGCCTCTACTTTGGTGAGACATGCTCCCTACTGCCCTATCCCCAGAGCAGACTGGGTATGTTCTTATGATGCCAAATTCAAGGGGTGCTGGGTCTTTGATATTCTATTTTTTCTTTTTTTAAGAAAAAGCATAGTTTTTTCTTAAAAAATACCATAGCTCTCTAAGAAAATGCCTGGCCACTCCCTTTAGGAGTCATATCCTGCCCCTGCTACTCAATGTGCTCCTTGGACCAGTAGGAGATTAATAACTTCAAGAGCTTATTAGACATGTGGAATCTCAGTCCCTACTGCAGGTTTCCTGAAACAGAAGTTGCATTTTAACAAGAACCCAAGGTGATTTGTGTGCACATTCAAGTTTGAGAAACCCAATGAGGTAGGGGCCCCAGCTGCGATGGCCTTTTCTAGGTTTTTGAAATAAAACCATCATGAGCCATTTTGCCTCATGTGATGCAGTCATTCAAAGCACAGGCCTTGCAGACAGACAGTCCTGATTTCCCAGATCAGCTTCAGCACTTACTGTGTGGTTTTAAACAAGTTCTTTAACTTTTCTGAGTATCAATTTCTTCATTTGTACAATAGGGGATATAACACCTTCCTTCCAAGGTGGAAGTAAGGATTAAATCAGTTAACACATATAAAGAATTTTTTCTTAACATAGTACCTGGCACTCAGTAAATGGCAACTTTTTAAAAAATATTATTTATCTCATATGAAATATGTAAATGGTCTTAGTTATTTGTCAATTTATATCCCACCTTGCTTCAAAAAGGACTAAACTAATCGAAAGCTCTTGATCACCTAAAAAGGACTGAAAATTATGAGGCGTTTTATTGTCTCAAAGATACTAAACTTGCTGTATATACCCTGTGCAGTTTGGGTTCAATTATCTGCTCTCCCCAAAACAAGGAGTGGAGCTTTGCTCTCTAACCTCTTTTCTGTTAGTTCTTAAGGGCTGGGTAAATTCACCAACAGAATTTGGTCAATACATAGAATCATCCCCCACTGCCTTTCTTTGCTCCCAAAACGTTCCCCCAGGCACCTGGGGCATTATCTTTTTCGTTAGCCTCTGGCTCTAATTCCCCACCCTAATGTAGCACAAACAGTTCCTTACTCTTCTATTAAATTAAGGCTCCTTGGTGCCACTGGGCAGTGCCAGGTAAGTCCGTGGGCCTTCCAGTGGTCTGGAGACACATCACCCATTTTCATTCCCTCCTACTCACCGGATAAGAGGCAGAATCCCAGAACTCTCCAGAGAGTGCCCGACTGCATCTTCCTCTCACAGGACGCTCACTCTACTAAGATGGCGGAGACACGGCAGCTTATGACTGCTGAAAAAAGAAATAAGAGGACTTTTTCAAAACATCTGCTGGAGATAACGCCCCTGGGGCTGTTGTTTGCAATGCTAGCATGAAAAAGGGGTCTTTGTCAGAGGGAGACTCACCATTTTCCGAAGCAAGCACCCGAGGCTGGGAGGGGAGGCGGGTTTTTGAACCCCACACAGGAAGTGTTGAGGGGCCGCTGGGCCTGCTGGTTCTACCTCTCTTGGAAACGTTCAAGGCACAGGCCTCCACCTGGCTTGGCTGAGGAGAGCTGGGCCCCACAGACTTCCTATAAGGACAAGCAAGAGGATTCTGATGAAACCTGAAGGTCATGTGAAAAACACTTGCCACTTAGCGGCCCAGGCCACGAACAATGTACCTCCACACTGGGGCTCCTTTCTCAGATACCATCCCCGTCCCCCCTAGTAAGCTGTAACAGGAAGAGAGAGGTGCATTGAATATTTGCTTTCTTTACGATGTGGCCGGTGTGGAGCAGCAAGGTACAACCATCTTATTAACAAAACCTGTTGGCTTGAAAATACATGTTGGCTTAAAACCATGAGATGCCATTCTTTTGACCTATAAACTTTACAAAAATACTTAAAAACACAGTACTCAGGCCAGGTGCGGTGGCTCACGCTGTAATCCTAGCACTCCGGGAGGCTGAAGAGGGTGGATCATTTGAGGTCAGGAGTTTGAGACCAGCCTGAGCAAGAGCTAGACCCCCGTCTCTACTAAAAATAGAAAGAAATTAGCTGGACAACTAAAAATATATGGAAAAAATTAGGCGGGCATGGTGGCACATGCCTGTAGTCCCAGCTACTCGGGAGGTTGAGGCAGAAGGATCACTTGAGCCCAGGAGTTTGAGGTTGCTGTGAGCTAGGCTGACTCCACAGCACTTTAGCCCCAGGCAACAGAGTGAGAATCTGTCTCAAAACAAAAACAACAACAAAAAACAACAACAAAAAACACAGTACTCAATGTTGGAAAGGTAAAGAGTGATGGTGTCAAAGTCTGCTGATGTGAGTGCAAACTGATGCAGCCTTTATTTTTAAGCATGCATTAATCAAATGGGTATTATACCCGGGCACTGCGCTAAGGGCTTTACTGACATAACTCAATCTTGAAAACAACCCTCTAAGGTAAGTATTATTTTTAGCCTCATTTCATACTTGAGCAAACTAAGGTTCAGACAGTTATATAATTTGTTGCAGATTACAGAGCTTGGACTCTAGAAAACATTTTGGCAAAATTCACTTATTTAGTCAATCTTTTCCATCTGCTATGCTGTCATTATGTGCTGGGTGCTAGTAATGGAGCAGTAACTAGAGAGAGAGTCCTCATGCACGAATAAAGGAAATGTAGATAATAAACCGGTAACTTCAGGAGGCTGATGCTGGGAAAGAAGGTACACAGGTGTGGCGGGAGTGACAGAAGCGGGTCTCAAGATAGTCGGGGGGTAGAGAAGGTCTCCCTGAGCAGGTGACATCTAAGCTGAAATATGATGGAGGGACAGAAGTGAACCAGGTGGCGCGGAGGACAGGCAAAGTACTCCAGACAGGGGGAGCAGCAAGGTTAAAGCCAAGAGATGAGGAAGAAAAACAGAAAATCCAGACAAGCAGGTAACAGAGAGTGTGAGGAGTGGCAAGAAGTAAGATAGGTAACTCAGCAGGGGCCAGATGGGCAGGGATTGACAAGCCATGTTAAGGATTCTTAAGGATTTTTGAAAGGCCATAGGAAGCAACTGAAGGGTTTAAAAACAGGAGAGTGACAGTATTAGATTCTTATAATTTTTTTTTTTTTGAGACAGAGTCTCACTCTGTCGCCCCAGCTAGAGTGCCATGGCGTCAGCCTAGCTCACAGCAACCTCAAACTCCTGGGCTCGAGCAATCCTCCTGCCTCAGTCTCCTGAGTAGCTGGGACTACAGGCACGCGCCACCATGCCTGGCTAATTTTTTCTATATATTTTTAGTTGGCCAATTAATTTCTTTCTATTTTTAGTAGAGACGGGGGTCTCGCTCTTGCTCAGGCTGGTCTCGAACTCCTGACCTCGAGCGATCCGCCCATCTCCACCTCCCAGAGTGCTAGGATTACAGGCGTGAGCCACCATGCCCGGCCTGATTCTTTTAATTTTTAAATGAAAAAAGTTTTAATTGTGGAAGTAACACATGCACATATTAAAAACAACAAAGACACAGAAGGGCTGTGTGACAACAGTCCCCTGCCCCACTTTGCCTCACCCCATCCTCTCCCTAGAGAAAACCACTTTCAACTTTTTAAACTGCTCGTTTTTGTTTTTTTTTCTGGTGGTTACCTTCATATCTGTAAATGTGCATTGTCATCCGTTGGGCTTTCTGGGAAGCAAACTTTCAGATGGACATTTGTGCAGATGGCTTGCTGAGGGAGGGCAGGAACAACACCTGTAAGGGGGGTGCAGAATGGGGCAGAGAGAAGGTGAACTGTGATGAGGTTGCAGTGGGAGCCTCAGCCAATGCAACAGGCAGTTCTCAGGCCCAGGCGACCCTTCAGGGTTGTCCTGAATGGAGGCAAGGGGCACATCATCCCGTCGTTGGAAGTGAGCTGTTCCCAGAGAGGACAGGTGAAGGTGGGTGAGGTTGCTGCTTCCCCTGAGCACAATGCCTTTGACAAGGCTCAACTGTGAGTCCTCAGGGGATGAGAATCCCAACCCCCCAGAGGAGTGAGCAGTCCTTAAGGGGACCTGGGTGGCACCACACAGCACCCACGCAGCTCACCCCTTGCACTGCTTGGATCCATTTGCTTCCTATAATAATTTCACCCTCGAATAGCCCATTCAGGATGCTGGTTGCTCTCTTTTCCCACCGCAGCTTATAAAAGGAAAGTCAGTGGGACACATTGGAGGCCCACTGTCACTGCTGCCTGGGGGTTCCATCTGGTGTCACCATCTCCCTCCTTTGTTACCCATTCTGGATGGCTCCCAGCCCCAGCTAGCACCTCTGCTGACATAGCTTGAGCAGTCTGAGCCCCTGGTCACCATGCCCTTTTCAGGTTGAGGCTGCTGTGCTTGTCTGTTGACCATTAAAACCACATGGTGGGACAGTAAGAGATGCCCTGGGGGGCCTTGGATTCTGTCTGTATTGTCCCAGCTCCCTGCAGCTCTGCCTCTTCTTTAACGTCAGGCAAGGAGAGATTCTCTCTGCTGGGAAAGTAAATAGTGTTTTTTTTTGCTTACTGGTCTCTTGGCAGTGGTGAGGCTTAAAGTTTAATAGGACTCTTGCTATGTACTGTGGCAGAAACATTCTGCCTCTGGAAACCATGGCCTCTAGAAACTCAGAGCCTAGAGTGCTGAGGGTAGGAAGCACACGTGTCCTCAGTGGGCCACTGGGAGTAATGGTAAGCATGGGTACTGCTACTTCTAACCCTTAGTTCCTGGACACATGTATTCTACCTCTTGGGGACACAGTACCATATAATGGTCATTAGTTTAAGATGTATACCATGTCCTGAAGATACCATGCTATCGTGCCCAATCCTAGCAGGGTATCATCTCTAAGTTGATACCTTTGCTATGTTTTCAACAGACTATTCCATTGATCCATCAGACTGGCAGCTTCAGGGTGGTGTGGTATATGATAGGACCAGTGGATCTCACAGTCATATGTCCACTGACACACCTTTGTTGTAATGCGGGTCCTGTGGTCTGTTGTGATGCTGTGGAAGACCCAATGCCGATGGGTCAGATAGTATGAGAACTCTTGGATGGTAGGGCTAGCTGAGGCACTGCAGGTAAGAAAATCAAACTTCATACCCATAATATGTCAAATGAATTGAGCCCTTTCCAGGTTTGGTTTGGAAATGGTCTAATATAATCCACTTGAGAATAAGTGACTGGTTGGTTTCCTCCAGGGATGAGGCCAGATCAGGGGCTTAGCACTGGACTCTGTTTAGGCCACTTCTCTTTCCACATACAGTGGATGACCAGGTGCAATGCCAGGAGCCCTGCTCTTTGAGAGGATTTCCCTGCACTACTCCTTCAAGACTATCTTCGAGTGGAGCTGCAGGGCTGCAGCATTCTGTTTGGGGCTTGTATCCATATACAAAGTTGACATCTGCTAAGGAAGCTCAGGCTTTAGTCTCCTCTGTCAGGTCCTCAGAGATGGCCTACCATGCATCCAAGGTTAAGCCGAAAGTGGAGTATTGGTACCACAGGGGTGGATGATGGAGGAATCGGGGCCATTATTTCTGCAGTGGCAGCTTTATTCTCTGGTGCTGTTCATGCCTGACCCACATTGTATCCCTTCCATCTTACAATAGGTTGTTGTTGTTCCCACCTAACCTTACGAGTTGGTGGGTCTGACAGTGCCTAGCTTATAATGGGCACTTCTGGCTCAATGGTCAATTGATGTCCCATAGTCAGTCACTCAAATTCTACCAATGTCTCTACTGTAGTACATACAGGGAGCTGTATTTTGTTGTTGTTGTTGTTGTTTTAATTGAACCAGGTAATAAAGAGATGTTTTCTGAATGATATATAATTCTCTGCTGCAGGTGGGATGGTCTTGCTCCAGAAGCCTAGGAGTCAACATTGAGATTCTCCTTCTAGAGCTTACATGAACTCCAAAAGACACCTTTCATCACCACAGATACTTCTAACTGCCAGCAGGTGTGCGGGACTCACTGCAGAGTGCCTCACTACTCTGGGCTCCACTCAAAGCTTGACGAGTTTCACATCACTTGGAAATGAAGAGGCCTATAAGGCATTTGCATCTCTTTCTTAATGGCCGGGATGGTGCAAGGTACAATAACATGTGCCCTACTTTGGAAGGAATGGCCTGGCTGGCCCAAGACCCTGGACTCCTAAAAAGGTCACTAATGTGGCGGGCCCCCGAATCTTCATAGGGTTTATCTCTCATTTTCCAAGGCCTACAAGTACTTGCCATTTCTTGCTCATTTGATTTCATTAATGTGATGTCATTGATACAGTGGACCAATGTAATGTTTCACAGAATGTCCAGATTGTCCAGGTCCCTTCAGACTATGACAGAGAATTGGCAAGTTAACACATCTCCAGGCAAGACAAGGAAAGTATACTGTGTATTACCTGTGTGTGAATGTTCTAATAAAGATGTTTGACATAGATGCTGCAATTGAGGCTACTACTTGGTTAAATTTGCAGTAGTCCACTCTCATCCACAGTGATTCCTCAATTTTTGCAAAGGCCAAATCAGTGAATTAAATGGGTAATATAATGCGACCATTATCCTTTAGGTCTCTGAAAGTGACACCATCTCTACTATTCTCTTTAGGTTGCAGTATTATTTTTTAATTTACTATCTTGTCTGGGAGTCATGAAAACTTTCAAGGACTTTCATTGACTTTTCCTAATATAATAGCTCTTACCTATAGGTCAAGCAACTGAGGTGAGGGTTCTGCCAACTGCTATGTCCATTGTTACACATTTGGGAACCGGGAAAATGGTGACTGGGTGGGTTAGTGGGTTAGTGAGAAGGACTCGGGTCAGAACTCCATTTGTCACCTGACCCTCATGTGCTCCTCCTCTAACAGCCATAATAGCACTTTGGGACCCTTGGTTATAACCATCAACTTGAGCCCTATATCCAATAGCCCCGGAAAGACCTGAGTATTCTACTTTCCATAGTAAAATGGCCCTAGGTCCTTGTGGGGAAGGAGTGGGGGAATCACTACTTTATGTACTTGCCATGGTGTTATAATGTCTGTTCTGATGAGAACCTGTGCTTTCTTTCAGTTGATGGTTCTGGGTTCTGGGTATGAGGATTGGCTAAGATCTCAAACTCTGAAGGGAATTGTGACTTTCTTTTGTTGAAGCTCACTTCAGCTGTCTGCTCACTCAGTCTTGGATGTCTTTGGGGAAAACACACAGACATACACACACATTCACACACACAGAGCCAGATATGTACAAGACATAGTAAAAAATATTTGTTATTTACGTGAAATTAACATTTAACTTGGCGACCTATATTTTTATTCGCTAAATCTGGCAAGCCCGCCTTACAAATACCATATTCTATCAGTCATTTCCACAGATCCCTGTGAATCAGGCCTCCTGGCTGGCAGTGAGACCTTATAACCACCTTGTTCTGGGGGTTAAGTGCTGCCAACTGGCCTCTGCTTCTCTGGGATGCTGTCATTCCCATTACTAACCAGGGAGCCAGGTCTGTGATCGCATCTCCTACCATCAGTCCAGGCCTACAGAAGATGATCAGTATTGAGCGTCTCAGCGATGCTGGTGCCCACTCACCAGAATGCACTTAGCAAGTCCTCTAGGTCCTCCTGAGGGACAGAGTCAACTGGAACTGGTAGGTTTTCTGCTATTCTATAAGAGATTCATTCTGTTCACTTCTCTGAGCCTTTTCAATCCTTTCTCCATCGTCTGCCACAGCAGTTCTGATTGCCTACTTCATTTAATGTAGGCCACCAGTTTTGCCAAACTTTTAAGAGCTTTCCAAGCAGCAGTGCCCATACCAGGTGTTAAATCCTGTGTCCTGAGAGAGTGCCCCCACATTGACAAGGCCCCCTCTACTCAGCTTTATATTCTACCCCACTTGAGCCATATACCACTTGCAGGCAAATTCTCCCAGTTCTTGTCAGTACATTTTGCTGCAACTGCTTTGGCATGTTAATCTCTCTCTTCTTTTAGCAGGCCTAGCACTTCCTCCATTGCGTCATCTTGATATTTGATCCTAGTGATTGATCCGATGGCCAGGAGGGGAGGTGGGGGCAGATCCTGAGGCATGCTCGTGGTATCTTGGAAGGCACCTCCTTTCATGAGGCCTCTGAACAAGGGGGCCCATTCTGCAGGCCCAGAGGCTTCAGGTTAAGCTGCAAGTTCGAGGGTCTTAAATCACATTTGCTCAATCTCTGGGTCCTAATTTCCTCCTTATCATGGCCCTGACTTTGACATTGGCAACTGCCTAGGCTGAGAACTCATCCTTCTCTGAAATTCTTCCACTTTTACAATTAAGACCTATGCCTGAGTTTAGTCTGCCCTCTGGCTGTGGGAGATAAGGTCTTTAAATGCTGCCCTTTGACTCATACTTTGCTTTAAATTGGTGATTAATTGATCTGAGCCTGTCATTTTTCTCTAACCCATCAGTGGTTCTAAGCAATGACCAGCCAATTTCACAATCCTTTTTTTTCCTATCTTTTATTTATTTATTTATTTATTTATTTTAAGATAAGGGTCTCACTGTTACCCAGGCTAGCCTTGAACTCCTGGGCTTGAGCAATCCTCCTGCCTCCTGAGTAGCTGGGACTGCAGGCACACCACTGTGTGCCCGGCTCACAATCCTCATAGTGACCATTTATCTGAACTTCTCACATGCCAGGGCCATTTTATAAGCAAGTGTATCCCTTTCCACCTTAATCTTGTCCCAGTTCAACACAGGGACTGTCACTCCACCTACCACTGTCGATAAGGTCTTCGTTGCCATCTGTTATTCAACTCCAGAATCCCATCCTTAAAATCTGCTTTTGAGGACCACTTCTGGTACCAACTATTTTAGGATTGGTCCCCAGCTGCAGAGGTTGAGATGGCAATTCTTGTTCAAGTGACGTGGTGAGGAAGCGCCCTGGTGAATTCCTATAAGGGAGGAAGGATGGCACTGGATGGCACTTTACGAGAGAAGTTAGTTCAAAATATGGTTTCAGCTGAAGTCTAGCCTCAATCTGATCTCCAAGAGAGCTCTGGAGCAAGAATGCCTCCACTGAGTTGTCCCCCACTGAGGTAGGAGGGTGAAGTTTTATATTCCCATATGTGCCAGTCATTGGCTGCAGGATGCCTTGGGGAGAGGGTGTAACCTCTCAGACCTTTCCAGCTAGGATAGCTACCTGTCAGTGGAGGGCAATTCTCAGGTGAGGAGTTGCTGGGAAGCTATTAGCAGTCAATGCTCTCAGAACCTGGGGGATGGGTGCATTCACCAGGTGAATGGGGTGGGGCAGGGCACCAACTGCATCTACTACAGCATGCGTCTCTAAACACTATAATTTCCTTTTGCCTATTGTGTGAGTTTAATATAAATGAAATCACTGATCACACTTTGTGTTTGGTGTCTTTTGATCAACATTATGAAATTCTTAAATGTTGTATGTAGTTGTAGTTCACTTATGTTCATTTCTGTATAATGTATAATATGCTAAATTACTATGCCACAATTTATTTTCCATTCTACTTTTGAAGGACACTGGGTTGTTTCTGGTTTGGGGCTACTCTAAACAGTGATGCTGGGTATATACTTAAGAGAGGTGTTGCTGGGTCATATAGTATATATATGTTCAAATTTAGTAGAAAATAACAAACTGTTTTCCAAAGTGGTTGTACCAACTTACATTATTTTTATTAATATTAATGTATGAGAATTCCAGTTCCACATCCTTGTGAGTACTTGGTATTTTCAGTCTTTTTAACTTTGGCTATCTTTGTAGGTATATAGTGATATCACATTGTGGTTTTAATTTTTATTTCCCTGGTGACTAGTAGGGTGGAGCAGCTTTTCATATAATTTTGAATATTTCGATATCGTTTTTTGTGATGAGCCTGTTCAAGTTTCTTGTCTACTTTTCTATTCGATTGTTGATTTTCTTCTTATTAATATTATTTTAAGGAGTTCTGAATATGTTTTTAATATTAACACTATGTCACTTAGTTGTATTATAATTATGTTCTCCTGGCTGGGCGTGGTGGCTCACGCCTGTAATCCCAGCACTCTGGGAGGCCAAGGAGGTAGACTGCTTGAGCTCACGAGTTTGAGACTAGCCTGAGCAAGAGTGAGACTCCGTCTCTACTAAAAATAAAAAAAAATTAGCGGGGCAACTAAAAATAGAAACAAAAAATTAGCCGAGTGTGGTGGCTTAAGACCGTATTCCCAGCTATTCGGGAGGCTGAGGCAGGAGGATCGCTTGAGCCCGGAAATTTGAGGTTGCTGTGAACTAGGCTAATGCCACAGCACTCTAGCCTGGGCAACAGAGTGAGACTCTGTCTCAAAAAAAAAAAAAGAAACAAATAAGCTTCCAATCTGGCTTTTCACTCTCTTAGTGGTAGCTATTGGTGAACAGAAGTACCTAATTTTGAAATTATCCAATTTATCCATCTTTTTTTCTATAGTATATCTTGAGTCCTGTGCAATAAATTTTCTCCCATTACAAGTTCATGAAGATAATATTCTGTATTGCCCCCTAGGAATTTTATTGTTTTGACCTTCACATTTAGGTTCACAAATTATCTGGAACTAACTTTTTTATATGGTGTGAAGTTCAGTTTAATTTTTTTCAAAGAAATACCCAATTGATCCAGCACCATTTATTGAAAACATGGTCAAGTGTTCATGTATGTACAGGTCTGTTTCTGGGCTCTCTATTCTATTAAATTGGCCTTCTTATCCATCCTTGTGCCACTAATACACTATCTTAATTATTATGAAACTATAAAAAGTCATGATACTCAGTAGAAAAAGTCCCCTTACCTCCTCCTACTCTGTCTCCCTCTCCTTCTCCTTTGTCCTCTTCTTCTTCAGTGCCTTGGCTATTGTTCAGTCCTTGGCATTTTCCATTTAAATTTAGAATCAGTCATCAGATTCTATTAATTAAGAAAAGTCAAAATTTTTTTATTAGAATTGCATCAAATTTGGAGATCGGTTTGGGGAAAATCGACGCGTTCACAATATTGAGTCTTCCATTCCATAAACATGGTTTTTAGAACCTCCATTTATGTGAAATGTCTTTCATATCTTCCAAAAATGGTTTATAGCAGCCAGGCACAGTGGCTTACACCTGTAATCTCAGTATTTTGGGAGGCCAAGGCAGGGGGATCACTTGAGGTCAGTTCGAGACCAGCCTGAGCAACAAGTGAGACCCTGTCTGTACAAAAAAACCCAAAAAAGCCAGACACGATGATGCGGGCCTATGGACCCAGCTGCTATGGAGGCTGAGGTGGGAGGAACACCTGAGCACAGCCTGGATGACAGAGTGAGATCCTGTCTCAAAAAAGAAAAAAAAGTTTTATAGCTTTCTGTGTAGAATTTTCATATATCTTTCTTTTGTTAGAATTAGGCCTAGGCATATTAAGTTTTTGATGATATTATAAATTTTATTTAAAATTTTCCATTTCCTATTTGATACAAGTGTGTAGAAATAAGTTGAAATTTTGTATATTGAGTGTAATGACTTCTGGTTAGGGCTAGCCATAGGAGAAGACTGTCCCAAATTTCGAAGGCAAAATTAAAGCAGTGGCCATGCTTACTCCCTAAAGATTGATGTAGGTCAGGCCTTTTTGCAGCTCTGCTAGCATCCCCTGTTGGTGTGGGCAGTGGCTAGATCCACAACTCCTTGGGTTCCTATGGGATCTTTTCCTTCAGCTTCTTCAAATACTGGGCCGAGTGTGACTGTGGTTCCACGGCAAGTCATCCATGGCAGTGAAGCTGGAGGCCTGGGGATTGAATAAGGCTAGTGTGGGTTCTGGTGAAAGAGAGATAAATAGGCTCCAGACTGATCCTTATGGGTTCTGGTTGTTCTTTCTCTTCCCCACTTCATGCTCATTTTTCCTTCCTGACCACTTGTCCTGTAAGTACTGGCTCAGCACCAGTTGTAGAAGCAGCGGCCAAACTGACAGTTTACTAGCTCACAATTATGTAAGGTCAAACCTCTAAATTAAATCCTTTATTTTATATCACTCCTGTGGTTCTGGTTCTCTGATCAAACTCTTTCTGATATATTGACCTTATATCCAGATCTTTGCTAAATCCATGTACTAATTCTCATAATTTATCTCAAAATTATTTTGAGTTTCTTAAATGCGCAATCATATTGTCTGAGAATCTTTTCAATCCTCACACTTTAATTTTTTTTCTTGCCTTATACTGTAGGCCAGGACCTCCAATGTTGAAGAGAAATGATGACGGTGGGAATTTTTGTCTCATTTAATCATTAGGTACGATGTTTACTATAGGTTTTTCACCCTTCTTTTTGTAAATATTCTTTATCACATTAATGAAGTTCTATTCCATTCCTGGTTGACTAAGAGTTTTCTCATAAGTACTTGAACTTATTAAATGCATTTTTCTGTACCTATTAAGATAATCAATAATATTTCTACTTTATTCTGTTAGCGAATTATATCGTTTGATTTTCTAATGTTGAACTAACCTTGTGGCCCTGCAATAAATCCACTTTGGGTGTTATGTATTATTGTTTTTATGTATTACAGGTTTTGTTTTTAATATTTTAAAAAATATTTTTCATGTACATTCATGTGTGAGACTGGCCTGTGATTTTTCTTTCTTGAGTATCTTTATTAAGTTTGGTATCAAGGCTACGCTAGCCTCAAAAAGGTAGTGGGGAAATGTTTTCTCTTTTATTAAGGTCTGGAAGAGTTTTATGAGATTATTGCTTTTCCTGACTACTTCATTAACTAACTGGTGAGGCCACTAGGCCCTGGGATTTTTTTATGTGAAGGTTGTTTCCTAATATATGCATTTGAACCTATAAATAAGTATTGCTTTGGCTACATTCCACGAATTTTAATATGTTATGTTTACTTATTCAATTAAAATACATTCTAATTTCCATTGATTGATTTCCATGGGCTGTTTTGAAGCATAGTGCTGGAGTTAGCATAAGAATAGACATAATTCAACAGAACAGAGTAGAGAACCCAGAAAAAGACCCTAAAATAACCAATTGATTTTCAAGGAAGGTGACAGGATAATACAATAGGGGAAAGGATAGTGTTCTTAATACATGGTCTTGGAAAAACTAGATAGCTATCTGTAAGGGAAAAAAAATGAATTTTCACCCTTACCTCAAGCCATGCAAAAAAACCTAACTTGAAATGAGTCAGACCTAAATGTAAAAGCTAAAGCTATAAAACTTTTAGAAGAAAACATAGGATAATATCTCTATGACTTTGGAGTAGGCAAAGATTTCTTAGGATACGAAAATAATAATCATAAAAGGAAAAAAAAAGAATAAATTAGACTTCATCAAAATTAACAATTTTCTGTTTTTTTAAAGACTCCGTTGAGAAAATAAAAAGATAAGCCACAGATTGGAAGAAAAAAGTCACAATACCTGTATCTGACAAAGGACTTGTATTCAAAATATACAAATAACTCTTACAACTTACAAATAAAACAATAAAAAATTGGGCAAAGGATATAAATAGATACCTCACAAAAAAGTCATATAAATAGCCAATAAGCACATGAAAATATCCTCAACATTATTAATTATAATGGAAATGCAAATTCAGATCACAGTGGGATACTACTATATATCCACTAGAATGGCTAAAATTAGGATGACTGACAGTAGTAAGTGTTGGAGAGGATATGGAGCAACTGGAACTTTTATAGATTGATGGTGGGAGTGTGGAATGGTACAACCACTTAAAATAATGGAAAAATTGGCATTTTCTTACAAAGTTAGCATACTCTTACATTATGACTCAGCAATCCTATACTGAGGTATCTGCAAGAGAAATGAAAACATGTATCCACAAAAATACATACATGAGTGTTTATTGCAGTTTTTAATCATAATAGCCAAAACGTAGAAACAGCCTGAATGTCCAACAATAAATAAATGAATAAATAAGTTGTAGTATATTCATATAATAGAATACTACTAAGCAATAAAAAGGAGCAAATCACTATTATGGATGATTCCAAAAACTTTGTTTTAAGCAAAAGAAGCCAGACACAAAAGAGTATGTGCAGTATGTTTCCTTTTATATGACATTTTAGAATAGTAAAATTTAATTTGTAGTGACAGAAAGGAGATTATTGGTTGGTTGGGACTGGAGGCAGGTGGAAGATTGATGGCAAAGAGCCTTTAGGGAACTTTTAGGGGTGATGGAAATATTCTACCTTAACTGGGATGGCAGTTATATGAGTGTATATGTTTGTCAAAATTACCAAACTGTATACTTAAAAGGGTGCATTTTATGTACGTAAATCATATTTCAACAAATAAATGCACAAACACATACACACATATACATACACAGGGAAGTGACTATAAAACAATGTTAAAGTAATTAGGATAGAGTTGAAGGAGAGGGGCATGGTTTAGGTTTTGTTTTTGTTTCTTCTTTCTAAACCTTCAGCAAATTGACTTTTAAAAACCATGTCCTTATATGTCTTTACTAAAAAAAATTAGGCATAAATGAGAGGTAAAGAGGTAGAGTCAGAATGTAGACAACTCTTTTGAGAAGTTTAGCAGTGAGGGAGAGCAGAGAATTGGGCTTTGGTTGGAGAAGATGTGATTTCATGGTAATTCTTTTTTTAATGATAAATACATAAAATTGAACATGAAGCTATTATGCTTATAGCTCTTATATAATTATAGAACCAAAAGGAATTAGCAAGTTAAATCTAAACAAAATTCCCAAACCAATTCAATTTAATAATATAAAAAGACAGAATTGCACACTATAATCTTTGCCATGTAAAATGCGAATATATATTTAGATAAATGACTAGAAAAAAACCATAGCAAAATTCCTGCAAAGATAGCACAGGAATATAAATAAAACAATTTAAATATTCTTCCTATACTTTTCTACACGTTTGAAATTTTCTGTAATGAATATTTATTACTTATATAACTAGCTAAAGATAAGTATTTCTAAAGAAAAGAATAATTGATGCTAATTTTCAAATAGGTCTGAATCTAACGTGCATGTATTTTTACTATCTGCGTGTAGAAATACCCATCCTGCTTTTCCCATTGTTCATGCTTCTGTTCCCAGGTCCTCTCCCTAGCTTGAGGTCCTTTCCCTTCCAGCACCAAATAGTTCCCAGTCAGTTGAGATGCCACAGCCTAGAACAATAACTGGCTGTCCTAGTGTAATGTAGTGCTTTTCAACTCATAAGATAGATGCTCCTTTTGTATAACAACTATTTTTGTAACATCCCCTTTACTAGGCTGAAAGGAAATCATAGAAGATAAAGTCTACCTGCACACACAATTTCCCACCAAATTAATACAATGCTCTATGTAAAGAAGAGATACAAGGAAAGAAGTGTACAATAAAATAAATCCTTTGGAATGACTACATTAAAAGACAATAGGAGTCAGATGCTTGCCTATGTCTATGTACATATAATCAATGTAAATGCTCAGCTTCAAATACAGACTAAAGCCTCTCATTGGAAGATGCTAGTGAACCAACTCATCATTTTCTAAACTAGTCTTTCCTATATGGACTCTTCCAGTGAGTAACCACTTGGTAGATGAGGCAGTTTTTCTGCCTAAAAGTAGTCTAGCTGGTAAATAAAGTAGGAAGAATACGGTATCACCTTTGAGGCAGTACTGCTTTAAAAAACTTGAACCTGATTGAGCCTCAGTTTAGTCTACATCAATGGCTTTCAAGGTGTGGTCAGCATCACATGGGACTTGTCACAAATACAAATTTTTGGGACTTATCCTAGACAAGAATCAGAAACTCTGAGGGTGGGGCCTGGCAGCCTGTTGTAACACGCCATTCAGGTGATTCTGATGCCTACTAACACTGAAAACCACTGCTCTAAATCCAAAACCAATTTATAGGAAACACAGAGGAACATACTAAACAACACCTTGGTGATGTAGGAGAAAAAAACATACCGTGGGAAACTATCAGACAAATGATCCAGTTCCTTTAAATGTAAATTGCAAGGAAATAAAAAAGAAATGAAAGGGAAAGTCTCTATCAATTGAGAGATACTTAGAAAACATACTGACCAATTGCAAATTTTATACCTTATTGAGACCTTAATTCAAATAAACAAATTGTAGAAACATTTTATAACATTTTTGAGATAGTCCTGCTAATTTGATGCTTAAGAAATGTTCATTCTTTTTAAATATGATAATGGCATTGATGTGTTAAAATAATTAAATGGGAGACCATTAGACTGAGTGGGCTCTAACCCCTGAATTCCTATAACATTAAGGAAACTGAAATCTAACTCAGACTCATGTCCTATAAGCAGCTAATTTATAAGATGCTCAGCCAATCACAGGAGGCCAACTGGGCATTAGTTTGTCTTGAACTTCCCATTGGATAGTCCAAAAGGCAATCATTCAAACCTTAACCAATCAAATACTTTCTTTGCTCTGCTTCCAGATTCCACGCCTTCCTCTCTTGCTCCTTTGGCAGATCCTGAACCAACTCCAGTTTGGAGCTGCCCAGTTCATATTAATACATTGCTGTCTGTTCAAATAAACTGTCCAAAATTTTAATGTGCCAAAGTTTCTCTTTTAACAGAAGTTATAGTTATTGGCAAAATGATAGGCTATCTTCAATTCAATCTTCAAAATCATACTGGGTGGGTGGATGAAGGTATAAATGAAAAAAGGTTGGCCAGGAACAGTGGCTCACGCCTATAATCCTAGCATTCTGGGAGGCTGAGGCGGGAGGATTGCTTCAGCCCAGGAGTTTGAGGTTGCTGTGAGCTATGATGATGCCACTGCACTCTAGCCTGGGCAACAGAGCGAGATTCTGTCTCAAAAAAAAAAAAAAAAGTTGACCATGGGACTGTGGCATTTAAAGCTGGTTGACAGGTACATGGGGTCCATTATACTACTTTGTCTACATTTGTATATATTTGAAATTTTCCATAGTAAAAAGCTAAAAAAAAACAAAAAGAAAAGAAAAGAAAAAAGAAAATGTTGAGGGGCTTCATGAGAACAGTTTTGCATTTAGAGACAGAAACCCCTGATTGAGCCCCAATTTTCTGTTAATTTTCTAGCCAGAGTGAGCTGTGGAGCTGGGTAAACTGCTTCATCTCTGTCATCTTCACTTTCCTCATCTGTAAAATAGAGTAGTGAGAATTAAATGATACAATGTATTCAAATGGTTTGCAAAGAGCTTTGCAGATAGAAGATTCTATTATCCAGACTGTGAGTTCCTTGAAGCCAAATGTGGTATCTCTGAATATTTTTTCAGCAAGGTGTTGTGCATATAACAGGTGCTTCATAAATGTTTAGCCTTGGTTTTTAAATTCAATTAAAACATTATTTATTAAATAGATAACTGAATGGATACATTTCAAATTCTAGGTTTCAGTCTTCAACACAGTACCATCTTGATCATTCATTCAGTGATTAAAACTTATAATGAATGAATAAAAGTAGGAGATATAATTTGACAATTATTATTTAGTTAATAATGTATTATATAACATATTAATAGTTCATAATATATTATCAATTAGTTTAATTTGAATATGTCACACACCTATTCAAACAGAATCTATTATAATATATTATAGATTATATTTTCTACTTTTCTTTCATGTTTGCTCCTAGGCTGAAAACAATGGAAGGTGGGAAGCTCTTGTTCAGTGTAGATATCTCAGTCTTGGAGATACAAAAATAAGCCAAGTTAAAGCAGGGACTAAGTTTTAGGTCTTTACCCCATTTCTTTAGTAAATTCCTTTAGACTCCACCAGAGGGAGCGCCATAGTGCTTAGCCTCACGGAGGGGTGGTGTACACAGGAGATGATTCAGTAAGATGATTACTGATTTGCATTCACTCAGTAAGCAAATGTGTTTTGAGCACCTACTACGTGCCTAGCAGTTTTAGGTACTGGGGATACAGAGACAAATAAGACATGCACCCTGCCCTGAAGGGTCTTAGTCTAGAGTGGAGGCAGACATGAAACAAAAAATGACCCTATAGTGCAGCAAGGGCTATATTGTGTCCCAAGCTACTAAGAGAACTGTTAACTCTGGCCCTAGGGGTCAGGGAAGGCTTCACAGAATGTGAGCTTAATTTTTTTTTTTTTTAGACAGGGTCTGGCTCTGTCACCCAGGCTGAAGTGCAGTGGCTCACTGCACTTCACTCTGTCACCTCACTCTGTCACCGTAGCTCACTGCAACCTCAAACTCCTGAGCTCAAGTGAACCTCTTGCCTCAGCCTTCCCAGTAGCTGGGACTACAGGCACATACCACCATGCTGGGCTAAGTTTTCTATTTTTTGTAGAGATGGGGCCTTGCTATGTTCCTCGGGCTGGTCTTGAACTCCTGGCCTCAAGTGATCCTCCCACCTTGGCCCCCCAAAGTGCTAGAATTACAGGACCCCGCCTGGTATGAACTTAATCTTGAAAGGCGTTAAGAGTTCATCAGGTGGACAAAGTAGACAGAAGAGAATGCAAAATACTATGTGGAGGTAAGAATGAGCATTCAATTAGTTTGTCGTGGTGAAGAATAAGATTTGAGGAGCCTGGAAAATGGGCCATGAGGGGCTGGATAGTTGGTACGGGCTAGATCATGAAAGGCCTTAATCCATGAAAAGAGAAGAGCTGGTTAATATACACATACAACTCAAAAAGATGAGAGATGTAAAGTAAACTCTATGGAGGATCATATCCCTATCATAGTATGCATGAAATAGTTTTTCAGGGAATTTGTTTTTTAAGGGATCCTCAGGGACCATTTATGCACTTCACAAGATCTTCATTCTCATGATTTTATAATCTGTGCCCAGTTTAGTCATTCACCCTCTCATTTCTTCAGATTTGATCTATGTGACTTTTAAATGTGTCTAAAAATCAAGCCTACCGTCAAAAGCATGAAAACTTACCATCATTAAAGATCTCAAAAATATTATGATTCAAGTATCTAAGGCAATTCTAAAAACGTTCTAGAAATGTTTGGAATAATGTCGGCATCATTAGAATAAAAGCCATACCCAAGGTGACAACTTTAAATGGCACTTTTTTGCTCTGTCTTTCTTTAAAAATCTCCTTTCCCCTTGGTACCTGCTAGTGTAGCTCAGCAGACGTTGACAGTCAGAGGGCGTATAACATTGGGACAAACTGGAAGACCAGTGTTGCTCAGACATTTCCCTGAATCTTCCCCTTTCTGAACTGAAGCTGGTGGTAGACACCCCACTGAGCTAAGCGGGGAGGGCTTTTTGGCTCTGACTCATATGAGAAGACTCACATCCTGTTCGCCTGGACAAGCAGCTAGCTGCCCTTTCCACCCAGAAGGGCTTCTGACCTGACAAGTCCAACCTGCTTGGTCCCTTGAAGGCATCAGGCCACAATGGGAAACGGAGGCGAAGCTAGGGAGGCTGAAACGCCTTAGCTAACTCAGCGCCTTTGCTGCTTTTCAGCATTTGACAAATCTATGACGAGAAAGTGGCATCTGCAGGATTTCTGAGTATGACTGAGTTTTAAGGGTGTTATGGGTTTCTAGTCTATGAAGCATTTTAAATCAGAACAATAAACTCTTAGCATCTAAAGGGCTAGAGGGGTCCTTAGAAGTTACCTTGTCCAATCCCATCATTTTATAAATATGGAAGCTGAGGCTCTGAGAGTTTAAAATAGGATGACCTTGGGACAGTCCTGGTTCATGCTTGTTTTTCCAGTGTAAATACCAGTAATGCCACTTTCACTCTCGAAAGTTTCCCAGTTTGGAGAATAAATTGTATGGTCACCCACATCCTACCTTAGGAGAAAAGAAAGGGTATGAATAGGTAGACAGCAGTGAAGAAGGAATGTTAGAGGGAAGAAACAGCATGAAAAAAATATATAGCTATATATAGTGCAATAAATATATTGCTTCTCAAGGTAAAATAGGGAACAATAAATGTACATATAAATATAAATTTAAAAATCTTGGTTAATTTGGAGTTTCTTAGTAGTAGTACTATGGTTCAATTCTGTTTGGCTGTTAAAAACAAATTACTACGAATCATTCATATAAAATACTAAAGAAACAAAGCAGATTAGGGAAAAACTTAAAACGGTAGTAGTGTTTTGGGGAAAACCAAACCAGACTTTGGTTTTGTCAAGAAGATTTTTAGTCAAAACTTATGCTTTCACCATTATCCTAAAAGTACTCACTTCTGCTAACCCCAAATCAGTTTCCTCACAAATGTTTACTGAACGCCTACTGTCTGTCAAATACTGTGTTCTGTCAATAAAACAGGGTGCCTCTTTTCAAAAAGCTGATAAAGTTTCAGAGACTGTGTCTGTTTCAGTGAACTATTACGGATATTTTAAAAGAATGTTGCATCTGTCTTATGGCTTGGAATTCTCTTTGTTCTAGTGTACTTTCAATTAAAATGTAAATCATTCATGTAGAGACTCCATCTTTTTGTTTCCAGTCAAGTTTTTATTCACATACCTAAGAAAAGTGTACAAATCAGAAACGTGCAGCCTGAAGCATTTTCTCAAAGTGACCATACCTATGAAACAAGCACTAAGATCAAGAGATAGTACCGTGTTTCCCTGAATATAAGACAGGGTCTTATATTTATTTTTCCTCAAGAA
>VBSM01001265.1:73514919-73532564 GCA_008086735.1 Cheirogaleus medius | reverse complement strand
TGCTAGGGCTTATTTTATGGGTAGGTCTTATTTTTGGGGAAACACGGTAGTTCAAAAACCCCAGAAGCTACCCTGTGCCTCCTTCTGGTCACTGTCCTCACCCCAAGGATAAACACTGTCCTAACCTTTTACCACCATAGATTAGTTTTGCCTGTTGTTGAACTCACTATAAATGAAATCATATAGTGAATATTCATTGGGTTTTAAAAGCATGTGAATTCATTGCCAATATTTAGAGCGGGATATTTGACATAAAAGTCCAGATTTTCTGTTTCTTTTAAAATACCTGCTTGCAAATTGACCAATTAGTTGACTAAAACAAAACAAAACAAATAGAAAAAGAAGAAGAAGGAGGAGGAAGAGGAGGAGGAGGAGGAGGAGGAGGAGGAGGAGGAGGAAAACTAAAATAGCTGCAACAGGACCCTTATGGTGATGAAATTTTCTGTGTCTTGACTGAATCAATGTTAACACCTTGGTTGTGAAACTGCACTAGGGTTTTGCAGGATTGGGGGAAGATTGCCATTGGGGGAACTGGGAAAAGGGTACAGGGAATCTCTCTGTATTATTTCTTGTAGATGCATGTAAATGTACAAGTATCTCAAAATAAAAAGTTTAACTAAAAATAACATACTAAAAAGTAAAAACAAAACAAAACAAAACGATGTGAAAATACTAGACTTGCCATTCTCATGGCAACAACTGGCTGGCGCTGGGGAGCGGATGGGTCTGTGGAGGGGGTCGTGTTCCCTCTCATTTGCAGCAGTCCTCACTCACTTTTTAACTGTCTCACACTTGGCTAGCTGCACTCATTTATTACCCGCCCACTCCCAGGTCTGGGTAAATGCCAGACAGAAGGGGGAGCTGCAAACTGTTTTCCTACTTTTTTTCAGGGATGTATCTTTTCAAGATTGAATTTTCTCAATCAGCTCACCATGGAGGGTCTCACAAGATTTTGGCATTACCCTTGTCTATTGACTTAGTTTTCTTTTCTTTCTTTCCTTTTTTTTTTTTTTTTTTTTTTCAGAGACAAGGTCTTGCTCTGTCACCTAGGCTAGAGTGCAGTGGCATGTCATAGTTCACTGCAGCCTTGAACTCCCGCCTCAGCCTTCCCAAGAGCTAGGACTACAGGCACGCACGAGTGCCCCAGGCTAACTTTAAAATTTTTTGTACAGACGGTCTTGCTATGTTGCCCAGGGTGGTCTCTAATTTCTGGCCTCACGTGGTCCTCCCACCTTGGCCTTCCAATGTGCTGGGATTACAGCTGTGAGCCACTACGCCCCGACTGATTTCATTTTCATTTTACATTTTTGTAGGGATCCTGGGAGAGGCCACATGGAGCTCTGCTAGTTGGATGACATTTAAAATCAGAATTATCATCATAAAATGATTTTCAGTAACATTATTCTCCTATTTTTAATTTTTCTAGTTCCTTAACTGCCTCTTCTTCTATCTGGACCCCCAATTGGCAACCCTTAGGGTCAGTCCTTTGTTACTGACACTTTGTGACTTTGAACAACTAACTTTCTTTCTCTGGGTGTCAACATGCCATTTGTTCAATAAGGATTGGGGTCATCTGTGTTTCCTAAACCAGTGCTTAGTAAAGTCTGGTGTAGGGCCAAATTTTTTTTAAATCCACTGTGGACTGATATGTGGTTTTACTGTGTGCGACTAGTACAAAGCCCACACCAGGCATCCTCAAACTACGGCCCGTGGACCACATGCGGCCCGCCGAGGACATGTATCCGGCCCGCCGGGTGTTTTTGCCTTGCTGCCTGGCCTGCTTAGCAGCCGACTCGTCCCTGGCCCACAGCGTGCACTCTCCAATGGTCTGAGAGACAGTGAACTGGCCCCCTGTTTAAAAAGTTTGAGGACCCCTGGCCCACACTATACGCCTCCTGCTATGCAATTTGCAACACCTGCACTGTTCTATACCCTATCCAATGAGTCCTCTGATCATGGCCTTGGATGTGGTGGCAATGCCAAATTACTTATAATAACTTTAAATGCTTACTGTCAGGTTTTTAAATTATCTCCTTGAGGCCCAGTGACAGTTTCCAGATAGCCTTTGAAGATGTATTGTCCCAAATTTTTTCAGTAAATAGAAAGTTCTAGAAAGATGAATAGGTAAGGTATACAAAACCTGGTTCCATGTTAGCATGTTAAAGGCCCTGAGAAGTACTGTAGCCAAAAACAAAACAAAACAAAAATCTGTTTCATTTTGTGTGACCTAGCATTTCCTCTTGGGTACAGAATCTTTTTTTTTTTGTTCGATACCTACTAATACCTTGAGGAGGGGTGTTTGTCCGGATGCCAATTTAGAGGATGTTAGTGTAACAGGTCTCCAAGGTTTCTTGCAATTCTGAGTTTGACCCGCAGATCCTGTGCACTCTCTCTTTCTACCTTTACCCCTTGGCACGGGCCAGCCCTTCCTATTGCTTGAGTTACAGTTTCCATACTTTTCCTGCTTATGGCGTCATCTGAAACCGAGTGTGTCTGCAATCCCTTTTTCTCCCCGGAGATGACTGCTGTGAAAAGAGCAAAGAACGAGAGGAAGAGTTAAAGTAAATCAAGGACTCTAGACAGAAAGTTGCTGAGGGTGAGGCCAGGGCAAACAAGAATCGCTGATGAGGATTACAAGTCAGGTCTTGCCTTGGGCTTCTAAGCCTCCACTTGCTGTTGTTCTACAAGCAGGTTAAGTGCAAGTTCAGCTTTCCTCCGAAAAGCTTATGTCTGTTTTCAAATGCAAGTGTGCTGTCTCAGTGGTGCTGCCGGAGCAAATGTTCGATGGTGTTGGAAAAGGTGAAGCTTTGTCCACTCTGCCCGGCACGGTGTGCTCTGTGGAGACTCCAACCAACCCTCAGGTTCTCCTCCATCCCTCTTCCCGTTCTATTCAGTGAGTGCTTCCTGCAACCACTTTTGCTTATCTATGCTTAAGTCCTTACACGTGTGTAAAACCCTTAATAATGCCTATTATTTTTAGGAAAAAAAGTAAAACCTTTTTAGCATTCCTGACAAGTCTCTGTTGCCTTCCTCTTACTTAAAATTTTCATTACTTATTAGAATTTCTCTGACATTATTAGAATTTAATGAAAAGCCCTTGGAACACAATGGAGACAAAAGAATCTCACCTTCGATAGCTCCTTTCCTGCTGTTCTGCCTCTTCCATCTTAAGCTTGTTTTGTGGACGAAGGATCACAGAGTTTGGAATTAAAATCCAGTTATACGACTTCCTAGGTATGTAATCTTGGGAAAGTTACTAAATGTCCTGGTGTCATTTTCCTCATCTATGAAATGGAGACATTAATAAAGTACTTTCTAAGGTTGTTGTGAGATGTAAAGACATTAGGAAAAAATTATTTGAAAAGTGGCAGTTGTTTCCTACTCCATGCTGCAGCATCCCACTCGGAGTTCCTGCCTGGGCCACGCTGTTTCACCCCTAACTCCAGGCCTTGGCTGGAGTGCCCTGTTCTTTCGTCAACTGGTTTTCATTTTTCAGGATGCCATGTATATTTAGCCTTTTGGAGAAGGCTTCCTTAGCGCTCCCAGGCAGAGTCTGTCCTTCTTCTTGTGTTATGGCTTGTAGCTGCTATGTCCTTTACTATTGCACTTCGCCCTGTGTTGTGACTAATTTTATTTTATTTTTTTAGCCTGAGAGTTCCTTTGAGTGCTAAGATCTTATTTTCACTCTTGAATTCCTGAGGATAAGGTCTAACAATTGGTAGTTGCTCAGAACTATTTTTTTTTTTTAAAAAAAAGAGTAACAAGAGGCAGAAGGAACAAAATCGTGAGATTTGGGCATAATCCAAACCTTATTTTAGACAAAATTTTCAAGTGTTTTGCTGTCAAAGCTTGTCTCTCAGGAGAGATGCTGAGAAGAGGGTTCCTGATGTTTATTTCATTTACTTTTGCTTCAAAAGTCTTCCTGAATGGTGGAGGTGGTAGTGGCAGGGAGGGAAGGCAGGCACTGCTGGTCAAAGAGTGGCCTGTATGTACAACTGAGGGCTGACCCTAGATGCCTTTGGCAGATTCTAATGAGGAAGGGAGACTGATGTTGTTGAAGGAGATAAAGTTGTCTCTGGAGTTGACTTGTGAGTTAGGCAGGCCTGGTTTGGAATCTGAGTGTGTCACTAGCTAGGTGACCTTGGTTATGCTGCTTGATCTTTAAGTCTCAGACTGGCCAATTTCTTCTCTCATTCCTGTCAACAACTGTGTCAGGTCTCCTCTTTCTTCAAGACTTCTGTTCCTCCTCTCCTCTCACAGTGGCCTTCCTTCCCTACTATACAAGGAAAGTAGAAATCACTAGATGAGAACTCCCTCGTCAGGGAAGGGAAACCTCTATAAAATCACACAGAAACACACACACACACACACACACACACACAGATGAAAACTCCAACTTTCTGCTCCAACCCTTTTACTTTCAAAGTAGCCACACCTCTGCCCATCCTGGGGCTCCTCTTTATATAGATTGAACATATGAATTATCTTCCAAACTGCAGCACTGGAGTGTGAAAGGGGTCCTATTAAGTATTACAGTGGAAGAACAGGTATAAGCCTGGGCTGTCGTAAGAACGTCCAGAACATTCTTTACCTCTTGTTAACAACAAAAGAGATATACTTCCTCCTGTCCACAGCCTCATTCCTATAGGCATTTTAACATGCTAAAGTTTTTCCCTTCTTAAAATCAACAAATAAACCAGAAACTAAAAATCCCCTTTCTACATGGTTCCCTTCCAGCTGCGTGCTTCTCTGTTCCCCTTTATAAAGCCTGTCCTTTGAAGGGTAAACCACTTCCTCAGCTCCCAAATATCCTCAATCTACTGGGAAATGATCTCTGTCTTCACAACTTTTCTGGTGAAATTGCTTTTGCCAAGGTCACCAATTAGGGGATCTGGTGGATACTTTCAGTCCTTATTTTATCTGACTTTGCAGCATTTGATATTTTGTATATTTGCTCACTTTTGAAACACCTTCCTTGCATTCCATTACACCACTCTCTCTTGATAATTTTTCCCTCTCTTAACCTTTCTGCTGGACATACTTACTCAGTGTTTTTAGACATCTCCTTTTCTCCTTGTCCCTTAGGCATTACTCAACCTCCAGATTCTGTGCTAGGACCTTGTCCTTTCATGCCAACTCAGATGAACTGGGCCCCTTTTGATTGGTTGCTGTGAATATCCTGGGTTTTGTTTGTTTGTTTCTTTTAAATTGGCCCATTTCATAGCCCAGTTTGATAACAGCTCCATTCTGGTCTGGTCTGGTCTGCTGGGGCCCAGTGCAGGAGGCTAGTCCAAAACAATGGGCTCCCGTAAGCTTTGTTTACCAGTATTGTGCTGAACATCTCTGCTTGGCCTTCCCGCAGGAACAACAGATGTAACAGCTCTTCAGCTATTTCAGAGAAAGGCAGCCACCCTCCACCCAGTTATCTATGCTAGAAATTTGAGCATAATCTTCCAATACTCACTTCCTCTCACTTCCACGTCTAGTCATGTACCAGACTCCTCCTATTCTCTTGAGCTCTCCCAGATCCTCGACTCCTCTCCATTCCCTCTGCCACCGTTTCGGTTCAGGGCAATTCATCTCCTGCCTGGGTTCCCGGAAGCAGCCTCTCGCCTGGCCTTCTTCCTCTCCAGTGTCTTTCTCCACACTGTCGGAGCCGAGTGATCTTTTTAATACACAAATCTGATCAAGTCACTTTCTGCTTAAACATTTTCAGTGTTCTCTTTGCCCTCAGGACAAAGTTCAAACTCCTTAACCCTTATCAAGGGCCTTTACCTTCTGGCCCCTGATTAGATTTTCAGCCTCATCTCTGGTCATTCTCTCTTCTTTTTATCCTTTCTCTCTATCCACACTCAACTTTTTTAATTGCCAGAAAGGCTATGCTTTCTCTTCTTTTTTGGGCTTTGTACCTACTCTGTCCTCTACTTGGGATCACCTCACAAATGCCCACCTTGTATGCGTCTTCAGAATTGGACATAATAATTATTGCAAGAATTGGTAATATTGGGCCATTAAATATAAAATGTCCGATTTCAACTCAAAAGTGCAGTTTATTATATCTCAAACAAGAAGCAGTACAACGAATCAAAGTATGCACCTAAACTATCGAGATAGTTTTGCCATCTTAACAGTAGCTGATTATGCCAGCAGTGAAGAAGCCTGGAGATCAAGCAGCCATGAAATCTCAAGAGGCATTTTCCACAGCTTGTTGAGAAGTGAATATTTTTCCTTGCAAGAAGTGGTCCGCAGCCTGGAAGAAGTGGTAGTCAGTAGGTGCAAGGTCTGGTGAATAAAGTAGATGACAGAGAGTTACAAGTCCAGCCTCTGTAGTCTGAGCAGCGTTGTTTGTGTGACGTGTTTGAGCGTTGTCTTGCAAGAGGATGGGCCTGTCTCTTTTGACCAGTCTCAGCTGCTTAGTCACAAACATCTCATCGTTTCATCCAATTGGTTCCAGTAGACATCCGCTGTAATCAATTGACCAGGTTTCATGAAGCTGTATAGATAATACCAATGCTGGACTACCAAACAGACATCATTAGCTTTTTTGGATGAATATTCAGTTTCGGGCTGTGTTTTTGCACTTCATCTTTATCCAACCATTGTGCCGAATGCTTGTGATTGTCAAAAAGAATCCATTTTTCATCACACATAACAATACAGTGTAGAAAGCGTTTGCCTTTATGTCCTGACAGCAAAGAAAGGCAAGCTTCGAGAGGATTTTTCTCTGTCACTTGTTTAATTCATGCAGTACCCATCTGTCCAGCTTCTTTACCTTGTCCATTTGTTTCACATGGTCCAATTATTGTCGGAACAGTAACATCAAACCTTGCTGCTAATTCATGTGTAGGATGAGATGGATTCGCTTCCACTACAGCTTTCAGCTCATCGTTATCCACCTTGGTCTCCACGTGGCTCATTTTCAAGATTAAAATCACCAGAATGGAACTTCTCAAACCACTGATGTACTACTGTGTGTTCCTTAGCCACATCCTTCCCAAACACTTCATTGATATTTTGAGCTGTCTGTACTTCATTGGTTCCATGATGGAACTCATATTTGAAAATAACACGAATTTTTGACTTATCCATGGTTTCACAAAAATGCTCTAAAAAAATTTGAAAGATAACTACAAGCCAAACTGTGAGTTTGAAAGAATGAGGATGTACATTCACAATAAAAATAAAACAAGAAGTGTCAAGGTGAATGTCAGAGATACCAACTGTCAAACTTAGTACTTAAGAAAATTGGACATTTTATTGATATGTGATTTACTTGCATTGTTTTATTCAATCCTCACAAACACTCCATAAAGAAGGTTTCATTATCCTCAATGAATAGTTGAAGAGATTGAGACCCAGATATCCACATAGTACTCAGAATGACCATTTTAATCATGAGTCAGATAATTTTACTCCTTGTCCCATGACCTTTCTTTTTTATATTGTAATAATAAATACATCAAATTTACCATTTTAACTACTTTTTTTTTTTTTTGAGGCAGAGTTTCACTCTGTTGTACAGGCTAGAGTGCCGTGGCATCAGCCTAGCTCACAGCAACCTCAAACTCCTGGGCTCAAGCAATCCTTCTGCCTCAGCCTCTCGAGTAGCTGGGACTACAGACATGCGCCACCATCCCCGGCTAATTTTTTCTATGTATTTTTAGTTGGCCAATTAATTTCTTTCTATTTTTAGTAGAGATGGGGTCTTGCTCTTGCTCAGGCTGGTCTTGAACTCCTGACCTTGAGCAATCCTCCCGCCTTGGCCTCCCAGAGTGCTAGGATTACAGGAGTGAGCCACCGCGTCTGGCCCATTTTAACTACTTTTAAGTGTACAGTTCGGTGGAATAAAGTCCATTCACATTCTTGTGCAACCATCACCACCATCAATCTCTACAACTTTTTCATCTTCCCAAGCTGAAACTCTTAACCCATTAAACAATACTTCTCATTTTCCCTTTCCCCCTTCTCCCAGCCCCTGGCAATCACCATTCTACCTTCTGTCTCTATGAATTTGGCTATTCTTGCTGCCCTCATGTAAGTGGAATCATACAGTGCTTTTGTAACTGTCTTATTTCAGTTAGTATAATGTCTTCAGAGTTCATCCTTATTCCTTTCTGAGGCTGAAAAGATTACATTGTATGCATTTACCACATTTTGTTTGATGGACATCTGAGTTATTTCCACCTTTTGGCTATTGCGATTAACGCTGCTATGAACATTGGTCTACAAATATCTGTTTGAGTCCCTCCTTCCAGTCCTTTTGTATATGTACTCAGAAGTGGAACTGCTGGGTCATATTGTAATTCTACCTTTAATTTTTTTTAGGAACTGTCATACTGTTTTCCATAGCAACTGCATCATTTTACATTCTCCCAGCAATACACAAAGATTCCAATTTCTTCACATTCTTGCCCATACTTACTTATTTATTTCCTTCCTTCCTTCCTTCCTTCCTTCCTTCCTTCCTTCCTTTCTTCCTTCTTTCCTTCCTTCCTTCCTTCCTTCCTCTCCTTTTTCTTCTTTTACAATAGCCATCCTAATGGGTGTGAAGTGGTATTTCATGGTGCTTTTGATTTGTATTTCCCTAATTATTAGTGATACTGAGCATCTTTTCTCTGTGCTTATTGGCCATTTTATATGTCCTTTGGAAAAATGTCTATTCAAGTCCTTTGCCCATTTTTAGTCAGGTCTTTTTTTTTTATTGTTGTTGAGTTGCAGGGATTCATTCTGTATTTTGTAGCAGAATTATGATTTATGGATATGAAATATGATTTTCTCCCATGCCATAGGTTGCCTTTCTTAACTTTTTCATGGCTGCCCTGAATAAAGGCAAAGTCCTTTCTGAGGCCGACAAGGTCCGGTGTGGCCTGGTCTTCCCTGTACCCCTCCATCCTCAGCCCCTAGCCACTGCCCCTTCATTCTGTTCTAGAAACACTGGCCACCTTGTATTTCTTCAAACACTCCAAGCATGCTCCCACCTCAGGGCCTTTGCACTTAACCTTTCATCTGCCTGGAATGTTCTTCCTCCTGCTCCACATGGTTTGCTACCCTACTCCATTCAGATTTTTCTTAAGTGTCATCTTATCAGAAAGGTCTTTTCTGACCACCCCCTGCCCCTTTGTTCACTACTCTATTCCTCGTGCCTAGGAAAATGCCTGGCATGTCCAAAACGTGCTTGTTGAATGAATGAATGATGTAGATCTGTGATTCACACCAATGTTTATCTGACTTCAGAGCCTATAGCTCCTAGCCAACTACATCAGGTGTTTTCTCTTTTGGGAAGGCTTCCTAAGGCCTGCAAGGCTGGCTGAAGGACCCCAGCTTCTGTGTTTCTCTTATTACAATTCATTTGTCACACTGTACTATAATTGTCTATTTATTTGACTGTGCTTCCCAACAGATACGTAACAACTTGTGGGTACAAACTAATTTCTTGTTTAGCACCTAATACCGCATGGTATCTAACAATAGGTCTCAATAGCTATTAGAATGAATCAATCTCTCTGAGCCTCAATTTCCTTATCTATAAAATGGAGATATCTGCTTATGTTACAGGTATGGAGATCACATATAATATATGCAACATGCCTACCACAGTGCTGGGTACATGGTAGTCGTTTGATAAATGGTAATTTAAACTTATTAATGGTAATTTTCATTTGTTAAAAACTACCAATATTCTAAGGAATGATGTCTAAACTAGAAAGATATAAAGTAATGAATTGTAAACCCTTTATTACTAAATTTGGCGGTGTCATTTACTGAAGGTTGAAAAAACTTGATGAATGAGGGAGCAGATTTCCCTTCAACATTTTATTATGAAAAATTTCAAACATGCAGAAAAGTTGAAAGAATTTTACGCTGAACACCTGTATACCTCACCTAGGTTCTTCAATTAACATTTTACTATACTTGCTTTATAACATACCTAGCCCTCCTTCCATCCATCCATCCATCCATCCATCCATCAGTGTATCTTATTTTTGATGCATTTTCAAATTAAATTGCAGACATCAGGATGCTTCCCCCTAAATACTTCAGCATTAATGAGAGTTCAGTATTTGTTTACAATTCTTTTTTTAAAATATCAAAGTAAAATATATATTCATTGAAATGCACAAATCTTAAGTGCTCACCATTTGAAGTGTTTTGACAGATGCATAACCCAACCCCCTATCAAGATGCAGAACATTAATATCATCCTAGAAAGTTCTCTCCTGCCCCTCCTGTCAATTCTCGCCTGCATTCCCTCAGGGGCTAACACTGTTTTTATGAGTTTTGTACCAAAGAGTAATTTTGCCTGTTCTAGCAGCTCTTATAAATGGAATCAAAGAGTTATACTATTTTGTGTCTGACTAATTTTACTCAACATATTTTTGAGATTCATTACGTGGTTGTATGTACCAGTAACTTGTTCCTTTTTATTGCCGAGTATAGTATTCATTGTATGAATATTCTACAGAGTATTTACTCTTTTGTTGTTGTTGTTGATAGACTCCTAGGCTGTTTCCAGTTCTGGGCTATTATGAATAAAGCTTCTATGACTATTCTCCTACAAATATCTGTGTGGATATATAATTTCATTTCTCTTGGAGTGGAATTGCTAGGGTGGTTGTATGTTTATCTTTATAAGAAACTGCCAGACCTTTTCCCAAACTGGTCATGGGAATAGTTTTTCAACATCTTAATTAATGTAGCCACAAACAACTAAAATTTACTGAGTTTTCTCTTTGTGCTGAGCATAGAGCTTTACTTAAATACAGTATTTCACTTGATTCTTATACCAAGCATGTGGGGAAGATATTATTCTTCCCATTTTACATGTGAGATAATTGAGGCACAGAGAATTAAATAACTGCCCGACATCACACAGCTGGTAACTGGCTGAGCTTGGATTTGGATCTAAGCAGGTTGGACTCCAGCTCCTATGCCTCATGCCTCCTAGAATATAGTAGTAAAAAAAAAAAAAAGTGGCTATTTCTTTTATTAGTAAATGAATTAACTTTCTAAGAATGAAAATTGGTCATGGTAACCAATTTTAACAAGAGATAACCGGAATAAGAGTAATGAAATACTGTGTTCATCAATAAACACAATGTAAATGTAAATTCTTGTCCATTATTTAGATGTGGTATGTATGGTTAACAGGGAGTTAGAAATTTCATCTATCAAGGTCCCTTTATCCTCCTGAAAGATTTTCAAAGTTATCTTCAAAGAGGCCCCATCTCTCCAGCCCTGCACAATCTATCTAGCTTCCCTTGAGAACAAGTGAAGGGCTAAGCTTCAGAGGCTCTTCTTTGGGCAGGTTAATAAGGGTGTGATGTATCCTCTATAATCAAGACAGGAGCCTGAGGCTTTACTGGAGAGGTGTATGTAAGCTGTAATGAGGTGGGGAGGCGGAAAGCATTCTCTCCCACACCTTTTCTAAACTCATAGCTTGGTCTTTGTTTTGGGATGTCTCTAGGACACCTGAGGTGAGGAGGAGGACAAAAGGGAACACACATATTCTTTTGTGCTGAGGGTCCACCTCTCATCCAGGACTTTGACATCCTAACCTCCTTTTCTCATGTTTGAAAAGCTCTCTACACTAGAGGAAGTTTCAAAAAAAGGATGCGACAGATGGGAGATGTTGGTTAGAGAAGGCTGGGAGTCCCTGAGTCTTCTGAAAACAGGTATTAGGGTCTGTAATTTCATTCTGGCTCCTGAGTCCGGGGCCCATGAGAAAGCCAGGAGAATAAGTGGTGGTTGAAATCTCAAGGCTTTCCTCCTTCCTTTTTAAATGGTCTGGGAAATACCAAAGTAATTCCACTCTAGGGAGACTTTTCTCGGGTAACATATTAGCCACCTTCAACTGGTATATTTGTCAGGATCAAGTCCACATTTCTAAGGATGGCAAATGAGGGCCCTGCCCAGGTGGGCCCAGCCTCTCACTGGGCCTACCACCCCTCCCTGTGCTCCAGGTTTGAGGACTTGCTTGCTGGTCCCTTGGATACCATATTCCCACCCATTTGCCCCAAACGAAGGCCTTTGTTTCTCCTCTCTCTTTCCAGAATTCCTATATGTCCTTTAAGGACAGAATTTAAAAATCACAAATATGGCAATTATTTATTTACAAAGACACTCCACCTCCCCATCCTCTTTAGATTATGATTTCCTCCCAGACAGAAATGTCTTATTCTACTTTGTCTAAATTTTTTCCTAGGAAGAAATATGGTCAGAAACTTTTGAGTAAACAAATGCTTTATTCTAACCACCCTAAAAGCTAAATTATTTGTTTTGCTTGCTTCAGAGAATGCTGATTTCATCTTGTGGTAAAAAAAACACATTTTTGCCTGGGGTGTTGAGAAGGACAATTTTTACAAATGTTGATACAGGCCAGCTGTACTCCCGAGCCCCCAGTGAGTTTCTTACTGGCCAAGGTCTAGAAATCCACTAGAAATATTTTTGGGAAATGGGTAAAAGGTTGGGACAGAGGAGGTGCTTTCAAAACTATTGGCGTGTCATAAATTTTAATGACAATCAGCATTTTTCTCTGGACAAGTTTAGAAAGAAAGTGGTGTCTCTGAAAACTTTACTTCTTTTGAACCTCTAGAACTCCTCTTCCTTTTCTCTCACCTGCCTAGACACAAACTATAGGCAGGCCTTCATGTAGATGCCTTCAGTTTTGATCAAAGTCCTGCTGGTCGGCATCCAGGGAATTCTCAGGGGCAAAGATCCTTTTTACTTTGTGTTTTCTCTTCCTAACAAGTTCTGCCCTTGGCCTCCTTCCTCACCCAGGGAGGAGAACCGGTGACTCTGGAGCCACTCCTGCTAACTGGAAGGAATGGGGTGTTGCCCGGCACAAAGTCAGGAACTTGAACTCCACTGAGGAACGGGATCTGGGCAGCGGCTCCCCCTCAGAGCAAGGCTGGCAGCCAGCTCAGGGCCGGCGTCTGGCTACCTGGGAGGGATCCTTCTGCTCCTGACAACAGGCAGTTTGTTCAGCTCTTCCTGCCCTCTCCTGCTGCTTTTCCCGGCATCCCTGAGCTCTTTGGTAACTCTACCTCTCACCAAATTTTGCAATTTGTCCTAGACTTGAAAACCCCAGGCCTCTACCTAGCCTTCCTCTGGAGCTGCATACCAAGATTGAGTTTCCTTAACTCTTTGTCCGTCAGGCTCCTAGAGCGGAACTCCTCTGACCTACATACCAGGAAGGCTGTATCTTCTCCCTCTCCACCGTTGGAAAGGTTCCCCCAGCAGTCTGATTTTAGGTTCATCTCTGGCCTAGAAGCTGACAAAGGAGCCACACTGTTTTCAGAAACACGCATCATAGCAATAGGTTCGTGCTAACACACCCAGCTTGTGTTCCCTTGGGGCAGCTTCTGGGCTCCTCAGTTCCAACAATGGATTTTCGTGGTTGTCTACTAGCTTTTGTTCCATGTCTACACCGTCCTTTTCCTGTTGCTTCTCTTTTGGTGGAATTTTCTCTTTTCTTCCCTCTTTGTGATGTTTCATTTTTTTTTTTTTCTACTCAGCCTGCCCCTTTCTCCCGCGCCTGGTAAATTCTCTGTTCCGGGGTTCAGCTACGAGATGTTATGAATCACTGGAGAGCTTCTAGGCTGCTAATCTGGGCATAAGGGCAATTCTTGGCCAAGCCTACCTCTTAACTGCGTGTGTAATCTTCATCCTGCTCCTACTGCTGTGTCCGCGCAGCTTCAGTAATCTGTGAGGATGACCCACCCTCTTCGGGCAGGAAGGCACCTTTTCTCGTTTAAATTCCTCTGCTCTTTAGACTTGTCAGACAGTAGGCTGCCCTAAAAACGGCAGATGAAGTCTTAGGCACCAAAAAGTTATCATGAAAACCTTTTCCTTGAGAGCCCTCTGTCTGATTATTCATATTAGCTGCTATTTGGCGGAAAGAGCACTAGACTTTTTTTTTTTTAAAAAGTTCCGGCTTTGCCACCTGGTATCGGTGAACCTTGGGCAAATCATTTACCTCCCCTGGGCTCTTAGTGTCCTCACTGGCAAAATGGGAACGTTTCACAGGGAGTCATGGAGATGACACTGTCAGCAGGAAAGCACTTTGCAAACTTCTTTGGGATCACAGGGTAAATGAGCCAGGATGATGTCCTGATTCTTCTTTAAATCTTTCAAAGGTAAAGGATCATTAAACACTGAGATTTGATTTGGTCAGTTTGTTTCAGCTGGGTCTCTCGGAAAGGTGCCGAAATCCTTGTGGTAACGTGGGGCTAAAACCGAGGGTGTCAGCTGGAGGACTTTTTGTCACATGCGGTCCTGGGGAGTTCTGATTCTTGTCGGGGAGTTGCAGTGAATCCAGTCCTAGGCTGTTGTGGCCCTGGGGCGGTGCTTTGGGAAGACTCACTGCAAGGTGGTTTCAACACTCACTTCCCAGGCAAGTCTAAAGCCTCTTTTAAAACGGGTGTGTGGGGACCAAACCCAAAGCAGCCTGGGACATTTCAGGCTGGCACCACCTCCTCTGGCTGTTTCCGAGGCCATCTAGAGGCCAGAGCCCAGTTAGATTAACTGAAAAGTAAAGAGAGGACTGCAGAGTTTGGGACCTTTGTGCAGAAGAGCTCTAGTGTAGAGGGCGGGAGGGAGAGAAAGAAGGAGGGCGTTGGGAGCTGAGGCCCCACCTTTCATTTCAGCGAAGTGCACCGGCAGAGCAGGATGAGTCACCGGCATAGGTAAGGGACTCGGACTCCTCTGTCTGGGAAAACGCTGCGCTCGCTACTCCTGGAGTAGCCTTGGCAGGGTGTTGGAGCCCTTGGTCTGCCCGGTCTGGTCTCTGGGGCCAGGGCTGGGTTTCCCTCATGTATGGCAAGAGCCCGACTCGTGTGGTGCTGCTTCTCCTTGGCATACAGCTCACAGGTAAGAGCCGGCAGGCTTCTCTCAGCATTCCCCCCTGCATTTCCTACCCTGTAAAGTTAGCTAATTGTCTTAGAAGTTGCAAAAGTTTTGTTTGGGAGCCTGAGCCATAGTTGCAGTTTGTTTTAGTTTGGATTTTACTGAAACCAAAGTTGGTGGGTTGTTTTTGGGGAATTGCTTTTGGACAAACAGGTTTAGGTGTGTTTGGCTGCCAGTGATTCAGGCACAGAGAGAGCTTTCTAATCTCAGGTTACACACATTTTTTTTTTTGTTGGCTGCTCTCAACCTCCTGCTGGTGCTCTCAACCTCCTGCTGTGGCAGGGCTTGGTGCTTGTGTTTCTGTGTGTGAGTCTTGTCTGGGACTCTCAGCAGTACTGGGGAAGCCGAGATTGTTAAAGAGAGAGGCCCACTGCAGTTTTGAAACTGTCCCAACACACACATTCTAAGTGTAAATATGGTTAAAAAAAAAAAAAAGCCACGTGGTATAAAGTGTCTGGGTGCAGGCAAGCATAAGCTGTCTGGAGCTGATTAATTCAATTTCTGCAGAAGACTAGTAACAGTACGAAATCCACAGAAGGACCCTTTCTGGAAAACTTACCTGCTAGGAGACCATTTTCCATACAACACATATGTTTAATCTTAATACATAAAGTAATGTCTAGTCAATGTTATGATTCATTTGAATTTTTTGTTTCTGCTTTCAATTCTGTTTGCTGATGTTCGTAGTTTGTTATTACTGTTTTGAAGTTGGTACCACGAGGCTAGGATATCATGCTGCGGAGAAAGTAAGAGAAGGCTGGCTGTGTGGTATTTTTAGTCACCGTATGGAATGGGAGGGTCAAGGTTGCATATGGGTAGGAGTATGCAGACTCTGGGTGAAGCAAGTTTGGGAGCTGGGGCATCTCAGTTCCAGTTTATGCTCTACTCAGATCTTTATTTTGGAAGTGTCAGCAAAAGTTCTCACAATACTCCATACCCTGTTAACCTTTCCTTTTCTTTTTCTTCGTTGTAGCTCTTTTGCCCATAGCAGCTGTGGAAATTTATACCCCCCGGGTGCTGGAGGCTGTTAATGGGACAGACGCTCGGTTGAAATGCACCTTCTCCAGCTTTGCCCCCGTGGGTGATGCTCTAACAGTGACCTGGAATTTCCGTCCTCTAGATGGAGGGCCTGAGCAGTTTGTAAGTAGATTATTGTCATTTTCCAGGGGGCCCTTGGTTAGGAAAATAATAAGCCAGTCCATCTCTCTTTGCTCTTCCAGTATTCTTCTTAGCAACAAGCCCAGGGTTAAGTGGGGAAACAATTCTAGGGACAGAGACTGGACAGAACTGAGAGGCCTGGCAAGGGGGAAGCAAGTGAGAGAGCTGCAGACACGCAGTTAGGCTCGCTGGCATTTCTCTCCTGCTCCCTCCATCTCAGCCTCCTTGCCCAGGGACTGAATAAGAAAGACCTTTTGCTGTGTCTCCTCTCTAGGTATTCTACTACCACGTGAATCCCTTCAAACCCATGAGTGGGCGGTTTAAGGACCGAGTGGTCTGGGATGGGAACCCTGAGCGGTACGACGTCTCCATCATCCTCTGGAAACTGCAGTTCGATGACAATGGGACATACACCTGCCAGGTGAAGAATCCACCCGATGTTGACGGTGTGATAGGGGAGATCCGGCTCAGCGTCGTGCACACTGGTAGGTTACGCAGGGAACAGCGGTTTGGGGAAGTGTGAGAGCTTGTAGAGGAGAGAAGGGCTGTCTTTTGTGATGGCTGAAAAAGGTAGCGAGGGACTAGCCCTTCAACGCTGGGAGCCTCAGAGGGAGACTGAAAAGTCCTGGGGTAATAAAAGAAAGGCTTTGTTTGGTTGTGGAAAGAAACAGAGAGTAAAGCACAGGGACTCGGACTCTGTTACAGAATTGGCATTGAGATTGTGAAAGGGAAAGGAAGCAACTCTCTGATAAAAGGCTAACAATAGGTCTGTTCATTCACTTAATTATTCAGGGTACTTGCTGAGTGCCTACTCGGTGCTAGGCACTGTCCAAAGTGCTTGACATGCACTACCTCATTTAATCCTCACACCATCCTGGGAGGCCAAATACCAATAACTGTAGCTAATGCTTACTGAGGACCTCCCACATGTCAGGGCTCCATGTGGCAGGTTTAATCTTTACATATCTTATCAGTTTATCATGCATTTAGTGCCCTCCATTTTACCAATGAGGAAACTGAGGCTCATAGAGATTAAGTCACTTGCCCAAAGTTATGGAGCTGATAAATGGAGTAACTTAGGACTTAAGCCCAATCATTGTTGACTCGAAAACTGTTCTCCAAGCTGGTGCATTGCATTGTCTGCATCTCTATAAAGGATAACCTGGAGGACTACACCAGGTAACAAAGAGCAAAGTACATGAAACTTACGAGTTGTAGATCTAGCTTTGAGTCACTGTTACCATTTGCTAGCTATAAATAAACCTAATTTTTCTCATCTGTAAAGTGAGAATAATATAGCAAGGATTATGGTGAGGAAAAAATAAGATAATACATGTGAAAATCCCCCAAACTCTGAATTGTACTGAAAATTATAATAGCTACTATATACTGAGTGTTTATGTACAGGCACACGTGGAACAATTTATCTGAATTATTTTTTAATAAGAACTCAAGAAATTAATATCATCATCTATTTCATACATGAGGAAACTGAGGCTCAAAAAAGTTAATTGCTCCAAATCACACAGCTAGTAAATGGTAGAGCTGATATTTCTCTTATTGTTTTTTTTTTTTTTTTTTTT
>VBSM01001265.1:73483383-73514819 GCA_008086735.1 Cheirogaleus medius | reverse complement strand
GGCCTCCCAGAGAGCTAGGATTACAGGCGTGAGCCACCGCGCCCGGCCTCTTATTGTTTTTTTAAAAATAAAACTATTTTATTCTATCCATTTCAACTTTTTTTCTTTAATTTCAAAATATAAAGGGGGTACAAATGTTTTGTTACATGGTATCTTGTATAATGCTTAAATCAGGGCTTTTAGTGTGTCCGTCACCAGAATAGTGTTGTGTCCAATAGGTAAGTTTTTATCCCTCGCCCCTCAAAGTTCATATTTTAACCTAGCACTCTCTGATGTGTACTCTTAACCAATGCAATATTACGACTTCAAATGTATAAGCCTGTAATGTGGTATGATTCCCTCCTTTCATTCCTAGTACAGTTTAAAACTATTTCTCAAGGCCCTAACGATAGAGAACTGTGTGACTCTAGAGAAGTCATTTGAGTTTTAAAGAAGTAATGTAATGTTTCTGGACTTTAGTTTCTTCATCTGAAAAATGAATAGGCTGGACAAAAAAAAAAATCAATCGTTCTTACCATGTGCAGATCATTACTCTTTGAGAATTAAATGAAAGACACAGCTCTGCTTCCCATAAAAAATGGAGACACACACAATTAAGACACGGATTTTGTGGGCTTGTGGACCACCCCCAATTCTCCTTCCCCATCCTCTTTCATGGACTCAAGGGTGAGAACTCTTGGTAGACATTCTCTAATGTCCTGACTCTGAGAGCTTACTGAAGTTTAAATGAGAAATCAAGCTAACACAGGAGGGTCAGGGTCCAAGGACTCTAGTCTGGGTTTCCTCTTTCATTATTTATCCACTAGACTGTAGTTGCCCATTAACTTGCCTAAATTCCCAGGGGGAATGAGCTCCTTGAGGATAGTGTTTTTGGTTTTGCATTTCTATCACAGTGCTTGGAACATAGTAGGCCCTTAATAAATCTGAATAAATAACTGACTGACAGTGGTGAGAGAGAGTCCAGGAAAAATTGGCTGGGCACTAGGTTTGATGAGGTTAACTATATAACCTTACCCCATAGGTAGTTCGACCCACCCAGTGGTTTTCAAAACTGCATCAGAATCACCTGGAGGAAATGTTAAAACAGATTGCTGGGCCCCACTCCTAGTGTTTCTAATTCAGTAGGTCTAGGGTGGGGCCTGAGATTTTACCTTTCAAAGTTCTCAAGTGATATTACTGTTGCTACTTCTAGGACCACACTTTGACAACCAGTAAAGTATCTGTATGGTTTTCCTACGGCTGCTAGGGTTTACAAGGTAACATGGTGTTTTATGCATAGAGGTAGGAGAAAGTAAGATTCCATCTACTGATGAAATACATCCCTATTATGCCTTTAGATTTCATCATAGTTCTCTTTTTAGAATCCTAACTTGATCTTTTTCTCCTTACAGTTCGCTTCTCTGAGATCTACTTCCTGGCTCTGGCCATTGGCTCTGCCTGTGCAATAATGATCATAATAGTAATTGTGGTGGTCCTCTTCCAGCATTTCCGGAAAAAGCGATGGGCTGAAAGAGCTCATAAAGTGGTGGAGATAAAATCGTAAGGCTGGGCAGTTCTGGGAAAGTCTTTCAATACTCTGATGGTGACTCTTAGTGTTATGCAATGAGGCTAAATAGTTGTCAAACAGATGTTCTTTCCTTTGAGTAAATCCTATATAAAAGAATTCAAATTCACAGGACAGATAAATTAGGTGTGAATTAGTAATTTTACAAAATATTTCATTATAGGACTTCTTTGTGGGATTTGATTTTATGAAAATCTGCTTATGTAAAGTTTTTCTAAAATATCCCTTAATACGTTTTAAGTGAAGCACATATTTGTAAGAACCACTGGGCTAGGGAGCCAGCTGGGCCACTATGAATCAGTGACTAGAAAAGTCTGCTGTACTGATAGTAGGTGCCCATGAAATATATTTTATTTTATTTATTTATTTTTTTGAGACAGAGTCTCACTTGGTTGCCCGGGCTGGAGTGCCGTGGCATCAGCCTAGCTCACAGCAACCTCAAACTCCTGGGCTCAAGTGATCCTCCTGCCTCAGCCTCCCGGGTAGCTGGGACTACAGGCATGTGCCACCATGCCTGGCTAATTTTTTCTATATATGTATTTAGTTGGCCAATTAATTTCTTTCTATTTTTAGTAGAGATGGGGTCTAGGTCTTGCTCAGGCTGGTTTTGAACTCCTGACCTTGAGCGATCTGCCCACCTCGGCCTCCCAGAGTGCTAGGATTACAGGCGTGAGCCACCGTGCCCGGCCTATATTTTAAAATTAAGATAAAATTTACATACCATAAAATTCATCCCTTTTAATAGTCACAAAGTTGTACAACAGTCATCATTAATTCCAGAACCTTTTTAACCTCCCTTCCTCAAAAGAAACCCCATATGGAGCCACCACTCCATATTTTCTCCTCCCACCAGCCCCTGACAACTACTTAACCATTATTCTGGACATTTCATTTAAATAGAATCATATAATATGTGGCCTTCTATGTCCAGCTTCTTTTATTTAGTATAATGTTTTCAAGGTTCATCCCCACTGTAGCACGCATTAGCACTTCATTCCTTTTTATGGTTGCATAATATTCCATTGTATGAGTACACCAAATATTTATCTGTGCATTAATTGATAGGCATTTAGGTTTTTTCTACTTTTTGGCTATTATGACTAGTGCTGCTATGAACATTCATCTACAAGTTTTTGTGTAGACATATGTCTTCAATTCTCCAAGGAGTGGAGTGTTGGGTCATATGGTAACTCTGCTTAAGTTTGGGAGGAACTGCCAAACTGTTTCCCAAAACAGCTGGACCATTTTACACTGCCATCAGCAAGTAGGAGGGTTCCAATTTCTCCACATCCTCCTCAACACTTGTTATTGTCTGTCTTTTTTATTATAGCCATCTAGTGGATATGAAGTGCTATTATTACTGAGGTTTTGATTTGCATTTTCCTAATGACTAATGATGTTGAGACCTTTCCATGTGTTTATTGGCCATTTGTATATCTTATTTGGAGATTTTTCTATTCAGATTGTTTCTCCATTTTAAAGTAGGGTTGTTGTCTTTTTATTGTTAAGTTGTAAGAGTTCTTTAAGGGATACTAGTCCCTTATCAGATATACAACTTGCAATTATTTTCTCCCATTCTATGGGTTGTCTTTTCCTGTTCTTAATAATGTCCTTTGAAGAACAAAAGTTTTAAATTTTGATAAAGTCCAATTTATTTTTTTCTTTTGTTGCTAATGCTTTTGTGTCTTAGCTAAAAAAACCCCACTGTCTAATCCCCAAATTCATGAAGATTTATGCCTGTGTTTTTTTTTCTAAGAGTCTTATAGTTTTAGTTCTTATATTTAGATCTTTGATTCATTTTGAGCTTCCTTTTGTGTATGGTTGAGGTAGGAGTCCAAAGTCATTCTTTTGCCCATGGATATCTAGTTGTCCCAGCACCATTTGTTTCTTTTCCTTAATAAATATTTACTAAAATAAATTGAATTGGTTTTAAGAAGTCTAAACAAACCCAACTCTGAGGTTCTGGTTTGAATAGACTATAATCAATACAGATGAATTCTAGGTCAACACAAAACTTTTTTTGAATAAAGAGTAGAAATTAGAGGTAGGATACTAATGGTAAAGTATCTGCTTTAAGCCTTTGGAGTTACCAAATCAGAACCCTTACATTTTGAAACTGTCTGAAGTTCAGACAGCCAGGGTCATGTAGTGGAGGCATATTATTAGTTAGATGGTACTAGTTTAGCTCTCCGTAAGCTTCAATCTACTCCCAGGTATGTGTAATTATTCCCAAAATACAGGGAAGAAAATACCTTACCTGAAACTCCTGTAGGATTTACCTTCCTTGCTTCTTGTCTTGTTCACCTGACATTTGGTTTCTGCTTTTTTGTTACAGAAAAGAGGGGGAAAGGCTCAACCAAGAAAAAAAGGTCTCTGTTTATTTAGAAGACACAGATTAACATTTTTAGATGGTAAGATGCAAAAATAGGTTGATTTCTTTCTTCAGCTTCCTGACCTGTCTGGTCCATCTCTAAAGTGGATCTGGATCTCCCAGATTATAAGGTTGAGAGTTTCCTATTTGAAATTAGAGGAGCTGGGTCAGGGAGATAAAAGTCTTCTATTAGTCTTATGAAGCTAGATTCTGCTGCCATTAAAGCTGAGAGAATTCTAAGGTTATTTATGGCTTTGTGGTTATATTTTATCACCACCAATAATAATAAATGTTCGACATGTAAATAAATCTTTTTTTAAGTGAAAAGATTAATATCTGCTTGTTTTGGTTTTTTATTTTAAACAAATCATAGCATTAGGAGAGTGACTCAATTGATATGCTGACATTTTGACAGAATTTTTGTATTATCTGGAATTGATTTCAATTCTCCTGTCACTTGTTATTGGGACTGTGAATCCAGTTTTAGCAGTGTGTAAGTTTATTTTTCCAGTTTTCAGGTTCATCAGGCTTAAAAGGTAGGATGAATTATTTTTCATATGCTCAGGATTTCTCTCATTCTCTGTAGTAGGTTCACACATTTAATTTTTTAGATGTTGTAAATCAAGACATGCAAACTTGAACTTTATACTGATTATTGATAATGTAAGAAAATTCTTGACATTAATGACTTTTACCTGTAAAATTCTCTTTCACTCTTCTAAATGGGAGGAAATTTTTATAGACCACTGCTAGTTGCAAAGAGGGTCACATTTTTTTTTTGGCTTACAAACACTGGAAGTTATTTCTCACAGTTCCAGAGCCTGGGAAGTCCTAGATCAAAGCATCAGCAGATTCAGTGTCTGGTGAGGGCTAGATTCTCAGTTCAAAATGGCTGTCTTCTCACTGTGTCCTCACATGGTGGAAGGGATTGAGGGTCACATTTTTATAGGCTAAAGTGCCAGTGAAAGATCTCAAGGATTTATAAAATAGTCTATGGAGAAAAATGATCGTATTGTAAAACCAGAAAACAAAATTTGGTATTAGGGAGTTTTTACCAAGGGTCATTGTCTTTTTAAAAATAAGTGGATTCTCTAACAAATTGGGGTTCCATCAAATAAAGATGGGAGCTGTTTTAGATTAAAAGAAACTTAAGAGACTAACACAATCAAAGTGTAATGTGTGATCTCTGACTGGATGGATATCAGTTGGAAAAAAACTATTTGTTAAAAACTTGGAGTGGCAATTGTGAAAGTCTTGAATATGTAAATGTTGAATATATGAATATAGTAGGGAATTACTGATAGTTTTGATTATGTGTAATAATGGTATTATGGTTATAAGGAAAATGTCCCTATTTTAAAAATGTACACTGGAGTATTTCCAGGGTAAATGTCAGCAATTTGCTTTAAAACTTTAGCAAAAAAAAAAAAAAAAAAGTTTCAAAATTAGGTGATGGGTGAATTCCATACACTGTCTTCTCTACTTTTCTGTATGTTTGATTTTGTTTATACTAAGAGAGAGAAGTGGTAAGGATATGGAATGTATGTGTGCAAGCAAGTTGTGGATCATCCAAGTGTTTATGCAAGGCACTTAGAGGCTATGAATTAAGGTTGACTCTGAGAACTATGTAATAAGAGTTGGGAAACTTCTTTTAAAAATTAAATTGGGGGAGAGTAAGTTTAAGAATATTTTCCTTTAGAATTAGAAACAGATCTAATAATATATATATGCAATTCATAATACCAAGTACTCCTTATTGCACTCTTCCCAAATATATCATCCATTTAAACTTTTGTTTTGTGTTTTAGGAAGCTGAAGATTTACAAGAACAAGAACGCTAATATTTCTTGAAGTTAATGGAAGCTTTTCTTTGGCTTTTCCATTTGTGACCTGTCTTCCAACCAATTCTGCAGCACATATCCACCTAGATAAGCAACATTCCTCTAGAGCCAGCGTAGAGTTATTCTCGGGCAGGTACCGCCAGACTTGCACACAACCTCATTATTAAGGTTTTATTTAATTTCAGAGTGCAGATATTTTTCAAATGCTCATTAGCTTTTGTAAACTGAGAAACTACATTTTTGCCCTTAAACACTCCTTATAAATTATGACTTGTATATATACATGTATTGGCATTAAAGGGGATAGAAGCCAAATTGTCTGTCATGACATTTCCTTTCACATATCAGTTTCTTTAGAGCAGCACTCTTACTATGAAAGTTAATGTGTTTACTCTTTCCTTCCTACATTTGCAAATAAAAGGTGAGCTAAGTCTCTCAGCTGTTTTTGATTAACAGTAAATTTTAAATTCAAACTGTTAAACAAAATTTTGATTTTTATGGCTCCCCTTAAGTATGGTACACATTTTGTTGTATTGAATTTCTTTTAATATCCCAGGTGATAGGTTTTGCTGCTGCTGTTGTCAATTAATCCAAGGTTTACAATAGTACAAGGCTAAATCATACAGTAACTACAAAAGGTCACATAAATGCTAATAGACTGGCAAATGCCACCTCAGGATGGATTACTTGTTACCTTTTTTCTATGTTGCAAAAAATAATCAACAGTGTAGGTCTTCCATGAGCAGTGCTTGACTATTTAGCTTACTGTATTTTTTCACCCAATTCAGTGATCTATAACAACAAAGTCTATGCTCATTTTCAGACTGGAATCATTAAGCAGTTTAATGTAAGGATTCTGAAATAGTACATTACAATTTTGAAAATTTAGGGCTGATGAAAAAAATCAACCCTAAATGATAACTTTGTACAGTATTATATAAAACTCTGAGAATTGAAAGACATTAAGTTTTTTCTTCTTTATTTTTTTGGTTGTAATTCACTTGCTTATTTTGTGGGGAGGGGGAGAATTTGGTATGGAGTAAAGAGATACCAAAACTACTTAAACTGAATGAAACCAACTTTATTCTTTCCTTCTTTATACTGGTAGATAAAGCAAACTTTATAAGTAGGCTATGGAAAGAGTGTCTTTTTAAAATTGTGTTTTCTAGTGTCTTTCCAAACTTAAGCTACAGTAGCATTTGTTCAAAGGATAGAAAATGTGTAAAAGTTTAGGCTCAAGATCAGTCTTCACAACCTGATACCTTCAGACCCATCAACTGGGCTGCAGATGTTACTTCTTTTAACAAACTGGAATTTTCAAATAGATTATCTGTATTTAAAGTTAATGGACCTTGATTTTTTCCAATACTATTTTTAAAAAGTTGTTATTATTTACATATAAATCTTGATTCTGAAATTTATTGCATACCTGTCTCATTCTGACTTTTATACTGTCTAAAAAAGTAAAGTTTCAATATTCGGTTTTGAAACTAAAAATTATATTTGAAATCTGTATTACCTTTAATCCACATCTTGTATTTTTCTTCAAAATTCAACCTTTGAAAATATAATAACTGGATATTTCTTCAAACAGATGGCCTGGAGGATGTTCCATAAATATAACGAAGAATTAGTTAAAACTCATGGACAGTTTTTCCAGCAAAACCTGTACTTTGTGTCTTGGCTAAATACTCAAGGGATAATACAGCTTGTTGTTTAGTGTCTCCTTCCTAAAGAGCACTTTTGTATTGTAATTTATTTTTTATTATGCCTTAAACACTATGTAAATAAACCTTCGGTAATAAAGAATTATCAATTATATAACTTGGTTACATACAAATCTAAAAATTCCACACAGCAGGTAACAGAAAACAGATGGATATATATTTTATCTTCCCTGAAAAGGTTTTTTAGTAGAGACAACCTGGAAGTCAATAATGGATAGCATCAGTTTCTACTGGATAAATAAAAGTATAGGGATTTCCACAGAATTTTCACATCACTTTGGATAGCTGGGAATTGGGCATACCAACACCACTTAGTTTGGGGACTCTTTCAATGGAATGTATGAAAGATTCTATTCGGTACTCTTACATTACAGTTTTAATAGGGAAAACTACCAGCTTTTTAGTCTACTAAAGAGGTGGGAGTTGAAAAATGGAGTGTTATTAATTCTTCTCAAAAGCTGAAGCATACTTTTTTTTCATCATGCTTTCATTAAATATGTGGCAATCCTGGAGAATAGGCTTCCTAATGATTAAAGCAAGGCACTGTACCTTTTCTTTTCCAGAAGGATGTGACACCATCTCATTTCACTTCAAGTACTGTGATAACATAACTTTCTTACTTTCCAACCAAAAGATACACAAATCCCAGTTCTTTTTCCTTTATTATAGACTGTAATGATTTGATCATTATTGCCACTGTCAATAACAATTGACATCCAATTCTGGATGTTATAATAGCTACACTAAAGAAGACAGGAATCAAAGAGACTTGTGGCATGTATTACCACAAGGGCCTAATACATATTTATCTACTGACTGAGTGATCCCGTATGACTTCCTAGATCTCTTTGAACTCTACATTTATGTAAATCTATTCTGAGAGCATAATCTCTAGAGATAAAAACAATGTCTGGAATACAGAGGATCAAGATTATCTAGTCTTGCAGAATTCCATAAAAACAAAATTAAAATTTTCCAAGTCTGTAGCTTACGTCTTTTCAAGCAAAAGAGAGCAATTAGCTCCCACTTGAGAGTTAAGAAATCGATGGTCAGTGAAACCAGGTGCGGTTCTGGAAAGAAGCCATGTTTCTATGGCAACTTCGGATCGCCATTTAGTTTTCTGGCTGCCTCCCGCCCCGACGTCACTTCCGGTGTTACCTGTGTCGTTACTGGGGCCCGTAAACAAGGTGTGCAAGCATCTACAGAGCTGTCGGGATGCAGCAGAGCGGAGCTGCTGGAAGCCGTGGCTGCGCTCTCTTCCCACTGCTGAGCGTCCTGTTCTTCCAGGGTGAGTGCGCCGGTTGGCTACGCTCCACTTCCGGCTGGGAGGGGGTGTTAGGGAAGATGGTCGCTTTTCCGGTTCCGGGTGGGGGGTCTCTGGAAAGCCCCTGGTCCGCTCTGGGAAGGAAGGAGGGGGTAGGTTGTAGGGAGGATGTTATCGTCTTGGTAGCACCACCCACTGAGGGTAGCTGGTAGCACGTCGGGCCTTTGCTGAGCCTTGGGAGCTCGACCACCTTGCGCGACTTGGCATTATATTCTGGTGATGGCATACCTTGATGGAACCACAAGAGCTCTGGCTTTGGGGGCACCTGGTGTTAACTTGTGATGAGATAGTGGTTGACTCTGCTGTGGGTTTGTGTGCTGTATTCTAGTGTTCAGTAGTTTGTCCCATAACTTTGGGTGACAAAATCATGACTGTTGGTAATTTTGGCTTTTGTAGGTGATTATCGGGGGGCTGTGAAACAAAACGTTTGTTAGTCACAGAAGGGATGTGATGTGATTTCGTTATAATAGAGAAGCATATTGTTGAGGAAAAAGTAAAAGAGTGAATTGTTAATTTTATAAAATTTCCCTGTGGGTAAGGGGGATTTCTGAAGGGACTTTTAATATATAAAGACTTCAGGTGTCCTAAATCTCAGCAGGTAAGGCTGGGGAGTTTTCATTTAACCAGTGACTAATATTCATGCTCCCGGCACACTCCCTGATCCCTCCCAGCTGCCTGTGTCATTATAAGTGTCCAGTTTTTTAGCTAAATTATTTTGCAATATAGTATTTAGACTGGCCTACTGTCGCTCCAAATAAACCTAGTTCTCTGTCTTTGCCTCTCCCTTTCACTCTTGTGGGCGCTGCACACACATATATGTGGGAAATGTTCAAATAATTGTCCTATTGAGAAAAAAATTTCTAGAAATAGTGAATGTTTTCTTAAACCTAATGTTATTTGAAGAGTATCTGCCAAATCCAGCAGACCAAATCATCCAAACATTAAAAGCTGATTTTATGATCTCCATGTAATAGTTGAATAGATCTTTTGCCTTTTAAAAAATAACAGCTTTATTGAGATATAATTTACATGTCACACAATTTACCCATTTAAAGTATACAACTAATTGGTTTTTAGTATATTCACAGAGTTATAAATTATTACCACAATCAATTTTAGAACATTTTCATCACTCCAAAGAGAAGTCCCATACCCATTAACAGTCACTCCCACTCCCTATTTTCCCCAGCCCCTGGCAACTACCAATCTACTTTCTGTCTCTATGGATTTGTCTATTCTGGACATTTCTTTTTCTTGGCACATATTATATGCCTTGCTGGACATTTCTTATAAATGGAATCATGCAATTATGTGCTTCTTTGTGACTGGCTTCTTTTACTTAGCAAGTTTGCAAGCTTCATCCATTTTTTGGTTTTACTTTTGAATCTATTAGGTGATAGACTGTGGTTTCATACCAGTGTGTAATTGCCTTTCATTTTCAAAGATAGGGCCCCTTAAATTATTAGTTTATTTGAATTCTTCTGAAGTTATAAATCTGGACCTGCTATATCAATTGTCTAAGTATGTAGAAACAGAACATTAGGGAGCCTAGGGTTCTTACACTTTTTTCTTTTCCATTTAAGTGTGTAATTATATGAATCAAAGATTTGAGACTTATATTTTGGAAAATGGGATGTACAAAATTGGGAGCTTTGTTTTGACATATTTAGTTTCTTCCCTGTATAAAATTACTTGTGTTAAAATGTGATTTTCTTGTTTTTCCAAAGATTAAAATTTTTTTGTTAATTATTATGAATATTTCTGTGGCTGGCTGTTTTTATCTGGCAAGAATGCTTTTTTATTCAGATGAAAAGATAAAGATCTGTAAGGACATTAGGCCTAGGATGGACATTTCTGAATGAATTAACACTGGAATGGTATTTTTTTCTTCCGATTTATTTTTGTGAGTGGTGGAGACAAACTCTCTTACATCTATTGATTTTTAAAACACTTTAATTTCTGTATACTATGTAGAGAGAAAAGTGTACATATTGTAAGTATATATAGCTGAATGAATTTTCAGAAACTGAACACACCTGGGTAACCAGCACCCAAATCAGGATATATAAAATATTCCTGACATTCCAGAAGCCTTCCTTGTGCTTCTTTCCAGTCATTATCCTTCTCCTCCAAGAGGAGCCAAAATCCTGATGTCTAACAGCATGGATTAGTTTAGTTCATCTGTGGATCTTACTTTTCTGTTACTGTACATTTAAGACCCACTTATCCAGTGTTTAGATTTCAACAAAATGATTTTAAATATTGATTACTTTGTGGCAAAATTATGCTCATAAATATGGAGTTGAGATATATTAACAAGGACGAAGTTGGTAGGTAGTAGCTTAACTGATGATACTTGCTATAATTCAGCAACCAAAATTTGCTCTGAATGTATAATTCTTATGATTATTTTGTAACAATTTTTGGTTTATTTTTGTTGGTTTGGTCTAGTTGAATAAATATTGCTAAGCATCTGTAATGTGCTAGGCTCTGTTTTGATGAGCTTAGGTTCTATTGGAGAAGACAGATAAGTCAACAGATAATTTTAGAAGGTACTAAGAAAGGAAGGTGCTAGAAACCATGAGCATGTGGAGGAGGTGCCCTTGATCTACCATGAGGATAAAAGATAGATTTCTTGGAAGTGTAACCAGAGTTAAATCTTGAAAGAGGAATAAGAGTTCATGAGAGGTAGAGAGAGAGGAAAATTCTAGATAGAGAGGAGCATACACGAGGAATGGAGGCATTAAAAACTTTCCAAGCAAGTTTTCTGAAACTTGCTTTGATTGGATTAGCTTAGAGCATATATTGACCCCAAACCTATCTCTTTGATCAGGAGAATGGTGTGCTGGAGCCAGTTCCTCTGACCCTCAAGGGCCAATTAAGTACATCCCTTCCTATTTCAGCATTCAGGACTTTATCTTTGTAGCTTGAAAATAAACATGGTAGGTGTATTTGCACCACAGAAATTGTCCAACTCTACATATCTGGGCTTTTTTTGGGTGGGGCAGGGGGTAAAACTTTTTAGCTGTTTACCAGGAGACTGCTGGATGTAATGATTGGTTTAGGTCAAGCTCTCTCAGCTTTAGCTGGAAGTAGGATCAGTAGCTAGTTATTTTCAGTTTGCTTCCCCCCACTCCCCAGCAGATTCGCTCTTTTTTTTCCCCCTCTGTTCTTCTTTACTCTCTGGTAAGCTGACTCTGCAGACTGTCATTTAGCCTCTCTTCCTCTGGCTTCCAGTTAGGTTTGGCCAATGGGAAGCATTGGCAGGAGACTGGAGGGCAGGAGGAGAGGAGAGAGAGGCAGGTATTTCTTCCCTGCTCCCTCCCTGTCTTAGTGCCATGGTCTGTTGTGCCTATATCCATCTAAGACTAAAGCTCCCACTCTCACCAGGATCCACTAACACCTTTTCTTCCCTTTCCCCTTCAGCCTGGGGTTGGTAAAGGCTTTGTGCCTTTATTGGTTCCCTTGACCCTGGGAAAAGTCCCTTTGAAAAGTGACCCATATACTTTTAAAAATCTCAGCTAATTGTCCCTTTGATTTCCTGCCTGGACCCTGATTGATAGGGTCATTTTCCCTCTTGCTTGGTCTACATGGGAAAGGATAGATATGGTAGCCATCCAGAGAAAATCTTGATACTGTTAGGAAAAGAGATGAAGGGAAATGGATATTAAGCTGGCCACAAACAAATGTTTACTACATTCAGTTTGAGGTTCTGTGGTGGTGATGTTCAAGTGGATATATCCAATAACATTTGAACACTCAGAGGCAGGTCATGGCTAGCAATATAGATTGGGAAATCATTAGCCTATTAGTGGTTGCTAAATCTATTTTTAATTATTATGGGTATATAATAGTTATATATCTTTATAGGGTACAGGTGATGTTTTGATACAGACATACAATATGAATTAATCAAATCAGAGTAATTGGGGTATCAGTCACCTCCAGCAGTGGCTGCTAAATCTACAAAAGTGGATAGGATTGTCCAAGGAGAACATGTAGAATGACCATGGGCTTAGGATGGAGCTCTAAAGAATACCAGTGTTTAAAAGATGGGTAGGAAAGGAGAAGCCTTAAAAAGAGATTTGCTTGAAACTGTCAAAGATGTGGAGTTTGTGTATATATGTGTGTGTGTGATACAATCAGTGTGGGGAGCTGGTTGGAAGGAGACTAAGGAGATTCTGATTTATAACTCTAACCCAGATCTCTTCTTTGCTCTAAATCAGGGGTTGGCAAACCTTTTCCATAAAGGACCACAAAGTAAATATTTTAGGCTTAGTGGGCCACATGGTCTCTGTTTCAACTACTCCTTTCTGCAAAAAGTACAAAGGCAGCCATAGACAATATATAAACAAATGAACATGAGGTGTTCTAATAAAACTTTATTTACAAAAAATGATGTACATTTTTTAGCTGCTTGCCAGGACACCACTGGATGTAATGATCAGTTTAGGCCAATCTGGTTACTGGCAGAGTTGAGAGTAGGGTCAGTTGCTAGTTATTTTTAGGTTTCTCCCCTTCCACCAGATCCATTTGCTTCCATTTGGCCTATGGGCGATAGTTTTCTGGCCCCTACCCTAAACCACTTGCTTTCTTGTCCTTACCCTTGGGTATCTCAAAGGCATCTTAACTTCATCCAGAATCAAACTCATGTTCCTCTGCCAATCCTAGTACTTTTCTAGTCTTCCCTCTCTCAGTGAATGGCATCACCAAGTAAATAACCTGGGAGTCATCCTTGACACCTACCTTTCCCAACATTCCACATCTGCTCTATCATCAATGCTTGTTGATTTTACTTTGTAAGTATTGTTGCCTTCTTAGTTCTCTTCATGTCCACTGTCACCAACTTAGTGCAAGCTTCCCTTCTTTCTCACTTGACTGTTGTAGCAGCCTCCTAAGTAATCTCCCCGTATTCACTCTTGACTCCTAAGTGTCTTCCCTAAAGTGATATTTTAAAAATGCAAATTTCATCCTGTCTTTTCTTAGTCCCACGTTTAAGTACTTTCCATGACTTCCTATTACCCTAAGGATGAAGACCCAAATCTCTAAGGTCCTGTCTGGTTGGTTCCTGTTTACCTCCTAGCTGTGTCTTTTTCTACTCTCTGTCTCTCTTTCATGCTGTGTTGCAGCCTTACAGCTTTTTAGTTCCTTGACTGACCGATCTTCCTGGGGCAGGACCTTTGCATATGCTATATTCTCTGCCTGAAATGCGCTCCTTCTCCTCACCTGTTACCCTTCCTTCAGATCTTAGCTCAAAAGTAACTTTTGGGGAAGCATTCATTAACCATTCCCCTCTCCCCCACCATAGCAGGTGCAGTTCTCATAGTCATTCTCTTTGTCCTTCCTTCATAGTCGTTATCAAGGTTTGTAATTGTGCATTGGTCTTTATGGTTATGTAATTAATGTATCAAACTTCTGCTGTAATTCAAGCATACAAGGGGGCATATTTGTTTTGCTCACATTCAATCCCAAACCCAGAGTATGGCACAAAACAGACACTCAATAAGTGTATGTATGAAGAATAAGTGACTGAATGAGAGTATTGTCACAATAAGCCTTGAGATAGAGAAGTTCAAGGAAGAAGTAGTCACAGCTGCAGAGGGATCCAATAATATAAGGCTAGAAAAGTGTCTATTGGAGATTTCATTCCCTGGATTTTGCAGTTTTAAGATGTGTGATGCCCTTTACCAGAAGTGGTAGTGGAGTCCAGTTGTACTGTAGAGTCCAAAAGTGAATGGGAAGGGAGGAAATGGAGACCTCAGGTAAAGACCACTCTTTCACAAACTTGGCTTAGAAAGGACAGAGAAGGCAGTAGTTAGTTGGCAACTAGAATAGTATTACAGGGCTAAGGGAAGATTGTTTTTTACAAATGGCTATTTGTTTTTAAGGGTAGGGAGACTTCTGTGTGTTTAGAGGCCAAGAGAGAGAGAGCCCCTCCTGAAGGGAAGCAGTTGAAGATGGGAGAGGACTTTTCTGCTGAAGCAGGGCTTGGAGGGGACAGATCAAGGGCAGAGCAAAGAGGTTGGCCTTGCACGGGAAAAGAGACATCACATACTTTCAGATTGGAAGTAAGGATGGTGCAGGTGCAGGAAGGTGTATAGCTGGGCAGTGTTTGTATGGCTTCAAGTTTCTTGAATAAGTAAAAGGTGACATTTTTTTCCTGATAATGAGGGGTTTGGAGGTTGCACAAACTAAGAGAGAATGACAAGGGCTTGAGGAATCATGGAATGGAAGCTAAGCAAGACCAGTTAAAGATTTGCCAGGTCTCCTTGAGGACTTGGCTGTGGGTGGAAATCATGCATTTCTGATGGTCACTCTGTGCAGTTGTGTGATTTTTCTCCTTCAGGGTATACCAGCCCCATGTAGGAGCAGTCATCTAGAGCTGAGCACTGCCTGAATGGGTGCAATGGAAAGAGGAGTGTAGGGGAGTTAAGAGTGTTGAAATACTGTAACAAAGGTGATAGGAAGAGAGTGGGTGGCTAATGAGCACACTTTGTTTCTATACTGGAATTTTTGGTGACCTGTCCACCTTTTTTTCTCCTCAGTCTCTCTCTGCCTGTTCCCCTCCCTCTGAACTTTTGCTCTGAAGGTGTTTGCATTTAATGGAGAAAATAGCCCTTAAACATTAGGTGCAATCGATGGCATGTGTGCTTGAGTAATGTCGTGTACTCAGGAGAAGAAAGAGCAAAGAACTGTATCAGGGAATTTGGGAAGGCTGGGTCACAAAGGAGGCTGATATTTGAGCAGAAATTTAAAGGTGTATGAGCACCAGTGGTGTGCTGTGGTGGGTTGGTTAGCCTAGCTCACAGCAACCTCAAACTCCTGGGCTCAAGCAATCCTTCTGCCTCAGCCTCCCGAGTAGCTGGGACTACAGACATGCGCCACCATGTCTGGCTAATTTTTTCTATATATTTTTAGCTGTCCAAGTAATTTCTTTCTATTTTTAGTAGAGACGGGGTCTCGCTCTTGTTCAGATTGGTCTCAAACTCCTGAGCTCAAATGATCCATCTACCTTGGCCTCCCAGAGTGCTAGGATTACAGGCGTGAGCCACCGCGCCCGGCCAAGGTCTGGCAAATTATAAATCTTTACTTTAAATCTCTTTAAATTCACTTACACCTTCCAGTGTTTAGAGCTGGATCTTGAGTGATGCATAATGATTTTTTTTTTCCACATTGATGGCTTAGGAGTGAGGGCTTAAGAGAATGGGGACTGGGGGACAAAGACTTTTCAGACAGAGGAACAGCATTTGGGAAGACGTAGAAGGAATGACAAGTTTAGCATGGCAAAGTCAGAAAGGGTGTGATGGATGAACCAGAAGTAATCCTTGTCTTTGGGATGGGTCAGATTCTTATGAGTTCCTATTAGTGAGTTCAATCTTGGGATCCTCCTTTTAAGAGGAATGTGAACAGACTAGATTATCTAGACAGGAGCTGGAAAAATAATTCAAAGCAGGCAGAGGTAAAGGCCGTAGAACTAATGACTCATAACTGCCGGAGACAGGAAAGGTTGAAAGAGTGTAGGCAGAACTGAAGAGGTGGCAATGATGATGATGCTATCTACTGTGTTTCCCCGAAAATAAGACAGGGTCTTATATTTATTTTTCCTCAAGAAGACACCCTAGGGCTTATTTTCAGGGGATGTGTTATTTTTTTTAAGTACGGTACAACAATCTACATTTATTCAAATATAGTTAAGTCGTCTTCTTCTGGAACATCATCATAACTCTCCAAACCCCGAATTGTATCCTGAATTTCTTGCGACTCTATTTCCTTTAGAACCATTGGCTGGGACCTGACAGGGGGAGCCGACCTTGTTGGTGGGGCTGCCCGCACCTTTCCGGTCACCTCTGGGATAGTAGCTGTCATGATGGGGCAGATGAGAAGGGCTGCTCATCTTTTTTACTGCTCCGTGATGAAACGCATGGGTTGTGCAGATACGCTGCGTAGCCACGCCCATCACTAGGTCTTATTTTTGGGGTAGGGCTTATATTGCGCAAATGCTTAGAAATCCTGCTAGGGCTTATTTTATGGGTAGGTCTTATTTTCAGGGAGACATGGTAACATGCATTGAGAACTTACTCTGGGTTAGGTAGGCTTCTCAGTGTTGTCCATGTTTTAACTCTTTTAATCCTCACAGTGACCTTGTGAGGTAAATACTATTATCATTGCCATGAGGGAGAGAAAACTGAAGAAGTATAGTAACTTGCTAAGGCTGCAGAGCCGGCAGGTCATGGGGCTGGGATTTGAATCCAGACCCCCTGGCTTAGGGGGCTGTGTGCTCAATCACTACACCATCCTGTCTGTGCCAGAGGGACTACTGGTTTTCAGGATAGTGTGTGGGTTTGCTCTTTTCAGAAACCCTGCTGCTCTGTTTGCTTTTGGCAACAGAAGTCACCAGAAAAACTGTGGCTGAGGTGGATAGGAAGCAGGAAAACAAAGTGCTGGCGACTTAATTTCCTAAAATATGGCTCCTTAGTGGAAGATAAGTTTCTGTTTACTGTTCTCTGAAAGCAGGAGAGATTGGTCAGAAGAAAGTACCAGTGACACAGGACAGTGACTCCCAACGCTGGGAGCTACTTGAGGTCCAAGTAAGTCCTTAGTTTCACTCAAGAAAGAATTCAGGAGCCAGCCAACAGTATAAAGTGAAAGCGAGATTTATTCAGAAACTATGGACAGTCTACTCCACAGACAGAGTACAGGCAAGTTCTCTTTGCAGAAGAGAACCTGCCCCCAAGTTCCTGTTGCCCCTCTATTTAAGCTAAGAGGAGGGATATTCATGAAAGGGGCAGTGTTTTCCTGAAATCAGGGGGACACTCTCTATTCCTCCACCATCTTGGTTCTAACCGGTTGGGACTTGCCCTGCCTCCTTCCTCCATCGGGGCAATTTAAAACTTTGTTTTGAGCCTTCCTGACTCAGTTAGGCAATGCTGCAGCAATGCCCAAAGCAGTGCCTGCCAGTTGCCCATCTCACCAGCTCTTTTGGGAGAGATGGAGTGTCAAGTTGGATATATGAGTGGTTTTGGAAAGAGTAAGTCTAGAGACTTACTTTTAAACGCTCTAGAGAGGGTTTAAAAATGATGTCTTATTTTTACATCGTAGAATTCATTTATTCTATTTTCCTTCCCATGATTTAATGGATGAGTGATTCATTAACTAGCTTTAAGAAAGTGAGGAACTCTATAAAGATATACAACTATTATGTACCCATAATAATTAAAAATTTTAAAAAAGAGGAAAGCTAGATAGAACCTCAGGGTAGTTTAAAAAAAACTCTTTGAAAAAACTTTTGCCATTCTTATTTTCTATTCTCATTTTGCTGGTGATTGAGGCAGTGGTAGCTTCATGTTGCACCATGCTGTACTTAGGGTAAGTCCCTTAGACCTGTGCGAGGTCCCCAACGACCAGTACTGGTCTGTGGCCTGTTAGGAACCCTGCCGCATCACTGCCTGAGCTCCAACTCCCACCCCTCCCACCTCACCCCCCCACTCGTCCCCACCATGGAAAAATCATCTTCCGTGAAACTCAGGAACTTGGCCACACAGCAGGAGCGAAGCTCCATCTGTATTTACAACTGCTCCCCATCGCCATGCCCCCCTCCCCTGCCCCATCCGTGGAAAAATTGTCTTCTATGAAACTGGTCCTTGGTGCCAAAAAGGTTGGGGACTGCTGCCTTAGACAACAAAAGCTGCCAAAATCCCAAGTGTGTGTGTGTGTATGTGTATGTGTGTGGGTGTATGTGTCTGGGGGAGGTGGAAGAGGGTGGGTGACGTTACCTTTTAGCTTGCTGTGGGCAGACCCACTTATTTGTACTTAATTGAACCACAAGTCTGTATTTGGAAAAATGCTGGTATGACCAGGTTTTAAATTTCTATCCCAGCATTCAGTCTGTGATTTATGATTACAAAATGATAAAAATACTATCCTTGATTAATGCATACATCAGCTCCTTGTTCCTTGTGGGCTTGCTTCAGAAATATTTATTTCTCTGTCTTTTTGATGACAGTCCTAAAAATGATAAATAGCATCTCTGTATTGTTCACTCACGTCTGTATATTCCACTCAAATGAATTCATTTTAAGTGTTCGGGCTTGCTTTTATTAGGTGTTTATATCATCCTTTCCTTGGAGATCAAAGCAGATGCCCACGTCCGAGGTTATGTTGGAGAAAAGATCAAGTTGAAGTGTACCTTCAAGTCGACTTCAGCTGTCACTGACAAGCTTACCATAGACTGGACGTACCGCCCTCCCAGCAGCAGTCGTACAGAATCCGTAAGTGTGTACTTTTCAAAAAGTTTGAGTCTCCTGTGGTCAACAGCTGCAGAATCCTTTTATTGGAAGTCATGTGAGGCTTTCTCATCTTAGAGTAGAAGATAGGTTTCAATTTAAAGAGAAGGAGATGAGCTTTTACCCTATGTGACATTTTTTTGGGTCACGTATGGCTTTTTATTCTATGTAAGAATCTTGCAAATAAGCTGTAAAAAAAATTATCAGAAACTCGGAGGAAATGTGGTCTAATTTTGTTTCCTCTTTGTCATTTCCTTACACGGTTTCATAGATTCATTTTCAGATTTGATGTGCTAAAAAGGGCACCTCCAGGACTGTTAGATAGGAAAATTCTATAGATCCCCGTGACAGACATCCTTTCTCTTAGGGCTGCTCGTTTTCTGTTATAAGTTGTCTCAGTGGGTGTGTCTGTTTGTATATCTGTGCTCTGTAGATTTATCTTGGCATCTTCTCCCGTGTGTAAACATCTGCACTGATTTATACAGCTGCTTTTGAAGGGAATGGGGGCACCTTGTGTTGGCATCAGATGTTGTTGGTGACAGATGGCTTCACAATATACTTTAGTCACACATATAAAACACATTTATGGTCCACATCCCATTGTGGGTGTCTAATTGAAGATTACAATGCTATAAACAACTCTTTCTCTTTATCCTTCCAGCGGTATCCTTAGCTCAGGACAGATGTTATTCAAGAATGTGAATGTCATAGCTGTATATAAGATTGTATTTTTGAAAGTAACCTTCATTTATTTATCCTGTTTCCTTCATTGGAAAAACTTTCTCTTTGATTGTAATGTATAAGCTTTGAATTCTCTTTTAGGAACTATTATGGAATGCCACATAGCTTGGAGCTAGGTAGGCGACTCCAGGGAAGGAAGCTAGGTTGTATTCATGGTCCCTTTTTCGTTAGGCTTGAAATAGTTCACTTTATTCTGAGTGGTCAGGAAACTGTGGCCTTATTTGGCTCTGCCTTCTTGGTCCAAAGTAGGACACAGCAAGCACTGGGGAGCTCATTGTGTCAGAAACCTTAAATGCAAACAGCAGTTGTCTTCTAGTGCTACTCTCGGTGAGGCTGGTCAGAGAATCAGCAAACTCACTCGAGTTGGAATTAAAGTCACATAACACGATGTTGTAGTTGTATGGTTCGTCAGTCAGGATTCTGTCAGATTAATCAATTAGCAAGGACTTGAGTATCATGAATTTAACATGAACATTAAACTTAACATGAAACTTACAGGTTAGATTCATTTTAAAAATACACAACAGGCTTTGTTTTGTCAAAACAAAGAGTTTCAAACTCTTTTACACTGATGCTGATCACAGTGGTAGGCTTTCTTTACCTTCCTCTTTGGAACAATCGTCACACATATTATTTCTTATTATCTGTATTTACCACAAGAATGTAAGTTCTGTGAGAGTAGGGACTGTGCCTGTGTGGCTCCCACTGTATCCTTTTGCTTAACACAGTGCCTAGCACATTATGGGTGTGTATCAAATATTTGTTGAATGAATTCGTGAACAACTCAACCAATAAGTGATTCAGCATCCTCTCTGGGAACTGGCTCTTCAAAATTGAGCAATTCAGTGGTTATAAATGCCTGGGTTCTTAAGTGGGAAGGTCCCAAGTAAACAAAGAGGAAAGCCTGTATCTTGCATAAGAGAGAAAAGTCATTGTGTTGTGTACCTGCCCAGCCTATCTCCAGATATAATTAGGTGCTTTTGGTGATGAAGTGTCTGAGGTCACCAAGTCTGAAGCAGCTTTGTTTTAATTCAACATACATTCATCGAGTACTTATCATGCATTTGACTTAGGGTTTATATTAATTGCCAAGGTAGATTAACTTGAGAAAGGCTGAATTGTATTATGCCCTCTTGATTATTCTAAGAATAAAAAAAAATCTCCCATTTGACACTCACTAGTTGTGTACCTTTGATTAATTCACTTAGGTTTTTGTTTTGGGTTTTGTTTCCCTTTCTACGAATTTGGAATAATCATACCTGCCTCGTGTAGTTCAGTGTTGTTATGAGGCTCAAGCGAGTAGACGTGTGGAAGTCATTGCAGACTCTAAAGTGCTATACAAATATTAGATGTTACTTTAAAACAAAGTTTCTCAACCTTGGCACTGTTGACATTGGGAGCCAGGTGACTCTTGTTGTGGGGAGTTGTCCTCTGCATTGTAGGACACTAGATGCCAGAAGCTCATCTCCCCAGTTGTGACAACCAAAAATGTCTCCAGATATTTCCAGATGTCTCCTGGAGGGTGAAGCTGCCTCTGGGTGAGAACTAGTGCTTTAGGACTTCAGGGAGAACTTAGAAGAGATTCAAAGGTTAGGATTCCAGGATTCTCTCTTATCAGGCCTTTTTCTGATACCAGTTTTATTGAGCTGTCTTTTTACCTGTAGGATGGAGGTGGAAAAAGCATTAAAAAATTGCCCAAATGAAAAAGAAAAAATGATGATACAGTTGTATTTTATTTTGGACCTGCTTAGCTTTTTCATTACATTCCTTAAATTAACTTTTTCTCTCATGGTGTTGCTTTCTTAGATTTTTCATTATCAGTCTTTCCAGTACCCAAGCACAGCAGGCACGTTTCGGGATCGGATTTCCTGGGTTGGAAATGTATACAAAGGAGATGCATCTATAAGCATAAGCAACCCAACCATAAAGGACAATGGGACATTCAGCTGTGCTGTGAAGAATCCCCCAGATGTGCACCATAATATTCCCATGACAGAGCTAACGGTCACAGAAAGGGGTAAGCTACCTGCCAACAGCCTTCTTCTGCAGTGCTCTGTGTCTACTACAGAGCTTTCTGGAGAGCTCAGTGGTAAGCAAAGCTATCTATCTTTGTAAGCCAGTTGGGTCATTGGATCATTGTGTCAAAATAATTTTTCTGCCATCCTGATATGTCTGTTAGGATGAATTTTTTATTTTTATTTTGAAAACTGAATTTTATCTTCAAATATTGTCATAGTTTTTCCATTATCCCTTTTTCATTTCAACTTTTGGTGACCAAATGTTTTGTGGAATGAATGGCAAATGCCTAAGTAAATGTAGGGTTGTGGTCTCTGTGAAATAAACATCATTCCAGTTTCCCAGCTTTGAAACAGTGTTCTTTGCCTATGTCTTGGAAGGATACCCCTCTAATGATGGAGGTAGTACATTGCTTTTATGCTGCAAAGAGGAGTAGATTCCTTTTTGAGTGAAATAGGAGGCAAATAGGTTAAGGACAGACCTTTTTTTCTGCATTATTCCCTGGTGGCTATTAAGTGGTCATTCTAGTGCTTAATTGGATTTGAACCAAAGATTTAGAGATACATTATGGTTCATTATAGATGTCTTATCATTTCTCAAGTCTTTTTCAAGTTTTCCTCCCTCCCTCCCTCCTACCTTCCCCTCTTTGTCTTCCTCCTTCCCTCCCTCCCTTCTTCCCTCTCTCCCTCTCTTTCTCTCTCTTCCTTCTTTCTTTTTTTTAAAGACAGTAACTCATAGGTTTCAAAGACATGGGTGATTCATACAGCTGGCAGGAATAGAAACTGATACAGTTTCTCTGGAAGACAGTTTGTTAGTATGGATCAGGTGCCTTTAAAGTATATGCCCTTTGATCCAGTAATTCCATTTTAAATTTTATCTTAAAGAAGTAGAGCTAAACATAAAGATTTATGTACAAGGATTATCATCCTAATATGACTTATAGATCCAAAGAATTTGAAACAACACAAATGTCCAGCATTAGGGGACTGATTCAATAAAATATTCAATATGGTAGAATGATATGCAGCCATTAAACATCACATCTGGAAGGCATCATTAAAATATTTATCATATCGTAAGTTAAAAAGGAGGTTAAAAATAGTATGTAAAATATGATCCATACTTCCAAAAATATATACCCCAGCTCCACATGCACACCCACACCCAGTACCTCTTGAGAGAAAATCAAACAGGTAGATGCCAAAGTGACATTCTTGGGTAGTGGAATTATGGGTAAACGTTTATTCTTCATTGTACTTTTGTGTTCTTCTACCCTTTCCAGAATGAATACATTCCTTTCGCAATCAGAAGAAATATGAATGCAAAATAGAACCTAGCTCATGTTTCAGGAAGCACTTGGACACGTCCCTCTCCTTCACCTTCTGTCTCTCCACTCCCAGGTTTTGGCACCATGCTCTCCTCTGTGGCCCTCCTTTCCATCCTCGTCTTTGTGCCCTCAGCAGTGGTGGTCGTTCTGCTGCTGGTGAGAATGGGGCGGAAGGCCGCCGGGCTCAAGAAGAGGAGCAAGTCTGGCTATAAGAAGTCGTCTATTGAGGTTTCAGATGAGTAAGTACAGCTGGTGCCCGAAGCAGTGAGCCCATTTCCTCTTCAGAGCCCTGCTTTGTGAACAGTACCCAGACCCCGACATCCATGCTTCCTTTCTTCCAGGACAAGTTTAATTCTGCTGGTGAAATTTCCTTTTAAAGAGATTAGTTCTGCCAAGGAGTAAGAAAAAGGAAGATTGAAAGTGAAACTTGTGGCTGTTAATTTGGAGAGAGATGGAGGAGTTGATAGTATGGTCCTCATCTTCTGCTTTGGAAATCAAATTGTACAATGTCATGGTTCTGAATATAAATTCTGAAGTAGATATTTCATTCTTACAAGATTAAAAGGAAATTCCAACTCAGTTATTTTCCCTTTCTCTTTGTTCTTGACATTGAGCTGATATCTCCTGACAGAAAATGCTTATGCAATGAGAGAGGCTTTAAGAATAGCTGTGGAGGACAAAAACGATTTGAATAAGCAGGATCTATTCTTGTTCAGCATATGTTCTGAAGGGAGGGGCTAAATGGATTGTGGTTATCAAAATAATTTATTGAACAGCATTCTGCCAGTGAGCAGGCATGATCCAGTGTATTCCCTAAAAACAAATGTACTTAAAATAGTAGCAAAAATCTACATAAAACCCCTGTTGGTTCTCCATTGTCTATATCAGGGGTTCTTAACCTGGGGAGGAAAGGTCTACATTGAGAGATTGCAAAATTGTGTGTGTGTGTGTGTATGTGTATATGTGTGTATGACCATTTAGTTAATGGAGAGAGTGCCCTGTACCCTTTACAAGGAATCTGTGGCCTAAAAAAGGTGAAGAACTCTTTTTTTTTTGGGATTTTTTTTTTCCTTTTATTCCATCATATAACGGGGGTACAAATATTGTTAGGGTTACATACATTGCCCCTGCCATCCCTCCCCCCCCACATGTCAGAGCTTCAAGCAAGTCCAATCCCCAGGTGGCATGCATTATGTAACTCTACACTTCCTCCCCCCTCCCGCCTGCCCTCCATCCGACAAAATATATATATTTTTTTCATTTTGGATTGTATTTCATTTTCATTGTATAACTTTGCCTCTTGAAGAACTCTTGATAAAAATACCAATGTCTATTTGTAAGCATGGTTCAGAAAACTTTTATGATCTTATCCAAAGTCACATTGTTTCCTGACATTTGTTTTTGTTTCTCCCACATTCTAGTTACAGTGAGCTTATTTTTCCCCCTAATCATATTATACTCATTCAAATCGTTTTTTCCCCCCACTGTACTTTTCTCTTGCCTGGAATACCCTCATGCCCTCTCTTGCTTGCCTGGAAACTCTTTCTTATTCTTTAAGCCCCAGCTGAAATAGCCCCTTCTCTTGAGTTTCCCTGAGTCCTCCAGGAAGAACTAGTTACTCCCTGCTCTTTGCTGCCACAGCAGCTTGACGTTAAGTGTTAAAACATTTGTCACATTGTATTATAATGTACTTGTTAAATTTTAACAGGTCTCTCATCCCATGAGATTGTGAGCTCTAAACAGGCCCAAGTTGATCTGTATCTTTAGCTCCAGCCTAGCACAGTGCCTCAGACATTGTCGGTGCTCAATACCTTTCTGAAGGAATGAGTATGGCTAGCTCCTGTTTATTGAGCACGTACTATGTGCTGGGCATTATGGTCTGTGTTTCACACGTGTTTATTTTTTACTTCTAACAACTATGCTTTAAGGGTAGGTAGTAACATATGCATTTTATAGATGAGGAAACAGGCTCTTGGAACTTAAGTAATTTGCCCAGTCACCTAGCTACTAAGTGGCAGAACTGGAATCTAAAACCAAACCTGTCTATACCATACTATACTGAGGATAGTGATGCTTCAGATGTGGTTTGTCCTCTTTCTACAGCACTGACCAGGAGGAAGAAGATGCGTGCATGGGAAGGCTTTGTGTCCGTTGTGCTGAGTGCCTGGTAAGTCCATGCTATTCCTACTGTTTGCTGTTGATATCTCACTTTTCTGCTTGCTTAAGGGGATTGATCTTTTGCCCTCCAAGGCAGCAGAGGATATGCAGGTAGCTCTAAGCAATGTCTTTCCTTAAAGCATTTTGGTCTCAGGGGACCCTTACTAGTTCTAACCATGACTTTGTTTTTTGTGTCATGGGCATAGAGTGGTCTTCTTAGGTTAGGGAAGGGGGCTGTGTAGAGCAGTCTATGCTGGCTGATGGAAAATCCTGAAAGAGGAGTGTCCTCTGCCACTGAATTCATACCAGGAGACTTCAGCTGGCTGGATCCAGACCCCAAATTTAATTTTTCTGCTGAATTTTGCTATTTTCCAGGGAGTTAGAGTGATATAACCTTTTAGGTAACTTGATATCTTTTATCAATAAGAAATACCACATTGGAAGGCCCAAGTTTTTGACTTAAATCTCCAAAAGGCTATCATCCCTCCCCCTTTGAGCACCTGCTGTGACTAATGGGCTTGTGTAGCTGTCCTAGGATCCTAGGAGGAGGAAGGACTCTCTGATGTGGTGAAGTTGGAGACAGGTCAAAAGCAACTTGTGATCTAATATGAAATATACCTGTCATTGCAGGGTTTAAACTTGAGCCCTCTTTGTACTTACTGCCAAGCTCAGCACTGGCCAGATGACCCCAGCCCAATTACTCATTGCAATGTTCTTTGTTCCTTTTTCTCTCATGCACTTGAACATCATGGGTAAGAGGAAAGAAAGGTTGATAGTGCCAGTGGAGAGGGCCTAATACCAACCCTTTGGGGTTTGAATATTTTGATAACAAAACAAGTTAATGTTCATATGGCTATTATTCACATTTCAGACATTAATTCATCCAATGGCTATTTATTGAGCATCTGACATGTGCCATAGTCACTATTCTAGGTACTTAGGAAACAGCAGTGAACAAAGCTGACAAAAATGTCTACCCTTGAAGAACTTAACATTCTTTGCCTGGAATACTCTTTCTCATCTTTTAAGAACCATTTTAAATGTCGTCTTCTCTTAAATTGGAGAACAAGTACTAACTAATTTTTTAAAAATAAGTAAAATATATAGTATTGATATATCAGATGGTGCTTAATGCTATGGAGGAAAAAAAACAAAGGGGGAAGGGATGGCTGAGTAGATGGGGTGTGATATTAAATAGGATGGTTAGGGACCTCAGTGAGATGATATTTGAGCAAGCAGCTAAAAGAAGCAAACCATATGGTTATTGTGGAAGAGGATTCCAGGCAGAAGAAATGGCAGGTGCAAAAGCTTTGAGGAGGGACCATGATTGGCATGTTCTAGGAATAGCAAGGAGGCAGGCAGTGTGGTAGGAATGAAGAGAACAAGTCAAAGAATAGTGTTTGTTGAAGTCAGAGCGATAATGAAGCATCTAGATGTTATAGAACCTTATAGAAGATTGTCATGAGCTGGGCCTTTACTCTTAATGAAGTGGAATCCGTTGGAGGGTTTGAGAAGAGAAGCACCGTGAACTGATGTATATTTTAAAAGTATTACTCTGGCTTTTGTGTTGAGAATGAGTGGTAAGGGACAATGACAGAGACAGAGAGCCCAACTAGGAGGTGTTTGCAGTAATCTAGGTGGGAGAAGATGCTGGTGTTTTGGACCAGGGTGGTGGTGATGGTGTTGGTAGAAGTGGTAAGAATTGGTTGTAGGGAAAGCCAGAAGGATTTACTGATGTTGCATGCATATGTGAAAAAATGAGAGGAGTCAAGAATAATGCCAAGATTCTTGACTTGAGTCATTGGTAGAAGGGAGTTGCCACTTTCTAATATGTGGAATTCTGTGGTAGAATAAGTTTTAGGAGGAAGATCAGGAGTTGGATTTAGACATGCTAAGTTTGAAATATTTATTAAACTTCCAAGTGGAGATGTGGAGTAGACAGTTGTGGGTGTAGAATTCAGAAGAGAGGTATAGACTGGAGATATAAATCTAGGAGCCATTAGCAGATAGAGGCTGATAGAGACATTTCCACCAGGGAAATGAGCGTAGATAGAGAAGAGGTCAAAAGACTCAGCCTGGAGCTCTCCAAGGTTTCTAGGATGGGGAGACGAAGAGGAATTAGTGAAGGAGGCCGAGAAGGAATGGTCAGTGAGTTAGGAGGAAAATCAGGGGAGTTTGGTATTCTGGGAGCCAAGTGAAAGAAGTGTTTCAAGGAAAAGACAGTGATTAACTGTCATTTGCTGCTGAGTCAGGTGAAGTAAAACGAGAGCTGAGAATGGATTACTGCATGATCTGGTGATATGGAGGTCACTGGTGGCCTTGGCAAAAGGAGCTTCAGTGGAGTAGTGGAGATGAAAGCCTGACTGGGGAGGGTCAAGAAAGATTGCAGAACGATACTTTGGAGACAGTGAGTATAAACAGCTCTTCCAGAGTTTTGTTGTGGAGAGATACAGAGAAATAGGGTGATAGATAGAGGGAGGTGTGTATCAAGAGTTGCTTTTCTTTTTAAGATGGGAGAAATTGCGCACATTTGTATGCTAATGGGAATGACCCAGTAAAGAAGGAAACATTGATGCTGCAGGAAAGAGAGGAGAGGATTGCTGGGGGCGATACCAGGCTCTAGCGCACAAGAGGAGATGGCCTTAGATAAAGGCAGTGAGATTGCATACGAACAGTAGGGAAGGCCAAGTAGATGGGCCCAGATGCGTATGAGTGGGCAGAAATGATGATGGAGCTTGTGCAAATTCTCTACCGACTGCTTCTCCGTTCTCTGTGACGGGAGAAAAGCAAGGCCATCAACTGAGAATGATGGGAAGAGGAGGTGCTAGAAGTTTGGGGAAAGAGGGAAAGGTATGAAATAGTCATCTAGGAGAATAGCAGAATGAATGGACTAGAGAAATGTGGCATGCCAGATAGAGCTAATGGCCCACTTGAAGTTAGAAATAACGAATATGGGTTTGAATAAGAATCATGGTAATAGGAGATAATCTTAAATGAGTGCTTATAAAATACCAGGCACAGTGCTAAGTAATTTACATATATTGTCTCATTTAATTCTCATAACAGTTCTGTGAGATATATTTCTATTATCCTCATTTTATAGATGAGGAAACTGAGGCTTAAAGAAGTTAAATAACTTTAAGGTCACACAGCCAGCAAGAGGTGGAACTAAGAGGTAGACTGACTCCTAGCCTAAACTCCTAACCACGATCCTGCACATTCTGTGGTAGACAGGCACCCTTTCTTGTGTGTTGAGGTTTTAAAAAATATTCACCAAGGAAAAGGAAACCACTAGGGCTTCAAAGCAGAAATTCGCCCAATATGCACTGATTATATTGAGGTCCTGTGATGCTTCATGGGAATTTAGATGTGTCGAGCCAGTGGCATTTCACTGTTGTTGTCTCCCCAAGCCAAGTTCCATTTGGAGGATCCTAACGTGTGGTCTTTGCCTAAATTCTGACTGTGGTATTGTACTTCACATACACACCACACCTGCTGTTCTTTCCCCTCCAGGATTCAGACTATGAAGAGACGTATTGATGAAAGTCTGCATGATATAAGAAGAATCACATAACAACAGAAAACATCTCATTCCACTGGCAGCTAAAGCCTCTCAGAGAAGTGAAGCTGGCCTGGACAGCAGTGATGGAGGATCCTGGAGAGGTCATCAGTAAAGACTTCAGGAACCTTTTTTTTTTTTTTTTTTTAACAGGGCTAGAATGTAGTGGTGTCATCATAGCTCACTGCAACCTCAAACTCTTGGGCTCAAGTGATCCTTCTGCTTCAGCCTCCTGAGTAGCTGGGACTACAGGCATGCGCCACCACACCCAGCAAATTTTTAAATTTTTTGTAGAGATAGGGGTCTTGCTATGTTGCTCAGGCTGGTCTCCAACTCCTGGCCTCAAGCGATCCTTCTGCCTTGGCCTCTCAAAGTGCTAGGATTACAGACGTGAGCCACTGTACCCAGCAGGAACCATTTATTTATTGAAGAAATGTTCTCGTATTTATAAACTGTTCAAAAACTCTCAGAAGAGACCCATGACTTCCCCTTTTAATAAGTTATGCTCTGACTGAATGAAGTTGCTGTTTTCCTGAGCAAAAAGATACTTTTTGGTTCTCCTTTGCTCTTGAATGTATTATATGTTTTTTTCCAATTATTTGAAGGAGAATTCCAAATGTTTGCCACACTACTGATGCCAAAATAATTTTTTTTTTTTAATAAAGTGGAGCTTGTAGCTTCTGGATGTGCTACTGAACAAAATGTTTGGGGATGGGTGTTCTTTGTTTTTTGCTCCATGTACATTTTCAATTGTGAGTTAGTATAAAACATATACTCACTGGTTTAATGGACTCATCCTCAATTGTATTTGGATGACTTGGAGTGTATAACCTTAACACATTGACTGCCATATGAGTTGTATTTAACTCAGGCTGGTTTTGAGCCAGGAGCTGCATGAAGCAAAATTCTGCAGTTGGTTTGTGAAAGTCTTACTCATTGATGTTCTTATTGTTATGATTAATATTGACAATTTAATTCTAAAAACGTGGATTGCATTGCATATAACTCAGGCACAGAAAACAATAAAAAATAACCAATTAGAAAGGATCGTTTCGTTAATAAAACACCATGGCCCCAGGGGAAAAAATTTTTTTCTAGTGTGGCAATCAATGTGTTAATTTCCTTAGAGTTGGTAGGATCAGAAGTCATTGATTTGCTTTGACTAGGTTTTTAAAGTATTAAATAAATATCATCAATTTACAATTAGGGAAAGGAATGATGAGATAGAGGAATTCTTTTCTCTTGTTATGTGCAATTTGGGCCAAGGAATCTTTGTTATTTTACTTTCTTATAGCTGAAAACTCTGTGGTTTCCTTTTTCACTTTTCAGGTTAGAGGCAAGAAAAACTCTTCAAAAGGTTTTTAGTGGGGGCTTCTGGAATACTTTAGCAATTTGTTGCAATTAAATCATCTGTTTACTTGTTCTTCAAAACTTTTTTTTTAATTTCTAAAATGTACCAGTTATGAGTAAACTATGGTATGTGCAAGCTGTTTTTACATAATATTTGAGATGAGGAAGTGAGGTTGTACATAACCTATACTTCTCCCTTCTGTTCTCTCAATACTTACAATAGGCGCCTTCATTCTGCTACATTAACCTAGTTCAAATTTTAATTTCTATAGGATTTTCTATAAGCCATTAAGACACATGTATGACATGTCAGGAAAGATTGACAGTCTATACTTAAGTAGTTCTCTGTAATAGTGATAGGGTTCACATCTCAATGGTGAAAGACAAAAACTACCCCCCTCCCATCTTTATTTTTTCAAAAGGATGGTCCCTTTCTACGGTTCTTCATTAGGTGGCTCAAGAGGTTTCCATATTATAGCATTATAGACTATGTATATTATTTTAAGAATTGCTTTTCTTTTATATTTTTTGCCAAGATCCAATTTTTAAAATTTGGGCTGTTAGATCTGTCTCGTAGATTTGGCCTGGCCTCTTTGCTAACCTAGTCCACAGATTAGAGAATCTGGTTGGTTGCTAGACATTGTGATTTACCTCTGGTGACATAAGGAAGCAGGGGAGGCAGAGATAGGACCGGCAGTTTACATTTCCAGTGGTTAGACCTCACAGTTCTTTGTGCCTCTTGTGATATATGTGGTTGTCTGAGGCCAGTCTAACACAACCAGCGCTCACACCTGAACCGAGAGAAGAAAACAATTTGAGCAATGACAGTAAATAATTTGAGCTCTCAGAGATTTGAAGATAGAGATTGAATTGTGGGGGTGACTTTTTGTGGGTCCTTGTTCTCTGAGAAAAAGATATTCCGGGAACCCATTGAAAGCCACATCCCATTAATTTAGGAACCAGTTTTGGCCAGTCCTTCTTGTAATTTCCTCACAGTGTGCTCTGAGGATTAGTGCAGTGTGGTATGTTTGTCATTTTAGGTAAATGGTGCTCTGTGGATACTCAGTCATGTTATTGTGTAGCCTTAATCCTGATTTGAACCAATCCCTTCCTTTTTAAATGACGGAACAATAGAGTCCTTCATGATAAGGGCAAAGTTGATGACTTATTTTTTTT
>VBSM01001265.1:73460024-73474778 GCA_008086735.1 Cheirogaleus medius | reverse complement strand
ACGCCCGGCCCTGTTTAACTCTACGTACAGTGCTCTTAACATTAAATTAAATTTACCGCTTCTACTTTTAACTACTTTCACTCATTTCTTCCTCATGGAAAATTCCAAAGAATTTTTGGAGCTAATTTTGATATCTTTGAAAATAATTCTCTCCAAAGGCTTTAGAGTTCATGTTTTCTTTTGCGTCCTCCCTGCTGGGTGAGCCTGCTGTTGGGCAGGAAGTGAACTCGCTTCTCTCAGAGAAACAGCTTGGATGAAAATTCCGGGCACATTTTCTGTTCATTCCCAAATGCCTTCCCTTGGCTCTTCTTTGATATGAACTGGGCAGCAGCTAACTGTGTCTTTCTTGATTTTGTTGTCTCTTTGCATGCAAACAGAAATGGAACGGTTTGCTCTTTTAGTGACCTCTTGAAATTGCTCGGGCAACATGTAGATAAGGATGGAGGTCCCTGCGTGAGTTGCCCTGAGGCTAGAAAGCTGTGACTTTGGCAAAGCTAGAGGGGGACGAGGTGGGGAGAGGGCCAACACAAAGGAAATTCACGGAGAAAGCTGCACTCTGTATTGACCTAATAATTACAGAGAACCGTACCACAGCCAAAAGCAGCCAGCAAATGCAGAGATAAGCTTTTTTAAAAATTTTCTTTTTTCTTTTTTTTGAATTTCAGAATATTATGGGGGTACAAACATTTTGGTTACATATATTGCCTTTGCAAGCTTTTGTAAAGGAACTAAAGAAAGGAAAAGGAGGAAGTAAACAAAAGGTACCATGAATTGGCTTTTCAAATAGGGAACCAATGGGAAAATTAAGAGCAAGAAACACCTCATTTCCTGTTTATGGTGAGTGGATGTGGGTGTCTAAATTGATGAGCAGAAAGGAGGGACTTCAGGGTTTCCCTTCTTTCTTTAGAAAGGGTGGGAGGAGGAATTCTGGAAAAAGGGAAGGCTTTGGATCACAGAAGGGAGCCAGACAGCATTTATTGCAGGATGAATATTGCAGAACCCTCCTGACTTGAGCCGAATAAGTAACTAGAGAATGTTTCTCTTAGCCTGGGGGATATCACGTTGGTTTGAGTGAGTGGCTTCTGAGTACTTTGTCTATGTTGGATTCTCGAGGGAAGGGGGTGTTTAGTACTTGGTGATTGATTTTTGTTGTTGAGGGTATCTGTCTAAATGATACGTCTTTTGGGTTTGACTTCTATAGATTATTCCTTGGGCTTGTGAATTAAAATAAAATCTTAAGGCTCCCCCTCCACCAGCTGACTGAATGGACCCCTTCTTGGCCAAGGGGATGTCCTAAAACTAAATTGCCTGCCACAAGGAAGGAGGTCAGACATGCCTCATCATGCCCTTCGTAACCCATTAACAGGAGATATCCTTTTTAACCCATTAACAGGCCTAAGGGTATGTAAGACAAACTTGTAGGTCCTCAATTTACACACCAAATATATGCCAGTTGGCTTGTCTCTGATTAAGGGAGCTTCTTATCTTAAAACATTCCAAGCCTTTAGACAAAGCTTCATGTCTTTAACCAATTACAAGTCAAAGATCTTTAAACCCATCTATAACCTGTCTTTAAACCCATCATATAACCTGTAAGTCCCCCCTCTTCAAGATGGCCCACCTTTTCGGGCCAAACCAATGAATACCTGCCACATATATATTTATGACTTTACCTGTAACCCTTGTCTCCCTGAAATGTATAAAACCAGACTGTAACCAAACCACAGTGAGTCTACTTGCTCAAGGCTTCTTGAGTATGGCTCCAGGTTATGGTCCTCAAGTTTGGCTCAGAATAAATCTCTTTAAAATTATTTTACAGAGTTTGGCTTCTTTTCTGTTGACAGGTCTGAATGACTTGACTGTTTTCTCCTCTGAGCTAACAGTCCACGTGGGTGATTCGGCTCTGTTGGGATGTGTTTTGCTGAGCACAGAAGAGAAACGCGTGACCAAGGTAGACTGGATGCTCTCATCTGGAGAGCCTGCCAAGGTAATGAGGAGGCAATATCGCCGTGCAGTAGAAGCCCCTGGCCTGTGGTGTCGGGACAGTGGGGAGAGAGAGAACCAGGCATCAGATGCCAAGGCGAGGGTGGTGTTGCAAGAGTCTGGGCTTTGGAGCTTGTCAGAACCGGGCCTCCTCCTGGCTCAGCCACTTGGCTGCCTAATCAGCCGGGCAAGTTACGCAACCTTGCTGAGCTTCAGCTTCCTGATTTGCGAAGAGAAAGGTAATAGTAACGATGATGACGCTTCACTTTCAGGAAGCTGGGGACCTAGGGACATGCACATGAAGTCCCCTTAGTTTCCTTCCTCTATCTCCTGCCCTTTCTAAAGTAGCACAGGTGGGTAAAGGGGATAATTACCAGGGTCTAGACAGAAGAGCTCTCACCTAGGCATAAGAACAATGTCACAATTATCTATTTTTGGGTGGGGAGGAGGACGGGTTTTTCCAGCATTCTACTGCCCCATGTATATATGCTGGAGAATCATCTTTTTCTCCTTTGTGGCTGCTTGAATTGTCAGGATTAGCAGATGCAGCATGGCTGGGGGAGGTTCTTTCATAGAGCTCCTTGGAGTAGAAAACAACAGTAGTCAGCCTCATTAGAGATTCTGTGAAGATACTTGTATGTCAGGATCATTTGTGAAATATGTTGCAAGTGCTTTGTTACTAACAATAAAGTTCCAACATTTGCAAATGGAATATTGTTTTTGTAGTTTAGAGCATATTCCATGTTATCCCTCAAATGCTATTCTCACTCAAATTTTTATTACTATTTATTATTATAAGAGGAATAGGCCCGTGGTGCAAGTAGAAATAAGAATTCCCCAGGACTCCCCCTCCCAGCCTGGAGGCATTTCCTGTTGATCCGCTGCCAGCAGGCCATGCCAGGGGTGGATCGAGCATTTGAATGCCATCTGAGCTGGGGCCATGGCAGAAAACAGGGTGAAAACGAGAGTTGGTTTTCAAAAGCTGTTAGTTTGAAACCCCAGAGTGATCTTCACAGTGGGTATTACATTTAACCTTAAAGTGTCAGAAATAAAAATGTGTGGACCATATTTCTCCATTTGTCTTTGTAGGAAATGAGTCACAGACCTTGTGCAAATGAGAATATTGCCTGGCACATTATTATTATTAACTGAGTACTGAGTATTTTTGATCATGATGATGATGATAACTATGCTGCCTCCATAAAACAGAGCCTTTTGGATCCAGATTCCTAGGTCTGGCACCTCTTTTGATTTTCTCCAATGTCGTGTTGCCCTCCAGGATGAATATGTGCTATACTATTATGCCAACCTTAGCGTGCCTGTGGGGCGCTTCCAGAACCGTGCGTCGTTGGCGGGCAACATCTTGCACCGTGATGGTTCTCTCCTGCTCCAAGATGTGCAAGAGGCCGACGAGGGAAACTACACCTGTGAAATGCGTGTTGAAAGGGAGAGCTCGGTGTTCAAGAAAGCAGTGGTGCTGCATGTGCTGCCAGAGGAGCCAAGAGGTGCAGATGCTTCCTTAGACAGGGGCCGAGGGGCAAGAGATTGGATGTGCAGGAGCAAGGGGGCTGCTTTTGTTAAGCAAATGCCAGCCTTTGGGCTAAGTACTTACCACAAAGCGAGACAATAATTATTTTATTTATTTATTTATTTAGAGATGGAGTCTCACTCTGTTGCCCGGGCTAGAGTGCTGTGGCGTCAGCCTAGCTCACAGGAACCTCAGACTCCTGGGCTCAAGCAATCCTACTGCCTCAGCCTCCCGAGTAGCTGGGACTACAGGCCTGCACCACCATGCCCGGCTAATTTTTTCGATGTATTTTTAGTTGTCCAATTAATTTCTTTCTATTTTTAGTAGAGACGGGGTCTTGCTCTTGCTCAGGCTGGTCTCGAACTCCTGACCTCAAGCGATCCTCCCGCCTTGGCCTCCCAGAGTGCTAAGATTATAGGCGTGAGCCACCACGCCCAGCCTATTTTATTAAATAAAAAGAATAATCACTATTTCATTATTACTTTAAACATCTTTCCTCCTCACGAAAGCCCTGTGCTGTGAAGGATGCACTGTTCTTTCCATTTTACAGATGAGGTAATTGAGGTTTGGAGAAGGTAAGTGACTTGCTTAAGGACACGTATTTATTAAATGGCATAACCAGTACCGGAAGCGTGGCTCCTCTGACGACAAAGTCAATGTTCTTTTTACTATACCCGGATACTCCCATCCGTTGTTCACACTGACGCCGCCTCCATGTTCTGTGCCACATACCTGTGTTAGGTGTTCTGGGGGTTGTGAAAGGAACGAGCAGATCTTTCTAACTTCTTTGCACCTCGTTTTCCCATTTGTGAATGGAGGGTGCGGCGTTGGTAGATGGGTGGTTTAGCACTGTGCTCTGCACAACCCTTAAGCTCCGAGGAACCTCAGGTGGCACAAAGGGTAGGGCAGGGTGGGTAGAAGACTCAGATAGGACCCCAGGCTCCCACCTCCATTGCAACCAAAGTCCTTTTCCTTTTTCCTGTTTAATTCACTGGGCTGTCAGGTAAGATTCTGGTTGAAGAAAGGATTTGTGCTGCTTTACAACAGTTTAAAAGTGAACGTATGAGCTGTGGTGGCCCAAGGCATGGCAGGGCAGGATAGGCTCAAGTTCTTTGCCCTCTTTGAGCATTAGTTGAAGGGAATGCAGCTGAGACTGTAACCAGAAAAATCTCAAGGAAAAGTATTACAAGCAACAGTAGGAGCTGTTGGATCAGGCTCTACAGGAAAGGGTGGAGAGATTCAAACAGTTAGTAGGGAAGTTGGAAATAAAATTCTTCTCTCAGAATCCAGACTATGGAGGTACCAAAGTAGTTCTAGATGACAGTGATCAATTCTTATTTAGAGATGGTGACATTCTTGGGAAGTATGTAGACTGCAATAAATCACTATTGAAATGGCCTCATGTGAAGCCGCCCATTCCACTGAAGTTCTGAAATCTTTCATCATGTAAATAATTTCCATATCTCTCTTTTATAATCAACTAGTGACATCCAAATTAATGACATGCAGTGTCTCTAAAATTTAATTTTGCTGTATTGATATAAGCATTTATAATAAAAATATTATAACTGAAAAAAAAAGTTTTTAAGCCACAGAACTAGATGCATTCGTTTTTTTGTTGTTTTTTTTTTCCCCTGAGACAGAGTCACACTCTATTGCCCAGGCTAGAGCACTATGGCATCAGCCTAGCTTACAGCAACGTCAAATTCCTGGGCTCAAGTGATCCTCCTGTCTCAGCCTCTCGAGTAGCTGGGACTACAGATGTGCACCACCACACCGGGCTAATTTTTTCTGTTTTTAGTAGAGACAGGGTCTCGCTCTTTCTCAGACTGATCTTGAACCCCTAACCTAGAGCGATCCTCCCACCTCGGCCTCCCAGAGTGCTAGGATTACAGGTGTGAGCCATGGCACGCCCTGCCTGGATGCATTCTTTAAGGGTGTGGAATAGAAGGAATGGTCCGTGGCCTCAGCAAAGCTTTCAGTCTAGTTATGGAGCTAGAATCTGGGGCCTCCTCTTCCCAGCTATCTTAGGGCCTCAGCCTCTCAGCTCTATTGCTGAGACCCTCCAGAGCAGCCTGACCTCCTCTTCTATGACACTCCTCACACGCTTGCAGTTGTGTCTTCCCTGCTTGCCTGGAGCTATGTTCTTGTCCCCTGGCCAGCCCTGGCCACAGTGCCTGGCACAGAGTAAGCAATCAATAAACATTTGTCTAATGAATGAAATTCTTGAATCATCATGCTTCACTTGAATCTCTCATCCAAGTACTAACCAGGCCCAACCCTGCTTAGCTTCCAAGATCAGACGAGATCGGGCGCGTTCAGGCTGGTATGGCCGTAGACGCTTCACTTGAATCTGATTTCTAAAAAATGAGTTGTAGAGGGTGGCCTTGGCCCCTCTCTGAATTTTTCCTACTTTTTTTTGTTGCCATTTTTCTCTTAATTCCAAAGCTGTGGTTCTCCAAGAAGAGGAATCAAATCAGATGCCTTTGTTCTCTCAAAGAGTCTCCTTATGGTTCCTTTTTCTGCCTTTGTTGGTGCCTGAACACCTGTCTTTACAAGCATAGCCTTTTCTTGCTTAGAAGTGACACAGAAGAAACCAAAAGGAACCACTTTTAAGAGTTGAAGAATCCATGGAAACAGTCTAGAACAATGTTAGGGGTGAGTAGACATTTCCTCAGTAGCTAGTGAGCAATCTGTATTTATTTTTTTCTTCCAGCCAGAATGGGAATAGATCCTACCCCTGACAATTCTGCCATGTGGCCCAGCGCAAAGTTGTTCAACCTACTTTATGTAGGTAGTCTCCGTCCTTGTGGAAACTCCATTTTTGCAGTTATTTCTCTACAAAGTTTACCCTTCAGTGTATATTCTCCTGTGATTCTACTACTTTAATTCCTTTTTCTTAGTTCTTATTTAAATACTATAGATAAAAATAATATTAACTTCCTATACTTTTGCTCTGGAATCAGCCATCCTTCTGCTTATGTGACATGGTACATTATAGTGAGTGAGAAAATTCAGGCTTTGTTTTCACTCAGGCCTGGGTTTGAATGCTGGCTCTACCTTTTACTGGCCATGTCACTTTGGGCTCTTTCACTTTCTTATTCTGTAAAATGGGAGAGTAGTAGTGCATACCTCAAAATATTGTGATGATTAACAGATATACTGTGGGTAAGGTGTCTAGAACGTGCCTGGTGCCTTGACAGCACTCAGAATGTTCAGTTATTATTATTGCATTTTAAAAATAGAGTTTACTTCTTAATATGCTAGTGGATTTAGAGGGAGTTTCTTTCCTTATTTGTATTCTTTGGAGTAAATTTTTATTACTTTCAAAATAATTCCCTTCATAGAGTTTAGAGTTCATAATATTTTCTTTTGCTTTCCTCCCACTTTGCATCTTTCCTGCTGGGCAGGAAGTTAATGTTCTCCCAGGGAAACAGATTGGGTGAAAGGCCAGCTTATGCACTCTGTTCATTCCCTCATGAGCTTTGCTGCATGCTCTTTTGAAGGAACTCTGTCCAGTTAAGACCTAGGCTTGTGTGTCCCTATACACCGTCCTGCCTTTCCTCTCTTAATCAACTTTAGGATTGATTAGTGCAGAGCATTACTGAGAAGTCAGAACCCTCTTTCTACTTCTTTTCTTTTTCAGGGACCTCTGAGTTATGCATTAGATACACGATGGGTCAGCGGCTTATACATATCGGTAGCAGGAGAGGCTAGGAGTTGGAAAGCCAGAAGCAAGCAAGGGGTCATGTGGGGAGGATGCAGCAGGAGAGGGCAGGACTGGAACAGAAAGAAAAGTCAGGAGAGAGCTGTGTACTGTCTTGGCCTAATTAGCAAAGAGTCCTATGACCTGTACCAAAGCCAGAACTAAGTCTTAAGCAAGTCCTAAGACAATTTGCAAAAGGAATAAAAGAAGTCCAAGAAAGTTACCCATGATTCATTTTTTTCAGTTAGGAGAATTGCTGGGTTATATATAAAAATGAGAGTTTTATAACTTTCCACTTCCTGTTTATGCTAAGCAGATATGGGTATCTAAGTTGATGAACAGAAAGCGGGGGCTTTGAGATTTTTCATACTGCCTTTAGTACAAACATGATGTGGAATTGGGGTTCATGGGAAGAATTCTGGAGAAGAGAAAGAGGAGGGAATTAAAAGGGACCAGTAAATGTTTATTGCAATATGAAGACCTCAGAAACCCTCAGGCTTGGCATGTGTGGGCATTTTGAGGGTATTCTGGACCCTTGGGGATGATGCCATGTTGGTTTGAGTGAGGAGCCTCTGAGTGCTTTGTCCACATGGACTCATCTGGGTCATCTACGGAGGGAATATATGCAGTGTTTGGTGGCAACGGTGATTTTTGCTGCTGAGGGTCTTTGGCTAAATATTATCTTTTATAGAAATTCTTTGACTTCTCTAGATTATACCTTGGGCCTGACTTGATTTTCTCTTTTATCCTCAGAGTTCACAGTCCATGTGGGTGATTCGACTCCAATGGGATGTGTTTTCCAGAGCACAGATGAGAAACAAGTGACCAAGGTAGACTGGATGTTCTCATCGGGAGAGCCTGCCAAGGTAACGTGGAGGAAACATCACTGTGTCGTCGAAGCCCTTGGCTGGTGGTGTCAGGACAGACTGGAGGAAGAATCAGGCATTAGGTGCCATGAGGGGGTGTTGCAAGGGCCTGGGCTTTGGAGCTTGTCAGAACTCAGTTTTCTCCTAGCTCAACCACTTAGCTGGGCAACTTCAGCTTCCTGGTTAGAAATATGACTCTAATAAAGATGATGATTATGATACTTAACTTTTAGATGCTGATATGAGATTGTACCTGTAAAACATTTTGTTCATGACTTGGCCACTGCCTTTTAGTTTCCTTCTTTCTCCCTTTTCTCTTTATAGAGTCCATGAGAGAATGAGGGGCATGATTTTTGTGGCCTAGCCAGGACAGCAATGGGCGAGGCGTAAGAATTCCTATGTGCTATCCGAGTGGGTCAGAAAGGGTGGCGTGATGGTGGAGTCTGGGGAATTATATGCAGTTCCAAGTTCACCCCTAAGAGCTTGTCATGCATTTAAATGTCAGCCATCAAGTGATTCACAGCAGAATATAGGATGAGGGTTGACATTTTGAGGTTTTGAATTTGAATCACGGGAGACAAAAGGTTAGAGGTGAGGTCTCTCCATTTGGGTTTGCATCTGCATCTACAGTACCTTATCTTAAAAGCTGTTTTATTTATTTTTTATGTCTTTTTAGAGATGAGGTTGTGTTGTGTCGCCCAGGTTGGCCTTGAACTCCTGGGCTCAAATGATTCTCCTACCTGAGCTTCCCCAGTAGCTGGGATTGCAGGTGCATGCTGCTGCCACTGCACCTAGCTAAAGCTTTTTTTTTTTTTTAATCTGCATACCTTTATAAAAATTCCAATACTCATTCATTTAACAAGTATTTTTTTAAGCATCTGTGATATGAAGGATGACTCAAAGCCCATATCCTGATAGGGGACTTACAATCAAAATGGAGGGAGATACACAGTAAAATAATAAAGAAATAAACACACAATACGTCAGGTAATAGAGCTGTGGAGAACAACAAGCAGGGCTTGTGGTTGTTATTTTATATAGGTGGTCAGGGAGGCCTCGCTGAGAAGGTGACGCTGATCAGAGGTGTGAAGGGAGTTAGGGGGTGAACCTGTGTATGTCTCGGGGGAAGAGTGTTCCATTCATAGGGAGTAGCAGGTGCAAAGGTCCTTAGGCCAGTATTTAAGGAGCAGCAAGGAGGTTGGTGTGGCTGGAGGGAAGTGACCCAAGTAGTGAGAGAAGAGCAAATAGAAGATACAATGGAGTCAGAGAGGAAAAGGAGCACGGGATGGATCAGTAGGGCCTTGTATTTTTAGTAGAAATGAGGGGGCATTGAAGGGTTTTGAGCGAGGAGTAACATGATGTAAGTGACATCTTTAAAGGCTCATCAGCTGAGATCAGGCTGTGGCAGAGAGAAGGCAGGAGACAAGTCAGGAAGCTGTTGCAGGGACCCAGGTGTGAGATGAGGTGGCTCAGACAAGAATGCTGACAGTGGAGGAAGGAGAGGTGGCTGGATTTGGGACACATTTCGAAAGTAGAGGTGATAGGATCTGCTGAGGGGTTAGATGTGAGTTGTTCAAGAGAGGGAGGAATTAAGGATGTCTTGGCATTGCCATTTCCCAAAATGGGGCGGACGGGAGAGAACTGGTCTGGGGGAGAAATGAGTTCAGTTTTAGACATGTTTCAGGTGCCTGTGGAAATCCAACTGGAAATGTCATAAAAAGTAAAAGTGTACTTTTTCTTTTTTTTACTGGAGAAGGGCAAAAAGTGAAAGCCCCTCATTTCCACTTTTCATTCCTCTCTCCAGATGGAACAATTGTTCATGGCTTGGTGATGTCCTTCACAAGTACACAAGCATGCACACACACATGTGTGGTGACCATGTGTCACCTAACGCTTTCTGTGACACCTTTCCTGTCTTCACACAACAGGCCCTTGTGCATTCTGAGATCTCCCCTCCTCCCTCTCTTCCCTGCTCCCCCGGCCAGTCATCACCATCGCATACCTTTTGCCTTTCCCTTCTAGGAGGAGGTAGTGTTACGCTATCACCCCAAACTCAAGATACCTGTGGGGTCCCCCCAGAACTGGGGCAACTTCCAGAACCAAGGCCGCTTCCAGAACCGTGTAAACCTGCTGGGGGACATCTCCCGCAATGACGGTTCCATCATGCTTCAAGGAGTGAAGGAGTCTGACGGGGGAACCTACACCTGTAGCATCCACCTGGGGAACCTGGTGTTCAAGAAAACTGTTGTGCTGCATGTGATTCCGGAAGGGCATCAAAGTATGTACATTTGGTTGGGGAGGGCTGAGGGACCTTCTAGCTGGTAAGCAGGGGCAGGACTAGAGTGAGGCCAGAGACGCTTCTAGGATGCAGAACGGAAGGGGGCATCACTCAGATGCACAACCATGAGAGTGATGCCTGCTTATATTTGGCTCTGTAGGTGCCTTGCCTGCCTCCCTAGTTCTGGCCCTGCTGCTAGGCCAAGGGAAAGGGAGCTAATATTTAGTGAACACCATCCCTCTGCCAGATGCCACTCATTGCCAGTGTAGTCAACTGATGTGAAGATACAGGAGCTCAGAGATGGACTGGAGTTGATATCCAAAGTCATTTTACTTGGCATTAAGGGAGACACTGTATGCTCTATAGTGGAGGGGAAAACGATCCCAGTTAGAGACAGCAAGGAAAAGAGAAAACTGGAAGGTACCAGAACCAAAAATGGAGGGGTTTTCTGGCCAAAGGTTCTGTATTCTGGCAAACAGTGTGCATCAAGGCTAGTAGCATGTGGGAGAATAAAGACTCAACTGTGTTGACACAGAGAGGTTGGTAAGTGAGGGGTTAAAGTTAAACCACAACCCAGTTAGCAGTCAGGATGTGGCCTGTTTTGACTTTGCCTCTTGCTAGGGCCTTCAGGGGTTGGCTGTGCTTGGCTGGGGGCCGGGGAAATGGGAGTGAGGACATACTTCAGTCCCCCAGGCCAGAGACTGAAGTCTATGGAGGCACCTTCTCGTTAATAGCAGACGGAAGCAGGACACGTGGATTTCTTAAAGAACCGTCATCTCTGTGTGTGCTTTACTCTCAGGAATCCTCCCCTCACTTCACAGAGAAAATACTCCACCCGCAAACATATCCACACCTTCCCCATCCCTACCTCTGTCCCTTCTGCCCTGGGCTTATCTGGCCCCTGTGCTCAGGTGGCATCGTTCTCAGGAACCTCGCAACATGGCTCTTGAAGCTCTCACTTTCTGTTGGTTCTGTTATTCGGCATATACATTTACCCAGTTCTTCCTCTTACCTATGCCCTTCCTTACTTCACCTCTCATCCTATATCTTTCTTTTCCTTAAAACAGTTTTCCTGAGATACAATTCACATACCATACAATTTACCCACTTAAGATGTACAAGTCAATGGTTTTTAGTATATTCACAGTGTACAGCCATCACCACAACTGGGTATGTATTTCTTTCTCAACAAAGCCAGATAGCTTATGCTTGGTGTCTTATAGTCTCTCTCCTGTTAACTCCCCAGTGTTCTGCTTTCTGGCTCCTTCTTCTACCTCTGTACTTGCCTGGATCACCAGTGGCACTCTAATTACCATCCTCGGGCTTCTCCACCTCGGCAGTAGTGGACACCGTATATGCATTCTGTGTTGGGCACAATTATATGTGTGTGTGAGTGAACCCCACCCCAATTTTCCATAAATCCTCCAAATACAGTGTGTCCAAACCTACCCCGCTCACCTCTCCCCAGCCCATCTCCCCAGTGCCAGTGCACCATTCTGTACACCGTTGTCTAACTGGATGCCTGGGGGTGGATTTGACTCTTCCCTTTCTGGTGACCCCTAATCTAACAGGTCAACAAGCCCTTCATTCCTGCTACTCACTCTCAAAGCTGTCTTCCTTCTAGTCCACTGCCCCTACCTTGGTTCTGGCTGTCTTCATCTCTGTCCTGGACTGTAGGCCTCTAACAAATCTCTGCCTTTATTCTCAGCCACTGCCCCTCGTTCTTCCTGCCATTCATCATGGCTCTTGGTGCCATCTTTCTAAATCACAAATCAGAACTTTCTGTTCTGCGGCTTATAATCTTTCAATGGTTTTCCCCTTGCCTACAGAGAGAAAACCAAACTCTTGGTTGAGATAATCAAGGTCCTTTCTAACTTGGATCCTGTCGTCTCTTCAGCCTAATTGCCCACCATACCCACAGACGCAACCTTTGTGCCAGACCCACTGAACTATTTCTAGTTCCTAAGAGCACCACCCGTCAGGCCTCCAGTCCTTGTTCATAACATCCGCTCTGTCGTTCTCCATATTGTCTGCCCAAAAACCTGTATGTTCCCTTTAAGATTCAGGTTAATCTTTAAAACCTTTGCTGGCAAATTCTCATCTTCTGCTCCATGTAAAATTGGGCCCCCTTTTCTCTGTCCCCTCTGTGCCCCATACAGACTTCTGTCATACCTATGGCAGCCTGTGGTTTTCTGTTTACATGTTTGTCTCCCTCCCTGGAGGCAGGGACCAGACATCATTCATCTTTGAATCCTCTGTGCCGAGTGCTGTCCGCCACTGAGGAGGTGTTCGATATATATATTTAGAATGAACAGAGGAGATGAGTAAAGGGTACCATATGGGCAGAAGTGCCTCTGAAGGCTTTACTTGGTATCATGACTGTGGGGCTGAGAGTTGTAGCACATGTTCTTTTGAATACAATCACTTGCCTATAGAAAGATCAGCAACCTCTAAGATGCCTGTTATTTCTAGGTCATTTGGTAAACCAAATTTGAAAACAGAATTGTTGATGTAAAAGGAGACTCTAGTATAGATGAAGTGCTAGCCTCGTCTCCCATCCACCTTACTCTACATTTTGGGGTAAGCAAGGGAGTCAGACTTTTGGTTCTCAAACTAATGGAGACAGTGTCCCCACTGTCCTGCTACAAGGTGGAGCCTGGCCTTCTGACCTGGCTGCTGCTACTTGGTGTAGAATTGATGGGGCTCCCAGCTCTTTTCTGGGGTATTGAGACCCTCTTGTTGCTTTTCTCCTTTCCCAAGCAATGGTGACCCCAGCAGCCCTGGGGCCTGTGGTTCTGGGTGGTGATCACATGGTGATCATCGTTGGGATCTTCTGCGGCACCATCCTGCTGCTGTCTGTTTTGATCCTGATCGTGAAGAGGACCCATGGGAATAAGAGGTACAGGGCTGCCCTTGACCCTTGAGTTGGGAGGCTGGGGGTGCAGGGCTGCCTCTAACACTAAGTGGAAGAGAGTATAGGGTCCTAACTGTGCCATCCTCACAGAAGGGGTATTTTTAAATGGAATCATCTGTGGTTGTCACCTTAGATGTCATTGTATAGTAACCCCACCCTCTTTGCTTACTGTGCCCCTGAAAATACTTAGACGTTCCTCCACCAACTTCATTCACTTTGATGTTATGCAAAGATTACAAACTCCCTTACAAGTGGGGCTATATGTAGAACATAATTAAGAGTATAAATCTTATGCAAGAACTATCATGGTACCATTCATTGTCTGAGAGAAATGATGTTTGAATTATCCACACTGTATGTTTCACATAGAGGCTAAGATCTTGAGTGTTGCCAGTGGTTTGATTTAAAGCACCACATTCCAATTATGAGAGGCTATTTTTGAATGGATGCCCTCACGTTCTAAATGAATTATTGCTCAAATGTGTTTTTAAAGGCCTGAATTTCATCAGTAGTTCTCCCAGGGTCTTGGAGACACCCAGATGCTCTGACATGGACACTAGTATTTCACTGGCTGTTGGCAGATCCTTGTCCCTCAGTTGACCCAGCTGTCGATAACATATGCCGGTAGGGCAGATTGACCCTCTTGTTGAAATGTGTCAGTGGGAAAGGAACTCCATGAAATAATGCTGACCTTTGAGTATCCTGATGTGCTGTGCTCTCCGATTTGGTTTTGAACTTGGTTGGCCTCTCTGAGGGATCTTTGTTCTGGGCATGCTGAGAGCCCTGAATGGAGAGCTGGAAAACTTGGTTCCATTATCAGCTTACTTGCCCTCTCTGGGCCTCAGTTTCCCTCAAAAGAAATGGCTGCATTTCCATGTCTAGTAGGTTATTCTAAAGAAATAATCAGATGAATACACTGAGATTTGTGCATAAACATGGTCACTGCAGCTTCGCTTATAATTAAAAATTGGAATCATCCTCAGTGCTTGTCAGAAAGGCAGTGATTCAGTGAATCAGTGTTTCACTCAATGAAACACAACCTGTATATACACAACCCTGTATATAATGACATGGAAAGATAGCCAAGGGGTAATAATATAGAATATGCAGTATGATCTCATTTTTATAAAAGAGAAAATAATATAGTGCTCACTTCAGCAACATAGATACTAAATATATTTCATGTGAGTTTACTTATGCTTGCATTGAGAGAGGATTGGAAGGATAATTCTAAAATACTAAGAGTGGTATTTGAGATAAAGGAGAAGGTGGATCCCAGGAGGTGAGGGGTTTACCGGGAGCTTCAACTTCCAACATTTCTGTGTTATCTAAATTATTTTACAATGAGAATATACAACTTTATAATCAGAAAATATGGGGAAAAAATGCTTGTAATCCTAGCTCTCTGGGAGGCCGAGGCGGGCAGATCGCTAGAGCTCAGGAGTTCGAAACCAGCCTGAGCAAGAGCGAGACCCCATC
>VBSM01001265.1:73448494-73459924 GCA_008086735.1 Cheirogaleus medius | reverse complement strand
CAAAAGGTGGCATATGTTGAAGGCAAACGGACAAGAGATCAAAGGCCAACAGCCCCAGACAGGGAAGGGGCCAGACTCCCAGTGTGGGGGGAGGTGTTTGTGGGGATAACTCTGCTTGGCCTCCAGGAGAGGCCAGGAGCCCTTTGGACTGGGGTTCTGCTGAGCCTCTGCTGCCCCCTGCTGGTTCGGCTGTATCTCCCTCATCCTCGTAAATGCTGCTCTACTCGTTCACTTAAAATGACGTCTCCCTTTATGGACTGAAGGTTGTTAGAGCGGTAACAGAGAACTTGAAGCTGTTTTTCAGCCTAAACTATCTCCAGAATGGCTTCTTGTTCTTCACTAGGAGAGATGCACTTCTCAGGTTTCAAGGTGAGCCAGGTAGCCCTGGCTGTAGGAGTTTGGAGAGAACAGTTCCTTTTCTGGGATCACTCTTCACAAAGCTAGGTAGGGGTCTCAGGTAGGCACCCTTGAATAAGCAGAGCTGACTGGTTAATTCCATATGCTTTTCACGCCTTGCAGGTCAGTATATTCTACAACCTCGCTGAATAGCCTGGAGAACGCGAAGAAGGCTAATCCAGAGGTAGGTGACAACTCTGCAGTCTTGCTGCTGTGCCCTGTGCGGGGGAGGTGGACACATACCCCAGCACCAAACACTCAGTAGATGCAGGCCTGGGCTGTCAGCATTCCCTGGGAACTGTGTCTTCCTCAAAGTACGTCTCAGCTCGTAGGCCAGTGCCGGGCGCAGAACAGGGACCCAGGAAAGCTTTACCACTAAAATGAGAGCCTCGGAGGAGTAGAGGGGTGGGAACGGGTGGGGCCAGACCAACCTTGGGCAGCGGGTCCTGGTAGTCGGCTGCGGAAAGAGCACTGGACTTGGAGTCACAAAGCTTGGCCACCTCCCTGAGCCTCGCCAGCAAAATGAGGGTAAGGACAAGCACATTTGCCCAGCCTGCCTCACGGGGTTGTTGTAAGGCTCTAATAAAATGATAATATGTGAATGCTTTGTTATCTATGAGGCACTGTGAGGCACAAAGAATCATGCTACATTCAGGAGTTAAGAAGTTAATGGTTAAGGTTAAATATTCAGGGACTTTACTAGTGACTGAGAAATGGATTAATTTCCTTTAACTCCTATTCCCTTTTCTTTTTTTTAAGTTTTTAAAACTCCTCTGTGACTATTTCCCTATCTTTTGGGCTATGTTTGTCTCAAGAGTAGGATTTTCTCCCAACATGGCGTGGGGACCTCCAGAAGCCTGAGAATTTGGCACTGAATAATATTAGTTTCCCAAAGAGTGACAGGACCATGAATCACAAAGTGCTACTGACCTCAGAGATGCCAGGTTCAGTGAGGGCTGGCCCCGACATGTAAACCCTCTGAGGGGGATGATGATAATTAGCTGCTGATTAATGCCATCCTGCCATGCCTCCAATTAGAAGGAAATAACCACAGAATACAAGTAATTTAGCAAGATAAGGATTTCCTGCTGCTACCTAAACACTCATCTAAACAAAGATATTTGGCTTTTGAAGCCCCCGAGTTTGATTCTTAAAATAGTGCTCTTTGCTGATGGTTAATTTTCAAGATGACTGAAGGCTGAATTATCTTTGTTGATGATAATTCTGTAGCTTTCAGTAACCCTCTGAATGTACCAGTTTTGGTGGTTGATGCCCAGTGAATAGGAGCCTTTTCTCTGGTGTGTAAGATTCACTTGGTTTTTAGGAACTTTTGTACCATTTTTTCCCCTCTAGAAACACATTTATACCTCGATAACTACACGGGAGGTGATCGAGGAAGAAGACCCAAGTGGAAAATCAGAGGCCACCTACATGACCATGGTGAGGATGATTCTGGCCCCAGCTGAGCCAGGTGTCTCTAGAGGTGGAGGAAGGAGGTGGAAGGGACATGGCAAAGTCGTTGGTAGTGGATGTGGCCAGGCCACCTGGGGAGGTGGCTGAGGGCAGAGATCTTTCTAAGTAGTAGGAAAGTCTGAGAAACTGAAGCTCTGCTGGAGAGAAGAGTACTTTTCTCAAACTTGTTGCCTTCATACCCAATCTTGAGGATTAAAGGTCATCTGCAGAGATTATTGATTTTAATGGTGAAAGAGGTGAAGAGTGGCCTTCGCCACGGAGAGGAAGAACACCTCTGCCTCACCAGTTCAGCCCTGATTAAACAAAACCTAATTCAGAGAGTACGATGAGATCCTGGGGCAAGTGTTGTGTTGCCAGGGATTGTTTTCCCTCCTGTCAAAAGGTCAAAGTAAAGTTCTTTCCAATTCTTAGATTTTTTAGAATCTGTGACTTTTTTTTTTTGAGACAGAGTCTCACTCTGTTGCCCGGGCTAGAGTGCTGTGGCATCAGCCTAGCTCACAGCAACCTCAGACTCCTGGGCTCAAGCAATCCTTCTGCCTCAGCTTCCCAAGTAGCTGGGACTTACAGGCATGTGCCACCATGCCCAGCTAATTTTTTTCCTATATATTTTTAGTTGGCCAATTAATTTCTTTCTATTTTTAGTAGAGACGGGGTCTCGCTCTTGCTCAGGCTGGTCTCGAACTCCTGGGCTCAAATGATCCACCCGCCTCGGCCTCCCAGAGTGCTAGGATTACAGGCGTGAGCCATCTCGCCTGGCCTAGAATCTGTGACTTTTTATACCCTCATATAATCTAACTGCCAGGCAGGGCTCATGCTGGATTTCATACCATAATAGGGAGTCTGATTCCTACTTTCACTTTGTTCCGACTTCTGTAGCTCCCCAGGGAAGTACAGCACCTTGCAGCCGTGCAGTGAGTAGGGGTAGGGACAAAAGGAGTGAGCTGGCAATGAGCTCGATGCTATTTGTAGACTAATTATAGGCACCCAGCCCACTAAGGAGCAGTGTTCTGCTGGGTTCAGGAAGGCTGCCTCCTCTACTTGGGGAATGATGGGCTGTGTTTGTTCCCCTCGCACCAGCAGCACCAGCATGACTGGTGAACACGGGGAACACATGACTCCCAGCTGATTGCAGCTGAGAAAGGTCTGCCAGGGAGGTGTGAGCTCAGAGACCTGGCCTGGAGCCACCAAGTGAAACATGAGCTCCACTCTGAAGTTGCATTTGAATAGAGTCATTTTCCCCCCTGCATCCTTCTCTCATCATTGCCATGTGATGCTGCAGTCACCTGCTAGGCCTCATCCTGGCTTCTAGAAACCTGCTGATACAGCTGCCTGTGGCTACTGCTGAGTGTGTCACCAGGCAGGGTGACACTGTTTACAGAAAGTCTCTGAGGTAGATATGACATAGGAGTGACACTTGTCTTCCCAGCTACCTTTCCTGGGTTCAGTGCTAGGAGCTTGCGGTTTAGACACAGTGGGAAACAATATCTCTGTCCTCTTGAACTGGATCCAATAGAGTGAGTGTGGTAAGAGGTCCAGGCCACAAACTCAAAGGCCTTCAGGGGCTGGCCAGATTATTTTACAACATTCTGTGCCAAGTTAAATAAGCCTATGGGTGAATTCGAGACTGCAGGCTGCTTGAGACTTCAGGTATAGAGGTGTTCTCTGGTAGGGAGCAGGGGTAACAAAGGACCTTTCATCTTTTTTGTGCTTGAATTGATTGAATAAATGTAATAATAAATTACATAAATGTAGCGAGCACCTTGCTGTTTCTCCTTTCTGAGGCTGTACACACAATGGCTAAGATCACAAGCTTTGCAGTTGGGCAGACCTGGGTCCAAATCCCGAGTCTGTGACTTAGCAACTAGAGGGTCTTGGGCAGGCTCTCTGAGCCTCAGTTTCTTTATCTTTAAAATGGGAATAATAATACCTGCAAATGAGACAGTGCATGTGAAATTCAGAACTGGGCCAGGCTCATGAACAGAGCTCAGTGAATGGCGCTGCTGTTACCACTGCACTGCTTCTTACAAGTGTGCTTTGTTTCTTTCTCCTCTTCCCCCACAGCACCCAGTTGGGCATTATCGGAGGTCAGATCCGAACAACCCACTTGAAAATATGTCAGCTGGGGGAGTGCCAAAAACAGAGCAAGCATTTTGAGAAGAAAGGAGAGTTCCCTTCACCGTAGTAGTAACAGAGACCCTCTCCTCTGAGTGTCCTGAGCTGCTCTGCCCGTTATTCTAGACTCTCTGCCCTCCCAGCTGTCCTCCTGTCTCCTTGCTTGGTCAGAGGGCTGAAGATGGAGAGTTCGGAGCCTGCAGGAAGACTGGACGGCTCTGGAGGAACAGGCCCTGATGAGGGGAGGGGAACACAGACGTGGCCCCTCTGGAATGGGACACTAGCCTGGGGGAACCTGGCTGAGCTGCTGCGGTGGCCTCAAGCACTCCATCGGATCAGACCCTCTGTGCAGGTGGTGTTCGTTGTGGATGCATTATTGGAAGAATCACAGATGTAGAAACCAATCCAAACAATTCCTTCGGTACATTATCTCTAAATAAATGTGATTTGTGGAAATTTTTATGCCCATTTTTATGCCCTGGCTGAGGGGCAAATGGAGTCCTGGTGAGGAATTTGCAGTCAGGAACTTCTGGAACAACTGAAGTTCTTGGAGGAAAGCCGCACAGTGACTCGATACACTAGAGGCTGGTTTGGGTCCTGGGAAAGGTCCGGGGGTGGGTGAATGGGTTGGAAGTGAGGTGTGAATATGGCTCTGGGATTTAACCTGGTGGCCCTTCATTCCTGCTGGGGGTTGGCATCGCTGGTGGCCCCTTGCTGGGCCTCCCCACAGGCCTCCTGATTTGGAATTTCTAGGTGGAGGTTAGGCATCTGTTTTTTCAAAAGTGGTGTTCATGGGTTGTCAGAGTGGACAGCCACTGATTTAGTTCTTGGTCTGAAATGTGAGGTTCCTATACTTTTGGTTACTATTTTCAGATTTGATAAGGTTAGTCTTAAGATTTTTCTGGTTCTAAATGACTTCTAGCCTCCAGAGATCAGCCTGGACTCTGCGCCAGCCACTTTTCCTTGACTGCTACAGCTCTCTCTCATCTTCTGCAGCCCTGTCTTCCCACTTAGCCATTCGGGGCCACATGGAAAATAGGTCTTTTCTGGTTCTCTGATTTCTTATCCAGTCTCAAGTGGGGCTACATTTTTGAACAATTCCCTTAGCTCTCCAGACATCAGGAACCTCTCATAACACACCCATTATGAACTTTTTCTCTTTTACCAACTCTTCTGGTCTAGCCATGGGTAAGAGTCTTGAAATACTTCCTTCTCACCTGTTCACTTTAAATGAGGAGTATGTGTCTTGAAGGCAGTATCCTGTCTAAGACACACCAGGGACACATACTGGTGTGATAAGTAGAGGGGGGAGGAGGGCTCTTTCATATCCTAAATGTTCATGGAGAGGAAGTGGTTTCATTTCTGGGCTATTAAGTAACATTCTCTCCTGGATAAGGGGCGCTGCCTTTCTACTTCCTCAAATATATACATTGGAGGATGGCCTTCAGGGTACAGAGTTAAGTGGATGGATGGTGATTTCACATCTATTCTTCTGGGTCTAAGAAATTAAGTGGGATAAGAGCTGGAGAGTGGGCTAGACAGCTTACCCTCATGATCCTCAGAAGGCACTGTGGCCATGGAAATATAGGTATGCACAAATTTGAACTTGATTCCTTCAGTGTTGAGTTCCCATTCTGGGTTCAGCAGTTGTGACTAAGGAGGGGGAGGAGGAAGCCTGCCTCTCTGTTCCAACCCTACCTCCCCACAAACCTTCCCTTACACACAGGCGTGAAGTCAAGGTTGAGGGTGCACAGCTGTTAAATACCAGCTGTGGCTAAAGGCAGAACAGCCCTGCAGGGGACCATGAAAAAGACCTGCCTGCCGTCTCACACCCTCGTTCTGGAGGTGGTTGTCTATGAAATCCAGGAGCGTGGAGGTGTATGGTGCAGGGAATGGGCTTCAAGGTCAAACAGGCCTGGTTCAAATCCTGGCTCTGCCTCTTACTCTTCACTAGTGCAGTTTACTTAAATTCTTTGAGGCTCTTTCCCCTATATATAAGATGGAGATTTATAGGATTTTTTTGCAAGGACTAAATGAGACAGTTTGAGGAATAGTGCCTGGTCTGAGCCCTCCATCCCTTTCCAATGTGTTTTCCCCAGTTGGATTTATCGTCTCAGCTCTTAGCACTGCCACTCAGGAACTGGTTCTTTTATCTTCTGTTTAATGCTAGCCTGTTTGTGCTATTCAATCTTAATAACACAATTAGGCAGTAGGGGTGACAATATCTTCTGGTGATTCAGTCCCCATCTCTTGTTAATTTTGACTTCTATGGGCAGGAAGCCCTTTACCAAAATACCTAAGTCCCTCTTCCCATCCAAAGAGAGAGGGAGTTAGGGAGCTGAGCTTAGACAAGGGCTTTGCAGAGCTCTGAGGGGTGAGAAAGCTGCTGGAGATTCTTGTAGTAGACCCTTTAGCAAGCAGTTTTGGTACTTGCATTTGCAATATTTTAGGTCTCTTGAAAACCAGATGCTCTCATATTTGAAGGTTTCCAGAAGTGCACAGGCCTTTGCCAACAGAAAGCAGCCCCAAGGGTGGAGGGAGTGGAGCTGCCCATGAATAATGGAGAATCTAGTAGCTTCCAAATTTGTCTATTGGAACTGAAAACAATTTAGCCTGTCCACTGGGGACCAGTAGAAGATGAGTCCCCTTTAATTTAGGGTGCAGCCTTCTGCCAGCTCTTCAGTCATTTGTTCCTTATTGCCACTCCATTTGTACCCTCCTTGACTAGTGAGTGTGCTCACACGTTTACGTTGGTGATTGGCAATTTTCTTTCATAAGACAGTAGCTGTGTGTGTGCGTGTGTGACAGGTCATTATTAGCTCACTGAGAGCTGAAGAGCTTTGGTTGTAAGTTTTATTTCAACACAGACCAGTTATCTTCTTACTAAGCACAAACAAAGTTTCTCAGGACCACTGACCTTCTGTTCTGGCCAGCTGGTTTGCAGATGTGATCTGGTTTTCTTCAAGGGCGGTCAGACAACCCATTACCACTTCTGTAAAACTCAACCCTCAAAACATCTCTTCTTCATCAAAAAATAAGGGAACTTAGAGTTTTCTCAGAGAGCTAAGACATTTCCTCTTTTATAGATGGTGAGAGCAATAGTGACTTACCTGTCCTAGAACTTCCAACTTTCTGAACTCTGTGTCATATGTTCATGGCCTTCTGTTTGCTGTTGCTATCTTGTCTGCCCATCCATACTTCCCCTTTTCTTTTTTTTTCATGACAGCAACACTCCATATATTTTTGTCTTTCCTGCTTTGGAGCCTTTGCTCTTGGTGCATTCTTGCCTGGGATGCCCTTTCCCTTCTTACCTGCCCAGTTGACATTCCTTGAAGGCCCTTCTTGAGTAGTCCCTCCTGGGTAAGCTCCTATTTCTCACATCTTCCTAGATGTCTCTACACTTGATCAGATTTTATCTTCCATTGCTCTCTAATTATTTTATGGGTATGATGCTTTATTTTCTCTTAGAGATCTTAAGCTCTTAGAAATCCTGCTTTAGGCCTTTTCTGTAATCCTTGTAGCATCTGACCCATGTGAGTCAATTTCTTGTTGAATGAAATTCCCAGGGAGTGGAGTGGAACAGTATGCACAGGTAGCTGCTGGGCCTGGCTCCCTGTCCCAGTTCTTGGCTGGGGAAGGTCAGGCTGATGGAATTTCTGCCCTTTCCCTGGATGTGAAATAGACATTCATTCAGTCTCATGTGCTCAGGACCAGTAGAGGCCCAGCGCATGTTCAGAAGAATAAGATCCAATCTCTGTCCTTAGAGAGTTACAGTTTAGTTGGGGAGATCAGGTGTGTAAATAATGACAATACTCTCTGACTCTGTTAGCACAGACCCAAGCAATACTGGGTGCACCTTTGTTCCCATACCTCCTGTGGGTGGGATTGTGCTCATCACGCTGTATTGTGAGTTTATACCTTTATCTCCCTATCTAGAATGTGAGCTCTCAGTGAGTTAGGTGTATCTCATTTATTTCTGGGTCTCTAGTTTCTAGCCCAGTGTCTAGCACGTAGGGGCTACTAAACAGATATTTGAGTTTGTTGGAGGAGAGACTTGACTGATAAATGAGTGAATGTTCCCAGGGTTGCAGGTGCACAGAGACAAGAGGCATTTAGATCAGGAGTAGGTGACTTTGGAGCAGACTTTTGAAGAAAGACTATGAGCTTGCTGAGCAGGCCAGAGAGGAAGGGCCTTCCTAGAAAAGGAAACTGCAGAGGCAAAGCCACAGAGATGTGAAGCTGCACGTGAGGTCAGAGAAACCTCACCTGGTACGGAATGGCTTGAAAAGGGCAGAGCAGAGAGGTGAGTGACCTGAATCCCTGCCTTGCAATCCATGAGCAGGCTGCTGTGTGCTCTGCTGACCACACCCCTCTCCCTGAGTCCTTAAATCTGGCTTCTGTTGCCCCTTGCTCATGTATGCAAAAACCTCTTAATATTGGCTGAAGGCAGTGCTTCTCAAACTTTAATTGCTCAAGAATCACATGAAGATCTTGTTAAAAATGCAAATTCTGATTCCTTCCAACAGGGGTGGGGCCTGCGACTGTAATTCCTACCAGCTCCCAGGTGACACCTACGATGCTGGTCTGGGGACCACAATTTGAGAAGTGAGGCTCTAAAAGGCAAATAACTGTAACTAGGGAGGCTCTCTATAGCCTCAACTAAGCATTCCAAAGGCAAAAGGAAACTACCTTCCGTTGGGTTATCCGGAACACGGCTTCTCCCAGTGGCACACATAGGTAACTGAGTGTTGTCTAATAAAATCTTCAGTGATCAGTGGCACTGGGCAGAAATGCCAAAACCATAGGGCTTCACTCCCCAAAAAGCCCAGCTTTGATATTGGTGTCTTCATTCTGCAAAACACCTCTGAGTTTCTGCTTCCCAGGCTTTTGTTGGCTCCTGGGGAAGGCTTACTCTTTCAGAGCAAATGGGCATCTGGAGGCCCAAGTGGGTTATGGGGAGGTTTCAGGGTGGCTCTCCCCTTGTCTCCTCCCCACCTCCCCATCCCGCCTCACCCTGCCAGGGCCCTAGCCTTGACCTGGCTCCTCCTGACTCTTGCTTCTGAGGGCTGAATTGGACAAAGGCTGTTCTAAGTCAGGATACCTAGTTTCTCTTAGCTGAATTCTGGATAGAAGTGGAACTTCTGGATCCATTTCTTTACTCAGATGCCTCTAAAATAGAAGCTTCTGGATCCAGTATGAGACCAAGTGAGAAAAGTAGGCAGCTTCCTTCAGTTTCTGGGCCTCATAGGCACCCTCAGCTGCATTAAGAAAAAAGGAGGAGGCCGGCTACGTCAAACCAAAAATCCCTGGCAACAGGCCTGGGCTGACATGTGTCTGCCGCAGCATGGATGGCTGTGCGGCAGCCTGGGACTTGGCAGCAGGGCTGGAGCGGAGCTGAGGCCTGGCTTGTGCTAGTCTATCCCTCTGGGCACACCTATGAGCTGCTGACAGTGGAGGAGGCCTCAGAGCCCCAGGGCGGTAGGGACAGGGGCCTGGGAGTGGCCACGGAAGGACACTTTTCTCTCCAGGCAGCCCCTCTCCTTCCCTGCAATTCCATCCTGTGGGCTGTGTGCTCTCTGGCTCTCTGGATAAGCCAGCCGGAGCCAAACCCTAGCAATGTGATAGAGGCACTGGGGGACAGAGTCTGCATGACCTGGGCATGGATGACCACAGAGACTCTTAGACTATCCACTCCCTGCCTTCTGGCTACTCTACCTGGAAGCTCTGGCCCCTCTGCTCTTCCCCAGCCTAGAGCAGCTTCAGAGGCCTCAGCTAGAGTTCACTCCACTCACGGTGTCTACTTTCCCCCATTCCCTCTCTACATTCCCTAATTCATTCAGGCATGCCCCATGCAGTCATTCACTGCCTGTTTATGGGGTGTCTGCTCTGAGCAGGCACTGTGCTGGACTCCCGTCTTGTTCCTGCCCATTAGCACCTTCTTTTATGTCATCCCAGAAGCTGATGGCTTTACCTGTCTAGCTAATCTCCTCTTCCCAGTGCCTCTCTAAATGATCTGAGGGTAGGTAGGCTCCATGTCTCCTTCCCTCGGTGGTAAGCAACATGGAATACTGGAGACACTCAGGGTTTCATGAAGACCTGGGTTTGAATCCTGATGCTGACTCTGCCCTTAGCTACCATATATAAACTTGGGTGGATTGAGCTCTAAGGGCCTCTGTTTCCTCATCTGCAATTAAAAAAAGAAAGAAAGAAAGAAAGAAAGAAAAATCACTTATCCCAGGATTAAGATTAAATTGAGATATCACATGTAAAGTACTTGGCACAGAGTTAATGCTCAGAAATATTAGTTGCTCCTTCTTTGGTGCATAAATGGCCTTTTACCAGTGCATGTGATTGCTGCAAGAGAACTAGAGGATGGGGTCACCTTCTCTGCTTAGGGGTACCTTGGTCCTCTACCTCCAAGTTCTCCTGCTTGTGACATTAGCTGATTTTTTCTTCCTTCTTCAAAAGGAAAAGTTTCAAACAATAGAAGAGAGAACTGTATGATGAACCCTTTATACTCATCAATTAGTTTCAACAATCAACACTGATGTCTAGTGCTGTGTCATCTAAGTCTCCTACCTCTTTTTTTCCTTAAATATTTTAATACCAATTTCAGTCCTTATATCATTTAACCTATAAACAGACTCTAGTGTATATCTTTAACAGATAAAGATGTTAAAGAACACAATTACAATATTTTTATGACACATGACAAAATTAATAATTATTCATTAATTCAATCTAATATCCAATCCATATTTAACTTTTCCCCAATTTTCTCAAAAATATCTTTTTCCTGTGGATTGGTTTGAATCAGGATTCTCCCAAGGTTCACCTTACGTTATGTTGGATTGTAAGATCTCTTTGGTGTTTTTACACCAGCTTGTTTTGACATGTTCTGTTTTCAGCGGAAATGCTAGAATGAGGAAGTCATCACTTCCCAAAAGTCTCTCCAACTCACTCCCCTGAATCCTTTCCAAATAACACAAAAACAAGCATCTTTTTTTTTTGGGGGGGGTGCTTTTTGCAGGTATCTTTAAATGACAATAAGAGTTCTTCCCTTACAGCAGCTTTGAAATAAATGGATTCCTCTGATAGCTTTGCAAATTCAACAATCATCCAAGTGTAGTAGGAAGGCAAGATTTGCTTTAGAGGGTAAAAATTTCTGGGGATTTTGTTCTTTTCAGAAAGACTTTTTTTATGCCCTCCCACCTGCTTTTTGAAATCTACCAACCACAATGTTTACTCCATTCCCCCTTTTCTCTCACTCTCCCTCTCTCTCCCTCCCTTATACAACTCCCTCTCTCTCTCTCTGCTTTTAGCCGCTACATATAAGCCGGCCATATTAGAGAGATGGAAATAAAGCCTCCTTAATGTTGTATATGTCTTTGAAGTACATCTGTGCATTTTTTTTTTTAGCATCTAACCATCCCTCCCTCGTTGTCCTCA
>VBSM01001265.1:73426874-73438585 GCA_008086735.1 Cheirogaleus medius | reverse complement strand
AAGGGGCTCCAACCTGCCAGTCCCTGGGGGGGGGGGAGGTGCAGTGGTGGGGCAGGAGGCCAGCTGTCCAGCCTGCCCAGGGCTTGGTCTGGTGGTGGCTTCAGAGAGGACCTGGCGGGGAGGGGAGGGCTGTCCTGTGCTGACCAGAGCTGCCTCATGAAGGCCTCGGGTGTGGCATCACTGTGCTCCTCCGGCTGTTCCCAGAGCAGCCCCATTGGGCTGGGGGTGGTGATGGGCTCCTAAAATTTGGGGGTGGGGAGGCGTGCTAAGGGGATGACTAAGCATTTCCAGGGCGCAGAAAGAAATCCAGGGCTGGGGCCTCGGCCCAGGGAGCTCTGTTCTGGCCTCGTTTCCATTGCCAGCAGCCTCCTCTGGTTTCTGCTGTCTGTTAGTCCCTTGGGACTGCTGGCGAGGACAGTGCTGGAAGAACGGCTCCAGGTGGGGGTCCCGTTCCACACAGGTACCACCAGCAGGAGACCAGTTTCAAAGTCAGCCGAGGACAGGAGGGGTGGGGGCTCCATGTAGACAGAGTCTGTGCAGACCACCCTCCCCAGCGGGTGCCCGCCCCCTCCTGGGCCGGGCCAGAGTCGGGCAGCTCACTTTAGGGCTTCCGTGTGGACTTTCCCAGCTGCCCTCGGTGGGGTTTCCAGCTGGCTGTGGGCTAGACAGCAGGGAAGGGAAGGCCGAGGCAATGGCGAGGGGAGGCCTTGGAGCCTCCGAGAGCTGCAGCCAGCCCTGTTCCATCTGCAGCCATGTTCCACGTGCCCCTGCCCACAGCTCCCTTTGAGGGGACCAAAGTCGCATTTGTGGGGAGCCAACTTTCACTGCCACCGCACTCACATTCCAAGGGAACTGTTTAAGCCTGAGAGAGGGAGAAAAGCAGAGACAGAAACTGCTGACTCAAGAGAATACCACCTTGGAAGACTCTCAGAGGTCAACTAGCTAAGTCACTTATACTCCAGATGGGGAAACTGAGGTTCCAAGTGACAGATACTGAAGGTCCTGCTTTCTTCTCTGGCTCCTCCGTCTCCAGTCTGAATCAACAGAGCCATAGTTTTCCCTGTGAGGGTTAGCGTGGGCTCACCCAGCCCTGACCTCTCCCAGGAGCCTCTCGGGGCTGGGACGAGGAGGAGGGAGGGAGGAGGCGGGAAGGCCCCAGCATGGCCTAGCCTTCTCAGCTCACCCCACCCCTGCCCCTGCTTAGGGAGTTAGGTGCCAAGGGCAGGGAATAAGTCTGGGGAAAGGGGGTGGAAACAAGACTGTGACAGTCTCAGGGACCAACCTGCCTCTGCCCATCAGATGGCCAATTTGGGGAGAGAGCAATAGTGTATGGGAGGTTCGGCTTAATTCACTTCAGTTCAACAATCATTTATTAAGCATCTGCTATGTGCCGGGCACCATGCTGGGTGCCAGGATGCACACAAAGCCATACAGAGTTGGAGACTGCCAGGTCAGCAATAGGGAGTAGGGACCAAGATTAATTTTTTGGTGCATCTAATTCCACCTCTGCAGCCACTGTTTCCGGGGCTAGAGTTGGGGGGTGGGGGGAAGGAAGAGATTCTAGAGTCTTAGCCCTGGGAAGGGAGGAAAGAAGGAAAATACAACAGGGATGAGGGTGCAGAGGCCAGGCAGCGTGGGCATGGGGGACTGGAGGAGATGAACACCCAGACTGATACTGCCTGGGTGAGGTGAGTCCAGCCCATCTGGAAGTTCTAACTCATCAGCTCAGTACCTAACTGCCAATCAACACACTGCCAACCGGGGTGGGCTAAGCCACCAGGATGCCTGGAGCAGGTGGACACTGCCCATCCTCTGAGCTGACCAGCTGGGGGCCGAGAGGTGGGTGGTGGGCACCTCATGCCAGCTGAGACCAAGGGTGGTTGTATACATTTCTGCAGCTTGCAGATTTCATTTTTTGGTCACCCCTTAAGTACCCTCCTCTCCCAGGATGAGTGAGGATCTGTGCTGATATTGGGAACCTTTTCTTTTTCCAGGACTCATAACATTTGGGGGAATTATTTGCAAGATTCCCTAGTTCATTCTAAGAAGTCCTAATTCTCCATCAAGAAGCCCAGGACTTCTGAGGTCTTTTCCTTCTCTGCCCTGATGGAATAGGGGCCAAGGAGAGCAATGCCTCTCTGGTAGACGGGGCTGGGTCAGGAGCCGTCTCTGCCCAGGTCCTGGCCCTGCCCTCGGATGTACTTTCTTCTCCAGCCTCTTGGAATCTCCTTCAGGGGTCTCACAGAGCTGCCTCCCCCAGGGCGGTGAGGTTGGGAGTGGAATGGGGCTTCTGTGAGTAGAGGTGGAAAACCAGTGAGATGTTTCCACAGCGGCATTTCTCTACCCTGCTTTCTAACTACCTTATGCTGACAAGTTGTTTCTCTTCCTGCACCGTGGGGGTCGAGCCCTACTTCTGGCTGCATGTTCTCACCACTGTGCTCTGCTGGTTTCAGTCTGCTGGCTTCTCCACTGCCCCTGCCTCTCCCACTCTCTCAGAACCCTCCCCTGTCTCCTCCTCCTCATTAAGGGCCACTGCAAAGAGAGACAGGCTGGCTAACCCATGGGATCTAGCTTATAAGAACAAAGCACAATTTTTCAGGACTGAAATGCCTTGAGGTGCCTTGGAACTGGCTTTGGAAATAGGTATCTGCCCCCTAGCTATGGACTCATTCCAGTTATTCCCAATTTATAAAAAGGAAAAGCTGATTGGATCCATATTTCTCTCTGCGGGTCTCCTTTGGGAGGTTGGGCTGGTAAATATTTACAAGGTCAGGTTAAGCAGAAAGATGACTGAAAATACTGGCCAGGTCCAAAAGGATAGTCCCAGGCCACAGGAATGGCTTGGTGCAGTTAACGGGTGATGAATCAAGAAATTTTCCTTCCTACTTGTCTTAAGGATAGACAGCCTGTGTCTCTTACTGATGTCTTCCTATATTGAAGCTTGCTGATGCATTGTACATAGTCTATATATAGAGCTATAGATATATTATATATACAAATATAAAACATCTCACTTCACCTGCCCCAAAAGTTACATTGTTGCAGGGAGGTGTAATCACTTCTCAGTGTTTTGAGTTGATTCACCAAAGGCAAATTATGGAGTGAATGTTCTTATTGCTCTTTGTGCACTTGAAGGGGAAACTCAACTACTTAAGCACTTTCTAGGTTCTATGTGCTATGTAGTGGTTGGAAGGGGTGGTTGGAAGGGGAGAGAAACTTAAATGGCCCTCTGTGACCCGATTGCTGGATGTATCTGCTTCTGGGCACAGACTGAGTTTCTTTTGCAGTTTGCCTTATTCCTTGGATCTATTGGTGACAATAAACAGACAGTTTCCCCTGAACATCCCTCACGTGTGGCTTTATCCAGGGGTGCAGGGCAGGGTAGGTGGAAGCTTGGCCAGGACCTTGACCTCTGGTGCTCCCTTCCTGGTAACCCCATTGCACTCCAGATCGCCACCACTGGGGGCCCTCAAAGCTCTTGCCTCACAAGGATGAGGTCATCCTTCACTCTCGTTGACAGATGTTTCATCCTTTTGACTTCCCCAAGCCCCTGGAGACTTGACCCACCATGGGAAGCACCCTGGGACAGGGTGGCTGAACACCTACTTGTTGAAGGGCTCTTGATTATTTCTGGGAGGGAGACAACCCTGCAAGCCCTCGAGGCTGTCATGTGGACATGGCCTATTCTCTCCATGGATGGAATCTTCTTGACAGTGTCTGATTAGACAGATGTCTCTCTTGCCTGCTCCAGTCTCGGGAAAAACAGAGGACAACGGTCAGAGTCTGTCCTTGTGTAATTTCATGCAGGAAGGGTCAGGTGACTCCTGTCCCATCTACATACTGCTGGATCCTATTCACGTGCTGCTGAATCAGCCCTAAGAAGTTCAGGACCAAAGGCAACCCCCTGGCTAGGGGTGTCACTGTCCAGGACCTACCTTTCCCCTTTTCTCTCTTGCTCCCCATTTTTCTTTCTCTTTGCATTTTACGTCTCTCTCTCTCTCTCTCTTTCTTGAACACACACACTTGGAGCACACAAACACTCTTGCCTAGCAGGATGGCCAGACAAGAAAAGCCTCAATTTGCTGAATGGCAAGGAAATGCTTAAGTAGTTGGTTCCTACTTTTCTCCTGGTTTCTTTCTCATTCCTGTCTGCTCCCCGGTGACCCAGAGCCTTCACCAGCGGTTAAGGGTTAGGAATATTCCAGGAGGGTCCTGACACGGGTAGTCCTAATGCCTGCAAGGATTACAGCTGCCACCTGAGAGAAGCCAGACAGGAGGTGGTAGCATTAAACAAAGGTGGCTGGTACTTAACAGAACCAAAGGGGCCAAGGCGGGCGGATCGCTCAAGGTCAGGAGTTCGAAACCAGCCTGAGCAAGAGCGAGACCCCATCTGTACTAAACATAGAAAGAAATTAATTGGCCAACTAAAAATATATATAGAAAAAAAATTAGCCGGGCATGGTGGCACATGCCTATAGTACCAGCTACTTGGGAGGCTGAGGCAGGAGGATTGTTTGAGCCCAGGAGTGTGAGGTTGCTGTAAGCTAGGCTGACGCCATGGCACTCTAGCCCGGGCAACAGAGCGAGACTCCGTCTCAAAAAAAAAAAAAAAAAAAGAACCAAAGGTCCCTTGGTTTAAGAAGATGTCTGTCCCCAGGATCCTCTGAGTGCTTCCAAGGATGGGATGTCAGGGAAGGTGCTTCTCTACTTAACAGATAGGGACACTGGGGCAGGAGATGTGGACTGAGCAGGAGAAGGCACCAGGGATTCTAGCTGGTTCCTTCAGGGGTAGACGCAGGCACCTGATATCTGGCCAGGGCAGAAGCCTCTTCCTCACTGGGCTTTTCTCCAAAAAGCGAGAGCATAAGCTGGGCCTGGCTTCTGGAGGGTTGGATTTGGCTCAGGTGCCTCCCCTCAACTGATGTTCTTTGGCCCAGTCTGCTTGGGGCTGGGTAGGGTGATTTTGATTGTGGACTGAGCTGCCTTGTGTGGAAAGGGCTAGCTCCACCCTGGTGCTCAGAATTATTGGTCACTGGTTTCCTACACCCCTCAACTGAGGTAGAAGTACCCGTACAAGAGCCTCCCAACTCCCACTGGAGCCTCCTCCCACCCGTGGAATACCCCAGTGGGACAGCCACCGGCCTGCCCACGGCTGGCTGCCAAAAGGAGTGGGGTGGGAGAGTAAACCTTTGCAACATCAGAGATGGGAGGACCCCAGGGAATACACGGGCAAGCCTCCTCACTGTCCTGAAGGGGAAATGGGGAGCCAGAGCAGGGAAGTGACTCACTTAAGGCTGCAGGATGAATGAAGCACAAAGACAGGATCTCCCGTCAGGCGTAGGGGCTGCTGTTCTTCTTCCAGTCCTTGCCTGGCACCGGGCCTCATGCTAGACACAGCAGCACATACCAGCCCAGGCTCCTGCCCTGGCCCTCGCCAGCTGGGCCTGAGTTGATCTAAAAGAAGCACTTGCGCTTCTTTAAGGGCTCAGTTGTCAAAGCTGAGGTTCAAAGAGGAAAGTGATTTGCCCAAAGTCACATAGTTGGCTAATGACAGAGCAAGGACTGGAACCCAAGTCTCTCTTTCCCCGGTAAAGGCCTTCCCTGGGCGACCTGATGTCCCTGGGCAAGAAGAGTCAGGTCGTTTAGCCACTAGTTCCCAGAGTCTTGTTCTCACACCCCGTTGGTGTGACTTGTCTCGTGTTTGGTTATACATGGGCCCTCTTAGGCTACTTATCTCCCTCCCATCTTGCAGGGGTGGGGGATGGTTTGGAAAAATTTTCAGATAAGAGGAGGCTGGGGTGGTGCCTGCTGGAATGCAGGCTGGGCAGCTGGAGGCAGGACGGGGGTGGGGGGCCCACTGGGTCTCCTGGCTTGCTCCATATGCTCTTTGGGGGCCCAGAAGGTCCATGCTGGAAGGGCCCCACAGGAACCCTTCTAAGAGATCCAGGCAGCACTGCCCCCCACCCTTCCCACAGACTTTCAGCCTGAAGCTCACCAGGGTCCAGTCATTCCCGGCTGCCTGCTCCCATGCTGATGTCCTAGGTGCCAACCACCTGTCAGGATGGGCTCCGGACACCCAGTGGATGAGAACTCCAGAGGGTCTGGGGGAAGGAAGCCTAGCTGAGATCCACATCCCGGCATCCTGACATGGCACCTAGACTTGTGGGGGAGGCCAGTGGGGTCTAGCTTAGTAGAAAAAGGAGACAGAGACACCTGGGGACAGAGGTGATGGGAATAGATGAGTTGGGGGTGGGGGAATGGGTGTCTGGTGAGCCTGCTCTCCCTTTTCTCTGCTATAATGACCTTGAGAGTTCAGAAGGTGTTGGGAGGGGGGGAAAAGTGGACACTGGATGCTCATCTTGGCTACTGGGGATTCCATGGGAGGGGCTTTCCCTTATAGCCCTGGTGAAGTCACCTTTATCCCAACCACGGTTGCCTCTGCTTCTCCCTGGGACATATTCGTCATAAACAGGTGGCAAAGGGACTAGGAACTATTTGCCTCAGCACATTGAGAGCCTTTCCTGTGGGCAGATGGACAGAAAGAGTATGTGTTCGGCCAGGAGGGGAAGTGCGTATCACAGCTGTTGGCCAATACAGTAGCTTGGGCTGTGGCCACTGGGAGAAAGATTAGACTTGTCCCTTTCTGTTCCAGGGCAAAACATTAGGACTGGCAGGTGGAGACAGATATTGATTCAATATAAGTCAGAGCGGTGCAGAGGGTTGAGTTTCTTGAGGTAATGAGATCCCCATCCCGGAAGATATTCAAGCATAACTTGGGGGCGTTGTCAAGAATATTCATATATCAGGGCATACTTTAGATGGCCTTTTACCTTTACTGACAATGGCCCTCTGCAGTCCTTATTTTAGGGCTCAAATGATAGAAGTGGGATTAACTCTTACTTGGCTGAAGATAAATATAACACATGCATGGACAAACCCGACCCTCTGCCTTCTTAGTTAGTCTTCCCCAGGCCACGCCAGTGCCCTGGGACCCCTTCACCTGGCTTATGGACGGCAGGGCGTGTGTGTGGGATGTTGGCAAGCCCCTGTGAACAGCGGGAAATCGGCTGGGAGAGGGTGGGAAATGAGAAGCCAGGTGTCCTTGGGGAGTTTCTTTCCAAAGATCAGGCCAAATCTAAAGGGCCTTCCTAGGTCCAGCAGCTGGGGCAAAGATTCCCCTGTCTTTCCAGTCTAGACTCTTCGCCTCCCTCTCTCTGAGCCCTCCCAGCCTTGCCAAAGTCTGCAGCACCCCATCCCTGCCCATAACATGCTTGCACCCACGCGGCTCTCCACGGGAGCTTACCCCGTTGGAAAGGCTGAGGGGTGGTTTTCATGTCCAGCGTGAAAGGGCCTGGAGGGCGTGGGGGAGGGGCAGCTGGCTAGACCAGTAAGAACAGCCACTATTTACTGAGCTAGGTATTCTGTGTGTGTCAGCTTACTGCATCTTCCAACAACCCCCCAACATATGCAATCTTTCCTATGTATGGACTAAGCATGCCACAAACAGGGTGACACGGTTAAGAAACAGCAGAGCCAGGGAGGGGAGGCATGGGCAATATACGTAACCGTAATATTTGTACCCCCATAATATGCTGAAATAAAAAAATAAAAAAGAAAAAAAGAAACAGCAGAGCCAAATTCACACTCAGGGCCGGTGAAGCCAAAGCCGTCACATCACACTACGAGAAAGGACGGTGGACTGGCCTCTTGCAGTCCCACGGCTTAGGGATGGCTGGGGGAAGGGTGACTTGGAGCCAACCTCAAAATGACCATGGACAATAACATAAGGGCAAAAGTGTCTGGGAGCGCAGGCTGAGGTCTCCCAGTGGGCCCCTCACATCCCACCCCTGCATGACCCGGCCTTGACTGCACAGCTCTGTGTGAGCAGTGGCAGCCTCTGCTGGCCACAGTGTGCCCTGCTGGCTTCTGGCTCCTCTCCCTTCGGAAGGAAAGGCTGTGAATCCTCCTCTTCACCTACTGGCCAGTTGTCTCCCTGCCCCTACCCCTCCTTCTCAGCCTGAGTCACACTCCAACTCCTTCAACTTGTCCTTTACCCCAGGACAACTCTCTTCTGCTCCCATGGTCCCCTCCCTTCCCTTCCCCTGCCACATCTCCTCACCCCTCACTCTGCAGGGCGCACTGCTCCCACACTAAAGTGTTCCCCTGGGTCGAGACCAGAGCACTTAGGGAGTCCTGCCTGGTATTCCACGCCATTCTGCACTCCTGGCTTGGTCAATCTGTCTCAGGTGCCCCTTTCAGGGGCAGGACCAGGTCTAGGGTTCCAGGAGGACATCTGGCCATTCCACTGACAAGGCCGTCCCATGAGCAGCAGGCTGCAATGAATGACAAACCTTCCCAATGCCTCCAGTCCCCAGCCCTCCTGAGCCCCCGTGCTCCCTGAATGGGCAGGCAGCGGGGCATGGTGACCCGTGGCCCGGAACGAAGAGATGCCCGGGACTCACCCCATCTCTGAGCTGCAGCAGGGGAGGCATATGCCTGTTCCTGGAAGTGAGCACACACCCGCTCCAGCTTGGGACTGTCCGGTGAGCATCTCTCTGGTCAGGATATTTCAGCTCCCTCCTCCCTCTGCCCTCCTCCTTCCAATGAGCTCATCCGTCTGGGGCTCCCTGACTCCCTTTGCCTGAAAGGATGTTTGGACAGAACCTGGCAGAAAACAGAAAGAAAAGAAGGGAGACAGAGGAAGTGGCCGCCTACCTGCCTGTGTCCGGAGCCTTTAGAAAGTGGAGACGAATGAGAAGTTATCGACTCCCCCTGGGAGGAGGGTTCAGAAAGTTTATCTCTACTCCAACTCATGGATGTGAGGTCTGGGGAGCCACCCGGTGAAGGCGGCCAGTGCCCTGTCCCTTGCTGGACCGCTAAGCCACGTGCCTGCAGGTTGGTTTGGTGCATGCTGTCCTGTTAACCCCCTCGGCACCTGCCAAACTTCAGTGGATGTTGAGGCTGTGGCTGGGGACAGGCGGGCACTCTGAGCTCAAGGGAGGAGGTGGGGAGTGGGGGAGGGCAGAGAACAGACCTAGGTGCCCTAGGAGAAGGCTCCTAAAGTTCCAGACAGCATCCACTGAACCCCAACCCAAGAGACAGAAGGGTTTGAAGGCATTTAACTCTAAGTGAAGGCAGAGAATCTCCTGCCTGCAGGTCCACTGTCCTGAGACTGAGGGTAGCTCAGGGAAGGTGAAGAGCAGATGCTGCACTTGGTGTTGTTCCAAGAGGAAAGCTGTGAGGTCAGGGGGTGGGGTGGGGTGAGGAGGTGCTCCCTGCAGAGCCCAGTGCCCTCTGGCTCCTGGAGCCAGAGTCAGTGCTTCACGGAGCTCCTGCCGTCACCTGCGATGCCCCCACAGGAGCGCGAGGGTTTATGGGGGAGGAGGCGGGAGAGGGAGGCGGGCAGGCAAGGGCAATGGGGGAGGGGGGAGGAGGCTCCCTGCCAGGCTCTTGTTACTTAGGAGGAACTCCTCTCAAAATAGCTCCGGAGACCTCATCAGCGCTCTCGTTTCCCTTCCTGCCCCACACGGGGTCTTGGCCGCTTTCAGAGAACTGACAGGGGAGGGAGCCCTCCATGCACCCACTCTGGTCATCTGTAGAAGGTGACCCCCCCTCCAGGGGGAAGTGCTTTCCGGTGTAAGGGCAGCTGGCAGAGGCAGGAGCTGGAGCGCTGCCTCGTTCCCCACCACTCCTGACTCCTTTCTAGGCCGGCCTCTCTTGGGAAACAGGGACGGCTCCTTCCCAGCACCAGCCCCGCTCCCTAGGAGGGCAGGACAGGCGACCAACTGAGTCAGTTGCCTGGTCCCTTGGTTTTTCAAAAGTCTGTTGGGCTAACTGCTGCAAAGAACCCTGCATGAATCCCCAAGGAAACAGTCTCCTTCCCCTTAAATCTAGGTCCTGTTTCTCCAGAGTGGACAGTCTTCTGACAGCTCCTTGGCACAGGGCCCAGTCCATCTCTGCATCCCTGAAAACTTGCTCTTCAAGGTTTTTCTGAGTCAGGCCACCCAAGAGCCATCCATCACCAGGAATCAGGGGAGCCACACCTGGGGGCTGTGTCCCAAGGCACCACCCTGCCCTGGATCAAGGGACTTCCAGCAGAAGGGAGGGGCAGGAGCAAAGATGTGGTGTCTGCCTCTTCCTGTCCCCACCCAGGGACTGCGGGCTTTTAAACTGAGTGAAGAGGAGCTAACTCAGGGAGAGTTCCTCCAAGAGATCGTTTTCAAAAGAGAGAGCAGGAACTCTGATGTTTTGTCACCCCCACCCACATCCTCACATCCTTGGGAGGAGCCTCTGAGCTAGATCAGTGGCCTAGGTTTTTGAGATTTTTGAAGAACGTGCTCTATAAATGTAAAAATCCTCCAGCCACTAATGCATTTCTCAAGCACTCTTTCTGCCCTGCTGCAGAGCCCTCTGAGTGTTCTTTAGAGGGGAGCTGGGGGTGTGGCACCGGGAAATCAAATAATGGGGGGAGTTCCAACCCTGCTTTAACAGTAACTCTAGGTGACCTTGAGCCACACATGCTGCCTCTCTGAGCCTCTTTCTTCCTCTGTGGAGCAGGGAGCTTTCCCAAGGACCCTTCCAACTCTAAGAACTGATTAACAGCAAGGCAGCAAGGTGGGGAGACGGCACCCAGGAAACTGGCCACCTTCTCTTATCACCGGGATCTAAAAATAGCCATGGAACTCAGTCTGCCTCTCCCCCTTCTCTGGGTAGGGGTCACTTTCTTTCCCTTTGGCTCACCTCAGCCTATTGCTCTGGGAAACATGACCCGTGCTGCAGAAATAAAGTGGGCAGCACTGAAGCCCAGCTTGGTTAACTATGTACAGTGACCTCCTGGGAGAAGGACAGAGTAATCCTTCAAACCCCGAGGGAGGAGGGAGGGGAGAGGCTTAGCCTTCTAGGGCCACAGACCTCTTTAAGTTCAAAGGTACTGTTTACCCAGTGCCTAGCACTCTGCTGAGCACTTTTACATGCAATAATATCTTATTCCCTTGCACAGCCAGGCCCACTTCTGACGCTGCAAGGCCTGGGGCAAGGGTACAAATGGAAATTAAGTATATGTCTAAATATAAGCTATAAATCAGGATAACAAAGTGTTAAGGTTGATCTTTTATCCTCTGCCATTAAGGACTTTTCCTTCATGATGACCTGGAAGACCAGGTCCAAATGGAATTTCCAGACCATTCCTTGGTCCATTCTCTTATTTGGTCCTGCAACAACAGGGGCTCTTGTGCATGCCTGGGGTGCATGTTGAACCCCAACCATTCTCCATCATCTGCAAACAGTTGCCCTTGGCTACTTCCTGGGCCTCTTTGTGGTCAGCTCTTGAGAGGCCAACTTAGGGTCCTGGGTACCCAGAGTACAGTCTAGAAGCGAGGAGGTGCAAGCCCCTCCTTGGTCTTATGCACTCATTCTCCAGTGAGGATGGGCACAGCCAGTAGGAGGGCCAGAGTGAGGCCCTCTAAAATCAGGACGCAGGGCTAGGGCCCCTGTTGCCCTGGTCCAAGGGCAATAATGCTTTTAACAGTCCTATGAGGTAAACATTATTCTTCTCACAATCTTGCAGATGAGGAGCAGAGGCTTTTCCAGAAAATTGCATAACTTGCTCAAAGTCACAGTTGTAAATGGCCAGAGCTGCTATACTACTGTAACCACGATACTGAGAGAAGGTAGCCATCCTCTCTCCAGAAAAAAAAACAAATAGACATGCA
>VBSM01001265.1:73413515-73426774 GCA_008086735.1 Cheirogaleus medius | reverse complement strand
CCCCCCGCCGCGGCTCCCGGCTTCTGGCGGCGGGCGAGCGCGCCTCCCCCCCTCCAGCCCTCCCCCTCCTCTCGCTCTCTCCCCGCTAACTTTCCCGAGCCCCGACCGGCGGCGCAAAGCTCCCGGGCAGCTTCGGGGCGGACTGCCGACCGCGGGCGGAGAGTGCGGCTGTGCCCAGTGTCCCATCCCCGCGCCCCTGGCGCGCTCCGGAGAGAACAGGACGATGCCCGGGGCTGGGGACCGAGGCAAAGCCCTGGCGAGATGGCTGGGCGCTGGGCTTTTGGGTAAGGCAGCCCCAACTTGGTCTGTTCTCTCGTCTCTTCCCATCCCTCCAGGAGGGGGACACTCAAGAAAGGGGGTGGGGTGCCTTGGACAGGTTGGGCTTTGGAGTGCGGGACGAAATGAGCACGATGGCCACTGGCTTCCCGTTGGACGCCTGGCTCAGAGGCTGTGCTCCTTGGGGACCGTGCGCGTCCCCCTACCCCATCACCCCGCCAGCCTCCAGATTAGTTTTTGGCTTCAGCTCCAGGCTCTTGGCGCTGGATCTTGGGGCTGCAGCGCGGGTCTCCAGAGTTCAGAGGTTCGGGTGTGCTAGGGGAGGGGGTCGTGCCTTGGATGTAGGGGATGCCAGCTGGGTTGCGCGTGTGACTGTTGGCATGCTGGTCTCCACCACTGCCCAGAGTTGTGTGCTTGTTTCTCAGACATCAGGCATGTACCAGTGGGGGGGGGGGCTCCCCTTCCTCCTGGGTCCGTTTTCTGCTTTGCTCCTCTGCCCTCTGCCTCCTCCAAGGCCCACTGTCTGACCCCAAGCTCCACACTAAGACTGGAAGGGGTTGGAGGGGCTTAGGGGATCATTCAAAAGCCACCTTTTAAGAGGGTCCCTTTCTCTCTTCCTATAAAAGATTCCACAGGGAGGACCTGTTTGACCTGCTCCCGGCTTTTCCTTTTTTGGGTAAATATGGAGACTGAGGAGACATGTCCAGAGGACACAGAGGGAACGGAGTATTATTAATATCTATTAATATGCACCTGATAGTTTTAAGTGTCAAACTCCAAGAGATTAGGGAATGGTATTTATTAGTCCAGCATGTAATCTCCTCATAAATCACAGCCGGACTTTAGTGTAAGCCGACTCTGTCTCTGGCAACTGCATCTCTTCCTGTTTATATTTGTTGGATTTGGCTTTTAGCAGCTCCCCCCATTGGGCCAGGCACACAGTGTAGTTATTTGTGCTGAAAACAGGGAGACAGGAACCTATCAGGGAGGCCGCTGCTGTTTCTGCAAATGTAAGCTGCATGCAGACTGCATGCAGCGTGCATGGGCACGCTGGTGCCTGGTGGTGAAGGGGGACAGAGCATTTCTTTCGCTCAAGAGCCACTGGTTTGTTTCCATCTCTGTGGCCAGATGGAAGGCACTGGTGTTTTCTCCTGTACCTTTCACACAGGTGTCACGCTGGTTTCACGGTGACCCTAATGAAGTGGGCCTCATGTTGCCTGAGGCTGCTTTTCATTGAGTGGGCACAGTGCCACTCCACACTACCCCTCATCCTGTCTCAGGTCAAAGCAGGTCCCCACTGGTATCGCGGCAAAGGTAAGGGGTCATTGAAGAATTCAACCTCATGAGTACCCCACTTTACACCCCTGGTTTCTCTTCCTCCTGCTGCTAGGTGGGTGGTGGGATACCAGTCCTTGGTCTGTTAGAATATTCATATTAATAGAACCAGGCTTCTGTGGGCAACCAAGAGGGCCCTGGAAACAATGTGTATGGGTGTGTGTGGGAGGTGGATTGTGGGCAGAGTCTTGGTACGTTTCTCCAGGTGGAAGCCCCTACCTTTTCCAAGGATTGTTCAGTGGGTAGATCAGGTAGGGTCAGGGGCCCACTGAAGCTGGCTTGCATAAATCTGTGGGCCACCCTTTTGGGAACCCAGGGGAGAGCAGAGTGCCTTGTAGGTAGGAGATCTGCAGACCCCATTACTAGCCCTACCTGCTCTGCCCCTGCCCCTCTGGTCTGCAGAGGGACTACAACCAGAGCTCTCCATTGGACCTTGCCCAGGCAGCCACTCACTGAGCCCTCACAGGAGCACTGGTCTGAGCTTGGGATGTAGATGACATCCTTGCTCTCAGTCTGGTGGGGGGAGACATGGAGACAACTGGACAGTCAACTGGAAGTGTTCCCTGGGAACATCAGAGCTGGCAGGGACTTTGGCAACCAGAGCACAGAGCTCTTCTAAGGGTGAGGAAGCTGTGGTCCAGAGAGGGAGGGTGACTTGCCCAAGGGCGCATGGCCTTGTGGGATGGTCAAGTGGGACAGAATCAAGGTCTCTTGGGCTCTGTCACACCGCACTGCCTCCCAGTTAACTGAAGTCTGATGAGGGAGAAGGTCAGTAGGGATTGTGCTTAGTGCGGAAGGATGAGTGAACCTCTGGGGCACGGGCATGGAAGGATAAAGGCGCGGGGGCCAGAGATGCTGTTCCCACAGCTGTGGGGACTGAGCACGGAGCAGTGAGCTCCCAGGAGCCCTCTTCCCCTCTCCCCATACCAAACTCAGTCCTACAGACTGAGACTGAAGTGACTGATGATAACCCAACAAGATACCCTTTCCTTAAACTGAGAAGCAGTTTCCAAGGCTATATCATTGCAGTTGAGGTTTATGTGAGTTCCAGTCTCTTCCTAAGCATGTAATGTAACATAGCTGTCCTGCCCACCCCTTTCTTGTTCCCTCATTTGCTTAATTGCTGTGATCTGTGTTTAATTATCACTTGTGAGAGTGCTCTGTTGCACAACCCTCTTTCCTTTGGTGTGTATTTATTAAAGGCTTGTTTAATGAGAATGCAATTAGGGAGAGGGTGCTTAGTCCCGCTCAGAGGAAGGCAAAAGGAAGGGTAAGCAAGGAACTCATGGAGAAGAGGAGGGGACAGTGAAGGGAGAGCCTGGGTTTGAATCTCAAGTGATGGTTAGTTCTGTATCTACACCTGCAGGGGCACCCAGGAGAGAAGGCTGCTGTCCCCAAATCCTTATGACTGGCCACCTCCTGGTGGGATCAGCATGATAGGGAGACTCTGGGCACAGCCAACCACCTTGCCCTGTTGCTAGTCCCCAAGAGGGTCTAGGGATCTCTGCATAAACCAGGGGTGGGCTGTGCCAACATAACCCACTGTGGCCTGTAAGAGGAAGGACAGGCACACGGCTTGGACTTGTTTGCAAAGCTGATTTCATTGAGCATCCAGTGCTGTCTCAGGGGCATGCTTCTATCCCTGCAAAGCTCCTGGGGGTGGGCAGGAAGCAGGCAGGTTGCCTAGGGAGAGAAAGCTGAAATCTTTCCTTTGTCTCTGGGCTTAGGGGCCTTGCCTGGCCCAGCCCTGCCTCCCACAGCCCCCAGGGCCTCCACCCGGGAGGAGTCCTGTCCCACTGGCCTTGGCCCACTTTCTGCCTCCCAGCTCTAACTTTGAGCCTCTTTGATTCTCCCAGGCCAGAGTGTATCAGCCTCCCTATTTTTTTTTTTTTTTTTTGAGACAGAGTCTCACTCTGTTGTCCTGGCTAGAGTGCTGTGGCGTCAGCCTAGCTCACAGCAACCTCAAATTCCTGGGCTCAAGCAATCCTCCTGCCTCAGCCTCCCGGGTAACTGGGACTACAGGTGTGTGCCACCACACCTGGCTAATTTTTTTTATTTTTAGTAGAGACAGGGTCTCCCTCTTGCTCAGGTTGGTCTTGAACTCCTCCCACCTCGGCCTCCCAGAGTGCTAGGATTACAGGCGTGAGCCACTGCTCCCAGCCTGGCCTCCCTATTAAAGTCAGTCTTGTTCCCACTTACCATGCCAGGTGAGCCTTCGGAGCTAAACCTGCCCCTCTCCCCCCAACCCCCGGAGTGGCTGTGACTGATCTCTGGACATGGGCATAGGTGGCAGAATGTTTCCTGCCTCGGCATTTGCCTTGGACTATGTGGTGACTGCCACTGGAGTCCTGCTGGTGTGAATATCTAATAATATCATTCACATGTGCCGAATACTTTTTCACTTCGACAAAACTTGGGATCCTGAGTCCATCCTCAGACAAAACCCCAGATGAGGATGGTGGGGCTGGGGGGTGAGGACTTCAGAGAATGGCAAAGAAAATGGCTGCTCTGAGAGCAGCTTAAATGGCTAGGGCCTTTTAGTGAGGAAAGGCAAGTCTTTGGGGTTTAGGATTGAATTCCACAGGATCATGACTAGGAGGACTTGCTCGTTGATCTCACAGTACCAGGAAGAGGACCCCCACTCCCAAACACACACGTACACCCTGACATTCTAAAGAGTTAAGTTTAGGACAAAGCGAACTTAACTCAGTGGCTCACACCTGTAATCCCAGCACTTTGGGAGGCTGAGGTGGGAGGATCTCTTGAGGCCAGGAGTTCGTGACCAGCCTGGGCAACATGCTGAGACACTGCTTCTACAAAAAATAAAATAAAAAAAAAATTAACTGGACGCAGGCCTGGACACATGGCTACTTGGGAAGCTGAGGTAGGAGGGTCATTTGAGCCTACAAATTGGAGGTTGCAGTGAGCTATGATCAGGCCACTGTACTCCAGCCTGGGTGACAGAGGGAGACCCTGTCTCAGAAAAATAAATAAATGAATAAGTCTCTCTTTACTCCAGGGAAATAGCCACATGGAAATAATCCAAGATGTGGTACAGGGTGAAAGATAAATCAATGTGTGAATGGCCTGGAGACATTCTTGGCTGACCCTGGTCATTAAGGGAAGCTAGGGCTGCCTTGGTTTCCTGTGATGAGGGATAGTCTTGTCCCCCGCCCCTCTTTCAAACACCATCCTCCTCTACCCACTCACTGAAGCCCCTCTTGTGTTTTACTGTCTCACGTTTTGGTTTTACACCAAGCTTGGGAGGGAGGAGAGACAGCCACCTCTGCTGTGGCTTGCGGATGTATGCCCTGGCTGTGGCACCTCTGAGTTTCTCAAGGTCAGCTGGCAGATTGGGGTCCTGCCTTGCACCTGCTGACCAGTCCTCTCCTGGCTTGGTCATCCTGCTGAAGCAGCCCTCAGGGGGACCTCTAGTGGATCAACACCCAGCCCCCCCCCTCCCTGCTCTCCCCCAGCACGACCTCAAAGGTGAGGCTGGGCGAGGCTGGGCGTGGGAGGCAGGCCCCTGGGCTTTCTGGTTCAGGAACCTCCCATGCAGAGCTGGCAGGACTGCACGACACCCTGCTGGGAGGGCTGTGCACTGGAGAAGCCCTGGCTTGGCACTCGCTCTGATAACTTAACCTTGAGCAGGGCGCTGGACTCCGTGGAAACCATTTGTGCCGTTTCCGTTCCCTCCAGGCTACTCGGGAAATGGCAGTGCTTCACTGGGAGAGTCCTGAGTGTATTAAAGTTAAGTCATCCCTATAGGCGCACACAAATCAGGCAGAAATGTGTACTGTGTCATGATCCAGACCTTAAAGAAATAGAGTTCTCTTCTCTGCTGGACCCTTCTTTTGCTTCTGTCTGTTTAAAGCAATCAAAAAGATTTCCCTTTTGATGCACATCCTTTGTGCTCATGAATATCTCATTCTGGCTGGGGTTGGGGAGAGGAAATTGGCCACCGACTAGAGTTCCCCCATCTTCCCATCTCCTCCAGGACCCTGGTTCCTGGACCTGAGCGCTGATGAACACTGGAGTGGGAGCTGCCGTGCTCCTTGGAGCCCTGAGGGAGGCCAGTGGCTGTCAGGAAGCTGCCTTGTCTGGGAGCTTCCCTGTCTGCCGCTCTGCACCCTGATGCTTAGTTTGTGCGGACTACAGAGGGTGGGAAGCAGAGCTCTAGTGCTGGCCCCAGGCTAGAGGGTGGGATGTTGTGTCTGGCTCCTGCCCCTAGACCTCTGGGGTAGGTGGGCATGGGGGAGGGCAGAGGTAAAAGGAAAACCAGGAGCTCTAAGGAGAGTGAAACCCTGACAGCATTGTTCTCTTGGAGAGGCAGGTCACAGAGTGGGAAGAAGCAGACAAATGTCTGAATGCTGCTAATTCCACTCACTGGGTGTGTGACCTTGAGTCAGGTAATCTCTTGGAGCCTGTTTCTTTGTTTGTTTATTGGGAATAGAAATAGTAACTACTTTATAAGATTATTCTGAGGGTTAAATGAAGCTGTATATAAAATGCCTGTCCTATCTTATAGTAAGTGCTCAGTCCCAGATTCCGTTTACTGTGTGGCCCTGGGCAGATCAACTTAACCTCTCTGAGCCCCAATTTCATCATCAGTAAAACAGCGAACATCATACCTACCTTTCGGCATTCTAATGAAAGTTGGAGTTAATATGTATAAACCCTCTAGCATAGTGGTTCTCAAAGTGTGATCCTCACCCACAGCCCGTAGTATTCCCTGGGAACTTTTTAGAGATGTCAATTTTCAAGCTCCACTCTAGACCTACTGAATCAGAAACTCCAGGGGCTGGGTGGGGTTGGGTGGCCCTCCAGGCGGTTCTGATGCTCTCTCAAGTTTGAAAACCACAACTCTAGAACAATTCCTACATAGGAGTTGGCCAAAAAAATGAGGGCTCATTGAAATAACTTCTCAGTATGAACTGGAGTCCTGGTGAGGAAATCTGGCTTTTCCTGTTGACCTTAGACAAGCTATCTCACCTCTCTAGGCATCTATAATATGGAGCTACAAGAGTATGCCACTCACAGGATAGATGTGAGGATGAAATGTGCCCGGCACATAGTAAATGCTCAATAAATATTAGCTATTACTGCCATTATCAACAGTGGTGGGGTCATGATTGGGTTACGACGGGACCACGTGGTGTGATTTTTGGGCTGGGGGTGTGAGCACTGCACTTTACTGTCAGAAGATACAGGGATGTGAAGAAGCTGAAGGGAGCAGGGCTGCCAGCTCTCCTTGGAGTTCCTTTTCTGTCATTTAAAAAGCACTGCTCAGATGCAGCATGCATCATTATTATCCTGTGTGGACAAAACAAGAAAACTGGACTGTGATGCAGCATGAGGGAATTAAGTTAGACAGCAGAGGGCCTTCTTGAGAGTGAGGATGGGAGAAGGCGCTTGTTTCCCTCAGGGGCAAGGAAAGGTAGGCATCCAATTGTGGACTTCCCCCCAACAACCTTGAGGCTAGTGGGGTTTCCTTGAGGAATCTGCAGGAAGGGGGAAGGACCAGGCCCTCTTACAAGGACTCAGGAGGATGGGTCCAAGGCTGTCCAAGGTGGTGAGTGGAAACTCCTAGCCCAAGCAGAGGGCGGGCGCTGCATAGACGTACTGGGGAGAAGGTGCGAACACGTGGGAAAGAAGCCTCAGAGGTGCTCCGGGACGTGTTGGGGATGAGGGGGCGGAGTGTGGTGGGGAGGCCGCTACTTGGGTTCAGGAGGGGACAGCAGGTCCAGCGCCCTCCCCACCCACCCCCGCACGCGTGCATTGGGGTTCTCCCGGAACCGGCCTCCGCATTGTGTCTTCAGCCTCTAACTTTCTCTCCCGCTGTGGCTTTGCTCGCTGCGCGCTGGCTGCTGCCCAGCTCTGCGCCGCGCCTCATCCCCAGCCCACTGCCACCGTATCGCATCCCGGCCCGTGTTCCTTCGGTTCTCAGGGTCCGGTTCGGTGGCCAGAGGGCGCTGGACTCAGGTGGCCAAGCAAGGTGCAGCCCGGAGGTGTCCCTCTGTCTCTCCGCCCCTCGGGGCCGCCTGGGAGCCTCTGGGGCTCGGTGACGCGAGGCCGCTGGACAGTGGCCCGGGACTGCGGCTGTCGCTTTTCTCTTCACCTTACGGGACCCAGCTCTTCCTCACCTCCCCCGCAAATCCCGAAAACATCACGAGGAGGCGCGCACAGTCCTCGGGGACAGGCCCTTGCAGAGAAGGGAGCCCGCCCTGCGCTTCCCGGGCGGTGCAGAGGGGGCTGCGTCCCCAGGTGAGGGGTGGACGGGGGCGCAGGTGCGCGGCAGAGTGGCCAGGGCCTCGTTTTCTTTGGTTGGGGTGACCCCTGGTGGTCATCCAGAGTGCCACAGGGCTAGTGACTGGCCCAGAATTCAATCCTACCCTGGTGAAGGGGAGAAATGGAGAATTACAGCGGGTGGCTCAGGAGGTGTCAACTGGAGTAAAGAGAACTATCCTCCTCAAGGTGACACTGAGGATGACAGAGACCTCCCTGCCTGGCCAAGCCACTCCCAACCTGCCCAGTGTCCCTTTCCAGAGCTCCAGACTAGGGGGTTCAGTGGGGTTTTATTTAGGGAGGTTGTGCTCCTTGAACAGGTCTCCTGATCCCGATGTCCCTGTCGCTGGAGGTGTCTGTGGGAAAGGCCGCGGTCATCTACGCTGTCAACGGCACAGAGATCCTGCTGCCCTGCACTTTCTCCAGCTGCATTGGCTTCGAGGACCTGCGATTCTGGTGGACCTACAACAACAGTGACACTCCTGTAAGTGGTGGGGGCAGGGACGGGACAGACCAGATCCTCCCTCCCTTCTCTTTCGCCTCACCTATGCCTCCCATCCTAGGCTCTGGTCCTGTCTGGACTGAGACCCACTGTAATGGTCCCCAAGACCCACCCGCTTTTTGTCACCCTTTCTCCCAGTATTCTTTTCAGAGCCTGTCTGGAAGGATCTAAGTGGGAGGGATGTTCAGATCATCTTGCCAGAATGTGGGACCTGTTGGAATTCTTAGCTAGAGTCCTCTGTCTGGTCTTTTAGAAATACCTAGGATTTGGATTGCTTGTGTAAAAATGAATAACTTAATTTAACAAACAGGAGAGAGAAAGCCTTCCAAAGGGCTTTGAGAAGAGTCCAAATGAGGGAAGGGCTGAGGACCTGGACTAGGAAGGAAAGGCGAGATGGAGCAGGAGAAGGCCAGAGATCTGCAGGAGCATCTGCAGGGCTGTGGGGTGGGGGTGGGGCGGGGACCCATCAATCAACAGGTCCTTATTGAGTACTCACCTGCAGTCTAGTAGGGGACCTGGCCTGAGACTATCCTAGGGAAGCCACAAGAGACCAACTCTGGGTATAATTAAATGCTGACCTCAGAGGGTGCTGATGAACAGAGCTGTGAGACTGATCCAGGTCTTGATGGAGGGCCAGGATTCAGATGGGCAGGGGACACGGTGTCAGCAAAGGCGAAGTGGGAAGCGACAGAGGGAAATGAGTGCGGTATTTGCAGGAGTCATTATATAAAATGCTTTTATGAAGAGAGCAGTAAAGGCTGTGCTACATTCCAGAGAGACCTTAATAAAAGGAAATAGGTTTAGCCCGAAACAAGCAAAGTTCGGGCTAGACGGGCAGAGCTATTGCCACTGGGAGAGGAAACCAAGGGGGAGGAAGCAGGCTCTGACTGCAGGCTCTTCCTGGACCTGGACAGGGGAGGCACCCAAGGAGTGGGCTGGCGTGATGTCATGACCCTTGATGTCCTCGCTTCTTTCTTGACCTCTCTCCTCCCCTGCCCCTCAGATCATAGAAGGGAGTGTGAAGAACGAGAAGTCTGACCCCAGGGTAGTGTTGAAAGACAATGACCGCATCACTCTGGAGGGCACCACCAAGGAGAAGAAGAACAACATTTCCATTCTGCTGAGGGACCTGCAGTTCAGCGATGGCGGCAAATACACCTGTCACGTGAAGAACCCCAAGGAGAATAATCTCGAGCACAACGCCACCATCTTCCTCCAAGTCGTGGATCAATGTATGCAGTAGGGGCTGGGACCAGGGCGGTGGATCGGGAAGAACTCGGATGGGGGGGTCACCCAACTCTGTGTTACCGTGAAGTGATAAAAGGGACCATATTGGTGTTTTCTTTTGCTTTACGCTTTCAAGGGTTACTGGAGTTATAGCTAAAAGCTAGAGAATTCGGCTTGAATATTTATCCTGCTACTGAATAACTTGTGAAATACACTTAGCCTCTCTAAGCCTTATTTTGCTCATCTGTGAAATGGGAACATGGCTGCATTCTCCTAGGGTGGTTGTGAGGGTTGGAGAAGTTCTCAGCCTGGGAGTGGTCTGTGGCTAGTGAAGTTCTCTCTGTACATGCTGATTATTACCACTAGTGTGTATCCCGCTAGCAAAAGTTGATTGAATGTTGGTTGGGTATTGGACTAAAAAGTGCTGTGAATGATGCATAGTGTTTTTCCTTGAGAAATTTACAGTTCGGGGTGGACAGATTGGTAACCGAGATAGAGACAGAGCATGGTCCGTATGCCAGGAGAGGCACAGAGATGGAGTAGGACACGGCCCCTCCCCCCCCACCCCGGGAGGTTGGATCCCAGTTGGGGATTCGGGTCTGACACAGGTGGACCAATCAGACGATGAGGGTCCATAGGATAAGGAGCCAGGTGGCCCCATGACCTCCACAATGCAAGTGGTTGGAGAAGCAGGAGGGGACAACCAGGGCTGGAGCAGCAAGGGAAGGGCCTGCAAGACTAGGGAAGCACAGGAGCGGAAAAAACGGGGAGGCAACCTGCTCTCCTGGGCGACGTGGGTGCCCGGAGAGGGAAATGCCGTGAGTTCAATTTTGGGTGTGCCAAGGGCAGAGCGGCCATCCAGGCAAGTTTTCTGAGCCTGGAGTCATCCAAGTCAGGTCTGCCTATGGTGTTGCCTCTTCCTCTCCATCTGAGCTCCTATCACCCCCATTTTGTTCTCAGCCTTTTTGGGGGGAAGAGAAGGGAAGGAAACCAGCATTTATGGCACATTTCTGGGTGGCAGGCGAGGTGCCCTCGCTGACCTTAGTTCCTTTGTGTCTCACAAAGCCCCTTCGAGGTGGTTCTTCTTTCCATGTTTACAGATTCGTTCGTTCATTATTCAGCAGATATTTACTGAGCACCTACTATGTGGAGGACATTGTTCTATGCGCCAGGGACACAATGTGAACAAGTTAGACAAATTCTTGTCCTTATGGAGATTACATTCCTTCCCTTCTAGTCGAGGGAGATAGAGAATAAGAAAATAAAGAAGAAAATGATGTTGTGTAAGAGAACATGGTTAGTGTTGTGGAGAGAAAATAAAGCAGGGAAGAGAGATGAGGTACCAGCAGGGTGGCTGGGGAATGCCTCACTGGAAAAGGTGACAGAGTGGGAGTGTCAGAAGGAGGCAAGAGAGGAAGCCGTGAGGGTGGCTAAGGGAAGGTAGACCAGAGGGAACAGCAAGTGCAAAGGCCCTGAGGCAGATGCTTGAAGAACGACAAAGAGGCCAGTGTGTCCGGAGCAGGATGGGCTGAGTCAGGCTGAGCCAGTGTGTGGCCCTGTGAGTGTGAGTGAGAGGGAAGCCCTGAGGGACTCTGAGCAGAGGAGTTAAGGCCTGAACAGGCTCCCTCCAGCTGCTGTGCCAAGAATAGACGATGGAATGAGGAGAGCAGTTAGGACGCTTTTGCAAACATCCAATCAAGAGGTGGCTTGGGCCAGGGTGGTGGTGAGTGGTTAGATTTTGGAATTTTTGGAAGTTAGAGCCATTAGGATTCTTGGGTAGATTGGATATGGGGTTTGAGAACAAGAGAGATGTCACGGATGACTCCGAGGATTTTGGTTATAGCAATTGGATGGATAAAGTTCTTGCCAACAGAAATGAGGCAGATTGTGAGTGGAGGAGGTTTGGGAAGAAGCCCGAGAATTCAGTTTTCAGATGAGGAAACCAAGGTTAAAAGGTTTCAGTCACCTGCCCAACATTGCCAGCTAGTTAGTGACAGTTAAATCCTTTAGTTAAAATCCAGACTATGTGACTCCAAAGTCTTCCCACCATCTTAGAGAATCATAGGGAGGTTCTTAATTTTTTTCTACATGGGCAAAGGAGGCCCAGAAATAGGCAATGTAATTCTCAGGTGGCAATGTGGGGGCCAAGTCAGAACCTAACCTGGGTGCTATAGGCTCTAATTCTGATTTATTGCAGAACGTGTGTGTGTCAGGGGGAGGGAGAGGGGAATATTTGTTGTGACTTGGCCTGATGGATGCCATGTTCTGCTTCCCCATGCTACCCGCTGGAGGCCTGGGGAGGGCTGGGGACCTGGGGGTGGACGCATCCCAGATGCCAGCGGGTGGAGGCTGCACAACCTGGGCCCTGCCATGGTGCTCGGCTCCAGGTGACTCCTGCTCCCTTGTCCCTGCCCTTCCCTCCCTACCCTGGCCATGCAGTGGAAGAAGTGGACAACACAGTGACACTCATCATCCTGGCGGTCGTGGGCGGGGTCATCGGGCTCCTTATCGTCATCTTGTTGTTCAAGAAGCTTATCACCTTCATCCTCAAGAAGACCCGGGAGAAGAAGTGAGTTGACCTGTGGCCATGCCTGTCCCCCCCGCCAGCTCACCCCCCTCCTCTACCCTTCACCTCCCCACCAGCCTTCTGCTGTCCATCTTCTCCTCGAGCTACCCTCTCTTCCTAATCCTGCCACTCTCTGCTCTATCCCTGCCGCCCCCTCCCCATCGCCCAGCCCCTCTCCTCATCTCCTTCCCTCTTCTCTGCCCTCCCCCTGTTATGCTTAGTTCACCGAGTATGTAAATCCAGCCTCCCCTCTTCCTCATCCCACTGTCTTTCTTCCCAGCCCACTGGCTTCTCTCTTTCCACCCAACCTAAGGCCCTACCAAAGGATTTAGGAAGGCTTTTTTTTTTGTAAATCAGAGAAAATATAAGATTCCATCTGCAGAGACTCTAAAACGGGAAGACCCTCCTAGGGAGATGGGAGTGAAATTCTCTTACTGTGAAATTCTAAAAATTCACAAGGGGAGGTTTTAAAAAAGTCTAAAAAGGCAGATATGGCCTCTCAGGAAGCCCTGGGGTAAACGTGGGTATAAAATAGACACCTATTAGTGGAAAGGGACGGAAGATGAAGGAGGACGGAGGGTGCAACCCCCAGGCCCAGAAGTTCCAGAACAGTGTCAGGCAGGCTCCGGGCAGCAGGTGGCAAATCTTGCAGAACTAGAACAGGGAAAAGGATTTGAAAGTTGTGTTCCGAGCAATACAGGTGAGACAGGGTGGCCTGCCTCCCATGGGAACAGAGTAGGTGACAGTAACAACGAGATGCAAAAGAGGAGGGAGAACTGCTGTGCTCCTGTTCGCTGAAACATTTTGCTCTGTTGAGAAGAGGGAATTGGACTGGAAAGGGTAGAAATTACACAGTTAAGGAGGGCAAGGGGACGTTAAGGGAGCTGTGTTGGGGCGGGGAGCAGGGCCTTGTCCCAACTCTGGCTGAGATGAAGAACTCAGGGGTTGTCTTCCAGCTTTGCGTCTGGAGGCTGTGAGGGTTTGGGTGATCTCAAGAGGGACTAGAAGCACGGAGCTTCCCCAGGCTCTGGTTTTAATAATCAGTCTCACCATCCATGGATGGCGAGC
>VBSM01001265.1:73364258-73380665 GCA_008086735.1 Cheirogaleus medius | reverse complement strand
TGGCTTTGTCCCCTTGGTGTTTAGCATGGGGCTTGGACCAAATAAAGACTCAGTGAATGACGACAAACTGGGCTGAACTCCGGGCTCAGCACTGTGGCTGGTTCTTAGCTGTCTCTCCTCCCCGGTCACCAGGGCTGGAGGGAAGGGACTGTTTCCAGGCCAAAGATAAGAACAAGTCAGGCAGCTCTGCACCGTTGTGCCTGGAGTCAGGTGGTAATAATACCAGCAGTGATTCACACTCGATGGGCACGAACAGTTTACAAAGTCCTTTCATGAAGGGTGAAAAGGATTGATGCCAATTGTCTGAAAACCAGGATGGGTAGCATTAAATGATTAAGTATTAAACTAAACAAATGTCTGTGGAGTGTCTACATCGGACCAGGCACTGCTCCAGGAGGAGCCAAGGACAATTAAGAAATAATTCCGTAAGAATGGGAGTAGTGCCCAAACAAGACAGCTGAGCCTGCCCTCTGGAAGCTTGCATTTCAGGGGAGAAGGGAGGGCTTGGGGAGGGGGAGGATGGGCCATAAACAGGTAAACCAGAAGAGATAAGAGAGTGGTGGGTGCTATGCGGAGAGTAACGTGGGGTGAGAGGAGGCAGTGCCTGGATGGAGATGCAGAGTGGGAGGTCAAGGGAAGGGGTCTGGGTGTTTAGGGAAAGCCTCTCTGGGGAGGTGACACCTGAACTGGGACTTGAGTGACAAGAAGGAGCCAAGCAGGCAGAAACAAGCTTGGGAGGGTGGAGGAACCGAATAGAGATTGGCATGATAGGAGCAAGGTGAGGACAGGAGCAGACAGAGGGAGGTTGGTGACAGAGAGACTCCATGTGTGCTTGGAAGATACAGGCAATAGGCCTCGCCCATGAACTGGGTGCACTTGGGTTTTAGTTGAGCAGGCGAGAGGGTGTTTGTTGAGCTGTGGGAGGCTAGAGAAGGGGCTGGCTGGAGGGACCCTAACAGCATCCACTAAATAGTGGGCCCTTCCCTGTCCATTCACTCCTTCCCACGGGGTCTACTTGTGCATGCATGCCTGCATTCGTTTCGGTAGGTAGGGCAAGTTTCTTTTGTTTGTTATTAAATCTACAAATATTGACTGCACACCTCTGATGGGCCCAGAATCTGCTAGAAGCTGAGGCACAGAGGGAACAAAGGAGGCTTAGAGTCTGCACTCTCTGGGGCTTTGGCTTCCTGAGCCCCTGAGCTGAAGTGACCCCAGCACCCAACAGTGGCTAGTATGTTTTCACTTGCGATCCACCGAGGAGTGGTTGTGGAAGAAATTCCACACCTGTTTGAAAACAAAAGACAGAAAGAAAAAATATGCCAAATGAAAACTGAAAGCTAGAATGACAGGGACTGTGACTGTCTTGTTAATCACCACACCCCTGATGTCTCCTACAATGCATGATAGTGAGTGTTGGATAAATATTTGTCGAATAAAAGAAGTAATGAACACGTCTCAGTTTTAGGACGCAATCTCAGGCCAGCCTTTAAGAAGCTGACTGTGGCATAGTCACACAAGGGAATATTATGCTGCAGTCAAAACGAATGAACTATAGTGACACAAAATAATACGGATGGAATTGGCAATTTAATATTAAGGGAAAAAGTAAGTCCCAAAAGATTATATATAGTACAGAATCTTTTTCATAAAGAAGAAAGGGAATGATGGACATGGGATTCAGGATGATGCTTACTGTGGCAGGGGGCTTCTAGCACAGTTCCAGCCTATCAGAGATGTGCAGTCAATATTTGTTGAGTTAATAAACAAAAGGGACGTGCCCATCTACCTCAGCAGGAGCGTGGGTGTGTGTGTGATGGGGGGCTGGGGGGATCTCGTGGTTAGATGAAGGTTATGGTTATGGTCCTAGCTTTTGTTGGGGCGGTGGGTTTATGGAAGCTACATTTTACTACATGGTTAAAAACAACTACTTTGCGGCCGGGCGAGGTGGCTCACGCCTGTAATCCTAGCACTCTGAGAGGCCAAGGTGGGTGGATCGCTCAAGGTCAGGAGTTTGAAACCAGCCTGAGCAAGAGCGAGACCCCGTCTCTACTAAAAATAGAAAGAAATTAATTGGCCAACTAGAAATATATAGGAAAAATTAGCCGGGCATGGTGGCGCATGCCTGTAGTCCCAGCTACTCGGGAGGCTGAGGCAGAAGGATCGCTTGAGCCCAGGAGTCTGAGGTTGCTGTGAGCTAGGCTGATGCCAAGGCACTCTAGCCCGGGCAACAGAGTGAGACTCTGTCTCCAAACAAAACAAAACAAAAAAACCACAACTAATTCGCTAGTAAGTTACAAAGGGGCCCTGCAGGGACCACTAGTGAAAAGTGTCCTGAATAAAGATTATGATTCATTCAATGCTGTGCACCCAAGGTTCAAAGAGAAAATTACAAAAGCTGTCATCTGGCTATGCTGAGCGCTTGGAGGAAGTGAAACTCCTGTCTTTACCAGGATCTGGCCTTACTGTCATGCTGCCTGGATTCTTCCATTCAGTGGCTCATTCTTTGGCCTTTTTGAAGCTCTTTGGCAAACATCTCTGACACAGACAGTTCGGAGATGATGGGTTGTAAAACTTCTGGGAAGGGGAGCTGCTGAAGGCCGTGGTTATCAGGGCCCATGGGCAGGGAGGCTGGCGCATTTTAGGCCTGTGAGTGGCTATTGGAGACTGTCAATGTCAGTGACATTCCTGAGCAGGACAGAAACAGGGACTTATGGCCAGCTGCATCCTCTCTCAGCCTAGAAGCAATCCTGAGCTGAGGAAAGGAGCAAATGGGGTGCCAGGTAGAATTCAGAGATCCAGTCGGCCCCCATCACTGTGGGGGCTCCCTGCCATGAACAAAGGATGCGAAAGCTAGAAGGGTCTCTAGAGACCATCCCAGGCAACTTCCTCACTTTCAGATGAGAAAACTGAGGCCAGACAGAAGTGTCTTGCTCCGGAGTTAATAGAGGGAAGAGGGAAGTTGTGAGGTCACCATAGACCAACTGTATTTCCTTCTGCTTTGCTGGACCCCAACTTGCTTTGGGGTCTTTGCTTAACCCCAACTTGAACTCAGCCCCTGGCTACAACTGCCGAAGCCCAGGCCCAGCCCAGCCCAAGCGCAGGCATTGGCCATGGCTTTTTTGTTTGGACTGGTGGCTGGGGCAAGCCTGTCCGCTCTGTTGACTCAGTCTTCCGCCGCAGAGACCTGACTCATGGGTCCGGCCCAGCTGGTGTCCGACCTGGGGCTCATCTGGGAAGGAAGCTCCTGCCGTCTGGAGTATGGTGGAAAGGCTGCAATGCCCAGGCCCCCAGGGCCCAAGAGGACCCAAGCCAGAGGGTGTAGGGGGTCAGGTAGGGTGGTAGAAGTGGGTGGATGCTTGATGGCTGAAAAACACCTGCCATTGCCTTATTAGCTCGAGAATCTTCTTTTCCTGCTTCTCAGTTGGTCACTGGCAGCAGAGACATTTATCTAAGACCCAAATGTGGAGACAGAACCACTGACTACGGCCGTTGAGTATTGTTATATAGCTTACAATATCCTTCTTTCATAAATGCTCTCCCATTTAATCCTTGGAACAACCCTGAGAAATGATCCCCACTTCACAGAAGAGGAAATCAAGGCTCATATCATGCTATGGATTCAGAGCCAGTAAGTAACAGATCCAGCTCTTGGGGCCAGGTTTCTGGACTCAGTGGCTGCTGTTTTCACTTCCCCACAGTTTCAGGAACCCAACTGGGTAAGCGTCATTAGCTGGTGCTGCATCCTTTTGAATGTCTACTCCCACTCCCCTGCAATGTGGTCCTTTTGCATGTGATTAGCATGAAGCCAGCATGCAGAGATTGCCCCGGCGTCTCCCCAGTCCTGCCTTGGTCTGAAAGCAGAGTAACCTCCGCGTAGTTCCTGGCTCTGCCAAGTCATCCATGAATGGGGGTAAGAGGCCTCCCTCAAAGAGTGTATTGGGAAAAGTAGTATTTCTCCTTCCCTCTCTTCCATTAGGTGTCTGCCTTTCTCACCTCCTTCTCCTTTCCTTAGTCTCCCCTACCCCACACACTATTTCAGATCTTGGAGAAATTCCTGCTCGGGCTTAGCTCAGCCCCAAATGGCAAATGGACATTTAGAGTCCTGTTTCCCTTTCAGCTGAGAGATGAGGAACCCAGACACGAGGCAGCTCTCGTTTGAAATGGAGTGAAGATTAAGTGAGCTTCAGAGAAGCCACAAAGAACCAGCCTGGGGAGTGTGAGTTCTCATCTTGCCTTGTCTTCTGACTTGCTGAGTGGCCTTGGGCATGTCCTTTAATGTCTCTGAATCTCAAGATCCCTTTGGGTAATTGGGAACTGCCTTTCAGAGATGGGATAAAAGGGTTAATAACCTCACAATGAAATGGACAAGTGCTCACCAGGCTAACAAGGAGGGAAGAAGAGGAGGCAGGCCAGCTCCTCCGTCTGCTTTCCCTGCCAAGCGGCCTGCGCCTGGGAGCTCACTCCTCCCCTCTCCTCCTCTCTGCAGTGCTGATTCTGCACTTCCTTGCCCTGGAAAGAGGTCAGTAGGGGCAGAGCTAGACTGACTGGGGTGTGGATGGAGGGAGAAAAGTAGGGGCACATAAAAGGGGGCTTTCTGGCTCTGCTCCCATCTGTGGCAGCTTCAGGCTCCCATGGGGGCCAAGGCCCTGGCTTCCTGAGGTTCCATAGGGAAAGCCTAGAGCCAGTGGTGCTGCTGTTGCTAGGTGACGGGATAAACAGGTCCTCTGAGGCTCTGGCAGGTAGTAGCTAGGTTGCCGAGGCCAGTGACAAGCAGTGGGGGAAATCCCAAGGGAGGGGGTGGGGAAAGTTCTCTGGGTTTCCAGGGGCAGCTCACAGTCAGCCCATAGAGCAGGGCTCAACCACAGCTGGCTCAAGGGCTTGGTGGCTCCTCTGAGGAGGGTGCTCTGACCCCTGAACCTGCACTCCTCCCCCAGCCCAACTGTAAGCAGCTGTGTCCTCTCCACCTGAAGCGGGGACTGGCAGTCTGATGCTTTTGCGGGGCTGGAATCAGGGCTGTCTCTGTGGGATGCCTCAGCCATGACAGGTAAGGTGAGGAGAGGGGACATGGAGGGCTGGACGATCACTGGCAGGGCAGGAGGGGGAGTTTCCAGAGATGAGTCTGCTGTGAAGTGCAGCCGAGTGCATGGGAGGTCCGCAGAGATGACTCGTCACGCCTGCCTCCAAGCACCCTCTGACCTGTCACCCTGTCTCCTCTAGGCAGGTCCCACCCCATCCCTGGCCATGCACAGGGGGTATCCAAGCTCTCCCACAAAGGAGATTCTCACACTTGCTGCCTTGTGTGCAGGTGACCTTGCAGCAGCACACTTTCCTGTAGGGATAACTTCAGCCTCGGCTGCTACATTAGAAACCATTTTGCCTTGTTCGAAGCCACATAGGTGCTGACCTGTTGGCAATTTGAGCCGAGCACCTTAGCCCCCATCTCAGCACATAATGGCTCCAGGGCAGGGCCTGGGGCAGACAGGAGGTGTCAGGTGACCTGCCATTATTCTGCCACCAGCCTGCCATTACCCTGACACCAGCCTGCAGCTCAGCTCCTGCCATTTAAGAATCAGCCTTTGTGTTACTGGCCAGCTCTTAACTCCAAGTAGGCCCTGGGGAGAGGGTGAAGGTGTAACTATCCCTGTGTCACAAATGGAGAAACTGAGGCGCAGCAGTCATGCTCTGTCTCTCCAGAGACAATGGGCAGGGTAGGAGGGAGGTATTGGCACATGCCCGTTGCATTCGTTGCATTGAATTCGTCAGAAGCCTTGCGCCCATGCCCATCGGAGGCCCCTTGCTTCCAGGTGATCCTGCTGCTGACTGTAGCCCTTACAAAGCAGTCCATTCTCTCCAGCCTTTCTGAGTTCTTAGTAATTCTACTTCGTTTAGCTTTCCTTCTGCCCTAGGATGGTGGGTCCATCTGAGCCCACTGTCCCTCCCCAGTAGGGTCTGATTAAAAGAACCTGCCATCATCTTTGCACCCCTGAGGGCAATGCCTGGACAATGGCTGAAGGGGACTCCAGAGAGCCAGCAGGGGCCAGGACACACAGTTCAGACTTCCGGCCCTTAGGGGTTCGCCGTGGGGAAGGGCAGATGGAGTTAAAGCTTAGAAAGTTTCTCTAACATTGCAATTGATCTGACCTAAGGAGCTGCCACCCATGATGCAGCCTGATGTCTATAAGAATTCTACAGAGTTTCTACTGTCTTTGAGAAATCGTATGCCCTTTTGCTTATCCTGGATTGTCCTTTAAACTTTAAGGGGGAGGGAAACGGTGGAGAGAGAAAAGGAACTTTGGTGTTAGGAGGTCTGACTCCTCTATTACGTGCGGAGCAGCTTTGGGCAAATCACTAACATCTCCTGGGCCTAGCTGATTCCTTTGGAATGCAGGTTATGATCAAACTGATTGCACAAGGTGGTGGTGAGGAAGGTTCTGTAAGGCGCCCCCCTTGCTAGGTACAACGCGCCTTCGCAAGCCCACTCCTGATTTTACAGACTTGCTCGTGGTTCCCCTCGGCTGGTCCTTGCGGTTTGAGGGTCTCAGCAGCCTTGCCCAGGAGGCTGTCCCCTGCTGCTGCTCTTCCTGATCCCTGAGTCAGGCACACTGGCCTGAATCCAGCTCTGCCCCTTCCCAGCCATGTGGTCCTGGGCACGTTAATGAATTGCTCTGAGGCTCAGTTTCCTCACCTGTAAAATGGGGAGAAGATGATCTATTTCGTAGGGTTGTTGGTAAGGATTAAATGAGATGATGTATGTGATGTGCCTGGCTTGGTGCTTGACATGTAGAGTTTAGTGTGTGAAAATCGGTACGCTCAGCTCCAGTTACCCTAGAGGCCCGGGGAGCAGAACTCCACACAGTGTTCCAGGGGGATCTGCACCGAGGTTCTGTCCAAGGGCAGCATTGAGCATTCACATTTGTTCTGGATGCTCTGATGATAACCAGCCTCGCACCCCTGGCAAAGATCTCCTAGATCTCTTTCCTGTGAACTCTGAACTCACGATCCTATAAATAGTGCTTTAATCACACCTCAGTGCCTTCTCTGCATCTATTACTTTGAGGTTGCATAAGCTGGAGTTCCTTTCCCACTTCTCTGCCCACTCACATAACTCTGTGAGTGCTTTGTCAAGTTCTTCCTTGCTGGGATGCCATTTTCTAGAACAGGCTGTGTTTACAAGTGGAAGGAGCACAGGCCTTGGGATCCTGAAGCCCGGGTCTTCATCCTGCTTCTGCTGCTCACAGGCCTGAGGTCTTAGGCAAGTTATTTAACCATTGAAATCCTCAATTTTGTGTGTGTGAAAATGTGAGAGAGAGAGAGATTCAATAAGTCTTCCTCCTAATGAGCCCCAAATATGCTTGGCATTATTAGCACATTGCCTGGTGCATAGCAAGAGTGGGATGATTGTTAGCTGTAATAATAATAATAACAACAGCAGTAACACTGTATCCATTCAGTAAGGCACCTTTCTGGGGCCTGGAGATACAGCAGTGAACAAGAGGCAAAGTTCATGTGCCATGGAGCATATATTCCATTATTTTTATTAATTATTAATAATATTAAAATAGAACTTGGCAAGTGCACGACATAGTAGATACTCTAAAACTATTCATTATTAATGGGAAAGAGCTTCGTAGAGGGCCTGGCATGTATGTAACGGGAGCTGAACAAACGGTGGCTAATTTATGATTTCATAGGCCAAAGGGCCTGACTTCAGGAGGGGACTCTGTGGACTAAGTGCATCTAAGAAGAGTGACCAGGGCAGTTAGGGGACCTGAAGGGATGTCATGTAAACTGTGTGAACTCTGCAGGGCAGAGAAGCAAGGACCAAGGGGTCATGAACATGGTTCTTTAAAATGTGTATGGCATCTCAAGGACAAGGCAAAGGACCATGCAAAGGAGGAAGGTTGGAAGTCACAGAGGGCCCTTTCTCTTGGCAAAGGGAGGGTTGTTTTAAGCAACTAGAGTTTCTAGAAACAGAAGGTGTGTGACTAGAAGCTGGATTGGACTGTGAAGGAGGTTTCTGCAGCAGCCAAGGGGAGGCCCAGATAAGGGCCATGCCCACTCTTGGGGGATTTGGCTGAGCACCCCTGCCCCCCTCTCGGCAGTGCAGCCAGGGGAGGGGGGGGAGAGTGGGTGAGGACAGGGTCCTTTCAGACACTGCAGCTCCGTTTCTTTCTCTGTGTTCCAGGTGGGAGTCTGCATTAGACTTCAGTGCGGCAAAGGGCTCTGAGGCCACAATGTACTTGGGGAACCCACTTCCCTAGAAGACCTCTAAGGTTCTTTCTGAAGAGTTTGCATTTAGCCTGAAACTTCTCTTGTCTCCTGCCACGGATAAGACTAGTCCTGGCCTGATTCACTCACAATATTCTGTCTTTAGGTCAATTTTCTATCCTTAATGGTCTCCTGGTGACTTTTTAATTTTTTTTCACGCTGCATTAAGTATGAATCTTTATCTTAGTCTTCTCGAAAGTCTCAGATAATTACAGACACTGGTTGTCCCTTTGTTCTTGGCTAAGCGATCCTTTTCAAGTCACTAACCTCTTTGAGCTTGATTTCCTTGTCTGTAGAATGAGGATTACAAGGTCTCAGGGAGTTGGTATCAGACTGAAGGCAGAGTCTGGACATGAAAGTGCCTCAAAACACAACACGCTGCCCTCGTAGTATTAGGTTAGAGACGAAATGTTGCCGCTGTTGTTATTCCCTTTAAGACCAACAGCGACTCCTACTTGTCAAGATGGATCGGTCCTCCCAGAAGCCTGACAAGGCCGTCCTCCTCCTCTCTGGCGATTGAGGATGTGACCATGGGTGATGTCCCCAGTGTCAGGGTGAAAATGGGATGAGGGCGATGTGGCTGACCTCAGCTATCATTGCCCCCTTCTTGTTGACATCAGCGGGTGAGCAAGTGTCTTGCTCTGCCTGGGGTGAAGGAGAAGTAGCTCACCTGCCCCTGTCCGTCTGTGCGGCACACGGAACCGAGGGCCTGGATGTCGCATAGTCTTCCCTGAATCCTCCGCAGGATCTGGCCAGTACCTAGCGTAGAGCAGATGTTCAGGGAGCACGTGCTGAACGAATGAACGAGCGCCTGCGGATTGCAGGTAAGAGCCTGAGATGGCAGGAAATGCCCAAAGCATTGATCGGCTCAACCGCCCCAGTGGGCAAAGCTCATCCAGACTGGTGTGCAGGATACTCTGTGACAGAAGACACCACTGCCGCCTCTGGGCAGGGGCCATCTCAGTCTCCCATGCTCTTCCTCAAGTGCTCTTTTCATCTGCTGCCCTGGGGGAGTTTCTGGCTGCCCGTGGATTATGTCAGGAAGCTGGGAGCTGCTCTGCAAGCCGGGGCCGAGGGAGGGCTGTTGCCCTTTTGAGTCTTGTTTACAAATTTCTCTGCTGCTGTCACGAAGGTTAGTCAGAACACGGGCCGGGAGGTGGAATTAGACCTGTCGCAGGGGGGTTGCCACATCGGCTGTGCTCTGACTCTCCCCGTTCCCTGTCACTGGGGTTTCCAGGCAGGCTCACGCCCATACCTCCCTCGTACCTAGCGCCGTCTGGGGTGAAACCGCGTTGGTGACACCTCAGGTAGAATCGGGCATATTTTCCAGTTGAACTTGGTGTGAACCTTGTCTTCAGGGTCAGATACATCAGAAACTGCTTCTAGGGGATTCTGTCTTCAATCATTTATCTGTCATTCATTCATTCACAAGCATTTACCAAGTGCCTATCTCATGCCAGGCCTTGTTCTAGGTTTGGGACCAAAAGACAGAAAAGGCACAGACACTGTCCTTGAGAAGCTCCCAGTCGGTGGCAACAGGTTTATAAAAACTATGGCAGAGATGAATGCATTTTAGGTTTGGGGGAGTTCACATCTTGGGGACTCATTGCTTGGGAACTGGAAGTGTTTTACTGAGGCCGACGTGTTCACTGAGCAGACTGAGGGCAGAAGAGCTGCCTGGGAAGTCTGAGCCATGACAGTTTTTAAGCCCGAGAGCATTTGTCTCCTGTTGTCTTGGGTTGGTTCTGGGGCTTTTTGAGAGTTCCTGGACCCCATTTTTGGTCTATTTTCTTCATCTCTCCCCTTTCACATTTCTCACGTTCAGCTCCTCAGATCTTGCAGGCTTTGTCATGGAGCTGGGCTGGGGAGGGAAGGGTGTTTGTTGCAATGACAGCTGGGCTCTCAGCTGCACTGAAGGAAGGTGGAGAGGAGGAGAGAGGCCTGCGGGGCACACGGGAGGACTGACCTCCAAACCCCTTCTCCAGGTCAGCACCCAGGCACAGAGCTCGACCCCCAAGATCTGGAGGGAAGAGCCCTGCGAGACGCTGCCTCTGCTTTGATTTAGCTTCAGCTCCTCTGACCCTGCCGGCGAGGCCCTGTGCCCCGTATAGGCCTCTCAGCTTCCTGTGTTGAGTCACAGCACATATCTCAGTTGCTAGACGTGAGTTCGTGTGATCACTGGGTAATATCTCTCCCTCCCTACGCTCCACCCCCTCTAGACTCAGCTCCACGGGAGCAGGATTCAGATTGCCTTCTCTTCCCAGCCAGCGAGTCCCCAGTGCCTGGCACGGGCGAGGCACGCCGCCTTTCCGTGGGATGAATACACAGAGCTGGGCGCCTGCTGCCCTGCCTGCTGGGGAAGGGGGGCTCAGCCCAGCCCCCCTGGGCTCCAGAGCATGGTGGGGACCCTGAACCCGAGCTCAGTGGAGGGGCCTGCCTGGCCACCCATGGGGGCCAGACCTCAGACTGTTGTCTCTCTGCTCCCTGTGCCCCTCGCTCCAGCCATGGCACGTGACCCCCTTGTCCCCACGCTCCCACTCTCTTGCTGTTCCCATGCAGTTCCCTCTGTCTGGAGCACCCTCCCCTCCTTCTCTGCCTGGAGAGAGCCTGCTCATCCTTCAAAGCCCAGGGCAAATATTGTCTCTTCTGGGACATCTCCCTGAACCCCCTAGAGAGAATCTTCCGTCTTCTTGGCTCCAGAGGTACCTTGTCATCACCGCTGGTATTATACTTGTCACACTGTCCTTTCTGAGCATCTCCATGGTGGAACCTAGGCACCGCATCCCCCCACCCCCATTTAGAGGCTGGCCAATGGCAGGAGCTGAATAAATGGTAGTTGGCTGGCTGGAGCTCCTTTGGGGGTCACAGCGACAGCAGGTCCCCTCACTCAGGTGGCAAGGGGTGCAGAAGAGCAGCGGGGCAAGCAGTCCGCCTCTGCCCATCTAGCCTCCTAGGGTTTGTCACCCGAGAGCCCTGGAGGCCACCACTGGGGCTGAGTGGGCAGCGGGCTCCATGCCCCAGTCTGGGGTGGACCCTGCAGCGCTCCCAGACCCCCGCAGCCCTCTGGCTGATCTGCTGACTGCCACATTCCTGAGCCCCAGACAAGCCTAGGCAAGCCCCTGAGTCTGTACCAGGCTGGCAAGGAGCAGAGGAGGTGGTAGGGAGGACCATTGCCCCCAGAGTGGCTAGAAGGGGCTAGAAGGGATGAGCTGACCTCAGGTGTCAATTCCTTCTTTGTGGCTCCTGGTGTGTTTGGGGCCTCCAGGGCAGTAATGAGTCAAGGTCTGGATGGCCAGTCACAGAGTCCCTGACTTCCCTCCAGGCCTCTGATACAGAGTAGATATCAAGGGACACATTTCCCTTGGAGACAGAATCTGGGCTCCGATCTCTGCTCGGGCTGTTCCCGGCTTCAGCTATTCCTAGGCATTCCCAGTTTAATGGGTTCCAGGGAGAGAACCACTGTGCTGACCTTGTCACAGGGAGGGGCCTGTGGGGACAGAAGGAGGCAGGGAGGGGCATGAGCTGTCCCATTCTCTCCCTAGGGCTGGGAGCTATGGTTGGCCTGGCCTCATTAGAGGGCAATGACAGGGTAATTAGGCGCAGGTGGTTTAATAGCTAGCTCAGGGACAGAGGCTCCCTGGATCCTACCCTGGAGATTGGCCATGCTCTGCCTTGCCTTTGGGGCCCACCTGCCCTCTCTCACTCATACGGCGATGCCCAGCTCCTTCCCTGGGTGGCAAAGGGTCAGTGTGGGGTGTGCCATCCATGACGAAAGTGGATTCATCTTTAGTCACGAGTTTTTACGTTCGTACAGGGTGTCATGGTTTCCAGCACCTATTTACTATCTTAGCCCATTCAGTCTCTGCACTTACCCTGCGTGTGCATGGGGGTGCTGTGCACCCTATTATTCCCACTTATGGGGAAAAATGAGTCTTAGAAAGACTAAAGTCTCAAGACAGCACAGCTGATAAGGGAGCCGGACTCTTAGTCTCTTTTTTTGTTTGCTTATTTGTTTTGAGACAGGGTCTTGCTCTGTCACCCAGGCTGGAGTGCAGCGCCGTCATCATAGCTATAGCTCACTATAGCCTTGAACTCTTGGGCTCGAGCAATCTTCCTGCCGTGGCCTCCCAAGTAGCTGGTACTACACATGCATACCACCACACCTGGCCCCTTTTAGCCTTTGGATGCTGCAGTAATCTGCCCTAGAAACTACTCCCTTTTCTGTTGCTTCCCCGAGAGGCAGCCCAGGGCTTCTCAGTGCCACCCAGAAGCAGCTCAGCTGGGCAGGCTGCACTGCTGCTCTCCTGCAGCCCCAGGGGATGGGGCTTCTCTGCACACAGGCTGAGCTTCCAGGGCACCTCCTTGGACAGGAAAGCAGGAAGCTGGCGCTTTGATCTTGGCTCAGTTCCAGTGTAAAGCAGGCAAACCCTTTCTGACCCGCAACTACCCTGGCACTGAGCTAGCTCTTGCCAGACTTTCTGGAAGAGTGTCGTGGGAAAGGCTGCGGCTGGGAGTCAAGAGACAGCCATCTGAGGGGCCCCTGCAGGTCACATCCTACCCCTTAAATAGCTGCGTCTCCTTCCCTTCTTTCTCCCTCTCTTTCCCTCTGGTTGCTGGGAAATTGCTGCGTCTTGGCCAAGGGCTGGAGAATGAAGACACCCTGGGTTCCACCTCACACCCAGCTACTGTCTCTTCCCCTCCCTGGTCCTCAGTCATCCTCCTTGAAAGATGGAGTCAATTCTCTTTGCCCCAGGGGAGCGAAGACACTCTAGGTGTTCAGGGGAGGAGGAGAGAGGGCGAGGGCACGAAGAGAGACCAAGTGTAAGATCTCCATCAACACCCGAGATCGTTCTGGGGCATCTCAGCACCATTTTCTTTAAAAAGAAAAGGAGTCAGTTTCCCCAGGGAGTGGCAGAGGGACATAGTGACATCAAAACAGCCACTTGCCCTTGGGAACATAGTGCCAACCTCTAGCCAACAAACCAGGAGACCCTGTGCAGAAGAGCATGCAGCACTGGAGTGGGGGAGCCATCGGAAAGGGCAGCCCTGGCCGCTCCGCCCCAGCTTCCTGGGCGGGCTGGGCCAGGGACCGCTGGCAGTGGGGGTGAGCAGAGGGCAGGTGTGTACAAGACATGTAAGGGGATGGGTATGGGGGTGATTCAACTATGACCTCTTTTTTAACCTGGGAGGAGGCGCAAAATTCTCAGCTGATGACTTCTCAGGCTGCTTGAAGGGTCCTTTATGGGGAAACCCACCCTCCCTCCAGTCTCGGGAGCAGAGGGCCCCCACACTCACCATGCTGGCTCTGCGATCTTCCATCTTTCCCTCCAGCCTGGAGCTGAGCTTGGCAACCCAAGTCAGGCGGAGGCCTCCCCACAGCTGGCCAACAGGTCAGAAATCCCCGCTCAGCACTGGCTGGAAGAGGCCTAAGTGCAGGGCAGGCCTTGGTCCTTCATGTCCAGCATCCCTGTCCCCTTAGCAAGCCAGCTGCCTCTCACCGCTGTATTCCGGGAGTGATTTGGGAGCTGTGGGGTGGGTTGATTGAAACAACCCTACAGGTGAAGTTGCCAAACTGGAATGATTATGCGTCTTGTAACCTGACACCTGCCTTAGGGGCTGGAACACCTGGAGTCATTCATGGGCCCTTTGGCCTCAGAACAGGTGACACACCTAAGATGTCATAAAAGCCTTCCCGCCTGAGTGACTTCCACCCAACCGGGTGGTGGTTGAGGGTGATGTCAGAAGTCCACCCCCCCGCCCCGCCCCAGCTGCGTGGCTTCTCACTGTGTGGACGCTTTTGTCTGGGGTGGTGGAAAGTTGAAGGAGGCTGGGGGCTGGATGACAGGATTTGCTGCTCAGTAGAATGGGTTGTTGCCATGCGCGGAGTGACAGGATTGGGAAGTCCGTGGAGAAGGGGAGGGTTTCTTCTTAAGGAGGTGACATATGCCCGCTTTCCCTGGGCTCCAGAAGCGAAGCTGCCCTGCACAGGGCTAATTAACATGCCGCTTACCAGCCAGTGTCCCTTCCAACTGCTCTGGACCCTGCCTCGTTAATATTTTGAAAATCACTGTTGGTGCCATGGCTAGGACCCGAGTCTCCTCCACAGGGTCATTTCTGAATTGCGTCCCACCACATCCTGACCACTGGAGCTGCCCCCTGGCTAGGGAGTGTGCAAGGTGTAACCTTGGAACCACAGACTATAGAACGGGGAGGGACTTGGGTAACTGTTCACTCCATTCCTCCATGCTGTGGGTGACCAAACTAAACTCCAGAAAGGCAAAGTCAATTACCCAAGCTCACGTAGTATCTTAGCGTCTGATTCCAAACCGATCCATATCTTCTTCCATTCCTCGGTCCTGGCCCTCCCAGGACACCAGCCCAGGGTAGACACGTGTATCTGCCCTTCTGTTGATGATGTGCATCTGTGTGCCATCTCCATTCTCACAACAGCCCCATGAGGAATATTTTGCTCCCATTTGACAGCTGAAGAAACTATAGCTCATGGAGATGAAGTAGTTTTTGGCAGAATTGGGGCTGGAACCTGGTCCCTCCATCTCCGCCAGTCACGTGCACAGACTGAATGGAACACAAGTGTCTGAAAGCCCTGGGCCCATGGTTCATGGAAGACCCCAGCGATGTCTGCACAGGGGGAGGAATACCAGGTAGATCTGACTGATTGTTGGCCAAATCTTAGCTGATCAGTGAGGTATGGCCTTGGGCTTGTGTCTGAGTAGCAGAGATCTGAGGCTGTCCTGGAGGGCCCCTGGAGCGAACAGGGCCCTAGCCCTTCCCCACTCTGGGGTGGTGGCCTTTAGAATTGGAAGTCTGGGGCAGAATCAAGAGCCTGTGATCCCAGAACAAGTGACCTCAGGGGACAGGGCTGTGAAGATGCAGGCAGGCACCTCCCTTTTAAGCAGGACCCTGGCAATGGGGCAGTGAGAGGTCAGTGGGCCACCCTGAGCCGAGGCTTCCATTCTCGTGGCTCCTCTATGTGCCTGGTGAAACTTCTGGCCCACAGATTTGCATTTCCTGCCGCTCAGGTGATGAACCAGGAAGGAGGTAGCTGCCTGGGCAAGAAGGCTGGTGGGCGTGGCTGGTTGGAGGGACGATGACTCAGCCCTCCCGGCTCCAGCTCCCAGTTGGGTCTGGGAACTTGCAGAGAGGCCTGGGAAGAAGGCAGGTGGGCAGGACTGGGCAGGGCTGCTGTGATGCCCGGGGTAGGGGGTGGCAAGGTTTACAGGTGGAGGCACAGTGGATCGGAGAGAGTAGCGGCCCACTCCCCCCAGGCGCCAGGGGCCACATCTAGGCCAGACATCCGTCCTTCCAGAGGAACCTCAGATCCCTCTACCCTGTCCCTTTCCCACCCATCTCTTTAGACTCTCCTTTTGTTTTTCCTCTTCTCTTTCTTTTTCCTCCCCTTTTATCTCTTCATGTCTTTTTATAACAATTTTTTCTCTTCTTTCTTCCCTTTCCTCTTCTGTTTCCGACATGTGTGTCAAGATCAGAGGTGGGTACCAGGAAGCTCAGAAAGCCGCACAGCCCCTCACTCGCATGGCTCCTCTGGGCCCTAGGAAAGGTCCCAGTAACATGTTCAGGTAGCCACATGTCTCCGTAAATTTTGCTGGAGATTTCTTTGGTATACTCCTTCTTAAACAAGGCTCCTCAAAATGTATAAGCTCAGGCCTCATAAAACTTAGAACTTCCTTGGTCAAGAGCATGAGCTCTAGTATCTGGAGTCCTGCGTCCTAATCTCAACCGCTAATCATTGATGTGACTGCGGGCATTTTATCTAATCCTCCTGAGTGCCTCGTCCTCATCTGTAAAGCGGCGGTAATAATAGTTCTGACCTCATAAGGTTGTTATGAAGATTAAGTGAGATAATCCATGCCAAGTGCCTGTACTTAGAGAGAGTCGTGGTGATTGGAGCTGTTATTTCCTGCTCATTGCACGAGATGTGTGTTTATTGCGCTGCCGCTGGAGCACTGGGGATTAGGAGAGAAACACCGGCCTGGAACGCGCACACCGCACAGTCCACTGAAGGAGACGGGACGCGTCCACAAATCATACTCAGCTGAAAACGATGGTCAAGTAGAGACAGAAAGAAAACACTTTTGGGGTTTGGAAAACCTTTTGCATCCT
>VBSM01001265.1:73352456-73364158 GCA_008086735.1 Cheirogaleus medius | reverse complement strand
CCGTGTGCCAGGCTCTTATGCCTGTGGGAAGAAGTCGCACTGCCTCATTTTGTCCTTGCAGCCACGTGTAATGCGGGTGCTACTGTTACCTCCATTTCACGGAGGAGGAGACTGAGGCTGAGACATGTTGTGGTCCAGGCCGGTGTAACCTGGGACACCTAGGCCCTATGCAACCACCATGCACAGGTGGGCCCTGCCCGGGTCGTGGAGAGGGTCTGCAATGGCCTCTGCAGTCCTCCAGGGGCCTCTGAAAAGCCGCTCAGGCCCTTGTAGTGCCAGAGCCCTGCATGGGCCTGCCTGGGGGCCAGGGGGCCGTTCCCATGTTGCCCGTGTGAATCGAGAGCAGTCTCCGTGGAAAGCTTTCATTCAGCCCTCCCCCCTTAAACCAGGCGGAGAGTGAATTTCACATTAATTCTGAGTCCAGCCCCTTTCTTTTCATCTGTCTCTCAGGGATACTCCTAATGTCACCCTGGGGCAGCCCGGTGGTTAGAAGACATAGGGAGGGCAATGGAGCTAGGAGATACTGCTTTGCATCCTGACTATGCTGTAGATTCCAGACCAGGAACATGCAGTACTGTGACAATGGTTTTTTTAAAGAATCTGGCTAGAAAGGAAATAGTATAGATTACTTTATTACATTTATTTTCTCAGGTTCTGGATAAGAAACAACACATCCATGGGATAACCTTCAGCACAGCTTTAAATCTTGGCTGTAACAGCTCTGTCACCTGCCAGCTGTGTTACCCTGGGCATGTTACTTAACCTCTCTGTGCCTCATCTGTAAAATGGGTACAATAATAGAACCCCCTCCTAGGGCTGCTATGAGGGTTAAGTGACTTAACATTTGTAAAGTGTTTACAATGGCACCTGGCACACAGTAAGTGCCATATAAATATTGTCAGTGGAGTGAAAAATTATTATTTCAGTTATAGGTTAAATAAATCTCTACCTTCAAAATGTATTTTTTGATTACCGTGTGCCATATATTCTGTACACTTCATTAATTCTTCCTTGCTTCATCAACAGCCCAGGAGGGAGAGAAAGAGAGAGAGACAAACTCTTCTTTTATATGAATGCCCTTTTACAAGGAACCAACTCCGGACAGAGAAAAGCTGTCCTTTTACATGAGCATCCTCTCCTGAGCAACCCACTCCTGCAGTATGGGCATGAATCCACTCACTCCGCCCTCAGGAACTAATCACTTCTCATTAGACCCCGCCTCTCAACATGGCTGCACTGGGGACTGTTTCCAACACGTGCATTTGGGGGGACACATTCAACCCATAGCAGTGATCTAGCTAAAACCATCTCTCAAGTATTTATAGAGCCCCTGTTCTGGGCTCCCTGGGAGAGATCTCCTTTGTCTTTATATCCTCGGTACCAGCACAGTGCCTGGCACACAAAAAGTGCTTCAATGTTGGTTGAGTAAATTTAGTTAGTCTAAAACTGGGCCAGGCGCGGTGGCTCACGCCTGTAATCCTAGCACTCTGGGAGGCCAAGGTGGGAGGATCCCTGAAGGCCAGGAGTTTGAGACCAACCTGAGCAAGAGCAAGACCCTATCTCTATATAAAATAGAAAAATCAGTGGGCGCGGTGGTATGAGCCTGTAGTCCTAGCTACTCCAGAGCCCAGGAGTTTGAGGTTGCAATGATCTATGATGATGCCACTGCACTCTAGCCTGGGTAAGAGAGCAAGACCCTGTCTCAGCAGAAAAAATCCCCAAAAAACAAACCACAGCTCTTGCCACAGAGGAAAATAATTCTGGCAGTAGTATAGAGGAAAGGTGGGGGACCAGGTTAGAGACAGTTGGAATAGTCCAGGTGAGGATGAAGAAGGCCTTAATTAAAGCATGGTCCACAGGGCTGAAGATAAAGAAGAGGATGGGAAATGTTATTTGACATAAAAATTAAATATTATTTAAATTATTTATTATTTATGTACTCTGTACTCTAATTTTGTCTTGCTAACCTTTCAAACTAAGTCTTAATGCTCCCATTTTGCAGATGAAGGGACCGAGGGACTGGCCAGGTGCCACGCAGCCCGTACTTGGCAGGCAGACGGGACAGGGCAGGACACTGGGCTACTGGAGGTTAGAGATGCTGGCGCAGAATCAAGGCCCGGCTGGTGGGGGATTGGGAATGACTCAGGTTCCCATATGGCTGATCGAGTCAATGGTGGGCCATTAACAAATGAGTTCACTGGGTTGACCCGGTTGGAAGAGAGAATGCTTTTAGATTGTCTGTGGCCAGGCCCCATGGATGATAATTTATTGATAATGCTGGTGCCTCTGGCTTGACTGAGTGCTTTTGGCCACGGAGCGATGCTTGGGGAGAAGCAGCAGCCCCTGGGTGGCACCGGGCCTCTGGCAGGCTGCCGGGAACGCAGACACAGTGCCGCCAGGTGGCGGAAGCTCACCCTGCACCCCGGGTTCCCCGCTTTGCCAAATAGCCTTTGTCTTCAGCCTGAAAGGCCATCGGTGAACAGTGTGAGGTTCCACCCGCAGACACCATCCTGGGCACCCCTCCCTCGTCCTCCCTTCTCCTTCATCCTCTCCCCTGCCCGTTCCCCAGGTTGCCCCCAGAGGAGTGGGTTCAAGGTCAGAATGAAAGTTCTTGAACCCGAGATCGTCAGGCACAGACTTCATCCCTGTCTCTGTGAAACCCCCTCATTCATCAGATAACTACTGAGCACCTATGGGTGCTGCACACTGAGAACATAAGGACGAGTGAGGCACCGGAAGCTCCTTACCAGGCCTGGGAGGGGGACTTGACACAGACATCGCCGCACTGTGATCCCGCTGGCAGAGGCCAGGATGAAAGAGCAAACTGGGCAGGAGGTTTGGGGCAGCGTCCCCAAGGGGGTAACATTTGAACTGAGCTTGTGAGGATGGACAAGACTTTGTCAAGAGGAAAACCATGGGCACAATAGGGAAGTGATACCCAGCCCAGAAAGGGGGTGGTGTGTGCTCATGGAAACAGAGAATAATCCCACAGACACTTCCTGAGCACCCTCTCCGTGCCAGCTGTGTGCTAGGGCTGGGAGATGCGAAACATGTGGCCCCGATGATGAGAAACTCTCACAAAAGATGTCTTCTTTTGAAAGATGTCTTTGAAGGACTTGTACACAACTACCGGATTTGGACACAGACCTTACATACAGACTAGTATTCCCCAAACTAGGGTTCCTGAGCCCAGAAATTATCCTGCAAGACGACCCATTGGGATAGGAGAAAAAATGCTGAAATTTCTACTTATGTGTATTTCTTAACCAAAAACAAAGAAAGTATTTAAGCTTTTCTAATATTTAATGTGCGAGCCGGCCCTGGCGCCTGCACTTGGTCCCCGTTGCCAGCAGCTCACAGGTTGCCTGGGACCTGAAGTGGATTTATCAGTGATCTTATCTAGTTTGGGCTAAATTAACCCTCACACAATGGACAAGGCACTTGTGAAAAGATTCCGGGGATTACGAGAAGGAGTGACACAGGCAGAGGTGAACAGCAAGGAAGTGACAAGGCTCTTGCTGTTCCCTCTTAGAAGGGGCTCTTCATTGTCTTCCCATCTTGAGTTAAAAATTGTAACAATCTAATCATAATTGATAGACGCAGGCCCTCAAAATTAAAAGTTACCAAGATAATTTGAAATATAGATTCAAACTATATTAGTAATACTCTTTCTCCAAAGGCTTATTATGCTTCGGATACTGGCTAATGACGGTAGTGCGTGCAAACACAGTGTAGATGTAAATAAACAGACACACATTAGAGATGTGTGACAACATCTTCTTGTTATGGACAGGGATCAAAGAAGTTTGGAGATCACAGCTCTAGGCACTAAGGAGCCAGTAGGAGTTGTTTCAGCAGAAGGGTGACTTGTTTCTTTCTGTTTTATTTTGAAAGATCACCCTGGCAGCTGGAGGGAGAGAGACTGGGGCAGGACAGCAGGGATGCATACAGCAGGGATGCATACAGCAGGGATGCATACAGCAGGGATGCATACAGAAGTCCCAGTGAGAGAAGATGAGGTCCTGAACCCAGGTTAGGGGACCCAGGAGAGCAGGGAGAAGTTCCAGGCATGAGTTGGACTTGGTGACTAACTGGATTTGGAAAACCAGGGTCAGGGGATCCAGGGTGATTTCCCGTCTCTGGGTGAACAGGTGAATGAATAGTGGTACCACTTACCAAGATGGTGACCAGAGGTGAGGGGTGGGTTTGGGGAGGAAGATGAAGAGTCCGGGTCTGAATAGGTTGAGTCACAGGGGCCAGAGAGATCCTTAGAGGGAGCTGTCCTGCTCAGTCAGCCTCCTGGGGCCCCCATGGCTGGTTTGGGGCTGCAGCCACTTCTTCCCTAGGCAGGGCGTGGGTGAGTGATGGTGATGGTAGCTCTCGAAGGAACTGAAATGAGTAAATCGGGAAGTAATGTCGTCTTCTATCCAGACTCCCTGGTTCTACCCAGGCCACTGGGTGCTGTGTCCCAGGGATCTGACCCTGACCACCCCCTATATCTCACTTTTGGGAAACACCCAAAGCGGAGGTACCCCATTTTCCTCCTCCTCTGAACCATCTTGGATATGACAAGGCTCACACTTACCCAGGGTGCTCTGGGCCAAAGCGTGGGGAGAGCCTGCTTAGGCTGGGAGTGCCCTTGCTGTTATCGTCAGTGCTGAGATAAGCTAAGTGCAAGGCAGAGGAGGAAGGGGTGGGGCACAGCGGGTGTGGGTGCTGCGCAGCTGCCCAGGCTGGGCAGGGACAGGTGTTTGGCCGTGGAGAAGGGCTCTCCTGGGGCCATGCTTTAGAACAGGAATACTCATTCTGGCCTGATCTGGTCATTTCTGGATTGGAATCAGGGTGTGCTTGACTGAGAGTCCTCTAGGGGCTTGACCTGGAGAAGGCTAGCATGACTCCAGGGATGGCACCTGGGACCACCAGCTCCACTCTGGCAGGACCTTGGGGTCTGTGTCTATGGGGAGCAAGGTGTGTGAAATCAGTGGCAGGTTGGTGGCCATCTCATCTCCCATTTAAAACATTTTCTTTGGCAGGGAAAGTACGAGCAATATAGACAGGCAAAAAATTCAAAGTAAGAGGGTAGGGAAGACTTTGAAATAAAGACAAACAGACACATGGAGGTGAGAGAGAGAGACAGAAAACAGAGAGATTAGACAGACAGGTAGAAAATGAGCAACTGAAAGAAACAGAGGAGTGGAAGGAATTAAGAGAGAGAAATCAGACAGTGAGGGGGATGGCAGATAGAAGTCGACGAAGAGGCAGAAACTCAGAGACATGGAGGAGACAGAGGCCGGGGGTGGGGGTCAGGGATGTGGAGGGAGGGACAAAGAGAGGCCTTGGATGGATGAAGCACTCGTCCTCCCTCTTCCTTCTTTGCCCACCATATGCCTGGTTCCCAGTTGCAAAACTGGAGGAGCCGGAGCCCAGTGAACTGCCTGTGTCCACTGCTGGTACCCAGCTGGGCCGTGGGAAGCAGGCAGGAGGAGATGTCATTTTCCTTCCCCTGACTTGATGTGTTAGCTCTGGGTGCCTCTCTTGACCCGTTTTTCTTTTTGATGATGGAACAAAATTGGAAGCCTATTTGGCAAGTGGTCATGGACTTTCCAATTCAGAGGGAAGACTGAGTCCTAATAAACTGAGACGGAGGCCGTGGGTGGGGTCATGCCCTAGGCATTGTTGTTTACTCGCCAACAGCCAGGCTGTGGGCTGCAAAAGCAGGAACCCCTGGAGGAGGGAGGGCTGTTTTTGTGAAGTCAACTCATAATGGGAGGAGATACATCCTCTTAGAGGCTCAGGAGACCAATGCTTGACTCTGGCTTACTTAGGGACACTCTCACATTTAGAGAAAGTCATCAAAGAGGGTCCGGGGTGCAGAGGCAACAGGCTTTGTAGATCCAAACTAATCAGTGTCCAGTAGCCCAGGTCAGAGGAAGGGCCTGGGAGTGGGCACTAGCAGGCTGTGCTTGCCAGGGGGTGGCCTCTGGGGGCCAGCAGTATCTGTGGGGCTTCCCTAGAGCTTAGGTGAAGTATTCCCCCACTGCCTCCACTTCCCTTGATCTTGCTGTGTGCTCATCTGGTAATCTAGTTACTGACTCTACTTTCTTGGAACACTGATTCCAAGAAGATAACCTCAGGTGGGGACTTGCCGCTCGAGTTCCTGAAATAATTTACAATTTTTTAAAAAATCAATACATTGGCATAATTCATAGCCAATTCATTGAGTGAGAACTTGCTAAATGCTTCATGTGAAGATGTCTCCCAATCCTCCCAACGGTGTTGTGAGCTGGCCATTGTTTTCTCCATTTTACAGATGGGAAAACAGGCACAGATCTGGTGTTTGAAGCTAGGTCTCTCTGAGGCCAAAGCCTAGTCTCTTGATCACCTCCCTGAGCCCTGGCCTGTCTGTACCCACTGTGGGTAGCACGTGTCTGTCACTGAGAAGATGGAGCAAGAGGTCCCATCTCTGGATAAGCAGAGCCAGGACCAGATGCTAGAACAGGTGATCCCGCAGAAGTGATGCTTCTGGGAGGCTGTGCCAGCCTGGGCACCGTCCCATTGGAGTCCCTCAAACCTGCGACCAGGACACTGTGATGGGAGGACACAGGGCTGGAGGGGCAGCATGGATGTGCTCTCTCTGCCCTTTACTCTTAGATCAATATAGAAAAATGGAAAGGGGGACCAGGTCTATACAAAGAAAAAAAGACATTCTATAATAAAGACACCTGCACTCGAATGCTTATTGCAGTACAATTCACAATTGCAAAGATGTGGAAACAACCCAAATGCCCATCAATATATGAGTGCATTAATAAAATGTGGTATATGTATACCACGGAATACTATTCAACTACAAAAAACAATGGTGATCTAACACCTCTTATATTATCCTGGGTAGAGATTGAGCCCATTCTTCGAAGATGGAAAAACATGCACCACATGTACTCGCCATCAAATTGGTACTAACTGACCAACACTAAGTTGTTCACATGGTAGTAATACTCACTGGGTGCCAGTGGAGGTAGGGTTGGGGGGTAAATTCACAACTGATGGAAGCAGAATGCATTGTATGGAGGAGGGACATGCTTGTAGCCCTGGCTTGGGTGGGTAAAATAGCATTGCATGTAGCCATAATGTTTGTACCCCCATAATATTCTGAATAAATAAAAAAATAAAATAATTGGAAACAAGAAAAAAAAGTGGGGGTGGGATGCAGGGTGAGTATCTGCCTGGGATCCAAAGGATGAGGGCCGGCCGCCAAGCAGGGGGGCTGATGGGAAGACCCGTGTCTGTCCTCACGGCTGTCCGAAGAGAGATTTGGAAGCCAGATTGGGACAAGCATTCCAGGGGACCTGGAGCTGGCAGGGGATTAGAGGGGTTAGAGGAAGGGAGCACAGAAGGGCATAGCCAGAGGGAGGCCCTAGACTCCAGCTCTGTGGAGGGGGTTCCGGATGGCCAGTGGCAGTTGCTCTCCTGGGCACCCAGAGGAACACAGGCTGCTAAGCCTGGAAGGGAAAGACGGCCAAGGACAACCTCCCAGACACCCCCGGGTAGCCAGGTGGCTCCTCTGGGATCCTACCACCAATGCTTCCTGGGGCTGCCTGCCCCTCCTGCCCCCCACTGCCAGCCTGGCAAGAGAGGTTGTAACGTTGGCTGAAGCCAAGCTGACTGCGGCAAAACCCTGACTCATGCCTTCGGATGCCAGCAGGTCCTATTTTGGTACTTTCCAGCTTTTTCATCAGCACCAAGAGTTAATCACAAGAGGGCTGTGGGGAGGTGGGAGAGGGCACACTCAGAGCATGGGATAGGGATGGGACTCCTGTTGGTGGAGAGAGACCTCAGCCTCCCCCATCCCTGTTCCCCAGAGAGGTTGTGGGGTGGGGAGACCCCAGGCAGGCCATGGCAGCGGGCAGGGGGACCGAGGGGAGAGGCACGTGAGTGGGGATGGTTTGGAGCGTGGGAATGGGTTGGTGCCGAGGGGACTGGGCTTGGGTACAGCCCTGGCTGTCTCCTTGTGCCCCACCCAGACTCTGAGCCTCCTTGAGCCTCGCAGGTGGGTGTGCAGGTTTGTCTGCCAGGGCTCTGCAGCCTCCACCTGCTCCCAAGCCCAGGGGGAGGAGATAAAATGATAAAATGCTAATCAAATTCTCTGTCTGCAGGTTCTTAGCTGGCTTCAGTACTTATTTTCCCTATCATGGAGGGAGGGGGAGGCCTCTGGTTCCTAGCAGGCCTGTGTGGGAGCCCTTGTTCTAGACAAGTTTATCCAGTAGGGCTGAGAACATCATGCTGCGTTCCAGATCTGGAGTTCCTACCAATTCCAGGGTTTCACGTGGGCACAGAGTGAGGCATAACACGGGGAACCCAGACTGCTTTTCCAGGTGAGGCAGCGAAGGAACGGAGGTAGAGCACATCAGAGGGCCAGTCGAGATGGAGGGGTCCTGGCGGGCCCAGGGCACCCAAGGCACCCTGGTTGCTTGCCTTGGTGATGGAGCCCCCGTTGCATGTTTCGTGTTATTGACAATGGCGGCCAACTTCTGCGTAGCACTTTGCAGTTGGCGAAGTCCTTGCACTTGAGGCTCTGAGTTGTTTCTCATAAGGCTGCTCGTTGTCCTAAATGAGAGGGCTGAGTCCTCAGGGAGTGGCAGAGCTGCACCCCTCCAGGTCTGTGGGCTCCACCCTGGGCGCCTCCCCCACCCCTCAGTACCTATGTGAGAAAACACCGCTCCCCTTCCCAGAAGGAGACCCACCCCCTCCATGTGCCCGGGCTTCACAGGGGACAGCGTTCTTCACACTCCCTCTCATCACTGCTCACGTCGGCGCCATGTAAGGGACAGCCGGGGTCTCGAAGACGTTCTTAATCACCCACCCTAGCTCCCGCAGCTCCTAACCCTGACCACGGTAGGCGCAGAAGTGCCGGGTTAACTTGGGCTGAGGCGGTTCCCAGAGACCCCTGCCTGGGACAAACCCCAGTGTGGAGGAGCAGGGAGGGTCCCCCTCTCTGGACAAGCCCCTGGCCTGGCAAGAGTCCTCCCCCAGCTCTGCCACCAGGCTCTGAGGACATTTCTGTTCTGTTTGTCATTTGCCCACTTGCCCTTTTTGACTCAGCTTCTCTACCAGCAAAACCTCAAAAGCACTGTGCTATGTTTTAGGGGCTGGAGGCTGGGGCGAGGCTCTGAAACTGCCCTCTCGCTTCTTCAAAAGGACAACTCCCACCTCATTTCTTCCCCCAGTCCCTGGAGCTGGGTTCTTGGTCACATCCCAGAGCAGTGTGGCCTGGAGGCAGGACGTGCTTGGTGCTCTAGCCCTCGAGTCATGGGTGGACCCAGAGGGGTGCCTGCCGGGCGCTGGGCTTTTGACACCTGACCTGTGCTGCCCCTGCTTTGATAGAGAGGTGCCTGCCCCTGAATGTCCTCAAGTTCTGAGTGTTCTCACAAGTGGATTTCTGGTTTGGTCCCTATTCCAAGTCCCAATCCCTGGCACGTGCCTCTCACCTCCCCCTCTTGGGCACCCCATTGTGAACTCCATCCTTTCTCCTTGTGCCCATGCCACGGCTGCTGCCAGACCCTCCCACAGCTGCCCAGCCGTGCCTTCCCCACCTTGGGTCCATTTTCTGCTCCCCCCGCCTTCCGCACACACCTGGCCCTGGGGGATACTGAACCTGGGATTGGGATAGGAGGGAAACCTCAAGGGAAGGAGGTGTGGACACAGAGAAGGGAACCACCTTGGGGCTGAGAGGTGAGTAGCAGCGAAAACATGCCTAGGAGCGCAAGTCCCTCTGCTTCAGGGACACTGCAGTCCTGGCTCCACAGAACAGCCCCATGGCAGGCGGATGGCCCCAGGGCATGCGTGCCTGAGACAATTTTTTAAAACAATTACAAAACTTGTTCTAATTAGCTCTCATATTTTTTTCTTTTTTTATTTCATCATATAATGGGGATACAAATATTGTTAGGGTTACATACATTGCCCCTACCACCCCTCCCCCCCATGCCAGAGCTTCAAGCGAGTCCAAAATTAGCTCTTATATTGATCCTATGAAAACTAAGTCGTAGGGTCAGTAGTGCTTAAGCTCCTGCGGTTACCCCACCCCTGTGGCCAGGTATCAAATTATAGGCTTGGATGACCTGAAGATGAATGTCATTATTTATCTTTAAACTGTTTGTGTTTCATTCCACATAAATTGCCTCTTGGCATCAGAAAACCCGGTCTCCAGTGGTTCATCTTTGGGTCTTGCTCCCAACCCTTCTGGCTTTCCCACTACGCTCTCCTTCCGCCTGCCTCTCTGCCTCGTGCAGAATTCCTGCTCCTGACCTCGCATTTCTCCCAGTCCATCACCGTTCTCTCAAATCCTGGCTTTGCTTTCAGCCCCCAAGGCTAATCTCCTCAGCACACCACTCTTGCCAGTACCCTCATCCTTGTTCTTCTGCGACACTCGGCCAGCTAAACTCTGTCCTGGAGCAAGCCAACCACCCACCCACACCACCCCTGCAGGTGGGTGCTGAAGTCCTCCACCATGCCCACGTGACCACAGCAACAGCACTCAGCGGGGCTCCCCCAGCTCCAGCAGTTTTCTTTGTGTCCGTGGTCAGCTGCCCCGAGATGGCTCTGTCGGTGTTTCAGGCCCCCCTCCCCAGTGCTCTCAGCAGGGGTTCGGACCTCCTCCTGCACAGGGGAAGAAGAGATCCTCAGGCAGGAATGCCTTCAGTTTCTCACCAGTCCTTGTCCCTCCCACCCCCACAGGCACAGCTACACCCAAACCCTTCCTGATCGTCTTTCAGCCTCAGTGGGGGATGTGTCTTCATCCCCTCAAAGCCTCCTGAACATCATTCTCCCCTTCTCCTTAACAAGAGAGCGCCAGTCGGCAGGTCCTTCTGTGCCTTCGATGCCCCCCTTTATTGAGCAGGTAGGCATGTCCAAGTCTCCCTTCTTCCCAGCACACCTATCTCATGCTCTGCGGCCACCGCTTCCCTTCATTGCTCAGCGTGGGGAGAGAGTGGCCAGCACTTGTCACCTACGCTTCTCACGGAAATGCGTGACTTTTCTATTTTGCTCCTTTCTCCACCATCCCCCGCCACCGGTGTTCACTCGTTCACTCTGCTAGCCTTGGTGGCCTGGCCCCTGCCTCCTTCATGCCACTGGAACTGCTTTTGCTGAGGTTGCCTCTGCTGTTACCTACGGCAGACAGTGTTCGATGGCATCGCTTGACTTCTCTGCGGAGTTGGCCTGTCTTCCTGGCACCCCTGTCTCACTGCGACTTCCCTCCTTCTTCTGGCCGGATCTTCTCCATCTCCTTCACCCAGCGTGTCAGTGTTTCTCAGGGCCCCCTCTGTGCCCCATCTTTTGCTTGCTTATGCTCTCTCCCTGAGAATCGCACCCACTTCTGAGGTCATACCTGTCACCTGGGCACTGTCCATCTCACAGATTAAACTTTCTAGTCCAGGGAACTCTCCTAAGCTCTAAATCTCTGTCTCCATTGCCCAGTGGATATCTCTTCTTAGGGGGCTGGCAGATACCTCCAACCCAATAGGACGAATGGAACTGCCTTTCCCTACATCCTCATTTTGATCAGTGGCACTGCCATCAGCCCTGTTGCCTCATCAACACCCTGGGAGTTATCAGGAGTCCTCTCTCTTCCCAACCCACTACATCCAATTGATCACCCAGCTCTGCTGACCCCCCCTTCCCTGTGTCCTGTCCGCCTCTCC
>VBSM01001265.1:73339837-73352356 GCA_008086735.1 Cheirogaleus medius | reverse complement strand
CTGTCACTGTAGGGATCTCCCTGCCCCAGAGGTCTGTGGCTGTATCTCTAATGTCCACACGCCTGGCTTGTGTGGCAAAACAGCTGTATGTGATTATTGAATGAATATTAATAATTAATCAAGGAGGAGTTCCTAGAAGAGGCAATTATCAGGTGGAGTTTTGTAGGCAGACACAAAATGGTGTGACAAGGAGGATGAAAATGAATTGTGCAGATTGTCTGACTCAGATTTCTTCAGGAGCAGGGGAAACGGAGGGACGTGATGACACATATTTAATGGGGGCTGGGGACACCAGCAGAAGGCATGCCCCACCAAAAGGCAGCACATTCAAGGGTTACACAGGCAGAACAAAGCACAACGAAGCACTGTGTCCGGTGGAGGTGGCCGGGCTGGGGTGGCGGTGGCCGTGTGTGATGCAGAGGGAGTGAGGCTGTTGTAATGGAGAAGCTGGCAGGGTCCTTAAGAAACCAGGAATAAGTTGTGACTTTGCCACACTGACCCCCCATAGGACTGGGTCTCTAGAGTTCATTCTGGCCCTGCACAAGTCCAGGTGTCTCGGAGGCCCTGAGATCTGAGGTGCCATTCGGACTAGACTGGCCTTGGAAGCCGCAGACAGGAATGTCGGACCAGAAACACAGCAAGCAGGGCTGGCCTTCTCTTGTTGGGAGCTGATCATAATTCCAAATTCCTTCATGCTTTCATATGTTTCTCAAATTAATCCATTTTTAAAAAGGTAAATAAATATCTTTTAAAGAATTTAAAATTATTTTTTTCTGAATTGTATTTTCAGGATCTTTCTGGATTTCAACATTTGGGATTATGGCATTTGGGATTGTGTTTTTCAGGATTATGATTCAAACCCCACTTTTCCTCTCTGAGACCCCGTAGGCAGATACGGAGACCACGTCACCGTCAGGGGAACAGGGCCTGGGGTGGGGATCTTTGGGACCGACGGTGAGATGAGTCCTCCTAGCCCCTTCCAGGCCAAGGAAGTACAGAAATTGGAGGACATCGCCTCCAAGTCAATAAAACCCTGGTAAACACATTGCTTGGGGGTGGGGGGAGAAGGTCAAAGAGCTACGGCCTTGCCTGTTGCCTCTGGTTCTTGGGGAAGGCACCATTTCAGCCACTAGGGGGCGCAGAGGCTCCAGGAATGGTTTCTCAGGACCGCTCCTTGGAGGAGTAGAATAAAGTACCTAGAAAGGGTGGCCAGAGGTGAGACACCAGGACTGAACTCTGACCTTTTAAATCAGTCTGTCATTCAGAGATTCATTTATTCAAGAAACATTTACCCTGTACCCGGGAGAGGCCAGCCCTGAGCTAGTGGGCTCTGAGGATACAGAATCAGATAAGCCATTCTGGACTCCGGAGGAGCCACAGCTTGGGCTGGGAGGTGGACGCACCCTCCTCACCGCACAGTTCCATGTGGGATATTTGTGCTGTGACAGAGGGATATGCTGAGCGTATCCCTGGGCCGCCCAGGAGGGAGAGCTGATTCTGGCTGGGACTTGGGGAAAGGCTTCCTACTGTTGAAAGTATTTGCTTTGGGTCTTGAAGGGTGAGTAGTTCACCGGGCTGAAACATTAGGGGAAAGGTAGGCAGGGAAACCTCATAAGCCAAGGCCTGGAGGCAGGAATGTGCTTGGCCTGTCCAGGTGTGGCAGACAGGGGAATGCGTAGGCAGGAGTTGGGGAAGGAGGCTGGAAGGTGGAGAGCATTGGCCATGGGACTGGGGACAGCTGGGGGCTTACCTCTGAGGAGAGAGGAGTTCTGCTTGGGAGCCAGGGAAGATTCAGGTTTCGTGGGGCCTGAAGTTTATGTGGTTTTGAGGTCTTCTTAGAAAAACAATACAAAATTGTAAATACAAAATTAGGTAGAGGGGCTTGGGAGGGCCTGAAGCTTACTTAGCTCATCAGCTTCCTGATGACTCCTGGCTTGCGTGGGAGACACAGCGTTCACAATTGCCCTGCTTCCCTTTAGGGCTCCAGCTGCCCCCAGCAGCTCCCCATGGGCAGCAAACTGCTTTTCCTCTCGCTCCTGTCTCTCTCTCCTCTTGGGTCCCCTGGCCCTCCATGCAGCTGTGGAAGGCTGGGCTCAGGAAACCGGAGTCTGGGGTTTCTTTTAGAAGAAAGTGAGACAGAGCTGCCCTGCTGGGCGTGGGGAGGTGGGTGGCCATGACCTTTTATACTGAGTCTGTGCAAATAGCACTGTCCCCCAATTGTTCCAAGAGATGCCTTTGAATCTGACCAGCACCTCCTGTTAACACCTTAAACAAAGCACAAATGTGGAGGGTTTCTCCGTTTGCCAAGCATTTTCACACCTCTCATGTCATCTGCACCAACATCACCAACATCCCAGCGAGGCAGGCAGTGCTGTGGAAGGCTCATGATTGGCCTGTGGACACCTGGCAGGTGACAGCTCACACCCAGTGCTCTCCCTGCTTCACTCTGTGCCTCTCGTTCACAATCGGCCCGACAATACTGAAACCCAAGACAGCCCTGCTTGGGCACCTGCGTGGGGAAATGAGTCACCGTAGAGGTGACACAGCTGGCTCTGGCATTCTCCGCTCCCTGCAGTGTGTTTTGATGGTAAGGGTATGCACAGGTGGCATGGAGCCAGCAGTCCTTGTGACCCTGTCTGTCTGCACTGTGGTGAGAGTTCCGGCTTTACCCCCTGCCTGGGCTGTTGGGAGAGCTGTCACCAGGGAAAAACCTTGAATTCAGGCTGTCGCTTGTGTAATGGATCTCTGAGGCTCCGCACTGATTTGCAATATCTTCTGGGTGTTCAGATTGAGGGTCTCAGCCAGGGCAGAGGGAGGAGAGGGGTGGCTGCTAATTCCAGCAGCCTTTAATCAAAGGAGTACTGAGCATCCACTTGTGGTAGACACTGTGCTGGCTCCAGGAGGGTAGAGCTGAGTCGGGTGTGCTTTGTGCCTTCGGCTGGCTTGAGCACCCACAAGCGGCTCCTGTGTGCCAGGCACTGAGCTGGGCCGTGGGAGCCCCGAGGTAGGTGCATGCGCCATGTGCCCGAGTGCGAGAAACTCCCAGTCTGTTGGGGATGTCTGCCTCCCTACGAACTCAGAGTGCCCTCTGTGCAGTGCAAGGTCACAAAATTGGGTAGGGTACCTGCTCTGCTTCTTGTGCCACCAGCTGAAGTGACAGGCAGAGCCTCTGACCTCCCTGGGTCCTTTCTGGGCCCTGGGTACAGGCAGAGATGAGCCTGCCTCTCCCTCCCTCGCACAGCCCCACAGAAGCGCAGAGAAAACTCTTCCCTCTCTCCTGCTTCACGACATGACAAGAATCAGCGGTGGGAGAATGGAATGAGGCAAAGCGTCTTTCCTGCCCCGAGAGATCTTTCACGGAGACTTGGAGGAAGCAGACGGGGTGGGGATGGGTTGGGGGAGGTCAGTGGAGCCATTTCCTCCAAAGGGCGCACAAAGGTTTGGGAGCCTGTGGTCCGGGGTCCAATGTACATCCAGGTGCCTGGGTGACAGGAAGGAGAGAGGGGGGAGCCATCCAAGCAGTCAGGTATTTCTAGATGCTTCAAGCACAGATACAAAAAACCCCAAGGCTCCTGAATATGCAACCGATGAAAGCAGTCCTGATTTATCCTGTTTTCTGCAACCTGCCTCACTCAGCCTGCACTTGCCTCATGGGAGCACGGGGAGGGGGCTGGAGGAGTTCGGTGACATGGGGGCTGCGAGGCAGGAGGAGCCCTGGGCCGCTCAGCAAGGGGTGCCTGCCACCTGTATGTCAGTCGTTTCCGCTCCCCACTTTCCTCCCCAAGGTCTGGCGGGGATCAACGGAAGAGTCAAAGAGCAAAAGCCACCTTGCCTTTGAACTCCTCGGCACTGCAGGCGGCAGTGGTGGCTGATGGTTGGTGTGGGTGGCTGCATGCTAGTGCCCCAGCTCACCCGAGCTGTGTATGACTCTGGCTCACCTGCGCGGAGATCTGTCTTTGTCTGAGCAGGGACCTCAGCATGGGGTCCCCTGGCTGGCACCCCCTCCTTGCAGGCCTTAGAGCTCAGGGGGCCTGTGGGGCCACTCCATGCCTGGGACCCTGCCTGGGTAAAGGAAGATGCTCTAGGATTCCCCAAAGCTCTTTCCCTCTTTTATAACCTCATGTGAGCCTTGGAACAATGCCATGAAATATACAGCACTCGCAGGTGTCTTCATTTTGTAGAAGATGAACTCAAGGTCAGAGTGGCTCACCTGAGAGTGTGCAGCTGATGTGTGCTAGGGCTGGGGCTCCAGCACATGACCCTCTGAAGGCAAGCCTTACGCTCATTCCAGTACTCCAGGAGATTTTATGGAGCCTCTCTCTATCTGCCCCCTCAAGGAGCCTGGACCCCTTTGGACCCACCCTCCAGGCCCTGGTGAACCCACTACAACACGGAGCGGTTTGCACTCGGTGGCACAGGTTCCCCCAACAACTCCCCAGCTGTCCTCCCCCAGCATTTAGTGCGGGAGGCGTGTTTACATGGCGAAGGATGGACAACAATCCCAGGCAGGTGCAGTGAGTGACTAACATGGATGTATACACCAGACTTTTTTGATCATGCCTCCCATCGGCAAACAATTTTAAGTGTGCACACTGATATTTATGGATTCACAAATTATATTTGTACTTATGCTCTAATATAATGACCGCTGCAAAACACACACACACACACACACACACACAAATATAAATAAAGAATGATAAAGATGGAACAAACTTGCAAGAATTTCAGCTTCCCTTCAAGTTACTCCCAGATGGTTCTGGGAGTCCCCAGAAAGTGTGTCTGGTTCAGTGTTGGGACCGGCATCCTGGCAGCTCTTTGGCAAAGATCATTTCCCTTCTCTGGCTCAGCGTGGCACTGTCTCTGTCACTGCCCGGGCCAAGGCAGCGGCTACCCTGCCGGGGCCTGCTAAGGAGCCCTGCTCCCTGCCCACGGCTAGTGCCCGGGGCCTGCGGTCAGTCTCCTGTTGCTGCTAAAGCTCCTGCTGGCAATGTCCCTGGGAAGTTTGGTGATTAGTACTTTCAGTTAAAAAAATATATATTTTTTTGTTACAAAAGGAGTACATTATGGTTATTGACAAGATCGTTGTGGTTTTCATTTGCTCTTTTGTGCAGCTTATCAGCCTGGGCCGTAGGCACGAGGCTGCAGGTGGAAGGAAGTGTGAAGGGGTCGGTTTCCTCCTTCCTCCTCCTGCGCGGGACCTATGGCACTGCGACACTGCGTTCCTTTAGGACCTTTCCTTCCCGGAAGGCATTTTCCTCTCTTCCTGGTGGGGGGTGGGGGGCTGGTATTTGGCTCTTACTCCTGTGGTCAGTCCAGAGCTGTGTCTTTTCCAACCACTTTCTGACTTTTGCCTCATCCCTGAGCCACCTGTACCATTATTTACTTAATATCTCTCTTAAATCTGACTCATTTAAAAAAATTAAATACTTCCTCTAACCTTGTTCTAAGAAATAAAATCCACTAAATCAAGATTTGATACACTAAGTATACTTGGCTAATTATATTTCTTCAAAATAAATGCATAACTATTAGAACAAAATGGCCCCAGTACCACCATAATCGCCTCCTGTATCACCAAGGGGTGTGCCCCATTCTGGGGGTGCTGATGTGAGGCATGGAGAGATTGTTCTCGGTGAGGTTCCATCTGAGCCCCAGAGGCACATCCTCAGAGACTGTCAACAAGCCACTTGAAACACTCTGGGATGCGTCCCATCCTTCTCAAGGCACTAAAAGTGGGGCAGAGGTGGAGGGTCTCAGTGATCTGCAGCCCACTTGCTTAGGCTGGGGCAAAGGAATCTTTGCCTCGACTTCCCCAAGGTGGTGACTACAGATTATACCCAAACTGGAGCGGTCTCGCCTGTAGGGGTAGACTCTTCAAACAGAAGCACTGTCTTCTCCATCTTCCCCACCTTTGGTCTCTGGGCAGGACAGTCTAGGGTCTGGAATGCTCCGAGATGGCTGTGGCTGACCATGGTGTACTAAACATGTCTGCTCCTGGGGGACATTGTGGCGGTACTGAGACACCACTAAGACGTGGTCAGGAAGAGTCAGAGGATAAGAGCTGAGCTTCAGGGTGTTATCTGTCAAGAAGGGCCTAGAATGCCAACCTCAGTAGCCTTGCTTGGGGCCAGGGCTCAGCCTTTGTATATTTTCTCTCTGTTGTCACATACTCACTGGGTCATTCCTCTCAAGATCACCAGGTTAGGGGTAGGGGCAAATCTCAGCATCAATTTACTCCTAAAGCTCATTTATGGGACGGGGGCTCGTGTCTACTCATTGACTTTATCACACTTTGGGAAATAGTAAAACTAAGTATTCTTGGGACAGGCAGGTACAAAGAAATCTATTAATAACATGTTTATTTATCTTGAATTCCTTTACTCAAAACAATACATTTTTCAAACCTAAACATCTTTCTGTCTAAACTTAAGAATATTCATTATGACTCTTACCTTCTTCTTCCTCAATGTGAGATAAACAGAACTATTTTCCTTGGGAAACTCCCTAAACTGACTCTTGTGTACATGAACTTTGATGGAATCATTCCTCTGTTCTTCAGACCCGAATGGTGTCAGTCTGGCTGCAAAGGAATCCCCTGGGGAGCATATTACAGATTCCTGGGCCCCCCTCTGGCGGGTTGGATTGGATAGGTCTGGAGTGGGTCCCAAGTAGCTCCACTCTTTGAAAGATCCTTGGGGGACTCGGAAGCATTTGGGAACACTCGCTCTACACCTGCCCTGACTTGCCTGAATCGTAGCTGGAACTTGGCTCAGACTCAAGCTGAGGTTCTTGATACACAGGGGTATGAGTTGGCAGGGAACTACCTGATGTTAAGATTGCATTTCTGGCAAAGCCGGGCACCAGAACTTAAAGTTTCTTGAAGTCTCCTCCTGGTTCTTTATAAACTCTATTATCAGTGTAAGGCTGATGCATATCTTCCTGTGTGCTTGGATCTAAAACCGGTATCAGACCACTGTGGCATCACTCAGAGAGAAAGGAGCCAAACCCGAGCCTCACTTTATGTCATGGAAGACTGCAATCTGGCAGGGTTTCTGCAGTCTGGCTATTTCTGCCCACCCTTGTTTCTGCCTTAGGGACCAAAGGCAGACTTTTGAACGTTGGTAGGTGGAGGCTTGTGTGGGTTCATGTGGCTTGGCGCCTAGCTGGTTTCTGTCCTGGGGTTGGGCAGGCAAAAGCTACTGAGAGATCAGTGCAAAACTGCTAACACTCTTCAGTTGTTCTAGAAAATTTCACTCTAACTGAAGGAAAGTAACCTATTGAATATTTACCATGTACCAGGAACCAAACAACTCTCTTTTTCACACATACACATCACACTTAATCTTCACAATAACCTTGTGAAGTTAATGTTTTAATCTCCATTTTGACATAGGAGAGGATTGAAACTTAATCTTGTCCAAAGTAATGATATTTTACCCTCCAGATGGCCTGACTCCAAGTCTCTTTCAATGATCACACACCACTAAAGCAAGAATTCCTACGGCCAAGAGTTAGAAAGGTCTGCCTGAACTCTGCTGTCTGTTTATTCATTATACCGGATTGAAAGACTTAGAGCTACACTTTGTCAAGGAGAAAGCAAGGTCCAAGTTTAGGGAGCAGTAAGCAAACTACTGTGTTTCAAAAAAGGAGATACTTGATCTTGTATTGTTCCGTGATTGGTTAATTTTCTTCAGCAATTTTTTTACACAAATATTTCTGTTGCAAAAGGTGAAAGTGGTATCTGCTTTTGACTTTTTAAAAAATGGCAATTTTGTATGGTTCAATCTAATACTAAGGCAAAACTTGAAAGTCTCTCTTTACTCCTACCCCTCCTCCACTCCCACACAGTTTGCTGTATCATTATGGTGCCCTTTCTCTGTGTGTGTGTGTGTATGTGTGTGTATTTGTGCATGTGTGTATACCATATGTGGGGTCATATGGTATCTGTTCTTCTGCAACTTGGATCGATCTTTTAAAAATGAAATTGATTACATTTTGAATTTGGCTTATAAATTAGGAGTTCCTTGAAGTAAAAAAAAAAAAGTTAGAGTCTACAATTCAGAAGATGCTTAAACAGTTTTTGGGTGTGGAGGAAAGACATGAAGTTTGCATCATTTGATCGAATGAGCAATAGAAAGAGGGGTTCTGGATTCCAGCTGGAGAGACGTGCAGGCTCCATAAAACCTGACGTGTTGGGGTGGGGTGGGGGCCCAGAAGCCCTTGGAGATTAAAATGCCCAGTTCCCCTTGCCAGAGCTGGAGCTCGGGCAATATCATCTCCATATCTGCCTTCACCGCTGATCCTCATAGCATGGCCTGGGGCCTCCCACAAGGGTTTGTTACAGCCAGATCTTGAATTTTAGCACTTTCTTCTGATTTCATTTGATGTACTTGCTAATTTTATGGGGATTTTTGTTTGTTTTGTTTTAAAGCTCCTTGGCAGTATGAAGCTATTAATAAAAGCTGGAGAGATCCAATCATTTGTTGGGGGTTTCTTCCAAGTGATTAAACTAGGATATTTTTGAATAAACTTTTAAATGGGAGTCGGAGGGGCACCTGGAGAGAAATCACGACATGGGTAGGTGGTAGACTGACCATTTGCAAGATCTCCTGGTTTTAGATCAGTTTATCCAAATGGCTTAGTAAACACTAAGCTGTATGAAGGAAACAGCTGCATTTTTTCAATCCTGCTAGATTTCTCAGTGACTAAGATTCTTTTTCTGGAATGTGAGTAGATGAGTAGATACAGAGTACAGTTAGGGTACTTCTGCTCTTTGCATGGATTTTAACTGTTATATATCTGCGGGAAACCTGGAATATAGAAAATGCATTTCAGTGCATCCCTTCAAATTTAAGGATTTAGGGATTTCTTCTCTCCAGCTGCAAGAGGGGACAATTTAGACAGAGATCGATATAGGCTGACATTTTATTGTTTTTTTAATAACCTTATTTAGATATAATTCACATAGCATACAATTCACCCATTTGAAGTATGTAATTCAATGTTTTTTAGCATTAATATATTCACACATATCTGCAACCATCATCACAGTCAATTTTAGAACATTTTCATCACGTCAAAGAAAACCCCGTACCCTTTAGCTATAACTCTTCTTATCTTCCCATTCCACCCGCACCTCCAATAACTTACTTTCTATCTCTCTAGATTTCCCTATTCTGGACATTTCATGTAAATGGAATCATGCAATATGTGAACTTTTGTGTCTGGCTTCTTCCACTTAGCACAGTGTTTCCAAGGTTTACCCAAGTTGTAGCATGTATTAATACTTCATACCTTTTCATAGCCAAATAATATTCTATTGTATGGATACACCATATTTTGTTTATCCATTCGTCTGTGGATTCCTTAGGATTTTCTACATGTAACATTATCTCATCTGTGAATAGAGGTATTTTCACTTCTTCTTTTCCAATCTACTTGCCTTTTATTTCTTTTTCTTGCCTACTACCCTGGTGAGAACTTCCAATTGAATAGAAGTGGTACAAAGAGACATCTGTGTCTTGTTTCTGATCCTAGGAGGAAAGCATCAGTCTTTTATCATTAAATATGATGTTAGCTATGGTTTTCTCATAAAGGCCATTTGTTGGGTTGAGGAAGTTCTCTTCTATTCCTAGTTTCTTGGCTTTTTTTTTTTTTTTTTTTTATCATGAAAGGGTATTTGATTTTGTCAAATGCTTTCTCTGCATATGTTGAGATGATCATGTGATTTAAAATATTCTACTGATACGATGTATTATATTAATTGATTTTCAGATGCTAAACCAACCTTACACTCCTGGGAGAGTGTTATGGTGTATAATTATTCTTAGTTGTTGCTGGATTTGGTTTGCTAGTATTTTGTTGAGGACTTTTGCATCCATATTCATTGTCTCTATTTCTATTTTTTCCCTTGTGATGTCTTTGACTGGTTTTGGTATCAGGTTAATACTAGCCTTTTAAAATGAGTTGGGAAGTATTCTCTCCTCTTCTATTTTTGGGAGAGTTTATAAAGAATTGATATTAATTATTCTTAAATGTTTGTCAGAATCAGTGGAAAAGCTCTTAATATCTGGGCTTGGGCATTTCTTTGTGGGTAGTTTTTCGATTACTAATTCAATCTCTTCACTTGTTATGTTTATTCAGATTGTCTATTTCTTCTTGAGTCTGTTTTGGTAGTTTGTGTATTTCTTGAAATCTGTCCATTTCATCTAAGTTATCTATTTTGTTGATATACAACTGTTCATAGTATTCCTTTATAATCCTTTTTATTTTGGTAAGGTTGATAGTAATGTTCCTTCTTTCATTTCTGATTCTAGTAATTCAAGTCTTTTCCTTTTTTTCTTGGTTAATATAGCTAAAGGTTTATCAGTTTTGTTGATCTTTTCAAAGAACCAGTTTTTGGTTTTATTGATGTTCTCTATTGTTTTTCTATTATTAATTTCTGCTCTAATCTTTATTATTTTCTTCTTTCTGCTTGCCCTATATTTAGTTTGTCTTTCTTTCTCTAGTGTCTTCAGGTGGAAGATTAAGCCATTGATTTGAGATCTTTCTTCTTTCCTAAAGTAGGCATTTGTAAATATAAATTTTTCTCTAGTCATTGCTTTAACTGCACCCCACAAGTTTTGGTATGTTGCATCTTTATTTTCATTCATCTCAAAGTATTTTTTGATTTCTCTTTTGATTTCTTCTTTGACCCATTGGTGATCGATCATATTTAGGAGTGTGTTGTTTAATTTCCACATATTTGTGGATTATTCAATTTTTTTATGCTATCAATTTCTAATTTCATTCTACTGTGGTCAAAGAATAACTTTATGTTATTTTTAATCCTTTAAATTTTATTGAGGTTTGTTTTATGACCTAGCATGTAGTCTCTCCTGGAAACATTCTATGTACCCTTGAAAAGAATGTATATTTTGTTGGGTGGAGTGTACTGCAGATGTCTGTTAGGTGTAGTTGGTATATAAATAGTGTTGTTCAAATCTTCCATTTCCTTTTTAATCTTCTGTCTAGTTATTCTATCCAATATTAAAAGTGAGATTTTGAAATTTTCATTTATTATTGTTGAATTTTCTGTTTCTCCATTTCTGCCACTTTTTGCTTCATGTATTTTGATCCTCTGTTATTAGGTACATATGTTTATAATTATTATACTTTCCTGATAGATTGATCATTTTATCCTTCTTCATCTCTAGTAATTTTTTTGTTTTAAAGTCTATTTTGTCTGATATTAGTACAGCCTGATTAGTACCTCAGCTTTCTTGTGGTTACTATTTTCTTGATATGTCTTTTTCCATCTTTTTTCATTAAATCTATTTGTATCTTTGAATCTACAATGTATTTCTTATAGATAGCATATTTTTGGTTCATGTTTTTTTTTAATCAAGTCTGATAATCTCCGTAAAAGAGATTGGATTAATTGGATTTACATATGTCATTTTATTTTTTGTTTTATATATGTCTCATTTCTTTTTTTATTCTCCTATTCTCTTATACTGCTTTCTTTTGCATTAAGTAGATATTTTCTAATTTAGATTTTAATTTCTTTAATGGTTGTTCACTGTTTTTTTCAGTAGTTGCTCTAGAGTTTATCATATACATCTTAGCTTACCAGAATTAGCTTCAGATAGCTTAATTCCAGTAATGTATAGAAATGTTACTCCTATATAGTATTCCTTATAGGAGTATAATGTACTCTCCTATATAGTATGCTATTCTTTCCCCCCTTTTGCGTATTAGTTTACATATCACATACTCAACAGTATATTATTATAATTATTACTTTACCAACTATAGTCATTTCCTTAGCCCTGTACTGCCTTGCTCCCATTCACCTCCTTGTGCTATTATTGACAAAAGTACTACATTTCTATATGTTATAGACCCAAGATTACATTATATACATATTATTTTATATAATTGCTTTGTAAATGTCATGAGAAGGAGAAAATATACATTTATATCTTTTAAAAATTATCTTTACTAATGCTCTATTTTTTTTGTATGTGTGGATTTGAATGATTATTTGGGATCATTTTCTTTCAGCCTGAAGAAGTTGTTTGGTATTTGTTGTAAGGTGAGTCTGCTGCCAGCAACAAATTCTCTCAACTTTTGTTTATCTGGGAATCCTTATTTTGCCTTCATTTTTTCAAGACAGCTTTGCTAAATATAGGATTCTTGGTTGACAGATTTCTTTTCCTTTGAGCACCACTGTCTCTGGCCTCCAGTGTTTCTGCTGAGAAGCCAGCTACTAATCTTATTGAGGTTCCCTGATAAGTGATGAGTTGTTTTTCTCTTGCTGCTTTTAAGATTTTCTCCTTGTTTTTGACTTTTAGAATTTTTTACTATTATGTGTCTATTTGTGACTCTCTTTGAGTTTATCCTACATGGAGATTGTTGAGCTTCTGGATGCGTAGGTTATTGTTTTTCAATAAATTTGGGGATTTTTCTGCCATTATTTCAAAAAAATATTTTCTCTGATCTTTTCTCTCTCTCTTCTCATTTTTTTTTTTTTTT
>VBSM01001265.1:73299188-73339737 GCA_008086735.1 Cheirogaleus medius | reverse complement strand
GCCCAGCCTCTCCTCTCATTCTAATACTCCTCTTACACATATGTTGGTGCACTTGATGGTATCCTAATTTTTCTGGGCTCTGTTCACTTGTCTTTCTTCTCTCTCTTCTTAAACTTGTGTCAAGTTCTTTAATTCTTTCTTCTGCTTGTTCAAACCTACTGTTGAGCCCTTTTAATGAATTTTTTATTTCAGTTAATGTAATTTTCAACCCTAAAATTTCCATTTGTTCTTCTTATTATTCCTTTTTTTTACATAATTCTATCTCTTTATCGATATTTTCTATTTGAATGAAATTGTTATCATACCGTCTTTCACTTCTTTCATCATACTTTCCTTTAATTCTGTGAACATTTCTTATAATGACTTTTTTGAAGTTGTTTTCTGTTAAATCTAACATTTGGTCACTCTTGCAGGTAATTTGTGTTGCCTGATTTGAGGCAGGGCTATCGGTTATACTTTCCTGTCTCTTCGCATGCCTGCTTTTTGTTGTTGTTGCTGTTGTTGGAAGCTGAACATTTTAGATGATATATTGCAGCAATTCTGGGTCCTGGTTCCTTCCCTTCCAGGCTTATTATGGACACAGGGAACCGTGTGTTCTTGGCTGAATTGTCTGGAGTGGAGCCTTCACTTTTCTGAACTGAAAGAGGGGAAGGAAAGGAGGGATCCTTATTCAAATAGCAGATTCTTGCCTTTCTTAGATTTTCATAGATTTTTCTTGAATAGATGTTTATTTATTTGCTGTTTGCTCTTAGGGCCATTTATAAAGGATTTAAATGTCTTAACAAATAAGTTTCACCTGTATCCCTGGAAAGGGGGCCAGTAAAGCTTCTCATTCTGCTTATATTTCTGGTTTATTATTTTTTTTAAGAGATGTGGGTCTCACCAGGTTGCTCAAGTTGGACCTGAACTCCTGAGTTCCAGCAATCCCAAGTAGCTGGGATTACAGGTACGAGCCACCACAGTTGGTTCTCTGGCTCGTTTATTCTCAAACAAATTTAAGGAGACTGTTACAGAGCTCCTGGACCAGGGCAATAAAATTCTGTTTTGGCCTGATGCAGTTCCCTAATTAACTGAAAATAAGCCTTCATGTTATATCCTTCCTACCAAAGCTACTTGTTCAGATATCTGGATGTTTGGTACTTATTGTATGTATTTCATACGACAGAGATAGTAATTATTCAAGGTCAAGTCACCATCTTCTCTTGCCTCCCAACTGGTCTACCTTCCTCTATTTTTGCTCTGCTCTAATTTATTCTAATACATGGCAGTCAGAGTGGTTTGTAGAAAGGGCACATTTGATCATACCATTACACTGCTTAAATACTTGAGTGGTTTCCCACTGTTCTTATAATAAAGCCCTAAATCCTTACCATAGACTGTGAGAACCCCCTTATCTCTTCAGCCTCGTCTCAGACCCCTTTCTCTCTGTGCCCCACTCCCTGCTCCACCCCTTCTCCTCACTCCTCACCAGCACACTCCAGTCTCACACTAATCTTTCAAACTTTTATTGTCCAAGTCTCACCCTCCCCCCTGTTTCAGGCCCTTTGCACGTGTTGTTTGCTTTGCCTAATATGCTGTTATTAACTTCTTTTCTGATTTCTAACATCCTTCAGGTCTTGCTTAAATATAATTTTCCGAGAGCTTTTCCTATTTCCCCAGACTAGTTCAGGTCTCCTTGCTCTGATGACACCCTGAACCCCTGCTCTTCTTCATGGAACATATGTTTTTGAGCAACTGATTACTAGGGTAATTATCTGTTCAACATACTTCCCATTAGAACAAGAACTCCATGAAGGCAGGGCTCCTGTCTGCCTTGACCACTTGATGCCCAGTGTCTAGCATGGGCCTGACACACAGTAGGAATTCCACAAATGCTTGTCAAATGTGGAAATGAATGCTGTCTGGAGCACAGAATTCCAGGGCTGTTGTGGGAGTTACGCGGAAGAGAGGTTATGGTGCTCTGCTTAGAGCTGATGTGAAGCTGGAGGAAAAGTTGTATAAATTTCAGAAGAAAACTTCTCACCACTTGCTAACTGGCAGCCTGATGCACACATATTCCAAGGGGCATTTCTCTGATGGCTCCATCCTTGGCTGCTGTTGTAATAAGGTCTTTGGCTCCTCTTTACTCTTGTAATTCTTATGATGAATATCTTGATGCATATAGAAAGTGACCACCTCCCTCTTTTATCCTTGACATTGTGGTTCTTGAGCCTGTTGTAACCCCTAATTGGATTTGTGAGATTGGGAATATAGATTGAGACAGTGACAACTTTTAAGAAAGTAATCAACAATGACTAATATTAATTAAGTGCTTTGTTTGTGGTAGGCATGTATTATTTCAAATAGATCTACAATAATTCCAGGTGGTAGGTACTTTTATTATTTCCACTTCATAGATAAATGGAGTTTCGGAGAGATGAAGTATCTTTTTCAAGGACATGTTGTAAGTAAATGGTAAAGCTGAGATTCAAATTCAAGTCTGTCTGGCACAAGCACCCAAACACTTGACTTTTGTTTTATATTGTCAAGGGATGCTATAATTCTCTACGTGATTTCTTGCTCTCTGATGGTTTTTTGAACCTTCATCTAAACTCTCACCTGAAGTGCCTTTTGAAACTTTCATCTTTAAGTACCCTGAGAGAATGAGGCACTTCTCTTTTCATCTCTTATCGAGAAGTGATCATTGAAAACCCAAATCTGTGTTAACCATTCCATGTTTGAATAAATGTGGGTCTTACTCTAGACATTCTTGATTTTACAGGGACATTTTCAGGAAGTTAAAGCAGCAGCAACAACAACAACAACAGAAAAAGCCCCTTGACTGTACTGAGGAGGTAGTAGGTGAAGGGTTGTGGAAGAAAACACACAGAGGTTTATTAAGTCTAAATCCTATTTAAACTTGTCTTCAAAAGCTTTAAGTGTAGAAAATACTTGTCAAAGGACTTTGACCTAAACAGGAGAGTAGGTTTTAAAATATACTCCACAGAGTAAGGTTGGGTGAAAAAAAAAACTGATGGAAACATATATCTAAATTAATAAACAAAAGGCTTTTCTCAGCTATGTGGTCTTGAGAGAACTGCTTCAAAGTCTGTGTTTTCTAGAATACTTGCTAATTGATAGACAAGAACAATCCCTCATATTGATCTTTAAACTAAAAAGCCTAAATAAAATAAAACATCAGGTAAAGACTTTCTGCCACCAAAATTGTTCAAAGCCTGATTTAATGGATGATAGCTTATCCTTATTAACATTTTACCCTAACTGTAGAGAGAAAAATAAAAATGTTTAATGTGTGTGCATGTGAATGTTTAACATTATTTATTATTTATTCATTTTTTAATGCAGGAAAAACAAGAAAAATAGAAATGGCACATAATCCCACTTTCCAGAAAACATCTGTATTTTTTTATTAGAGTAATACATGTCCTGGTAAAAAAATATATAAACCATGCAGGAAGATATAAAATGAAAAATAAAACCTCTTTCCCCCTCTCATCAGTTCCTCTCCCAGATCATCACATTACTTTTTTTCTACATCTGCCCAGAAAAATAATGTGTGTGTATCTATACATATATATGCATAAAATAAAATATATAGTCTTTTAAAAGAATTTTATTATATCTACTTAAACTTTGCTTTCCATATATAATGAATGTCCTGGAGATTTTATAAACCAGTAAATAGAGACCAACTGCATTTAAAAAATGATTATTTTTCATTTTGAGATGATTACAAACTTAAGGTAAAGTTGGAACTACACAAATAAACAACAAAAAATTCTTTTCCTGAGTTATCTGAGAGTAAGTTACCTACCTCATGCTCCAGCACACCTGAATACTCTAGAATGTATTTCCTACAAAGACAGTTCCCCACATAACCATGATATAACAATCAAAATTAGAAAATTAATATCAATACACTACTTTGATTGAATTCTTGGATTAATCAAGTTTTGTCAATTGCCCCAATAATGACTTTTATGGCAAAAGGATCCAGTTCAGAATCGTAAGTTGATTTAGTTGTTATGTCTTTAGTCTGCTTCGGTCTGGAACATTTCCTCAATCTTGATCTTTATACTAGAAGATTACAGGCCAGCTATTCCATAAAATGCTCCTCTGTTTGTGTTTGTGTGATGTCTCTTCATGTTTTTTGGCAGGAACATTCCAGAAATGATGCTGGGCTCTTCTCGCTGCCTCCCTGGGGTGGCACCCATTTCTGTCTGGTGAGGTTCACTATCCTCACTGGATTAGGTTGGTGTTGGCTTCCCTTCTGTAAAGTTGCTCTTTTTTCCCTTTGTGATTAATAAGTATTTTGTGGAGAGGAATGTGAAACTATGTAAATATCTCATTATTCTCTAAACTTTTAATGAATTAATTAGTTAATTAATGTCTGTATGGACGATGGCTTCTAGTGTATCCCATGGGTTGTTACTGCCGCTATTTATCCGAAGCCCAGATGACCACTGCTTGTCCCATAGAAAGCTGGTTTACAGGGCCTTTTGGCATGTCCCCATTGCTATTTAGGCCCTTCCTTCTTATATTTTTGGCTCAGGAAGATGACTCAAGTTCATCTTGTACTTTCCCTGCTGGTCCTGAAATTAGCCATTTCTCTGAGGAGCCCTGGTTCCTTTGAGTTGAAAATGGCATTTGAAAGCCAAGATCTTGGTGGTAGCTGTGCCACTGGTATTGGGACACTGCTGCTCCCAAGCCCCTCAGTGGACAGAACTACATACATCTATCTGTACACAGATACATTTATAGCTGTATCTATTTATACGCATAGGAACTTTAGTTCACACCTATCTAACACCACAAGATTGATTCTAGATCTCTCTTTTTGTGTTTGTAACTCTTTTTTCCAACAGTGTGAATCTGGCTTCCATGATTCTTTTTTATTTTATTTTATTTTTTATTTCAGCATATTATAGGAGTACAAATATTACGGTTATGTATATTGCCCATGCCCCCCTCCCCCCTCGAGGCAGAGCCTCAAACATGACCATCCCCCATACGTTCATGATTCTTAATATACTTATTTGATTAATCCCCTGTATGCAACCAGCATCCTACCTCTTGGGCTCTGATGCCCCAGCCTAAACTTCCCTCGCCCCCTACATGGAGCTCTGACTCCCCACACCAGGCTGCCCCTCTCCTGGGTCTCCTCCTCCCCCCCATATGGGATCAGACACCCTGCACTGACCCACCCTCCTCCACAGACACCCAACACACACTGCCAGGACCACCAAGGTGCCACTCCTCCCACCAATGGCAGTTGGGCCCAAGAAGAGCACGTAGATATTCTGTTCTTTAAGTTCTTTCATATTTGGGAATGCCTGCCTGTCGTCTTTATATCCGAACATCTTGACTTGGTAGAACGTTTTCAGATTTCATGTTTTCCCCTTTAGAACCTTGTAGACTTTGCTCCATTGTCTCCTGGCATTAAGTTTCTGTGACAAAGTCTCAGACCAACCTAAATTATGTTGCGTTCTCCTGCCCATTCCCCAAGATATTTTTATATTTCTGTTTGGACAATCAAGAATCTAGTAAGGAAACAGAAATCACAGAGAGAATTTATCATAGAGAATTGTTAACTAGGTAGCTCAAATGGTAGATAGAGAACACTAGATATCATGGAGGTAGCAATTGCAGGAAGCAGCTACTAGCCTTAAGACTGGGGGAACAAAGGGAAGAACTTAGAAGTATTAAAACAGATTTTGGAGGAGAGCCATAGACCTCTGGGAAGAGGGGGCTTTGGCAGTCTGATGCCCATGTTTCTGGGGCAGAAGGAGGGGGTAATGACTGATTCTGCGAATTTGGAAAAACTGCAAATTAGACCAAATTACCTCTATATAGAAGAATCGGCTGGGATGAAAAAGAAACATTGGGTGATACTGATGGTTATATGAAGTCTGCAACAGGAAGCAGACAGGAAGGAGTAAGTCCTTTCCTCATCCTTCAACCACACTGCCCCCTATTGGCAGAACTTCCCACAGCCGACGCGGAAGAAACATTTGCAGTCCCAGCTGCAGTATCACAATGAGGAATATAGAGTGAGCTTGAAGATGAGAAACAATAGCCTAATAACTGGAACAACACTTTAGCTAGAATATATCTTGGTCTTGAGTATTCTGAATCAAATTCCCAGAACCTAGTACACAGAATCTGTGGATTCTGTTTCCTCTCTCGTTTCAGGGAAATTCTCTGGTATTACGCCTTGAAAACATTTCCTATTTAATATTTTGGGGTTTTCTACCTCAGGGTTACTAATTTTCTTTAGGTTGGATTATTTTTGTCTGTCTTCCATAACCCTTAGCTTTTTCTCTACTTGCTTTAGTTTCTTTGTGTTTTTCTTCCCCATCCTCTGAGCTTCTCTCAAGCTTTTTCTCTATCAGTAATTTAGATTTTAATGATGTCTATTCTATCCTAGTCCTTGCTATTTCTATTGAATGTATTATCTCCATAATGATATTTTTTTGTTCTTAACTTGTTTTCTTAATTTTTCTTTTCTTATAACTGGCTTCTTTTTTCTTTTTTGAATACTTAGGATGGACAGACCGGCTTTTGTTTTAATGCATGTTTTATTAAGTGGTTCTAGAAGGTAAAGCAATTTTCAGAAATTTCCTTCTATTTCTTGAGTAATATTTTATTCTAAGTCAGGATATTTGTCCCTTTTTTGTGTTTGGTTTTATTTGCTAATTTATGCTACACTTTGCTTGTGTGGTTGCTATGTCATTTATTTGGGTGGCTAAGTCTAGACATTCTATTTTTTCTGACATATGGATGACTGACTATATTCTCCTGTATGTTGATTCTATTTTCAAAAAGGGAAATCACTATTTTCACCCCAAACTACATATCCACTAGTTTCTTCTCCTTCTTCTTTCTCTTCCTCCCCTCCTCCTCCTCCTTCTTCTCCTCCCCTCCTTCTCTTCTTCTTTCTCCTCTTTTTCTTTCTTTTCTTTCTTCTCTGCCTCTTCCTCCTCCTCCTTCCTCTCCTCTTTAATTCCCTCTTCTTCCTTCTCCTTCCCCAACCTCCTAATTTCTCTCTTCACCTTACTTTGTTCTTAGATTCTTCTTTTCCTCATTTTCTAATTCTAACATCCTTGTCAGTTCTGGGTTGGTTTCAATTGGTTAATTATTCTCCCCATTATGGATCATTTTTCTCTGTTTCTCTGCATGTCTGGTAATATTTGACTGGATGCAGACATTGTGAATTTTACCTTGCTGCATCCTGGATATTTTTGTTTGCCCATAAATATTTTAGAAAGCAGTTAAATTGCTTGGAAACAGCTTGACCTCTTTTGATCTTGCTTTTATGATTTGTTAGGTGGGTCCAGAGCAGTGCTCAGTCTAGGACTAATTGTTTCCCACCACTGATGCAAGACATTCCTGAGTTTCCTATTCAAAACCCTGTGAATTATGATTTTTTTTCAGTCTGATTTTTGGGAATAGGTGCTGCTTTTTAGCCCTATTTGAATGCTAGACACTGTTTCCCACTACTCCTTTCAGATGATTATCTCTCTGATCTCAAGTAGTTCCTTCACACACATGCACTGATCCATTACTTTACTGAATACTTGAAGAAGCCCCTTTGCACATCCCTGGGTTTCTCACTCTGTACAACTCTCACTTCTGTCCTGTGAACTCTAGCTGCCTTGGACTTACATTTTTTGATATTTTGTATTTTTAATATCATTCAAATCTAAGTATTTTCTAATTTGCCTTGTGCTATCTTCTTTTCCCCATCATATATTTAGAAGTGTGTTGTTTAATGTCCAAATATTGGGAAATTTTCCAGATATCCTTTTGTTTTTCATTTCCAATATAATTCTGTGGTAAGAGAATATACTCTATATAATTTCAATTTTTAAAAATTTATTAAGACTTGTTTTATGGTTTAACATGTGATCTATCTAGATGAATGTTCCTGTGTATTTGAAAACAATGTGTATTCAGCAGATGTTGGATGCAGTGTTTTACTAGATGTAGTTGGTTGGTAGTGTTATTGGTGTCTTCTGTGTCCTTACTGATTTCCTATTCTATCGATTACTGAGAGAGAGTAGTTGAATTCTCAAATGATAATTATGAATTTTTCTAGTTTTTCTTTCAGTTCTATCCATTTTTTCATCTCATATTTTAAAGATGTACAATGAAATATCCTCTTGATGAATTGGCCCTCTTATCATTATGAAATATCCTCTTTATCCTTGGTAATATCTATTGTTTTAAAATATACTTTGATATAAATATAGCCACTTCAATTTTCTTTTGATTAGTTTTTCATGGTATATCTTTATTTATACTTTTACTTTTAACTTATATGTGACTGTGATAAATTAAAGATACATACTATAAGCAATATAACAACCAATAAAAATACAGGAAAGAAGTATAGCAAATAATATAAAATTAAATGATATAATGGACAATTAGAAATTATAAAAAATAATTAAATTGCAATTCTGGAAATAAAAATACAAAAATTGAAATTAAAACACAAAAGATGATTTAATAGCAGATTAGACACAGCTGAAGAGAGAATTAGCCAACTAGAAGGTAGATTAGAAAAAATATCTAAGACTGAAACTCAGCATGACAAAAATATGAAAAATGAAAAAATAATTTTATTATTAATGTTAAAATTTTAAACTAAATTTCTAATAACATTCACAATAATTTCAGATGCTTTATCATCTATAGAATGAACTTCCAAAAGCTCTATTTTGACTTCATGAATTAGTTGAAAACATTGAGCCATTATTGAAATTAAATTGACTGTTACTCTCTTTTCTTATAGAGATTATTAGCCATAACACTATAACCAACATCTGTCTTAATAAACAGTAAAAAGACAAATATCTTACCCCATATATTTGGAAGCTAAAAAGACACTTCCAAAAACTCATGTGTTAAAGAGAAAATACTAGTGGAAATTACAAAATATTTAGATCAGATAAAGGTAAAAATATTGTAAATATTACATATCAAACCTTATAGAATGAAGATGAAGTGATATTTAGGGGTAAATTTATAGCATCAAATGCATATATCAAAAATGCATTATGCTAGAAGTTCTAACCAATAAAACAAGACAAGAAAAATGAACTTAGACATGTAAGAATAGAAAGTAAGAGACCAAATTGCCTTTATTTGTGAATAACATGGTAGCCTACATATCCAAAGGAGACCACAAGAAAACTATTTGAATGAAAGAATTCAGCAACATTGCTACATGTAAGATCAATATACACAAAAAAACTCCCATTCATAGTTGTAACAACACTATAATGTACCTAGGAAGAAATTTGACAGGAAGAGTGTAAAACTTTTAAAGGAGATATTACAAAACATATTATAGCCTATAAAAGATGACCCCAAATAAGTGAAAACATATGCCATATTTATAAATTTGAGGACTCAGTATAACAAATACATTAGTTTTACCCAAATAAAGCTATAAATCCACTGGAATCCCAATCAAAATTCTAATACGGATTTTCACTGACCTTGAAAAATGAATTCCAAAATTCACAAGGAAGAGCAAAGTGTAGAATAACTAATATATTTATGAGGTAAAATAAAGTGGAGTGTTTCTTTTACCAGCTTTCAAGATTTATTATGAGGCCAGAGTAATCAAGACAATGTAACGGTGGTCTAGTGATAGACATTTAGACCAATAGAAGACAGTAGAGAGCCCAGAAAAAGAAGCAGGCACATATGTAAAACTTGATACATGAAAGCAGCAGCAATGAAGATCATTGGGGGAAAGAATGGAAAATCAATTTGACATATAAAAATTATGGAAATGACATATACAAAAATGAATTCCAGGGAGATTAAAGTCCTAACTATCAAAAACAAAACTTTAGAACATTTAGAAGAAAATTAAGACATATACATGTAAAACAATGCTTATATATTATTTATGGGAAAATATGAAGTAATGGTATAAAAAAGGTACATAGAAAAGATAAACAGCAAATTTGGGAAAGTAGTTACTTTTTTTTTGTAAGTGAAGGACAGTGTCAGTGATTGATGATTTCATGAATCAGACTGATTAATACATATAGAGCACATAGAACATATTATGCCTTTTTCCAAGCCACTTACACATATAGCCTTAATAGTTACTACTTTTAAATATATAACACAGAGATTCAGAGAAAAGAGTGGCAAATTGGCACATTTACAATTATATTAGGTGACATTAAAACTCACAAAATCATTTGTTTTTGTATATAAAAAATATATGAACACCAAAAAGATTAAATAACTTCATTGGGAAGATTGACTGGGAATGTGGATAGACACATAGGCAATTTTTTAACTAGTAAATGAAGACTATACATTATTTTCAAATATCAGAAAAGAAATTGTTGAAAATTGTAAGGTTTTAGGATTTAAATTTGTCAGTAATGTCATAAAAGCAGAAATCGAAAGTACTAAGAGGAAGAGAGATAAGGGAGGACTACTCTGAAATTGAGCTACTTTAGAATTAAGAGCAAAATTTTAGAGTTCTTTGAAGATTCGTAGTAGGCACATGGCTATTCATCATGTTACTTTATGTACTTCTTGTATGTATGAAATATTTTATAATAAAAATTTATAAGTATAAGAAGGGACACTACATAAAGAATATTAAAGGAACATTCTAGAAAGACCAAATGGTAAAATACAGTAATTAAGTGTTTCTACAGGCTGCCTAAGCCAGAAGTCTCCCCTGTTGGGGGTGAGGGCAAAATAGTATCAAGCAGAGACATAGCATCTCCTTCCCTCACCTCTGGGTCTCCAAAGGCCTGCGATTTCCCGGCTGGGGCATTCTTACCGGTGTTTTCTACTCGGACAGATTTTTACTTGACGAAATCCCTCAATTCCCCGGCTTCCACAAATACCACCAACACTACTATAATATCACACCATGCTGAGTCACCTATCTGTCCAGCAGTTGGTCACTACCCCCTAGGCTCTTGGGTCACTGTCCCTCTCTGTCATTCACATAGATGCTCCTTTGACCTTAGCCTCTTAGTTCCCTGCACTACTTTCCTCCGATGACCATCTCTTGCTCCGATACTGCAGTGGCCTCCTGACTGGTCCCCCGCTCCATCATAGTCCCCTCCCCAACCTAGTCTTAACACAGCAGCCAACCAAGGCACACTTTTAAAATACTGGATCATGTCCCTTCTCTGCTCAGAGCCCTCTGGTGACTCCCCATTTCATTCAGAGGAAAAGCCCAACTCCCTCCTCGCCTTTGAAGTACTATATCCCCTGGCTCCTGTTACCACCCTGCCACTCTCCTGCGTGTCATCCAGGGCTCCCTGATGCTCCCGGGACCTACAGGCCATGCTCCTGCCTCAGCTGTACCCGCTGCTCCCTCTGCCCAGAATGTTTTTACTCTAGATAGCTACATGGCTTGTTCTTTCTCTCACCTCCTGCAGGCCTTTGCTCATCAATTGTCACGTTCTTCATGGGGCCTTCCTTGACCACTTTATTTAAAACTGTGCTCGCCCTGCACAGTGCTTTCTTTCTCTCTCTCTCTCTGCTTAATTTCCTTCCCCAGTATGTACCACCTTCTAATATACTATATACTTAATTTCTTTGCTTTGTTTATTGCCTATCTCCCTCCACTGGGATGTAATCTCCATGATGATAGGCATTTTTATCTGTTTTATTCATTGCTGTAATACAAGTGCCTGGAACAGTTTCTTGCACAGAGAAGATGCAATTAAATCCTTGCAGAATGACTGGAAGCTGCTTGGCCTTGCACGAGGCTATTCCATTGTTCCCCTCCCCCTCCCAACCATCTACAGCTGCCTCTTGTGAAGAACCTTCCAGTTCCCAGGGCCACTGCCTGCACACTCTTCTTTGCCAGCACCTAAGCTGTTCTTGTGTTCTGAGGTCAGGGGACAATAGCTCACTTCTGCGCTGGACCCCAGGATTGGGGTCTGTTATGAGCCTTTCTTTCCATAGCTGAGGACTGTGTCATCTCCTGCATTTCCCTTTTCCCTGGGTGTGTGGCTAAAAAGGATCCCGGGGAACAAAATAAAATTAGCAATTGCATTGGTCAGGTAGGCTAAACTGCTGTAATAACAGATCCAAACTCGTCATGGCTGAAACAGGACGGAGCTTACTTCTTGCTCACCTCTGGTCCAAGTAGGTGTTCGTGTCTGTGGGTGGCTCTCCTCCACATGGCGATTCAGGGACCCAGTCCGATGGTACCTTTGCCATCTTCAGCAGGTGCCATCGAGTTGGCAGTTACCTGCAAAGGGGCTGAGAAGATTGGATTTTGGTGGACAGCTAGCTGCCTCCACACAGTAATATTTGTCATCTTCGCCATCATGGTTTTAGTAGGAGGCATAAATATCAGTTGACAAACTCAATGTTTGCAAGAAATGTAACTTTGTTTTTTCTAAAATCTAATTTCTATTTTCATTCTCAGTCTGTCAAGATGGAAGAATTTTAATTTTCGTAGCTTTGGGGGGTCATTGTTCCCCTTTTCCTGGGGGGTGTTAAAAAGTGGGGGAGGAACAAGTATTCCGCGATGTCATCTGCTCACACTGGTACCCATAGTCATGGCCATCCTCTGGACTAGGCCTTGAGCATCAGTTCTGTAGGGTGCTGCAGAGGTATCTCTAGATCCTAGTTATATGGTTCTTCTAGGTCTGGAGGGGCTCTCTGTGACTTCTTGCCTCTCTTGGAGACACAGAAGCCATTTGGTTGCTCCCATGCCATGACAGGACACAGCAACTCTTCACAGTGTCTGAGGCTCCATTGGCTAAGGGTACTTCATGCACTATTCCTATCTGGGCTCTTGCTGTCTTCTTGGAACTCAGCCCAGCTTTCGGATCCCACAACTCTATCTGGGAATTCTATTGCCTCCCTAGGGCTCAACTTTGGAGCAGGGAACAAAGCTCCTCTCTCTCACCCTGTGGACATGTTCATAACCTGTGCTTTTCCTTTAAGTCTCTTCTCTCCCCAGACTGGAGATTTGTTTCTTAGTATGATGAGGAGGGAAAATCTTGCTCTTGCTCATCTCTTGCCTATGTCCTGAATCCTTTCCATTTCTCTAAGGCTTTCGAAACTTACAACTGGGAAGAGAGGCCCCTTTCTCTCCACATTTGGTTGTCACATTCTTTTCCACTGAGTAGAGAAAAATTTGGCTGCTTTAATGGGAAGAAGAACCCAGGGGACCATGGGAGAGGAAAAGGCTTGGGTGGGGAGAATTGTGAAATATTTAAAAAACACATTTGCATCATTTGGTAATAATAATGACAATAACAACAACAGTAATAGATGATTAACATCTATTGAACACTTAGGGTATGCCAGGTCCTCTCCCAAGTGTTCTCTATATATGACATCTCCATTAATCATCACAGCACATCTATGTGTTCTTATTATTAGTCTTATTTTCCATCAGAGCAGTTGAAGTTTAGCAAGATAAAGGGACTTGTATGAGTCCCACAGTTTGCAAGTGGTGGAGCTGGGCCTCGGATGCTAGCCTGAACCCAAAGTCTGAGTTCAACCACTGCTCCTCCTGACCTCTTGGCAATATCCCGGGAGCCTCAGGCCACCAGGCCATGGAGACAGGGGATCATTCTGTTCTATTGTTCCACACTCCTGGCCTTCTTCCTTCCCTGCCCTGGAAGAGGTGGGTTGTCCCTAGGACCTCTCTGCTTCTGCTCTGGCACGTCTCATCTCCCTGAGGTTTCCAATCTCTCACTCTCTCTCTCTCTCCCTCTCTCTCTCTATCTCTCTCTTGGTTTGGCTTTACATAAAAAATATAAATTTAGCTAAGAGCTCATACCACAAAAAAGGAAGAAGTGGTAGGTACAAGCAGCAAACAGAGCTCAGGGGTTCACAGTCTGCTGCCACTGGGTACGTGGGCTTTGCAAAGGGGGAGGGGACCAGGGCTCCTGGGGTCTGTGTTCTTGGGGCTCTCCAGGTTGCCCCTCCTGACCACCAGTTTCACACTGAGGCTGGACCTCCCAGGCTCTTCCCCAGGCAGGAAGAGCCTTTGCCAAGCATGTGCCGGTGGCCTCAGGAAGGCCTCCCAGCCCCAAACTGTTTCTGTTATGGGAGGACTACTCCTTTGGATTAACAAGTTCCAAATACTGGATAGGCTCACTCAAAAAATTCAGGTGTCAGACATTCTCATCTTCCTATGGCTGGGCAGAATCAGCTGGCTCAAATCAAGGCTCCCAGGGGACAGTCATCTTGGTGGGCAGCGGGGAGGGAGGAGAGGAAATCTGGAACGTGGCGCAGGGGGTCCAGCACTGGGGGCTATGGAAGGCTCAGAGGTGCGTGTCTCTGCAGGTGAGGACTCCATCAGCACCTTGGGCCTGATCCTCGGCGTGGGGCTGTCACTGCTGCTCGTGTCCATCCTCGGCTACAGCCTGGCCAAGTGGTACCAGCGCGGGTACTGCTGGGAGGGTGAGTGAGCGCTGGGCCCTGTCACCCAGCTCGGCCCAGCCCCTCCTCTCCATCAGCAGTTGGCAAGGACGGGTGGGGCTGCGAATTCTTCAGCATGGTGGGATGCAAGCATGTTTCCTGTGGTGGCCACGGTGGTTGAAGACATAAGTGGGTGGCTGAGCAGTTGAGGTGGTGAGGGCGGGGTGGTGGAGCCTTTATCAAGGGAATGGGGGTTCCTCTCACCCCAGGAAACAGCCAGCTTCGTCTTCCCTTAGAGCCCACAGGAGTCCTTTCCTGGGGTCTGTGTGGGCCCCCAAGGCCAAGAGCAACAGTCTAGATGGGCCAAGCTCCAGGTGGCCCCAGTCTGGCTCCTTGTGCATTTCTGCCCTCCCTCTGCAGGAGGGAGCTTGCTGATGTTTCAGCCTCACTGAGGGTCTCCTGGAATTTGCTAGAATTGCTATATCTCAACTCTAAGATATAGCTGCACTCTTCACGGGACCTGGGGAAGGTGGAAGGGCATACAAGAATGCAAGAAGTAGAGAAAATTTTCCAGATCTGCAGTTAACTTTAGCAGATTCCATGAATATTTCTTGAGCACCTACAATATGCCAAAACACTTTTGCCTAATGTGATTTTCTTTAAATGTCCACATGAGGAAGAAGCTATTATAGCCTTCGATTTTTATAGATGGGACATGAGGCTAAAGTTATGGGGTTAGAAAGTGGTGGGGTCCAGACTCAAGCCCAGGTCTAGTTCTTTTGTGCTCCACGCTAGGACTGCCTCCATACAGGGTAACCAGGGCTCTGGATGGGAGGGCTCTCAAGGATCTCGGGACCCTCCCACAGCATCTCAAGGCCCAGCCAGCCACCCTGCTCCTCCAGACAAGGGTGCGGGAGAACCAGATGTTCTTGGAAGGGTGATGGGCAGCTTTCCCTGGTGCTAATTGTCTCTTTTTAAATTGTCTTCCTAGGGCCTAATTTTGTCTTCAACTTATACCAAATTCGGTGAGTAGATCCAGGGCAGATCTGGGTGAGGTGGGGGCTGGGGATTAGAATGTACTGCCTCTCTTCCCTGTCTCCTTTCCATGCCCCTAAGCAAATCGGAGGGGAGGGGGCTGAGAATCCATCTAGAACATTCCTATGAACAAAAACTTGAACATAGACAGGATATGTGAGACCCTGATGACTGTGATCCTCTTAACATTCACACTTAGGCAGGGAACATCCATATATCCATCCACCCATTCATCTATCCTCCACCCATCTACCCATCTACCTTTCCATCCATCCATCCATCCATCCATCCACTCATCTACCCATTCATCCATTCATTCATCCATCCACCCATCCACCCATCCACACATACATCCATCTACCCACTCATCCATCCATCCAACTATCCACCCATCTACTCATTCACTCAACCATCCATCCATCTATACATCCATCCATCCATCCATCAATCTATCCATCCATCCACCTATCCATCCATCCATCCATCCATCCATCCATCCATTAATCCATCCATCCATCTATCCACCCATCTATCCATTCACCCATCCATCCATCCATCTATCCACCCATACATCCATCTACCCACTCATCCATCCATCCATCCATCCAACCATCCACCCATCTACCCATTCACTCATCCATCCATCCATCCATCCATCCATCCATCCATTGTTTATTCATAAAGGTTCTATTGCAGCCAGTATTTTTGCATTAGTTTCTAAGGGTACAAAAATGACTGGACATAGTCTCTGTCTTGAAGCATTTCACTCTCTATGCTGGAGACAGGCCTGATTGCAAACAGCACAATCTCAGGCACAGTGCGGTGTCAAAAAAGAAAAGCACATGATGAAAGTCAGGGGTTCAGGAAGTGGGAGTCAGAAAGTCCTCTTGGGGTAAGTCATCTCGTTGACTCTCGTCCACAGGGCAGGTCTGCTCTTTCTTTGGCCTTGAGAGGTGGGATAAGTCCTATTCTGGAAGATAAGTCAGTGAGTCAGTGACCTGGAGATCCCCCCACTGCCAGGAATTTCTTCCTAAGTTCTAGTCTAAGGAGACAGGGTCCCAGGGAGCTGCTGGGTACTCAGCCCCAGTAGCCTGATTGGATCATTTTTCTCAGGAACCTGAAGGAGCTGGAGATGAGTCCACCCTTCACCATCAGTGGCCACATTAGCAGCCCAGATGGTGGCTACATGAAGTTCTCCAATGGGCTAGTCTGATGGGGGCAGCACTGTGCTCTGGAGCCCCGGAGAGGTGAGTGGGGAGGTTGGAGAGCTCCCGGGTGAGCCTCATGCCCAAGTGAGGTCCTGTGAGGGTCCAGGCACGCATGCCTAGCACCAAAGAGATTATTCAGTTCATCCCCTGCCTCCTGTGCTGATCTCAGGAACAAAGGCCTGAGATGATGTTGTCCCCACGCCCTTCCAGCACTGGGCCTGCTCCATTTCTGCTTGTCCACCCAATCCATACCCTGCCTTTCCTTCCTGGGAAGGTTCTATTTTTATTCAGATGGAAGTTTCTAGAGCAGAGATTTTTATCTCAACCCTTGGTTCTGAGATGAAGTTTCCAGAGGGCCAGTCTCTCCAAGAAACATCACTCTAGTGTTTCAGTTTCAGAACTTTCTAAGCCCAGGAGCCTTCCTTGCTTCATGGCTGGTTAACCCTGTGGCCACACCTTCCCTGCCCTGCCTTCTAGCCCATCTCTCTCTGTCTCAGTTGCTTTTTCCCATCCAAACCTCTCTCCCTCCAGCACTCCCCCAGGGCCCCTCGGTTTCTGCCTAGTTCCCTCCCCACCCCCGGCTTCTCTGTGTGTGCCCCCTCTGTCCCATCCTCTCTCTCTCTCAGGAGGGGCTTGGGCAGATGAGATGATTTAGAGGGATCATTTCCAAACCTTGTCTCTGCTTATCCGCCTTTTCCTTTTCTGCAGGAGGCTCCTGGCTCAGCACTGGCCCCTCCCCGGCTCCCCCAGGCTACCCTCACCCCCCTGGGTCTCCGAGGCCTGGCCTGGCCCCTGATCGTGGTGAATGAGGGGGTCTTCTCTGGATTCACCACTGGCCTACATCATGACAGTCCTGGGGAGAGTCAAGCCTTTGGGGACAGAGTCTGGCTGGGCAGAAGCACCTTTCTCAGAAAGACAAAAGGAGGCAGCTGTTCCTCAGGACTGGATCCCAGGAAGCCCTGAGCCTGCAGGAGGAGTCGCAGGTGTCCTGGAGAGCCAACCCCTGCCCAGGACAGCCCAGTGTGGGCAGGGCCCCCACACACCAGAGGGCAGCTTCTTCATAGGTGTCCCCAGTCACTTCCCCTTGGAGGGTTGACACCAGGGGCCGGAAATCCAGTCATATCTTAGGCAATTCCAGATGTGGTTTTAAGCTTCCCACCAGAGGCCAACTTCCCCGAAGCCTGAGCCTAGGCCTCTACTCTGCCCTGGCCCACTCTGTGCTTGGTTCTGGCACTTGCAACCCTCCCCCTTGCCCACCCACCTCCTGCTTCCCACCCCTCACCCCTGTCCCCCCTACCCAATGACAGGCCTCAGTGCCTTCCAAACATGGCCGGCTCCCAATCTTGATGTGCAGTGCTGAGAACAGGCATGTTATTGTGTCTGGGCGCCTGTGCCGGGTGTGCACGGGGGTGGGGGGGTACGCCGGGGGAGCACTGTCTCCCCATGCTCTCTGCATCTCCTGTGCAAAGCCAGATATGGTGGGAGTGGGGACAGGAACCCAGGCAGGGCTGAACAAACCAGATACTGCGCAAGGGAAACCAAGAGTGGACTGTAGCTTGGCGACAGCAGCACAATTTCCCTTGCGAGTCCTTGCTCCTTCCTCTGGCAGGTGCCTACTGGACTGGAGGCAAGGTTTGCACTGTGGTGTCAGCTTAGTAGGTGCTTAATGTAGAGCTGTTCAATCCAGAGAGCTGAGTTCCCGGGGCTGCTGTGGATGGAGAAGGCATGAGAAGGGCCCCGCTGCTGCTGGGACCTGCAGTTAGAATGGCCAGCCACTGGCCCCTCTGCCAGCATCCCAGCGGCAAGGCCAACAGATGCAGGAACCCAGGCCAGCGACTGGAAAGAAGCGAAGTCATGATCCATCTGCCCATCCTCCCCTTCCTGAGGACAGCACAGGAAGGAAGGAGAGGAGCCTTACCAGCTCCTACCCCATTTCCTGCCAGCCTCTGGGGGCCATTCTCCTAGCATGGCTAGGCTCTGGCTTAATAATAAACCAAGTCTCTGGATTGGGAGGTCTTCAACTGGGTATTCAACCCCCAAGTAGGTGGGAGTGGGGAAGAGCCCTCAATAGCTTGGGATCCCCTCGCCTCCTTGAAGGCCTCTTGGAAGAAGTGGGTGGTGAGGAGATGGGTTGATTTTGGTTTTCTTCTTCCTTGGATTTCAGTTCTGAGGACTGGACCCCTTTCTTAACCCGTGGGGTGTCCAGCCCCAATAAAACTCTCAACTATGCCCTCCTCAGCATGGGGCCTGGGTCTGCAGTCCACATGAGGCCACCCCAGGGCCCTGGAAGGGTTCAGGACTCAGTGGCCTTGGAGAAACTTGAAAGGAGGTTGGAGCCCAGGTCCCAGGTGGCCCTGGCTCCAGGTCTATTGATTGGCTTCAGGTGAGGAGGCGGGGACAGCTGCCAAGGGCTGGGAGAACAGAGGGTATTTCCCATCCTCGGGAGCAGAACTGATACCGGGTAACTTCCTCTTTCAGGGCCCTCTGACGTGCTCTCTGTCCTCTCTGCCTCCCCCTTGTTTTCCTTACTTCCGCAGGCCACTGGCTAGCACAGCCTTCTTCACGCTCTGGCCCCAGGCCCCACCCTAGGACTCTACATGTTTCTGCTGAGGGTTCTAAAGTGGCAGATTCCAGCTGGTTTAGAAATGATTAGGCAGCAGATGTCCAGAAATCAAGCCACAGAGCTGGCTGGGCTGGGCACTGGCTGGGCCCCTAGACCCATGGCCATGCCAGGGCCTCTCCTGGCACCCCGCTCCCCTCCTCTTACCATTCTTCATTCCACTGGCCCTAAGACCCCGGAGACAGTCACAAGAGCCAGCAGTTCTGTGGTCTGGCTACGCCCAGTTCCTCTGCCACCCTATTCCTCTTTGGTGCCTTTGCTGGGCCTCCCCTCCTGGCCACATCAAGTCTCCATGGTGTATCTTAAGTCCCATCTTTCCCATGGCTTCCCTCAGGGCTTGAGACTCATACCATCCATTTTGATCCTAATTGCAGGTGGCCATGTTTCCTCCACTTGTAACATTCCTCGACAGGCTGAGCCCTTTGTGAGCAAGATCGTGTCCCATAGGTCTTTAGCAACCCCTAACCCTGGAGCAAATAGGAGGTACTCAATAAATGCTTGCTAAGTAGTGAAGAAACACCCAGTGTGGCCACGGAAGGCTGCTTTATCCTGGAAAAAGACGCCTGGGTGGCCTAAGGAGGAGAGAGACTGCCTGCACGCTGCTCAGGCTGCAGAGTGCAAAGCATTTTCGTGCATGTTACTGTGTTTGAGCCTGTGGCAACCCTGTGACACAGGGATTGTTATTGGCCCCATTTTACATAGTGGGACACTGAAGCTCAGAAAGGTGGCATGATTTGCCTAAGGCTCCACAGCTGGCTTTTGGCTGCACTGGAGCCTGAGCAGAGTCTGCGGCTTCCTGGCTACAGGCTGACCTCAGGGCCTAGAGGGGTGAGGACTGAACGCTGTAGAATGAGGTCTGGTTCTGAGCCTGCCCTGCCATGCTGTGTGGCCATGGTCTACTCACTCCTCCTCTTTGGACATCTGCTTCAGCATCTGGACATCAAAGGATTGGACTATTTCTCCAAGGTTTCTCCTGGCTCCTACCTATAGGAAAACAAGGAACTTGTCTGTTTTTGTTTTTTTTTTAAATATGTATCTCTGCATTCCCAGTGTTTAGCATACGGCCTGGCACATAGTAGGCATTCAATAAACAATTAAAAGATGCAAAGACAAAGTGTCATTATAACTTTCTAATTTAGGAGGTGGCAGTTGAATCCTAGTCACTGGACCACCAGGGAGCAAGGAGGTGGTGGTTGTAAGGTGACTGCCGAAGTTCCTCTAGATCCCAGTGGTCTAGGATTCTAAATATTACTCAGCCTTTCCTTGACTCTGCATATATCTGCCCAGGCTCCAAGACTGGATCATTCCCAACCAAATTGTTCTTTACCTGGAAGGTGAATCACTAACGTTTGCTAAGCACACCTTGGTGCAGGATGGGGGCTCCATATGCATAGCCTCCCTCCATCCCCACAGCCTCACAGGTGAGAGAACAGAAGCTCAGAGTCTGGTGAAATGATTTGCTCAAGGCCAGCAAGAATTTATTTTCTTTATAATCCTTGGTCAGCCACTTCCAGTCTCAGTCCAAGCTGGCAGCTACCCTGAGATCCTTGGCCCCCAAGAAACCAGACTTCTCCCTCCAGTTGGTCCCTAATCTCCTTTGCAGCTTTCCTGGTGTGGTGAGAAGGGCTCCTAGGAGCCCAGGCCCCATCCTCAGCTCTGAGCTTCTCTCTGACCCACTCCTCTTTCTTCCTTTTATTTTGTTATACCTCCCTCAACCTCCAAATCATCAAATTCTGCCCATTTTTCATGCCAAATTTCATGCTCAAATTTCACTTCTCCAGGGAGTCTTCTTTAGACCTATAGATCTTGTTCTCTTTTGATTTTAATTACAAATACTCTCTGGCTCCCATAACTTCAAGATTGATTATTTCCTTGAATTCATTTATTCACTCATTTATGCAGCTTATAATATGCCAGGAACTGTGCTAGATGCCCTGGAGGCATCCAGTCTCTCTTGAGATTAACCTTGCTTTCTCCTGTTTGATGGGTACCTCTTACAGGCAGAATCAGGTTTTATGCCTATTCTGATTTCTGTATGGTGTTTTGCATGGCTCTGGCCATGGCCAAGAACTTCTCAGGAAATTATGGTGAAGGATCACTCAGTCCCTCCGTGGCATCTTGAGCATTGCTTCATCCCTGGTCCAATGCTGAGGGCTCTGAAAACCAAAACTTTTCACCTCCTCTCTCAATCCTTGACCATGTTCAACCACGTGTGCATGATCAGTTACATTTCTGGAGACAGAGCACACGGATGGTGACTTTTCTATCTAAGGGAAGACCTAAGAAATGATCAAAACCATGGCGAGGCTGGGAGTGAGGAGAGGCTCTTCTCTCCTCTAGGTTCTCCTTCAAGTCTTAATGACCTTGCCCCATGCTAGTGGCAATGGAGAGAGCCCGGTGACAGAGCCAGGAGGCCAGAGTCTATGGTGGCCCTCTCTCTGCTCCAGGGACCTGAGTAACTCAAAGTGGGAGCAGATGGGAGGATCATTATTATACTTTTAAAAACTGCTTAGTGATTAAAAACCATTTAGAAGCGGTGATATTTGAATAGATCTGGTACAAAACAGGAAGTCAGTGGCCTGGTGAATTCTCACACTTAGGGACAAGAAGTGAAAATGTTCTGCCTGCCCAGAGTAGCAGCGGGCCAGCAAAACAACAGGTGGGGCGGTGCTGGAGGCCAAGGCCTTGGACAAGGACTCCCTATCCCCTGGATTTTTATCTGCAGAGCTATGGGGGTTGTTGCTGCCTCCCCAAAGCACAGGACAAGGTTTCCCATATATAAGCAGGGAGACCCTGGGAGAGAGATGGGTGGAAAATAAAAGAAGCTTCACCTTCTATTCTACTCCCAGATCTTCCCTTGTAGCTGGTGAGCTCGAGCTCCCTGGGCCCCAGGTGCCGTGTTTGTATAAGGCTTGTACTTGAGGATTCTGAGTCCCTTCAAGCTGTGAGGCTATTTCAGAGCTCGAGTAACTTCGGGTCCACAGTGCTGGGGCAGCAGTGGGGTGGGGAGGAGGCTGCGGAGACACCTCTGTGACTGGTTACCTGTTGTATTCCCTGAGGGCCTGCCCATGGCAGGTGCTCAATGAATGTTTGCCCAAGGAGTGAATGACTGCGTGTTGAATGTTTTCATGGTCTTTGCCTCGTCTCCTGACCACATCCCCTTGCTCTAGTCTTCCTGTTTGATCTGAAGTCTCTACAAAACCCAAGAGGTACAGGGTGAAGACAGCAGAGAAGGGAATTATCATGGTATAATATGACTAAGCTAAGAAGATGACAGGCCTGAAAATAAAATTTAAAATCCAATGTTTGTAAAGCTTTCTTTATTTTAGGCTCAGTCTAAGGTCTCAGCCTCAAACTACCATCACCGCCATTGCCATCTCATGCTTCGATAGTATGCTTCTTCAAGTTCTTTCCTGCGAATGGAAGAGATTCATTCACTCATGCATGCATTCATTCATTCATCAAAATTACTATGTGTTAGGCATTGGTTTGGTGCAAAGGATACAGAGATAAATCAAGAGAGGTTTCTGCTCTCAAAGAGCTTCCTTACAGTGAAATGAGCACTGACTGTAGCACACTCAATGACAGCGACATGCCCAGGGCATGAATGAGAGAAGTCAGCTTGAAGACTGCACTCTCCATTTGACAGATAGGAAGACTGAGGCTCACAGCCGACATGACATTCATATCAAGGGGACAGTGACTGAGCTGAGTGAGCCTAGAACCCAGATCTCTTGAGGGACAGTCCAGCATTCTTTCTACCCCCTGGGGCTGTTGTCTCTTCCTGTCTGCCCTTGTGGCATCTCAAGACCAACAACCTTGCCGTGAGTCCATTCAGCCACCCATGTGCATGGTGTCCCTGGTGTCATTGCAGCAGAAGCCGTCAGGAGTAGCGTCAGTGAGTGGAGACTGCTCTTTCAGAGGGTTGTGAAGGATGGCACTGGCCAGGTTTTCAAGACCCTTGGCTTGTCTTCTCCGGGGAGCCCTCCTGGGGTTCTCGGGCTGGGCTCAGTGCCCCTCTGCACGTGCTATCAACCCCTGCACCCATCTCCGGCACAGCACGCACAGCTGACACCTCTGACACCCGCTTCACACCCTCTCAGCCCCACCTGTGATAGCCAGTCCTGAGTGGGCTCCACTCACTTTGTGCTGACAAAGTCCCATCTCCAGTGCCCACTGCCTGCCTTCTGCCCCGCTCCTCCATTCCACGAGCGCTGTGCCACACCAGGCGGGCTACGACCCGGAGATCAGACTTAGGGAGCAGGATAGAGATTCACACAGGTCCAGGGGAGAGAGGACAATGGTTTGGCCAGACGACAGTGGGGGAGCTGACAAGTGACTGCATTCACCACCTATCTGGAAGGTGGAGCAGATAGGACCCGCCTGAGGAATTAGATGTGTGGCGAGAAGGGCTAACTCCTGGGTTTGCAGCCTGAACTGGGGAACGGGGGTGCCATTCGCTCAGGTGGCGAAGACTGGGGGAGGGCCACTGTGGGGGAGTAACAAGTGCTACTGTAGACACCGTGGCCTTGGGATGCACACCCGACAGCCAAATGGGGCTGCAGAGGCGGAGTTCAGGGGGGAAACCCTGCTTGGACATTTGGAAGCCATCAGCATCCAGATGGCACTGAAAAGTACAGACTTGGTGACACCATTTAGGGGGCAGTGGGGAGAGAAGGATCAATTTCAATATCACGAACAACAAATCATCGGGTTACTCCCTGAAGGAGCGACCCTCAAACTTCCGTGTGTGTCAGAATTATCTGCAACGTGCTCGCCAGGAAACTGTTTCCTTAGCATTCAGAAATTCTGGGCCTTGAGAAGACAATTAGGGTGACAAATACTCCAAGTGATTCTTATTTATTTATTGACAGCCCCAAATCTCGGAACCCCCAAGTGATTCCGATGCAGGGCATCCTTTGATCAACTCTGCCCTAGGGGGTAGGTAGAGGGATGTGGGGAAGTGGAGGGCAAGGGATACTGCCAGGGGCTGGGGTGACCAGGTAGCAGGATCCTGAAGAATGTTCCTGTTCTCTCCAGGGCCACTGGGAGGCCTTAACCTCCACCCTCCCCTCCTGCCCTGTGCAGGTGGAGGCATACGAATGTGGCACCCTGCACCCAGGCCTTGGCCGAGTACATATCAGCCTGCACCCGTCCCTTGCTCCTGCCTCTCCAGAGCCTCTCAGCTCTGCGGATGAGATAATTTACTGAGGGAACCCTCAGCAGCACCCTCAAGGATGGGCTGTGATTGCCTAAGGCTGTGGTCCTTAACCCCCTCCAACCAGGGGGGGGCCATGGTCGGGTACCAGTTAGGAAACAGGGACACACACCACCACCTGAGCCGCCTCCCCACCCTGCTCTCCCCGCCCCCCGCCTACCCCCACCATAGAAAAATTGTCTTTCACGAAACTGGTCCCTGGTGCCACAAAGGTTGGGGACCACTGGTCTAAGGAGCCCCAACTAGGCTCCTAGCTGGGCTGTCTGAGAGACAGATAGCAAGCACAGGCATGGCTCTTGTCACTGTATGAGGCAAAGGGATGGCACCCTGCTTTTCCTCAAGGCAGGAAGCCATCAGAGGGCTATTCTAGGGGCATCTTGGCTGCAGGGCGGGTGGGGTCTTCTCCAAGTCTGTGTCTTCATCTCCACACCGAGGGCTCCGGGCTCGGCCGCTCTCACAGGGAATCCCAGGCCCTCACAGTGCCAGGCCTGCCTTGCTGGCTGCTGAACGACCATTTCTTTGGCTGACTCGGCATTGTGAAGCCAGAATTCACCATCTCCCCTCTCCCCTCAATCCTGTGTCTCCCTTCCACGTCCATATTTCACTTTTCTCATCATCGGGTTCAAGCGTGACTATCACCTCTGAGTCCTTCTTCTTCTTTGACTCCAGCCTGGTACTCCATTTTGCCAACTCTTCCTCTAAAATGTCCTTTCCATCTGTCCCTTTCTCTCCATTCTCACTGCCCCTGCTCAATATTGTCATTTGATTGCACTATTGTATACGCTTCTGTTATGAACCGAATGTTTGTGTCCCTCCACATTCCTATGTTGAAGCCCCGACCCTCAGTATGATGGTATTTGAAGGTGGAGCCTTTGGGAGGTAACTGGCTTACATGAGGTCATGAGGATGGGGGACCCGTGATGGGATTAGTGCCCTTATAAGAAGAGGAAGAGAGGCCAGAGCTTGTTCTCTCTGCACCAGGTAAGGACACAGGAAGAAGGTAACTGTCTGCAAGCCGGGGAGGGAGCCCTCACCAGGAACTCAATCAGCTGGCACCTTGATCCTGGACTTCCGGACTCCAGAACTGTGAGAAGTAAATGTCTGTCGTTTAAGACCCCCAGTCTATGGTATTTTGTTAGAGTAGCCTGAGCTAAGATAGCCTCCTACCCTTTTTCTCTGCTTCCTGCCTCATCCCTTGTGTGGGTGGGATATTAGTTTCTTTCACACCACTTATCTCTGATTGTAATAATATATCTGTTAGTGTGTTTATTTGCTTGACATTTCTCTTCATAATCAGATGGCACACTCCATGAAGCCAAGCCTCTTTTGTTCACCACTCTGTACCCACCACTCCGAACACCATGTCTGGCACATAGTAGGTGCTTAATAATACATTTGTTGAAAGAATGGAATGTCAACTACAATTAAAACCTCCAGCTAGGTCTCCCTGCCTCCTGCCTCATTCCCCTCTGATTCATGTCATATGCTTTGGCCAGAATCATCTTTTTCAGACACCAATTCCATCCTTCCCAACCCTTTCTCATTAGAGTGTTTACTGGGTTCCACAATCTTTTTGGGGTTTATGGAAAATTAAGTGAAGTTCAGATCAAGCTGATAGTGAGGAAAGGTGTCATGGGGCATTAATAATAATGCGTTGAATTCTAAATTGTGGGTTTACTTCAAACCCCAAACTGGGCTTGCGTCTTTAAACCCATGAGCACTACAGGAAATGAATGAGTCAAGCTCCCTAGCACCTAGTGTCCTTTAGATAAAATCGCCCGAACTGCCTGGACCTGCCTCGCACGGTTACAGATCTGCTGTGGGTGGGCACAGCCTACAGCTTCCCTTTCTCTGCCATCCACACGCGGGGCTCAGAGAACTTCCACCCGGCCGTGCAGCGTGGGCTCCGTGGGTGGGACCCGTGGGTGGGACGCACTCTCCCAGGGACCTGTGTGTCCTGCGATAGTGTGTGCATGGGGGAGGGGCACAGAGACACTTCGGGAGGACAAGGCAGACTCTGCCAACAGCTATTTACAAAGTTGGGAAAACACAGTTCAATAGAATTTCCTCTTCAGTCAATGTCGGCCCATTTCCCCTCTCTCCTTGCTAAGAGGAAGTTCCATTCGCTCACAGAAACACAGAATCACGCATTCTTCAGCCTGGAAAAGCCCTTGAAGGAGGTTTCTCAGTTGAAGAACAATCGGGGCCTTCTGCTGGGGACTTTAATCCAAATTCCCGAGAAGTCTGGAAGTGTCTCATCAGCCCCGGCTGCTTGGAAGAACCCTCTCCATTCCTCCCCCAGGCCCGGGGGCTGCACCGGGGAGTAGAGAGCAGCCACACCGCGGCGGTGGCTGGAGTGGGCTGTCCTGGGAGAGGAACAGTGGCCCGAATGCACCGAGTGCCACTTCTAACTCCATTCTGTCCCACAGGCCGCTCTGCAGCCCGTCTCTTCCAACCAAAGCGGCCCCAGTTTCTTGAAGATATCTCCTCTTATTCTCTGAATCTTTACAGCCACCCTTTGGTCAGTCTTCACCCAACCTGCCTCAGGGGCCTTTTCCACGAATCAGCCATCTCCAGCCCCTGACTTCCCGGAGCAGGCGCCCATCCCCCTTTCTCCTTCCAGCCTTGCCAAGGAGGCCTCCAGGGGAAAAGTCTGAGCAGGTTCAAAATTTGTGTGATGTTAGTCAAGTTCTCTGAAGGTGATAAGAATCATGCTTCCCCAGAACCTGGCTTTTCTCAGAATGAAAGGGGGAGAGGCATGGCTGGAGATGACACCAGGGAAAAGAGATGAGGTGTCCCCAGCCACCTCCTTGGGGATCCGGGTTGGGACCAAGAGCAAAGCACACGGGAGGCTCTGCCGCAGGTCTGGGTTGGCTCCACCCGCTGGGCTGAGCCCAGGGAGAGACTCAAACCCACGTGTGGCTTTTCGTGGAAGGAGCAGGCTGCTTCTAGAGTAAACAAATGCAGGTGGCTTCCGCACTTATGAGCACCGGGCCAGGACACAGCTCTAGGGCGAGGGGGGCAGGTGATGGGGCTCCAGGGAGGGCTGATTTGCTGTCTTCCTGGAAGGGAGAAGCTTATAGATTCTCCTTTCCAAGTTGTCAGAATTCACATCCAAAATGTCGCATTGTACTTTTCACCATTCCTTTTCAGTCTTCTGAAAGAGCCCGTCTGCATGCTTTTTTTAAAGATAACAGAGTCTTGCCCTGTCACTCAGACTGGAGTGCAGTGGCACAATCAGATCACTGTAACCTCCAACTCCTGGGCTCAAGCGATCGTCCTGCCTCAGCCTCCCGGGTAGCTGGGACTGTAGGTGTGAGCCACCGTGCCCGGCCCTGCATACTCATCTCTTTCATTTTCACCAGTTTCCAAGAAAAGCGGTCCATTTCGCTTTACATTCAAACCTCACAACATCCCCATGAGGAGCTGTCAACTCCATGCTATAGATGGGGAAATGAAAACTTTGAGAGGGTAAGTATGAACAATTTGACCAAGGTCGCAGACCATGCATTTCAGCACGAGGACTTGAACCTGGGTGTGTCTGATTTGAACCTGAGTCCTCAGTCCTGTTTCCTTAAAGCATCATCACACATCCCATTCGTTACCATCCTCGATTATCAACAACCGAGTCCTCCACCAGCCACTGTAGCATCAGAAACCTGACTGGTTTCACACGATTCCTGCAGTTTTGACAATTTATTAGAATACAAAACATACGTCACTCATTTACAGAGCTTTGTGTTCAAGGCACATTCACAACCATTTCCTCAGCGGCACCTCACATCCCTCCGAATTAGACAAGTCAGTCATTGCTTTCCAGATGAGGAAACTGAGGCTCAAAGAGGAAAAGTGACTTGCCCAAGGTCACACAGCTAGAAACAGCAGAGTCAGAACTAGAACTCCAGGGCTCCTGAGATACCCAGAGCTCTTTCACTGTACTATGCTACCTCTTCAATAAATAAAAGCACAAAATAAATAAATAAGGCTGTCAAGGGACCCTGAGGAATCCTCCCTCAAGCCTGTTTGCAGAGGGAGTTCAGCTATCAGACTGGCACGTAAGGGCGTCTTGGCAGTAGGGGTCATGGCTGGATTCCCCGGGCCAGGATGTCTGGTTGCAGACTGTGACCGAGAAACCCAGGGCTAAGAGATGGCTCTGGAGGGCACACAGAGGCTGGTGGCCCTCCCAGCTCCTGTGCCTGTGCGCGGTGAACTGCCTTTGCTTGAAGACAGATTCCAAATGGACTGTCAGGACGCAGGGCCCATCCCTGCCCGCTTCCTGGGCCCAGGGACTGGTACTCTCTGGCGTGATGTCATGGACTCCTGCTAGGTCTGTTAGCCTCGGCATGAGACAGAAGCTGGCTCCGGGAAGATGGCTTCTGGAGTCTCCTTCTTCCCAGTCCAGAGTCAGGCAGGGTCAGAAATATCACCCTAGAGGCCAGCATGGCTAACATGCAGCATGGAAGACCCCCTATGGGTGGAGTCCATATTTCACAGATGGGGAAACTGAGGCCCTCTGACAAGTAGCTGGTCCAAGGTCACAAAGCTGAACACTCTAGAGAGCAGTGACCCCAGCCCGGTGGCCAGTGCCCTGTCCTCTGGGTCTGCAAGCGCAGGTCCCAACCCTGGCTCTCTGAGGCTGACCTGAGCTGGTGCCCAAGCCCAGAAGCTGCCTGAAGGGCTGAGTTTTGACCAACAGAAGCAACCCTGGTTTCTTGGAGCTGTCAGCAAGAGGGTAAGGCAGCAGGGTGGGGATGTGAGTGACTTGGGCACAGCAAGTGTCCCAGGGGGATGCTGCCCTGCTTGCTGGAGAGAGGGGAGGTGTCTGCAGATGGACATTGGAGATACTCCACCAGAGGGACGGTTCTGAGCTGGATGCCCCATTCAGGGTCTCAGCTCCCTGTGTCCCCCTGTGGTTCCATAATGATGCACTGATGGGATAACTGACCGTCCAGGGCAGACATACCGTAAGACCTTCCGATCACACGCTCCCTGCCTGAGAGGCCTGCCAGTAGGAGAGCTTCTCCACGTGACCATCCCAGAGATCAAACAGCCTCTGCTTTCTCCTTTTGCCCCTAGAAATGATCCATGCAGCAAGGCCCTGAGGCTTCCAACCTCTCAGCCCTCCCTCTTGCTGAAAGCCCTGAGCTTGGCTGGCCGAAGGGCGAACACTAAGCTGACTTCAGCCTGGAGGCCTCACTGCAACTCCAGAAAACCCCGTGGTTTCCCTGAGCAAATCATCCTTTACAATACAGGAAGGAGTCCAGAGGAGGGGGAGGTCTCCCTCCCTGTCTCAGCTCTGCCCACCTGCAGGGCCCCAGTCAGCAGAACAAGCCAATGCCACCCACGCTCCCTGTACCAGTTCAGAGAGAGGACCTCTTTCTGCCCCGGACACCCTGGCCAACCCTGCAGGGCCCAGCAAGAGTTGGCCCCAGTGGGCTTGCAGAGCAATGCCAGACTGTCGCATGCGTCACTGCTGACTCCTGGGGCCCCTCCTTCTGCTCCAGGCAGAGGGCAGGCATGGCTGCAATCAAAGCAGCTACTTAGCCTGAGTCACTCGAGTACAGGCTGGAGATCAGTGGTAGGGTGACCGGGTCTGAGTTGAAGCTGCCCAGGAGACTGCCTGGGGCTGCCATACAGTCCAGAGGGGCCAGATCATGGGGTAAGCTCCAGTCACACGTTTCCAATTCACCGCAGCTGGTCAAGCCCAGCAGTAGCCATTCCTCAGTTGGCTGGGTCTGTTGTCCAGTCGGGACTCCTGAGGAGGCCAGAGTCATTCCTATGGGATCCTGTTTCAAGTAGCCCTTGGCCAATGCTGGTGGAGGCCAGCCTGCCTCGGCACCCAGGCACGTCCTGAATTTGGGGCCAAGACCTTCTGTCAAAGGGAACTCTTCCTCCACGCAGCCTGCCTTGGTTGCCTTCTCCTCTGTGCCTCTAGTCTGCTTCAGGTAGCCCTGGAATGCCACTGAGGCTGGGTCTTCCTCCCCAGGCCCCTCAGGTGGCAGGGGGCTGACGTGGCCCAAGGCTAAGCCATGCTGTGTGTCCCCAGGCTGCCCCTCAGAGTTTTGGGCTAGGCCAATGCCACTGTCGTCCTGGCCCCTGTAGTCGCCCCCCACCTGCCGCTCCCAGGTGGGCCGCATGTCCGGGTTCGGGCTGGGCTCCTGCAGGCAGATCCCACTGTCTGTGCTGTTGCTGCTGCCACTGCTGCAGCTGTCCTGCAGCCCTGGGGGCTCCCCGCTTCCTAGAGTCTGCGGGTCAGGGACAGGGAGGAGGAACTGGGGCTCTTCGGTCTGCAGGGATGGCTTGGTGCTGCCAAAGCCACTGTCTGTGCTGCCGTGCAGGTCCGAGTTCTTCAGCTCCGGGGACACCTTCGGGAAGGCCTCCTCGTCGAGGGGGTGGATGGTGTCTCGGGTCTCTGGGCAGGGAAGCTGGGTGACCAGGATGAAGGGGCTGGGCTTCTTGAAGACCTGGGGAGAAGAGGGCAGAGTGAGAGAGGCGGGGGGCACCTGGGGGAACCCACCCCAGTGCTGCCAGGTGAGGCCCCGAGTCCAGGAGGAGAACTTCAATAGAGGAGACTTTACACAATAGAGCCTCGTTACACTGCAATTTATTCTGGTTTTTTGCTTTGGTTTGTTTTTTGGTTTTTTTGGTGTTAGAATCAAGTTTTCTTTCTAATGCAATTCTCAGTTTGGCTCAGGAAAGACACATATGAAGCTTGTATTCTCGGAGCCCAGGAGGCATGGCAGGCGCCATGGCAACCTGCCAGGAATGGCGAAAGTTCCCAGGTGGCTCCCTCCACAGTGCTCTTCGAACCTGAGAGCAGGCTAGACCCATCTAGAAGCGTGTTTCCAGCTTTTTGACTATGACCCAAAATAAGAAATAAATGTTACATTGTATGTGTATGTATATATAACACATATACAACTCATATGTAAATAACTGAAGCCAGTTTCACAAAATAATGCTTATCATTATGACCTGAGTGCCGTGCTATATTGTCTGTTCGGTTCTGTTCTGTTCCATCCTACCCATTGTAGTTTTTCAAATTCTGGCAGCGAGACGTCAAGCTAATTCCTCCATTCCCTGAGTTGTGGCCCACACAAACAGGGTGGCTGCGGTATGGGGTGGTGGAACAGGTACAGAACTAGCAGCCAAAGACCTGCTCCCCATTCATTGCTAAGGGCCCCAGAGAAGTCATGTGACCCTCTCCCCTTTGCTCCTCTGTCCTAGCCACGCTGTGTTCTTTCTGTCCCAGAACACGGCAAGCGCAGTGCTGTGGCAGGGCCTTTGCACGTGCTGCTCCTGCTGCTTGGAATAATCTCCTCTTAGCACTTTGCGTGGCCGTGTCCTCATTGTTCAGGTGTCAGCTCAGATGTCCCTCTTCAGAGAGGCCTTCATGACCACCTTGGCCAAAGAAGTGCTCCAGCCAGTCTCCACATTAACCTTGTTTGCTTCTTCTTCGTCTGATACTTAGTTCCTGGAATTAGTTCACTTATTTGTTTTCTGCACTCCCACCACACACACACTCACTCGCTCCCCACTCCCAAAACAACATAAACTCCTCGAGGGCAGGAACCGTCTAGGCTTGTTTACTGTTCTGTCCCCCGAGCCTAAACTGAACTGGCGCACAGTAGGCACTCGTAAGGTTTGTTGATTGACTTACTGACTCAGTGTTGCACATCTTCCCTCATTCCCTGGGTACATGATGACTCAAATGCAACTCTTATTGGTCGAGTCCCTACTACTATCACATCTCTTGGTGATTAAGGAGCCAGACTTCATGAGTTCAAATCCCAGCTCTGCCTCTTATTCGTTTTGTCACCTTGGCCAAATGACACACCTTCTCTGTGCTTTAGTTCCTCATCTGGAACATGGAAATAATGACAGTACCTTATGTGGCAGTTAATGCCTAAGTAAAGTACTTAGAACAAACTGTGGTACATAGGAAGCACTCAATAAATATGTGTGGAATTAAATTTTATGCTCCAGTGGTTCAGTAAGGGAAGTATTATTACCTCTACTTCCTAGAGGAGAAAACTCAAGCTCAGAGAAGTTAAGTGACTTGTACAAAGTCACACAGCAGCAAAGAACAAACCTGGAATTCGTACTCAACTGTCCTAATTTGAAATGCCTTGCTTGTCCAACAATACTTAACCTTATTTATACTTAATGGATTGTTGAAAGATCTGATCAAACCAGCTAACGAATGAGAGCAAACTACTGAATATGGAAGTGCTCTGTACATCGTAATTGATTAATAAAGTTAGTAATGACTGTGATCATTAAATGAAGGGAATCGGGCTGTATTTATCCTGAGGAGAAAAACCTTCAAAGACAAGTCAATTCTGTGATTCTGATGTACCGAAAGGAAGAAAACAACAGAAGTTGCTTGCCATTTCTCTCAGCATTTTTGCCTCTCTGACTACCTCCCTGTTTTGCATTAAAGTTAACAGCTTAGACACTGTCTGTAATCAAGCCCTGCGGGACCAGGGGCCACATTGATCAGCTGCTTCCCTACAACATAGTGCATGTGCGGATAATAGGGGTTCAGTAACTGCAGCTAAACTGCCACCTCGTTCTTTCTAGATCCCTCTTATGATCCCTGACTGAGAATCTCCCATCCGGTGCACCAGAACCACCCTTCCCCCACCCGTCTGCTTTCTAGTTATCTCGTCCCCATCTCCCATCCCTGAGGACAGGCTCCCGGGCGCATTCATCCCTAAACCTAGGCCATCCTGGCTCCAGGCCCTGCACACAGAACACACTCTAAGTGCTTGTTAAACGGCCCAATGAACACATGTTTGTAAAACTGGATCTCCCAAGAGCACAGAGAAAGGACAATGAATTGCACACTGCAGCTAGACACAAGGAAGAACTTTACAATCCCCTAAGGCTGTAGGGCTGTCTGTCCTCAGCCTCCTCATCCTACTTTTCTACCTAGGCTACTGGAGCTGGGAACATGCTTCTTTTTTGCTTAGATGAAGACCCTAACTAGACCAGGGAGTCCTGTCCTCCCACCCACCAACCCTTTGCACACACACACTTCCTGGAGTTCCTACTCAGAATAATTTCAGAGAGCCTTTGTCTCTCTCGTTACTTTTCTAAGAGATCCCAGGATCCTTCTGGAGGCTTTCCTTCCAGTTGTGAGCTTCTCTGGGGCGCCTGCTTCGCTGACTGAGCTGGGTCCTCAGCTGAGTGCTCAGCCGTCACCCAGTAACGCCAGCTGTGGGGGCAGCGTGGGCAGCCTTTGATGCAGCCTGAACTCCGGGTCAGAGATGGCCAAGGTTTGGAAAATGCTGCTCAGTCCTTGCAAGCTAAGTTTGGGAGGCTGGCTTGCCACGGTGCATCACTTGTCAGTACAGTGCAGCAAGAGGACACACCCGGGAGGGGACAGATCCTGGCCGCCTCCACGAACACTCCTCCCCAGGATGTCCTCTCTACTCTGCTCCCGCCCACCCTGACTGCAACCCGGGGCCAGCACTCCAGCCCTTTGTTCATTCTCTCTGCGGAGCACCCATTGCCACGAGGGAGAAAATGGGCTCCACCCCTGACTCCTGGCTGTGTGGCCCTGTGCATGTAACAATCTTTCCATGCCTCAGTTTCCCTACTTATAAAATGAGGGTAATAACTGTGTCTGTCTCAGAGGTACCATGCACAGGTCTGTCCATGGCCAACTATTAATAGAGAATAACAAAATGACTTGTGGTCACTGAGGTCTGTGAGTATTCAACACTTGTCTTATCTGGACTCCTAGAAGGTGATGTTCTCAGGATGGGGCTCTGTGTTCCCTTCCTTCCTCTGTCCCCACAGTGCTTGACAACGGTATCTCCTGAGAATGTCAGGGCTGAGGGAACGGATTGCATGGGAGGAAAGAGCGTCTTGCTTTCCCGGGAGCGCCGGCACGGCTGGGCAGATGGGAGACTTACCAGGACAGAGGGCAGCTTCCCCCGGCGCCGCACATACAGGTGGAGGGCCAGGCAGTAGGCCAGGGCTCCGCAGAGCAGCAGGACGAAGGCGGAGAAGATAATGAGGTGGGTCACGGTGAAATCTGCAGACCAAGAGGGATGTGTTTGTGGCCTGGCACCATGGGACGTGGAGGGACGGTCCCCAGAGATGTCTTGGCCACTCTTGGGAACCACTCAGAGAGTGACCCCAGGTACCCTCTAGGCTACAGCTCTAGATGTGTCTAGGTTTCAGCAAATCCCTGCCTGGCCTTCCAACCCGTGCCCTGAAAGAGCCCCCCCGTTAGATACACTGACCACTTCCAGCTCTCCACACACGACTCACATTACAGCAAACAACAATGAATGAGGCAGGGGGGTGCAGCAGGTGAGAAGAGAGGCTCTGGGGGACAGCCAGACCTGGGGTTCAAATCCCAGCTTCACCACTTACTAGCTGTGAGATGTGGACAAATGACTTAATCTCTCTGAGCCTCAGTTTGTTCATCTATAAAATGGGGGAAATTATAGTACCTACATTTTAAGATGGTTATGAAGTTCACAGCTCTCATTGCGTACTAACTACTTTTATCATCAGACCTTTATAACCACTTTAGGAGGTAAATACCACCATCTCCCCATTTTTACAGATTAGGATCCTGAGGCACAGGGAAGTTAAGTCACTTGCCCAAGGTCATATGCCTCATAAGTAATATAGCTGAGATTTGAACAAAACTATTTCTGACATAATGAACAAATGCATAAAAAGCTCTTAAGACCACCTAAAATACAGTTAGTGCCTTTCTATGCACTGGGACTTAAATGACAGTGAGCTATTGAGTGTCCATCATAAACTGAAATTTACTGTAGCTCCAGAAGAAGTCACTTTTGTCTTTGCTGGACCCTGCCCACACAGTACCGGCACTCCCGGAGCACTTACTGTTGACATGATTCATCGGGCACTTGACACACGCTATCTTGAGTTGCCCGTCACCGCTTCCTCTGTGCACACTCTGTCTCCCCAGCCAGGCTGCAATGTCCTTGTGGGCAGGGCCATGGCCTCTATGTCCTATATCCCCTCCCGTCCCCTACTGCCCAGCAGCTGGCTGAGAGCCCGGAGCAGTGTTTGCTGACTTTAGCAGCTCAGGCGAGGAGTCAGCTCAGTTCTGCTTCCTCTGGGGGTGCATAAGGAGAAGCCCCTGTACCCTCAGCTCAGAGGAAGAACAGCTGACTGAGGATGGCCTGGTAGGGGGTTATTGGTTCCTGGTGATCACATACCTGTGATCACCTATGCTCAAGTGAAAGGACCCCAGAATCAGGAGACCTGGTTCTGCCACCAAGTCCTAGCTGTGCAACCCTAGGAAGCTGCTTATACTAAACCTTGGTGCTCTCATCTCTAAAATGGGTACAATAGGACCTCTCTCATCGGTTGTGTGAGGATGGAGAGCTATGTGGGGCAGTGCCCAACACAGTGCCTGGCACCAGCAGCCATGAACAGATGCTTTTTGGATTGTGCGAGGCCTTCCCAGCCTCCCTCCCCACCCCGACAGCAGCCCGGAGCCACTCACACTGCTTGCTGAGGACGATGCACTCCTCTTTGGACCATAGCCCTTTGTTAGTTCGGGAGCTGACAGATGGTTTCACCTGGACACAGAACTCTCCCACCTCGCCCGCGGTGGGGAGGCTGAAGTTTTCGTGTTGTACTTTCTTGTTTGTGAACTGAAATGAAAACAACAGCAGCAATCAACAAAACTCTCTTATTTCACGGCACCCAGAAGCTGAGAGCTGGAGGGGCCTTTCCTGCGATCGCTGCCAACCTCCTCCAGCGTTCTTTAGCTAAGATAACAAACTGAGATTGTCAGTACAGCCCGAGACTGTGTAATCACCATAACTGGCTGTGTTATTGTTTTTTTGTTTGTTTTCTTTTTATTAATGCTCCTGCTGTTCTATTGATTCTGTATTAAAAAAGAAAAGGAAGTGTTTCATAGAAGCTGAAGATCTTTCCAGAAGGGGCTCGAATCAACTGCGGTGGAGAGGAAAGGGGATGGATTTTGCATATTGAAGCTCTCCCACTAACAGGGATGCCCTCGGGTAAGTTCCACAGCCTATTGGGGCCTCATTTCATCTATAAAATGAGATGAAATGTCTACCACCAAGGGATCAGAAGCAATGGCTGTGTAATGTCTCTGGTGGTACCCAACGCCTAGTAGGCAATGCCTTCCCCCCACGTCACAGGAGCACAGCTTTGAGGGCTGAGGTCATTTCAATTACCCCCTCTTCCCTCTACTCTACAGCAAACTTCCCCGGTGACACATAAAAGGTGCTTCCAGCCCAGGGAACAGGGAAGCCCCGGAAGCCCTGGCCCTGTGGCCCTGGGGAACCCCTTACCTTGTAGTTCCCTGGCACCTTGCGAATAGCAATCTCGTACTCGCGGAAGTGACTGAAGATGCTTTCGTAGGTGTCGCCTGCGGGGGCCATTTTGGGCCTGGGGGGCTGGATGGTCCCGAGGATGAAACCGTTGGACCTCTCTAGTTTCACTTGGCCAACTGTCAGAGTCACTGAGTGGGGAAGAGGGGCAAAACCATGAGGCCTGAGAGCTGGGGGGCCTGGGTATCCTGCCCATGCCGTGCCTCCATGGTTAAGCTTTATCTACCCTAAATCCTAGGCCACAGGTTTCCCAACCTGGCAGAACATAGGACTTCTTGGGGAGCACATTAAAAATACAGATGCCCTAAAAACAGATGCATAGACCAATGGAATAGGATGGGGAGCCCAGAATCAAACCCATATACCTACGGTCAAAGTTGCCAAGAACATACAATGGGGAAAGGACAGTCTCTTCAAAAGATGGTGTTGGGAAAATTGGATATCCACACAGAAAAGAATGAAAATGGACCCTTAGCTCATGCCTTATACAAGAACTAACTCAAAATGCATTAAAGACTTAAACGTTAAGACCCGAAACTATAAAACATTAGAAGAAAACACAGGGGAAAAGCTGCATGACATTGATCTGGGCAGATATTTCTTAGAAGTGACCCCAAAAGCACAGGCAACTAAAGCAAAAATAGACAAATGGGGCTGCATCAAACTAAAAAGCTTCTGCACAGCAAAGGAAACAATTAAGAGAGTGAAGAGACAACCCATGGATTGGGAGAAAATATTTGTAAATCACACATTGGATAAGGGGCGAGTATCCAAAATATACAAGGAACTCAAACTCCTTAATAACAAGAAAACAAACAACCCTTTTAAAAAATGAGCAAAGGACTTGAACAGATATTTCTCAAAAGAAGACATATAAATGGCCAACAGATATATGAAAAACTACTAAGCATCATCAAAGAAATGCAAATTAAAACCCCAAATGGAAAATTGCTGAGCACTGGCGTGTGGGTAGGCATTTGGGAGCCAATGACCTCCTAGACCGTAGGCCCTAACTCTGAATTCCACAAAGCAAGCTCACCATGCACACAGAACACGCTCAGTCCCAATGTGTGGAATGCAAGAATCCCACTGAGTTCAGGGCTCACCTTCCCTCTGACCTCTCCAGAGAGAGATTCTCAACTTTTCTTCATTAGCACCTCCCCGTTTCAAAGCGATAAACCCCAGCAGTTCACCTCTAAAGGGAGAGGGCCTCATCCAAAGGCTGCCTACTGCCTGCTGCCCTTGTTTATGGATTTGCTTCCTCTCCCCAAACCCTACAAGTTCACCGGCCTGGCCTCATGTGACTCAGCTGCCCAGACCCACCCCAAGACCTCTTTTCTGTAGGATAAACAACTCCAGTTTCCTTTTAAATCTCACATGACTATGGCTATTTTCATCTAACTTTCTACAAAGTCCTGCCCCAGACCTGTTCAGGCACCTAGTCCCTGGGCCCTGATGCCTGGCTGACATGGTGAGCTATGGGCATAGAGAGGAACACTCTGGGCTAGAGGCTCTGGCTGGAAGGGACCCCGAAAGCCACGTTCTAGGTCCTGGGGAGGAAAAGCACCTTCGTCCACAGTGAAGCGGGTGGCAAAGGTCCAGTTGGAGTGCCGGCTGCCATCCACCGCCCGGACTTTGGCCCGGTAACCATTGCTGTGGTACAGGTCCAGGGTCACCGTGGTGAGATCACAGGATGGTACCAGGGCCTGGCTACAGCTGGGGATGACCTTCCAGAGCTCTATTCCATACCTATGGAGATAGAAGGGTAGATGCTGGGAGAGGAACTTGTGCTCAAACCTACCTCCTTTAAGAGGGAAGCAAGAAGCCAGAGGAGAGAGTTTCCATGATGGCAGAAACTGGGACAACTCTCAGGGTTTTTCCTCTAGTCCAGGACATCTAATTTCAAGAGGGTCTCCCTTGGTTCTTGGACCCTGTACCAATTTCTCTGTGGTCTAGAACTGGGGTCCCCAACCCCTAGGCTGCAGAACAGTACCAGTCCATGGCCTGTTAGGGACCAGGCCACAGAGCTCTGCTGCTCCCTCCCACTCCCCCTCCCTCCCCCCACTGCATGTCTCCCATGAAGCGGGAGGTGAGCGAGCCAGCAAAGCTTCGTCTGTATTTACAGCCGCTCTCCTCCCCATTGCTCGCATCCCCACCTGAGCTCTGCAGCCCCTCCTCCTCGCGTCCCCCCCAGTGGAAAAACTGTCTTCCAAGAAACTGGTTCCTGGTGCCAAAAAGGTTGGGGACTGCTGGTCTAGAAGACTCTTAGATGGGAATATAAGTAGCTCAAGTCCCAGGCCCTCCAGAAAGACTTGCTACCCCCTGCAACACGGCCTAGTCTCTTCCTTCCCCCAGCTGCGTTTGCAGTTGTTAGGGTTTCCCTGTCCTCCAACTATATTGTGGATGCTTCTCCTGCTTTTCCAGCAAGATGGAAAAGCCTGGAGGGCAAAGGCACTACTTCGGCCTTCTCACTCCAGAGCTCCCAGCACACTGCCCAGCACATACGAGTCTCAATCGGTACTTGCCAGCTGGTGGATACACATCAGGGTCCCTCTTGGCGTCACCTCAATAACAAGGCAGGAGGGGGCTAGCCATCCACCCCCTCATCCACCTCCCTCCTCCCTCCATCCTCCCTTGTCTTTACCTCTGGAGCTCCACTTCATAGTAGGTACTTCTGGACTGATTTGGGATGGGTGTCCAGTGGAGGATATGGAGGAAAAATTTTGCTTCAAACCACACAGACAGAGGGCTGGGCAATTCTGTCCCTGGGGAGAAAAGTGTCAGTTTCAGAGCTTGGAGAGACCCCCATCCCCCACTCCCCCCAGAGGTGAGGAGGAGAATGGAGAGGAAGGCTAGGAATACAACAGTTGTCATTTACTGAGTGCTTTACTGTGAGCCAAGCACCAGTGCTAAGCCCTTACACACATTTCCTTTAATCATTACACAGCCCTGCCCGGTAGGCATAGATAACCCAGTTTTACTGAAGAACAAAGGGAGGCTCAGAAAGGCTAATGACTTGCCCGAGCCAATGGAGCCGGCAAGGGACAGAGTGGGGACTTGAATTCAGCTGTGTCTGATTCCAGAGCTAATGTTGTATCCTTAAGTCACTGCCCTGTGCTGTGATCCAAAGCCACAGTGGTGGCTGAGAAGGGCATCCCAGGCAAGAAGGCAGGGGCAGAGGGCTGAGGCATGTGGGCAATGAGCTTGCCCAACCCTGTCTCTGCCCAGCCCTGTCTCAGTACCATCCCAGGCCAGCCCCGCATCCCCACACCTGGTCTCCACCCTGGCCTCCACCCTCACGGTGGAGGCCCAAGCCACCCCTCTGGGGTTGTTTGGGTACACAGACAGCCCGCTTGTTGACATCTGCCTGTTTCTCTTCATAAGACTCCTGGGCTCCGCGTGCTGTGTGCCTGCCCCATTCCCCAGCTTCTAGAAGGGCACTGCCTATACCCAGATGCCCAACCTCTGGCTGGGTGAGGACAGACAGGCTGGGCTGAGGACATCTCTGAAAAGAGCTAGCACAGCACTGAACCTAGTCTCTCATTTCTAAGAATGCAGTGAACACACGAACTTTAAGCGTTTGCTAATCAAGCAGAATGAAGTAAGTGCAAGGTCAAGGCTGGTTGCTTTCCCTTCTCTTCCTCTTGATCCCATGAAGTCTCTGCTCCTGCTTCCCTTGTTCTCTAACTTCTCATCATCTCATTAGGCTCCTTTTTTT
>VBSM01001265.1:73277281-73299088 GCA_008086735.1 Cheirogaleus medius | reverse complement strand
TCCTGAGCAAGTTGCTATCTTAATTTCTCAGTCAAGCAATAGAGAGTATAAAAAACATCTTCACACATTAAAAACCTGGCACTTGTCCTCCCAGCTGATCTGAAGCTGTGGCAACGAGAGCTGTCCTGAGGGCGGCCCTGACATATCATGTGTCCTGGTGAGCCTGCAGACACCACTCTCCACTATCCATGCAGCTGGGGCAAATCGAGACTCCCCAATCGGGGCCAGAGTGCGGGAGCCGGACGAGGACCACACAGGCTCAAGGGGCAGAAGCACGACTTTCCCAGGGCGGAGGCAGGACTCCGGCCACCTCCACCTTCCCTTACCCCTGGGCTCTCAGTGTCTCGCGTCGAAGTGGTCCACACAGCCTGGACAGGTGTGTGTGTGTGTGTGTGTGTGTTGGGGCACAGGTGGTGAGGGACAACCTTGTCCCTGCAGGTGCGAAGGTGGGGGCAGGGTCATCCCCTTCCTGACTTAACATTTTCAGAAGAGTGTCCACGACGTCTTCCAGTCCCTTTTGGTTTCCCTCACTTGCCCGAAATCTTATGTTCAGAGCTATTTCTGCTGGGTGATAGCGCAGCTGGAGGACTGCGTCACACCCGGGCACATCCTCAGTTGCTCACACCTCTGTGTCACTTGGCTCGTCTGAGACTTACCTCCAGGTGCACCAAAGATGTAAGGGCGTGGGAGACAAACTCTGTCCACCTCACTTGTTACTGGAGGTGATACCTGCTTCTGTGTGTGCGTGTGTGCGCTCTTCCAGTCATATGTGACTTGCAGTGGTGAGTCTGCTGGAGTTGGGTTCTATCGTGGTGTTGAGCATGTGCCTAGGAGTTTTTTTTCTTCTTCCAGGTACATATATGTGCTTGGGACTGTGTGTGTCCCTGGAGGCCTGCCCTTGTTCTCAGAGAGCACAGGGACCAAAGAAGGGCAGCTCAGGCATTTCCAGGTCAAAGCTAGGCTCACTAGTCTCTCCCTGCTCCTGGGAAGTTTCTCTGGCAGTGCCTGGTGTCAACCTGAGGCCTTGATCCACTGATGCTTTCGAGAAAAGGCCCCTAACTTGGGTGTGTGTGACATTAGCACTGGGTGTGTGGTGAAGGAGTTAGTGAGGCATTGTCCCTGTGGTTTGGGGAGCTCTAAACCCTATTTAAATGTTTTCAGAGTGGATGTCTCTCTGCCCAGTGGCCTGGACTGAGAATGTGCCGGGCTGGCTGGGGGGGTGGGGTGGGGGTTGGGCAATCACAGCCTGTATCTGACATCTACATTGGGACTAGAAAGGCCTCACTGTTGATGAGAGTCAGTGAAGGCAGAGTTGCCCCAGCTGCGTGGATAGTGGAGAGTGGTATCTGCAGGCTCACCAGGACACATGATCGGTCAGGGCCACCCTCAGGGGACAGCTCTCATTGCCACAGCTTCAGATCAGCTGGGAGGACAAGTGCCAGATTTTTTAATGTGTGAAGATGTTTTTATACTCTCTATTGCTTGACTGAGAAATTAAGATAGCAACTTGCTCAGGAGTACCTGTGCATGACCAAGGGGCATGGCTGCCTTCTGAAATGACTTTTAGTTCTGCCTGAACTTCTTAAGGAGGAAGGAGCTGTGAGTTTCTTCCTGAACTTGTCTTTTACTTTTAGTTTTTTGTTGACTTATAAGAGTTTAAAAGTCTTACCCCATTACCATTTAAAGGGGGAATCAGGCTTCTTCATTCATATGAGCAGCACTGGGAGCACACTCATTATGGGCCAGACATCGCTGGTGCTGACTAAAATGGTGATCAAAACAAGGTTCCTTCCCCCAAGAAACAATCTAGCCAGAGACAGAAAGTGAACAGGGATTCTAATGTGCTATGGTCAGTGCTCTGGGAAAGGAAGTACAGGCTAACGTGGGGACACAGGGCACAGGCACTCCACCACACTTGGGCGAGAGGATAGGAAAGGCCTCCTGGAGTAGGTGACTTCTAAGCTGAGACTTGAGGAAGGAAAAGGAGGTTGCTAAGTGAAGAGGGGATAAGGAGAGTGTTCCAGGCAGAGGGAAGTATATACTTGGAGATGGGGGAATATGGCATTTTTAAAGAACCCTGTGAAGTGGGTAAATTGGAATTCCTGTTTTAAGATGAGAAAACCACAATGGCCGGCATAGGTGAATACCTCGCTCGGGGCAGAGCCAGCATCTGAATGCAGGCTATTCCAGTGGACCCTGCTGCCTCACAGAGAGCACATAGGATAGGAGTCCTGCCAGGCATGTGATTACCCCACCTTTAAAAGAAAAAATAAATGCACATGTTTGGTTTGGTCTGTATTCAGTTATTCATCCTCAGTGTCCTGAAACGTCTACCCTATGACTCTGTGATTTCCGGTAGCCACACCAATATAGGGACAGATGATAGGAATTTATCATAATAGTGTCTTCTATTTATTGAGCTCTTCCAACTTATCAGGCACTATGCTAAATACTTTACATAATGTCATAGAGAACGGCCAGCTGCTGAGCAATCCCATTTCCACTTCCTGGGCACACAGGGCAACTGTATTTCCCAGTCTCCCTTGCAGGTAGGTGGAATATGGGACTGGGTTTTGGCCAATGTAAAGTTGAGTTGATGGGGGCCACTCCCAGGCCTGGCCACAACTCCAAGGGGATGAAAGGAGGTGAGGGTCCCTGAATCATCTCCTGGAGGAGAACTGTGCAGGAAAGACACCCAGTCTACATCAGCCTATTAATTGAGTGAGACGTGAACACTTAGTATATCAAGCCTCTGAGATTCTGCAATCTTTGTGATAGCAGCTAGTGCTAAGTACCCCAACTAATCTGCAACATTGTCTCATTTAATATTTAATCCTTACAGCCGCCCAGCAAGTCGAACATTATTATCAATGTTTTACAGATGGGGAAGTAAGGTCCAAGACTAAGTCACTTGCCTACGTCACTCAGTCAATAAGAGACAGAGCTGAGATTTCAGTTTTGGTCTGTTTGACTCCGGAGCTCATGCTTTTCTTTTTCCCTTTTTTTTTTGAGCAGAGTCTCGCTCTGTCTCCCTGGGTAGAGAGTGCAGTGGTGTCATCCTAGCTCACTGCAACCTCAAACTCCTGGGCTAAAGTGATCCTCCCACCTTGGCTTCCCAGAATGCTAGGATTACAGGCATGAGCCACTGTGCCCGGCCAGAGCTCATGCTTTTACTACCATGTGAACAATGCCCTTCCCAATCTCGGAAGAGTTTTGCAAAAGACAAATGTCAAGTGAATTGAGAGAGAGAAAGAGACAGTGAGAGCCGGGCAGGAGGAATGGCTCAGGCTCAGGGTGTTGTAGAGCGCAGAGGGGTATGGTGAGCCCCAAGGAACCTGTGGGCAGAGCTGGGTGAACATCTCGCCACGGGGAAACTTTCCAGACACATTTTGAGCTCTAGATGGCTCATTGTCTCATTTTCACTTTACTTCAGGATGATGCTTGTAAACAGGCCCGACTCAGGGACAGGACAGGCATCCAAGTGGGTAGGAAGTCCGTGCTTGAGTGTGGTGAGAAGCACAACTTGCAGTTTCTGTCCCTGGACTGGTGATTAGGGAAGTTCCAGAGCTTGTGATCACTGTGTCAGAGCTACACATAATGGGGAGGGGGAGCCAGAGAGAACCGACCCCGAGAAGGAGACAGAAGGAAGTGGTCTTGGGAAACTTGGCAGTCGCTGTGGGTCAGGGAGAATGGTAGCTAGCTGCAAGGTGAGGGGTTCGCCAAGGGGCAGGCTGGGCCTGCTCAGCCCCGGAGGAGCCTCTGGCTGTTGTCTACAGAACCTAGTTAATCCCTTCACCATCTGCCCGACTCCCTCCTGGCTGAGTATCAAAGAGCTCAGAAGGGACAAAACCCCCTGCGGAATGTTCCTCTTTGTATACGGCAGCTCAGGCTTGAATGGGGAGTTGCTAGAACTTTACCTAGGTGGGTGACATACATCAATGAAAGGTTTTGGGCAGGAGCCACACATGTAGATTTGCATTTTAAATAGAAGAGGAAACCCAGAGCATAGAGGTGACTAGCCAGTGTGACTCGCCTCGTTAGTGGTAGAATGAAAACCCTGGTCTTTGCACTGAAGTTCAGCTCTCTGCCTGTCCGCCACAGCAGCTAAGCTTGTGGAACTGTGAAGATTGTGTGAGCTTGTTGTGCCCATCAGTTTAGAGGGAAGGGGAAGAGGAAGAAATACTGATCACCCAGGTGAAGGAGTTCCCTCCCCCACCCCCTCACTGCTAATTCCCACAGAGCTGGGCCCAAGAGCCTTCTCATTCCTGTGATCTGCCTGGGACACTGTTCCTAGTCAATGTCCAAGGTGGGAGCAGCTCGTGGGCCTCGAAGACAGGAGACTTACTTCTAGCTCCAACTTGGCCACTGCCAGCTGTGTGCCCTTGGACCAGTCCCTTCACCTCTATTAGCCCAGGGCAATATTAGAATCTTTGTGACCTTCCCTCTGGGCTGTGATAAGACTGGACACAAACTTGCCCTGACAACCAATAAAGGCTTCTCAAATGAGAGGGGGCGTGGTCAGTAGAAATGTCCAGCAGATAGCACCTCGTAGTGGCTAGAAGGAGCTAGCCCCTCTCTCCCATTGCTTGGACTTGTTTGGCCTCTCTCTGGGCTGTACCCCACTGTGCCACCCTGGGACAAGGTGGACTTTTCACTGTACTTGGGACACCTCCTTCCACCAGAGTGATTTTTAAGAAAATTATCTTGTCAGGAAGGGTGTGCACCTAGTCCACTGTCATTGCTTTGTGAACTTGGGATGCAAGAGGTTAAGATTAGAATATTGACAGAAATATCCCATGTCATTTCAAGAAACAGTTGTGTCTTCCTTCTGTAGTGCAGATGGCTTTAACTTCTCCAGTTTTTAAGGGTGTCATTTCCCCTTAATTCTAAAATAACAACAATTTGAACCCGCATCCCATGAATGCAGGAAGTCCATCTGCTCTTGGGTTTCCAGTTCCATAGCTGTCCTGGAGGGCTCACAGCTCACCTCTGAGTGTCTCATGACAGTGGCCTCTGGGCTGTAGCTGCTTGCTTCAAGTGTGGACACAGGACCCTCACATTTGAAAATGCTGTTGGAGGCTCTCAGATGGCAAAAGCACCAAAGAGATGGTTGTTTACAACTGCTTTGATAAGTAGCCTCGCTGCACCCACCAGTCCAGCCTCATCCTACAAACCCTCCTTGGTAGTGTTGGGGGCAGGGAAGAAGCCAGCTAACTTCCTGCCTTTGGAAATCTCCAGACGTTTTTGCACACCTTTCTTGCCCACATAGAGAAGAGGGGGCAAAGCAACTTCTTTTTCCTGCCCAAAGATGACTTCTTCTTCTTTTAATGTTTTGCCTCAAGGTGAACATCAATATCCTTCAAGGGGGAATCTCTGGCCCCATCCTGAAGGTCTAGTCTGGCTCCAGTGGCCCACACAGGGCTAGGTGCCTTAAGTCTGCCTTAGCCTTAAGTAACAGTGCGGGTGGGACAGCAGCTATGTGGCCCACATTGTGGCATGTCAGCCCCACCCAGGGCCTCCCCTCAGCCATTCCTCCCCAGAGGTGAAGGGACCAGGTCTGCTGCTCCTCCTGCTCTTTTGGGGCTCCTGATCTTCAGTGAACAATACCTGGATAAAGAATGGTGATTTTCAGGCATGGGACAGTGTCAGTTCAGACGTAGGGAAGCCATTTACTTTCTCAGGGGCATGGTTCTGCTAAGGAGCTACTCAGTTAGCGATGCCGAATGACACCTGCAACACCCCAGTCTGAGGCATTGCCTTGGCCCCATCGTGATTGTCCACCATGTTTTCCAAATCAATGGGCATGCGCTTCCTTTATCTTGACATGACCAAGAATGTTCCCCCTGGAGAGGGGAAGGCTCCCCACATAAAGACAAATCCTAGTCACTACTCTGTCTCGCAGAAATGGCTTGTAAACACTTGAGTTACAGTTTCTTCACTTCAAAGATTTCAAGCTCTCTATCCTCCCACACCTCTGGTAGCAGCAAGAGTGCTCGACGGGAAGACCCAAGCCTGGGCTTCAAGCCCCAGGTCTGTCAGTTGTCCTCTGTGACTTTGTGCAAGTCATGAGTTCCCCAGGTCTCAGATTTCTTAGCTGCAAAAGGAGGACCTCCAACCTCTCTGGGTTGTTGAGAGGACTAATGTAAGCAAACGTTTGTTAAGTACCCTTGCCTAGGCATGTTAGGATGCAGAAATTAGTAAGACTTATTAGTAAGTCTTATAAGGCTCACACACTTTCGGGGGATTTAGACCTGTAATAAATAAATAAATTTGTTGTGACTTGAGAAGAACTTAAAGTGTTTTGTAAACTCTAAGGTGTTATGCATGCATGGGGTATTAGTACTATTGCTGTCGTTTTCCCTGTAGATTGGGTCTCCTTTCTGTTCGCTGCTGGGCCAGGCATATCTTGAGCAGCTTACAATGGAAAACCTCTTCTCCCTGTCCCCAGGCTCCAGGAGCTCCCACTGTCCCCCTGGAATCCTGGAATCACTGTAGCAGAGAGCTCCCCTCATCCGTCCCCTGCTTCTGGTACAGCACCCTGGCCAGGTCATGTTGGAAGTACGCTCTTTCCCCTTTCACAGAATTCATGACAAATACAAGAAATGGTAACTGGAGGTCAGTCAGGGACGCCAATGGGGAGCATGTGCATGTGCCCGGAAGACGGACGTGTGGGAGGAGGCATGGAAGAGGGAAGCTCTACAGCCCTGGGGTGAAGTGGAGGTTCTTATAATTTATAAGAAAACGAAAGTCAGAGAGGAAGAGCTGTCTCTAGATAATGGTGGGTTCACACCTCACCCCCACGTTCATCCTGTGGTGATCTGACCTTTTGGGACATAAGAACAAGACAGCCAATGCTCCTCTCACCTCCTTTTTCCAAACTCTTTTAGACGAGCCAACATTTGGGTGACTCTTTGGGGAGATCCTGCTGGTATCTCTGGCAGCCAGTAGCCAACCCCCCTTCTGTCTTCACTAACCTACACCTCTGTTCTACCCTGGCCCCTCTTCTCAGGACACCAAAGAAGCCCCAGTGGAAAATTACCAGGACCCATGCAAGGAAATTAGCATTTCTTCTGCATATTTTTAGAGTTCTTGGATATGGCGGGTGAGGTCATTTTTATACTTTTTAAATTTTTTAAAACTTTTATTAGTTAAATAAGTGCTCCAAACCCACACGAATTCTTTAAGTAAATAAATGTTCAGAAATAAATACAATTTTTATCAACACTTTGATGCACAGTATGGAGTATCAAATAGATGACTCATGTTAAGTGTTACAAATTATAGAAATTCTAAGCCTAACTGTGGAAAGCTGAGGTAAATAAATGTTCTGAGACTCATGAAACTCTTATACATGGTCATCACTTGTGTCCACATTTAGAAATTAACAGAAGAGTTTCCGTGTGACTGCTGGGGGCTTGCCCATCCACTGGCCCCCGGAGACACTCTCTGTCCACCCACAAAGTGAGATTCTTCTTCCAGCCCCTGGGCTCAGCTTTGTTTCTATTACACCACATTCTTGAACTGTGGACTCTATTCATTCCCCCCTCCACTTAATTTTTTCCCCTGGGCTGATTCTGGTCACCACATATTAAAGCATAAGTCAGTTAACACAGCTCTTCTGTGGTCCCAGTTTATGACAAAGCCCATAATTGCCACCCCTTCCTCACGGTCCTTCTCCCTGTTGGGTCCACAACTCGAATCTGCAAATAATTCCTTGAGTAGTTGTTTAGGTGACAGGCACTGTGCTAAGTACCTGGGTTCAAAAATAGAAAAGATACTAAGTTTGCTTTAGAAGGTGTTGAGTTAGAAAGGGCAAGAGATTGGGGGTGGGGAGGGGAAGGAAACCTAACAATTATCATTGTGCCGAGTTAATTTGCTACTATTACATCATCTGATCTTACATGAAGTAGGTCTTCTCTTTTCATTTCATGGAGGAGGAAACTGAGTCTCAGAGAAGTTACGTGGTTTTCCCAAGGTACTCAGTGAGTGGTGCAGCTGGTTTTTAAGCCCAGGTCTGTCTGACCCTAACTACCCCATGTTGCCTTTCCCCTCAGCCCTCACCCGCACCAGCCACAGGTGACGTGCGGATGGGACGATTGCAGCTGTGGGCCAGTTGGGAGGCCACGGGCAAAGAGGCAGCCACGGGGCTTGCTGGCAGGTGTCTGGGAGCTGCCGCTTCCCCCAGAGAGAGGCCCAGAGCCCCAGGCAGCCAGGGGTGGGGTCTGTGGTATGAAAATGACTATAAACCGTAAGAAATTCCCTGACAGGGCTTGTCTCTGGCACCAAGGACCTGCAGATGATGTGACTGGGCCAACGACTTCTGAAGCAAAGACTTTATCCTCCTCTCTCATCATTTCCACCTGAGCGATCTCACCCCAGCACCTCCATTTTCCCCAAAGAAAGGCCCTCGGAGAACAGTTATTGTTCCATAGCTATTGATTGCCTGCCGCACACCAGGCTTCATTCTGGACACAGCAGACACAACTCTTGCCCAAGGGAATGTTCACTTGAGTAGGAGGGGACAGACATCAGTCATCAGTAAATGCAATAAATAGGTAGGCTGTCGGACAGTGATAAATGCTACACAAAATAAAGTAAGGAAGGGGTGTAGGGAATGAGGGGCATTGCCATTTTAAATAGGGTCGGCGGCAGGGAAAGCCTCCCCCAGCAGGTGACATCTGTACGAGGACCCAAAGGACGTGTGGGAGGAGCTGTGTGGGTATCTGGATGATGGGCATTCCAGGCAGCCGGAACAGCAAGAGCAAGGCCCCGAGGTGGGAGCATGCTGGGACTGCAAGGCCAGTGTGGGGCTGGGGTCCAGCGAGTGGGGCTCACCTGGCCTTGGCTAATGGCTGGCAGACAGACAGACAGACAGGGAACTTGAGAACTCTCAGTCTCTCCCACATGTCGCCTCAAGAATATTCATGGGGTGAGGAGGGGAAGCATGGACATGCTTCTGAGAAAATGACACTCCTAAGCACCCGTACTCCAGCCCTCTCACCCTCTCCTCCTTCTTGCTCCCCTCCTTTCTTTTTTTCCTTTTTAGGTTCTTCCCTGTCCCTAAATCCAAAGCACCTGGACATGGGGAAGGTTGATGGCAGGAGGTCTGGGGATCGGGTTGAGGAGGGAGGTCAAGGTGTATTAGTTTCCTGTGGCTGCTGTAACAAATGATCACAAACTGGGCGGCTTAAGACAACCGCAATGTGTTCGCTCCTGGCTCTGGAGGGTCTGAAATCAGTTTTACTAAACTGAAATCAAGGTACTGGCAGAAGCACATTCCCTCTGGACGCTCTAGGGGAGAATCCGTTCCTTGCTTCTTCTAGCTCCTGGCGGCTGCCAGATTCCTTTGCTTGCCTTCTCCTGTGTGCGTGTGCATGTGTGTGCATGTGTGTGCATGTGCAAAATCTCCTTCTACCTCCCTCTTATAACAAAAATACCTTAACAGCCTAAATGTGATTGCATTTAGGGCTCCCTCTGATGATCCAGGGTAACCGCGCCACCTCAAGATCCTTAACTCAATCACATCTGCAAAGACTCTGTTTCCATCTAAGGTAACATTCACAGGTTCAAGAGAGTAGGATGTACATATCTTTTCTGGAACCACTTTCATCCTACCACAGAGGGTTCTGGAGTCTCAACATTGATCCCTACCTTCATCCAATCGTTCATTTATCCAGTGTGTGGTCACTGAACAATTTCCTCCGCATCAGACAGTGTGCCGGGTGCCGGGATTACGCTGTGAGCAAGGCACGGCCCTCTTGGGCTTATAGTTTCGAAGGGGAGATGGATGTGAACCAAATAGTCCCCCAGATAGAATGCAAAGTTGCCCCTGCGGTAAGTGCTATGAGAGTCTGTGACTGGGGCTCTACCTCGTGAGGAAGGTCTAAGAAACTTCCATGAGGAGGAGCATTTGGGCTGGAATCTGAGGGATGAGTTGGGGTAACCAGATGAAGAGAGAGGGAAGAGAGTTCCAGGTAGAGGGGACAGATGGCAGAACGGGGCATGAGTGGCTCTGGCAAGTTGTGCAGGGCTCAGGGTGGCCCAGGGCCTCTTCCTCCCTGCTCCCGACTCAGGCCCATCCCTCAACCTCCCACCCATGGTGGCATGTGGCCCAGTAAGGAAACTCTTCTAGCTCAGCGTTGGGAGCAGGCCACTAAGCTTCGGCCAACACAAAGTTCTTAAGAGCCTACCATTGTGGTGGGAGTCACAGGGACTAGGATGAGAAAAGGACTTTGTTCTGGTCCTTGAGGCAAGAGGCTGTATGTGGAGGGGAAAACACCAAGGCTTAAGTGCTGAATAGTCTGTTGACCTGGGTTGAATCTCACTTCTGCTACCGGCTGTGCGATCTTGGGAGAATGACTTCACCTCTCTGTGCCTCAGTCAACAAACATTTAACATCTAACTCTGTTCAACAAACAGTTAATGGGGACCCACTGTGTGCTGGGTGGTGGGCCAGGTGCTGGCAGCGCTCAGAGACATGTCTGAGCGGGAGCAGAGCCCTGAGGCTGCTGGTTTCCTCTCCTCAACCCCAGCCCTGTGGCCCACAGGGCTTGATCTGGAAGGGTTCCCAGGGCACATGCCACCAGGTAGTTCTTGGTGGACCCTGTGCCAGACACAGTTCTCCAAGAGATGGCAGTCAGAGATAGGGGACATGGCCTGCGAGTGTGGAGCCATCCCGGCTTCTTTCCTCCTTCTCTTCTCCTTCTGCAGAGTATTCAACCCTGTTTACAGAGAACCCTCCTTGATTAACACTGGGCATTCTCATCTTCCTGAATGCTCCAACTTTGGGAAGTATATACTGTTTTGACCAAGAATTTTCATCTACATCTTTGTTTATTAGCCACTATTATCAGGTACTTCTACTTTTAAAAATGGGAGTGGCTCCAGTCTTTTCTATCAAAAAAGAAGCTTTTCCATGTAAAAGCCCAAGGTGGAGTCAGACAACACGCCAACTTACTAGTCCATGTCTGACAAATCACTTTACCTCCCTGCACCTTAATTTCCATAGTAAAGTGAGGACATAAATCCCTGCCTGCATCCTCCAAGGGCTTCTGTAGAGATGAAATGAGAGTCAGCACCCAGCCCTGTTTGCGCTACGCTGCGGTGCCCAGCACGAGGCCCAGCGGGGAGTGAGGAGGGTAAGGCCTGGAGCGCCGCGTGGCTGCACTCTCTGAACCGGCCGGGCCTCCCCACACCCACGGGTCCTCCTCTAGGGGCTGTTACGGGGGCCGGTGTGTTAGCGTCCAAACGTTGTCTTGTTTGGTTTCTTTTCCAACCCCAGTGGCTTTTGAGCCTTCAACCTCCTCCCTGCCCTCTCACCTTCTAACATCTGGGTGGGGGATTTTGCTCAGAGTGTGAAACAGGCTTCTAGATCTGTCAGGTCCTCATGGGTGTGAGGTGTTGTTTTGCCCTTGGGTGGCCGAGCACTTCATGTGTGAGTGGGATTGTTATGGTGGCCCGGGTCTTGCAGGCTGTGTCTGAGAGTGCAGGCACCCATGGGAAGTCACAGAGCTGAGTCCTGGGGCGGACTCTGGAGCAAGCTCACGTGAGTGCCCAGTTGCTACACGGCCAGGCCCAGCAGGGAAGGGAGAGGGGCAACCTCAGAGGATAGATCGAGAAATGTGTGAAGGAAAGGAGTCCGAGCAGGGCGCATCCAGCAACACAAAACCTGCATAGACAAACAGGGTAAGGAAATTCACTCCAGTTTCTAAAGTGCAAGGCACACACAAGAATATTAATACAATGAGGTTCACCAGTAGGGTGACTCTCTGGGTCCCAGTTTCTTTATGCATGAAATGGGCAGAACAGTACACACTACATAAAGTTATTGCAAGGATTAAATGACATAAGATACATGAAAGATGTTTAGCACAGTGTATGGTACCAAGTAAGTCTCCAACAAGCATTCAGTTTATAACTGCTTATCAGCCCAAGGTTATTCTAATACGTGCTATTTCTGAATACCCCTTTGGCTGAAAACAGTTACAAACTGAATAAAACATTAAAGACCTCAACCAGGAGAAGAGACAAATCTCCCATGTATGAGAGTTCTAAATAACTTATATAGATAACCTGCCATCAGTGCTGGGGCGGTGGGGTGGGGGGGAGCAAAACTCCCCACTCCTTAAGTGTGGGCTACACAAGGCGGTGTCCTTCCAAAAAGTCCACAGTGCGGCAGGGGTGTCGTGCGAAGAGTAACTTTATAGTGGAGAAGCCTGACAAACACCACCTCAGCCAGGTGATCAAGATGAAAATGAACAGTGATAAGTCGTGTTGATTGCATGTATCTTTCACATGCTGCAACGAGAATAACCCTTTACTTCTGTAACTGTTCTCCCAGAACACATAACACCAGTCTGAGCAGGAGGAAAACATCAAACAAATTCCAACAGAGGATCATTCTACACAGTACCTGACCAGTCCTCCTAAAACTGTCAAGGTCATCAAAAACAAGGAAAGTCTGAGAAACTGTCACAGCCAAGAGGAGCGTAAGGAGACATGACAACTAATTCTAATATGATACCCTGAACGGGATCCTGGAACAGAAAAAGGACATCAGGTAAAAACTAAGGAAATGTTAATAAAGTAAGGACTTTAGTTAATGAGTGTATCAATATTAGTTCATTAATTGTAACAAATGTACCACACTAAGGTAAAATGTTAATGGTAGTTCTCATATACCCTGGATGTAGGGTATACGAGAACTCACTGCACTATGCTCTCAATTTGTTTTATAAATCTAAAACTATTCTAAAAAAATAAATATTTGAAATATACATATATACACACACATCTATATCATCTGTCTATCATCTATCAGTAAGGGAGAGTAATTGTGGAAAGGTGTTAGCAATTGATAAATCTATGTAAAGTACGTACATACAGGAGTTCTTTGTATTATTCTTGCAACCCTTCTGGAAGTTTGAAATCATTTCCAAAAAAAGATATGTAATCTGCTAAAACAAGCAAACAAATCCAACTATTTTGAGAGCAATAGAGAACAGGCAAAAGCAGACAGCATCCGAAGGATCATGTCATGTTACTTGAAAGGAAGGGAGCAAACTTGAGTCCCCAAGAGCTCATTCCAGTTCAAGGTGGCACTTGGGGAACCAGAGTTCCAAGGGTGAGTCTTACTGGGCTGAGAACTGAGTCAGACAGAGGTCAGGGTCTGGAGTTTCCAGAGCAGCTGGAAATTGAGAAGGAAAGATCTCAGGAGGAAGGAAGCTACAGACTAGGTAGCCCCAAATTTGCATGGAGATTCCTCTTAAATCTTTAACTGACTTCTATATTGTGCATACACGCAGGATGAGACTCCAAGGAACCCAGCACAGATCTGGGAGGCAGAGATTCCATTTCTTTAATGGATGTCAGAATGTTCCAATTTTCTATTTCTTATTCTCTTATTTTTGTTAAAGTTTGTTCAAAATATAGTTTCATTATTTTTATGAAGTTGTTCAAAACATAACTTCATTTTTTATATTATCTGTAGAGTCTGTAGTAATGTTGCTTTTTCATTCATTCATGGTATTAGTAATTCATGTGTTTTTTAATCAGTCTTGCTAGATTTTTATCAAATTTATTAGTCTTTTTTAAAAAGCTAATTTTTGGCTTTTTAAATTTTATTTTTCTACTCATAAACTTCTGCTGTTTATCATATCCTTCCTTCTACTTTCCTTAGGTTTGTTTTGCCTTTTTAAAAATCACCATGACATGGCAACTTAGAGCATTGATTTTTAGCTTTTCTTCATCTCTCTGTATTTAAGGTTGTAAGTTTCCCTTTGGTCACTGTTTTTGTCACATCCCACAAGTTTAGTTATGTCTATAACTTGGTTAAAAATATTTTACATTTTCATTATGAGTTCCCATTCCCTCAGGTTATTTAGAAGTACATCATTTGCTTCCCAGGCAGTTGAGGATTTTCCAATTATCTCTTTTTTATTGATCTGTAGAGCATTCTATGAATGATTTAAATTTTGGAAAGTCATTGAGACTTGATTTACAGCCCAGCCTATGATTAATTTCGGTGTTTAATATTTTTTGATGCTATTATAAATGGTATTGTTTTGTGAATTATAATTTCTGATTATTTATTGCTAGTATATAAAAATACAATTGATTTGCCTGTTACCAGTTACATGTTACCAGTTACAAGTATAGTAGATTCCATCAGGTATTCTACATAGATGATCATGTTACTTAAAAATAAAGTCAGTCTTATTTCTTCCTATCCAACCTAGATACTTTTTATTTCTTCTTCTGGCCTGATTGTTCCAGCTAGGAACCTCCAGTAAAATGGGGAATACCAGTGGTCAGAGGGAACCTCCTGTCCTGTTTCTGCTCCTAGGGGAAAATTTTTAGTCTCTTCCTATTAAGAATGATAGCTATAGGGTTTTTGTGGATTTTTTCTTTTTATCAAATTGAAGAAATTTTCTTGTATTCTTAATTTGCTGAGAGTTTTTATAAGGAATGGATGTCAAATTTTGTTGAGTGCTTTTTCTGCATCTATTGAGATGATTATGTGGTTTTCCTTTTCCAGTTTGCTACTGTGGTGAATTACACTGAGGGATTTTCACATGTTAATTCAGCCCTGAAGCCCTGGGACAAACTTCATATGGTCATGATGTCATATCCTTTTAATATATTTTTTTGCTGGATTCAATGTTGTTAAAATTTGTGCATCTATGTTCATAAGAGATTTGGGACTTTAGTTCCCCTCTTGTGAATGTCTTTGGTTTTAGTATCACGGTAACGGACTCATAAAATGAGTTAGGAAGTATTTCCTTCTCTTCAATTTTTTGGAAGAATTTATGTAGAATTCACATTATTTCTTCTTTAAATATTTAGTAAAATTCACCAGCGAAGCCATTTGGGCCTGGAGATTTCTTTGTGGGAAGATTTTTAACTATAATTTCAAATTATTGAATAAATATAAGGCTGTTTAGGTTTTCTGTTTCTTTTTGAGTGAGCGATGGTAATTTGTGCTTTTCAAGGAGAATTAGTTCATTTTATGCAAGTTTTCAAATTTTTGACATAAAGTTGTTCAAAATATTGCTTTTTTATCCTTTTAATTCTGTAGAACATGTTGAGTGATGTCACCTCACTCACTCCTGATACTGGTAATTTGGGTCTTCTCTCTTTTTATCCTAATCATTCTAGCTAGAGATTTGTCAATTTTATTGATTTTCTCACAGAACCAGCTTTTGCTGTCATTGACTTCTTTTGGTTTTGTTTTCTGTTTCATTAATCTCCACTTTGACCTTTATTATTTTCTTTTTCTGCTTCTTTGGGGTTTTTCTCTTTTTATTTTTGTTTCTTAATGTGGAATATGCACTTATTTACTTGATATTTCTTTTCTAATATAGGCATTTACTACTATGAATTTTTCCTTAAGTACAGCTTAATAGCATCCCACAAACTCTGATATGTTGTGTTTTCATTTTAATTCAGTTGAAAATACTTTGTAATTTATTTTTCAATTTCATCTTTGATCATGGGTTATTTGGAAGTTTGAGATTCAGTTTCTAGATATTTGGGGATTTTCCAGATATCTTTATGATATTAATTTCTAATTTAGTTCTGTTATGGTTAGAGAACATACTGTGTGTGACTTGAATCCTTTGGTATTTATTTAGACTTATTTTAAGGCCCAGATTATGGTCTATCTTGATAAATACTCTTGTCCACTTGAAAAGAAGTGTTCTGCTGTTGTTAGATGGAATGTTCTATAAATGTCAATTAGGTCAAATTGGTGGGTAGTACTGTTCAAATGTATTATATTCTTACTGATTTTCTATCTACTTTTTGTACCACTTATTGAGAGAAAGGTGTTGAAATCTCTGACCATCGTTGTCAATTTGTCAGTTTCTCCTTGCATTTTTATCAGTTTTTACTTTTTGTATTTTGAAGGTGCATAAACATTTAGAATTGATGTGTCATCTTGATTAATTGATCCCTTTATCATTATGAGATGAGCTTCCCTATCTCTGATGATATTCTTTGCTCTGAAATCTACCTTGTCTGATATCAATATAATGACTCCAGATTTCCTTTGACTAGTGTTAGCATGGTCTATCTTTTACCATCCTTTTACTTCTAACCTATACATATCTTTATATTTAAAATACATTTCCTGTTGTCAGTATAATATAGCTGGATCTTGTTTTTATCCAATTTTAAAACTTTTTTCCAATTTTAGAATCTCTGCCTTTTAATTTGAGCATTTAGACCATTTACATTTAAAATGATTATTGATGTGGTTAGGTTTGAGTGTATCATCTGCCTATATATTTTCTCTTTGTCTTATCTGTTCTATGATGTCCTTTTCCCTTTTTTTTCTGCCTTATTTGGATTAATTGAGCATTTTAAAATCTCCTTTGCTGTTGGGGATTTTTTAGTGCTTGATTTTGGGTTTGTGGTATACATTTTTAACTTACCAAAGCCTACTTCAAGTGATATTATACCCCTTTATGCACAGTACAAGAACTTTACAATAACACACTTCCATTTCTCTCCTCCCAGCTTTTGTGCTGTTTTTGTCATGCATGGAACTTTTACTTATATTCTAAGCCCCCGATACACTGTAATTGTTTTTTATTTAATAGTTCATTACCTTTTGAAGAGATATAAATAATTTTTAAGAATCCATATAGTTACTACCATTTCCAGTGCTCTTTATTTCTTTGTGCCAATCCTGATTTCCATCTGGCGTCCTTTTCCTTCTGCCCAAAGGATTTCCCTTAACATTTCTTACAGCGTGGTTCTGCTGGCGAACATTCTCTCAGCTTCTGCGTGCCTAAAAATGTCATTATTTCTCCTTTATTTTTGAGAGATATTTTTGATGAGCACAGAATCCTAGATCAACTGCTTTTTCCTTTCAGTACTTTCGAGATTGCTCTGCAGGTTCTGTGTGTGCGGTGGGTTGAGTGCGGCCACGCTGAGGACTGCGGCTGCTTTGGGTGTGTCAAATCCGATCTCAGCAGTTGAAGGGCGCGGTGCGGGACCCCAGCGTGTGTTTGACACACAAACCTCAGAATGCCGTGTCTCAGTTGTAGATTTTATCAACACAGATTTCCTGAGGTGGAAGACGCAGTGGTGGTGAACATAAGATCCACTGCTGAAATGGGGGCTTACGCCAGCTTGCTGGAATACAACAATGAAGGCATGATTCTTCTCAGTGAATTGTCCAGAAGGCGAATCCGTTCTATAAACAAACTCGTCCGGATTGGCAGGAATGGCTGTGTGGTTGTCGTTAGGGTGGATAAAGAAAAAGGATATATTGATTTTTCAAAAAGAAGAGTGTCTCCAAAGGAAGCCATCCAATGTGAGGACAAATTCACAAAATCCAAAACTGTTTATAGCTTCTTCGTCACGTCACTGAGGTGTTAGACTACATCAGAGACGAGCAACTGGAAAGCCTATTCCAGAGGACCATCTGGGTCTTTGATGACAAGGACAAGAGACCGGGATATGGTGCCTACAGCGCATTGAAGCATGCAGTCTCAGACCCATCTATCTTGAATAGTTTAGATTTGAATGAAGATGAACCAGGAGTACTCATTAACAATATTAATAGGCATTTGACCCCACGGGCTGTCAAAACTCAAGCAGATATTGAAGTGGCTTGTTATGCTTACGAAGGCATTGGTGCTATAAAAGAAGCCCTGAGATCAGGCTTGAATTGTTCTATGGAACCCATGCCCATCAAGGTTAATCTAATAGCTCCTCCTCAGTATGTGATGACAACCCTGGACAGAACAGAAGGCCTTTCCGTCCTCAATCAAGCTATGGCTGCTACCAAAGAAAAAACTGAGGAACAGAGGGGTGTGTGCAATGTTCCAGTGAGGCCAAAGAGGTCACGGATACAGAAGAGACTGCACTTGTAAGGCAGCTGGAGAGGCTGGGAAGAGAAAATGCAGAAGTGGATGGAGATGCTGATGCAGAAGAAATGGAAGCCAAAGCTGAAGATTAAGCTTGTGGGAAACAGAATCCAATTTAAGGAACAGAGAGCAGGCCTTCCTGGCTATAAACCCTAGACTTGAAAGTTTTCCAGTATTGAAAACGTCAAAGCTAAATATTTTTTATTTCCAAATATTTAAATGCTCTAACAGACCAGAACATGAAACGCCCTCCTAAACGCCAGCTGTTTTCACACAGTGGCCCCAACACACGGAGCCATTTTTAAGAGAGTGGCCTAATTTCACTAGAGACAAATCTTTAAGAACAGTTCTAAAATTGGGCTTGTGATTCTATTTCTGATGTCTCCTGATTGACACCCCTTTGTAGTTCAGTGCCTTTGTGAGATTTACCAGGGGCACCCAAAGCCAACAATCCTAATCTTTTCTATATAAATGTATTCAAGCAAATATCAAATAAATTGCTGGGATATTGAAAAAAAAAAAGACTGCTCCACAGTCTTCTAATTTCCATTGTTTCTGATGAGAAATTCTTACCTTAATCCTTTTTCTGTACATAACATGTCCTTCTCTGGCTGCTTTTAAGATTCTCTTTAACATTGGTTTCAAGCAATTTGACTATAATATGCCTCAGTGTAGTTTTCTGCATGTTTCTTGTGCTTGGATTTTTGTTTTGTTTTCTTTTATTGTTTGTTCGTTTGGCTGGTTGGTTTCCTCAACCTGTGGGCTTATAATTTTCATTAAGCTTGAAACCATTTGGTCATTATTTTTTCTTTCGATATTTTTCTGTTCCCCTTCTCATCTCCTTCATGGACTGTTTCAGGGAATCTATTATTAGGCTGTTTGAAGTTAACCCACAGCTCACTTACGTTCTTTTCTTTCTTTCTCTTCTTCTTCTTCCTCCTCCTATTCTTTCTCTTCTTCTCCTCCTCCTTCTCCTTCTTCTGTTTATCTATTTGCTGTTTTTTTCCTCTATGTTTCATTTTCTGAACTACTGGGCAGTTTCTATTCCTAAATTTACTTTCAGTTCATTAATCTTTCTTCTGCAGTGTCTACTCTGCTGTTAATCCCATTTGGTGTGTTTTCATCTAGAAATTAGAATTATATCTTTAAAAATATAGCTTCCATATCTTTTTGAACATATAAAATACAATTATAATAACTGTTTTGATATCCTTTTCTGCTAATTCTGATATCTGTGTCAGTTATAGGTTGGTTTCAATTGATCGATTATTTTGTCATATGGGCCATGTTTTCGTCTCTTTTTGTACGCCTGGTAATCTTTGGTTATATGCTAGATACTGTACCTTGAATTTTACCTTGTTGGATATTTTTGTATTCCCATAATTATACTTGAGCTATATTCTGGGATGCAGCTAAGTCACTGGAAAACAATCGGATCCTTTTGCGTTTTGCTTTTGCGATTTGTTAGGTGAATTTGAAATAGTGTTTAGTCGAGGGCTAATTATTTTCCTCTACTAAGGCAAGACCATCCTGAGTACTCTATGCAACGCCTTGTGAATTATGAGTTTCTCCAATCTGGAAAGTGGGAACAGGCACAATTCCCAGTTCTGTATGCACACCAGGTACTGTTCCCTGTAACTCTTTCAGAGCTTCTTTGCCTTGCCTCAGATAGTTTCCTTATATGAATACACTAATCAATAGTCTGCTGAATACTTGACAGCAACGCTCTGTAGACCTCCACAGTTCTCTCTGTGTGCAGCTCTCTCCTCTCTGGTGTTCTTCTTTATGAACAACTCCAGCTCCGAAGGCTCTGCCTGAGTCCAGCCCCCCATGCTATGATCTGGAGACCCTCTCACGGCAGCACCCTGGGGAAATCATACGGCTCACTTTGCTTATTTTCTGTCTCTCAGGATCACTGTCTTTTTCTTTTTGCCTGATGTTCAAGGTCTTGAAAACCATTATTTCATATATTTTGTCCATGTGAGAAGGAGGTGTTTCAGATGGGAGGGTAAATGCAATTCCTTTTGCTTCATCTTGGCCAGAAGTGGAAGTCCTTACTTTCGTTATTTAAGGACATTTTTGCTGATTACAGAATTCTAAGTTGGCACTTATTTTCTATCAGCACTTTATAGATATCATTTCATTGTCTTCTGGCTCCTATGATTTCTGTTACAAAGTGTGTTAATTTTCTAGAGCTGACATAACAAAGTACTATAGATTCAGTGGTTTAACAATAATTTATTTTCTCACAGTCTTGGGGGCTAGAAGTGCAAGATCAAGGTGTTGGCAGGGTTGGTTTCTCCTGAGGCTTGTAAGTGGCTGTCTTCTCTCTGTGTCTTCCTGTGGTCTTTTCTCTGTACATGTACATGTCCAGATCTCCTCTTATTATAAGGACACCAGTCACATTGGATTAGGGCCCACTCTGATGACCTCATTTTAACTTCATTATCTCTTTAAAGACTTTATCTCCGAATACAGTTGATATTCTGAGGTACTGGGGGTTAGGACTTCAACATATGAGTTCGGTGGGGGTTAGGGGAGTGGGGACATAATTTTGTTATGGGGACACAGCCCATAATAAAAATTCAGCCATTAGTCTCATTCTTGTTCCTTTTAAGATTGTGTGTCCTTTTTCCTGGCTTCTTTCAAGATTTTATATCTGTCTTTGTAGCAGTTTTACTATGGTGTGCCTGGGTATGTTTTCTTTGCATTTATCCTGCTTGAGGTTTTTTGAGATTCTTATGAATTTTGCTCAGTTGCTCACTCACTCACCATTATTTTCTTGTGTTCAGTGTCAGATTTTTCTGTGATCCCCATTCCCTGGATTTTGTATGCTCTGGCTCCCTAGAGCTGGCTCCTTGATGCTCCTATTTTGAAGGTTCATCCCCTTCTAAGTACCCTAGAGATAGGTAATACTAATAAATCCTAGTATTTGGAAACACTCCCACACAATGAGATTTTGCAATGATTTCTTATAGTTAAAATAAAATTTTTTTTCATTATGAAGAGCATTTGGTGGTACAGAGGGTTTACAAAGAAGGAATAATAAATTACCCATAGTCCCCCCAAAATGCTGCTAGCAGTTTTTTAGAGGCAGGGTCTCACTATGCTGCCCAGGCTAGACTTGAACTCCTCGACTCAAGTCATCCTCCTGCCTTAGCCTCCAGAGGGCCTGGGAGGCTACACTGTTCCTAATATATTGATGTATTTTCTCCCTGTCTTTGTTTTATACATAGATTAAACAGTTTTTTAAAAAAATATAACTTTAATCATACCACAGATATAATTTTGTATTTGGCATTTATATTTTATATTATAAAATATTTACATCATATGTATTTTTCTATATTACCAAACAAAGGTGGGTAATACTTATTGAAAACTAAGAGTTAAGCATTGTATAAAGAGTTAAGCATTAATATATTTTCATTAATTATTTTACTTAATCGTCACATTAACACTTTAAAGTAGGTCATTATCCTTATTTAACAGACAGGAAGTTGAGGCTTAGAAAGGTTAAACAACTTTTCTGGGAATTAATGGAGCTTCTGTTTCCAACCCAGATTCATTTGAGTTCAGACTATAGGCTTTTAACCACTACTCTATATCACAGTAATTTTTGAAATTATGATACAATTACATACAATAAAATTCACAGATCCTAAGTGTATAATTTGGTGAATCTTGACAAATGTATATACATTTAAACCACAATAGTTTTGAATGTCTGCATAATTCACCACTGAGTCTTACCTGGATTTTTAGCTTAGTAAATAAGAGCAGAACCACTGGGGCAGCACCTAACCTGTCCTCCTCTGAGGCTGCCCTGAACATCCCACCCCAAACTTTCTGCAATCTGGCAACTAAAAGGTTAACAGCTGGCACAGCAGGGACCTTCAGAACCCTTATTTGTATTGTTTTTTTTTTTTTA
>VBSM01001265.1:73259960-73277181 GCA_008086735.1 Cheirogaleus medius | reverse complement strand
GGATCACTTGAGGTCAGGAGTTCAAGACCAGCCTGAGCAAGAGCAAGACCCCATTCTCTCCTAAAAATAGAAAAAAAATTAGCCGGGCGGGGTGGTGCGTATCTGTAGTCCCAGCTACTCAGAAGGCTGAGGTGGGAGGATTGCTTGAGTTTGAGGTTGCAGTGAGCTGTGATGAGGCCACTGCATTCTAGGCAGGGGACAGAGTGGGACTGTGTCACACACACACACAAAAAAATCATTTCCTCGAGAAAATTTCAAGAACCTGAATCACTGGGTCATGTTAAAGGTCACGTTAAAGGGTCTCTGATGTGCATTAAGGCCAGGGCTTTACACCCTGACCAGCCCCTCACCCCACAGCTTGTTTAGTGGGTTTGAGTTTTGAAGAAGACCAACTTTACTTGGGCCAGCGCTAGCGGAGTGATATGACCCTGTCCTTTCCATGGCCAACCACAGTGAGGGGACAGCTGGGTCTCACTGGGCCACACCCCACTTCCTGGGTGGGTAGCAATTTATCATGTGGGGAAAAGGACAGTCATATTCATGGGAAGCCAGCCCTGCCTCCATGTCTCAGCCCTGTTTCCTTCTGTCTCATAGTGGAGACGTCACCTGCGCACAGAGAACACCTTACAGATAGACAGCACCTCCAATTCATCTTTGCACCCCAAAAGCTAGCACAGAGCCTGGCACATGCTGGTGCCCAGTAGATAACTGTTGAATAAATAAAATGAGTATCTACTGTCTCTTCTGCAGGAAACACTACTTTGTTTGTTCACATGCACCATCTTATTTAATAGCCATAGCAGTCACAAGAAGTCAGCTTCGTTATCTCTATTTTTACAGGTAAGTACGTTGAGACTCAAAGAGAGAAGAAACTTGCCTGAAGCCACAAAGCTAATAAGCTGCAAAGTCAAGATTTGACTCCAGACATAATATTTCCTTCCATTATCACTGGAATGCTCCATACCATAGTGTCATGTGGCGTGGAAGTCACACCATTTCCAAAAACGGTGATTGGTGCCGTCTGTGCTAGGGTTGAAAGCAGACGCTGAGCTTCAAAGGCAAGGACTGTGGGTCAAACATTCAGGAAGGGGAGATGGAGCCCTCTCCTCGGCTGCTCTGGTGCTATTGCCATCACTGTCTCCACCTTGGTTTTTGTGTTCGTAGACACCAGTGAGGTACAAAGAGAATTATAGCCCTTACAATACCGGGTTCCTCAAAGACTGGGCTTGAGACCACCTGCATCAGAGTCCCCTGCAGCATATATAAAAACACACTTTCCTGGGTGTCCCTAGAACTATTGAATACTATTTTCTGAGTTGAACCCAGAATCTGCATTTTAACAATTTCACCCACTAATTTTCATAAGCACACCCTGAAGTTTGAGAACCACTGCCTTAGCAGGAAAGGCCTGAGATCAGAGCCACAGGCCCAGCAGAAAGGTTTGTAGTCAGGGACAGGCATTCCCCGCTCAGATTTGGGTCACCAAGACATACTGGGACTGTCCAGCATGACTGAGAGAGGGCCCTGCGCTTATCACATGTGAGGGTGTCACATCCTGACCCACAGAGCTGCTCTGTGCTATGACCAAATCAACAGTCCCATCTCAGTTGACATTTGTCAGAACCAAGATGTCATATGACGTACAAATGACATTGCTACTAGGAAACAGATGAGAAGAGTGTTGCTGAGTTTGAAGAACAAATCCATTTGTTTGCTTTTTTCTCATGTTCATAGGAATGTTCTTTGACCTTCACCTGGCTTCTGGGTCATGCTCTGGGGCCAGAGATGGCAAGGACAAAAAAGGGGCTGGGGAGTGAAGGAGGGAGGGAGAGGCACTCTATAGCTTATCAAGAGAGGAAATAGGTGGGGACCCATGTTTTATCAAGAAACCACTGGAGGAAAATGTCAACTGTGGTTGTTCTGGGTAGAAAAGACTGTGGGGTTAATCGATTAATGTTTCCTCCAACTTTTCTGTATTTTCAGATTTTCCTTAACAAATATAGAACAATAATATCTAATATTTATTGTGCACTTACTATGTGTTGAACACTGTTCTAAACACTTTACAGAATTAACTCATTTCGTTCTCACAACCACTCTGTTATGTACGTACTATTTTGACAACTTTTGCAGACCAGCATAGTGAGGCACAGAGGTGTTCAGTAATTTTTCCAGGCTACATAGCTGGTAAGTGGCAGAGGTTGGACCCGAGAGCTTGGATCAGAGGCCGTTGGGCTTCAGAGACTGTGTGCTTAGCCTGGACGCTGTGCTACGTGTTATGTTCATAACATGAAACCATGAGCACTAAAAAAATACTTTTCACATAACTATTCTGAGGGTCACCTGGGTTCTGTCCATTTCAAGTGGTGATGTAATCATGCCAGCATTCTCCACCCACCTACCTGGGACCAATGAATTGACGTCCGTCAGCTCATCTAACTTTCCCAACATCCTAGTGTGGCACCGCCCACCGTGGCAGCTGCTCCCCCCTGTGTAGCGACCGAGCACCTCAAAGCTGGCTAGTTTGAACCGAGATGCACAGGGTGTTCAAAATACCTGCTATCTTTCAAAGACTTCGCATATTTTTAAAAAATATATAAAATATTCCCTTCATTTTTAATTGATTACATGTCAAAACGGTAACATTTTGGATATTTGGGGTTAAATAAAAGATATTATTAAGACTAATTGAATTTTTTTCCTTTTTACGCTTTGTAATAAGGGTATCAAGATTTTTAAAATCACATATGTGGCTTGCATCTGTAGCTCGTGTTATATTTCTGTTGGGCAGTGCTGGCCTGGGAGGCAGGCGGTGCCATCAGCCCTGCTTTTTGATGAGGAAATCGAGTGGTTAAGTAACCTGCCAGGGTCCGACAGTCGTGAGGTGTGGAGGCAGGGTCGGCATCAGGCCCGTGACCCCGTCTCGCCACACCGCTTTCCTTCCTGTACTCATAAAGTCTCGGACCTGCACAGGTTAAACAAACATATAACAAGTAGCAGACGGAGTTTTCACCGCTTCCCTGGTTCACAGCTGTGTGCTGGGCACCTGTCACGTGGAAGTACTACCTCATTTAATCTCACACCGACCCCACGCGACTGTAGTTAGTAGGCCTGGTTCGCAGATGAGGGAACCGAAACTTGCAGAGATTCAATCCATTGCCCCGGTTACACGGCCAGCGTGTGGAGCAGCCAGGACTCAGGCCGACTTGCCGGCCCTAGGCTTGGTGGGGAGGGCAATATGCATGCTCAGGTAGCTCCACACAGTGCAGAAAGCGACAGGTGATCTCGCACAGGGCCAGAGTAAAGTGGACAGGAGGAGCCCCACGAAGTAGTAGTTCTGAGAAATGAGAGAGGTAAACTAGAAAATCACATCCCAAGTGAAATCAAGAGACTAGCTGACTAAAGGCTATAGACAGAATCAACCACAAGCTGGTGTACGTGCCAACAGGAGGAAGAAAGCATCAGCGAGGAGGGAGGTCGGGCAGTGCACAGTACAGGTCTTCCTGGGACAGAGAGGCAGAGCTTGAAGGTTGAGTGCATTCAGGGCTAAGATCTTTCTAGAAGGGTCCAGCTTGGCCGCTTCTGGGATGAGGAAGGTATTCTTGAAGGCTGGAGAGCCTATAAAGTTCACTCAGCTTTGTTGGGAGGATTTGTTCCCAATTGGATGAGCAGTTGGCTTCCTGAGGGTTTGCTTCTGGGGAGAGAATTTATTTCTCTGCTGATAAGAAAATTCTGGACTGTGTGACCCTAGAGTTTCTTGTGGCAAATGAATGAGCGTAGCTTAGGAGAATTTCCTGGCCTTATTCCTGGGCTCTTTACCTTAGGCTTTGTCCCTGTGCATCTCAGACCATCTCAGGTATGAATCTGTCTAGGAGGGTTGCTTCTGCTATCTGTTCCCCAGGTGCCACCACAGCAGCTCTGGACAGTGGTGCTAAAAGTGGTGGCAAGCTGCAGGTGACCGCCCAGGCCCAGGGTTCCCTGCCCAGTGTCTTCTTCCCCACCTGCCAGGGAAGGGGGGCTTTGAATGGATTCAGGTGGTTTTTTAAAATTTGCTTCTTTCCTTTGGTTTTTCTAAGGTATACTGCACTATAAATAACGGGGAGAGTTCTTGCTTGTTCTGGTGTTTTGGTTTTTAAAAAAGCTAAAAGTCAGTTTCTTACACTTTTTTGCTTGATGAGAATCTTTTCTTCAGAACCTTATCATCTCAGAGAATTCACAACATCAAGGTGCTGGGCTTGACAAGAAACAGATCCCAGAGTGAGGTTAAATCATCAAGATAACATGCTAGCCAGCTAGCTGCACACGTGATCGAACGTGCACATTGATCTTCCTGTCTTGTAAGTCACATTGGTTACCTTGCTGTCGTAGTCTCTGGTTGATGCTTCACCCCAAAGGTGAAGAGTCATTTTCCAGGCTCCATCCCCCCTCTTCCTTCCACACAGTTCGCTCTCCTCCTCCCTCTCTCTGTCTCCTTCTCACCATTCAGGTGCCGGCTCGTGTCACCTTCTTAGATCCAGCCTCATGTTTTAGAGATAACCTCCTTCTTTTCCGCCAGCCACTCTCTACCATTTTCTCTTCTTTATAACACTTATTACTACAGAAATCATCCATTCATTTACTGTCCGGTTGTCTGTTGCCCATTTCCCGTTCCCACCAGACTGTCAGCTTCTTGAGAGCAGGGCTCTTGTCTGTCTGCACACCGCAGTGCTCTTGTGTCCAGAACTGACCCCAGCTGTCTTGGAGCCAGTCTTCCCACTGTAAGGTTAGGTCTGCAAATGGCATCATGTTGACCCGGGCCCCTAACCCCACCCCCATCTCTTGCACAGGATGAACCGCTCAGCTTTATTTGCCAACATAGCTCCCCCACACTCGAACCCCCCTTTTGGACTCTAGACCTTCAGGAAAGGGCGCTACATGCATAGGCTTTGGCTGGTGGAGCACTGAAAGGGAGGAGGCTGGCGTGTTGTCCAGTGGGGTATGTGGTGCAGAAAAGAAGCAACATAGGTTGCAGATCTGGAGGGAACACTGGGCAACAGAAGTCCCTTTCCAGAATCCTTAAGGTTTGGAGAGTGACCCTGGCTCCCCTCATACAGGGGCTGGGAAGCACAGGGTAACCCCAGACAGCTGATGCCTTAGAGCCATCTAAGAAGCTAACAAAAAGGTGACATTTTTCCTCAAGAGGAAGCTCAGGGCAAGACCACACCATGGGAATATAGTCATAGGGGAAGGGGGCTTGAAAGAGGGTTGATTTTGCTGTGCTGGGGAGCTGGGACCTTGGGGTCCCGCTTTCTGGAAGTTCCCAGCCTGGAGGAGTCTAAGGCTGCCCAGCGAGGGAAGGAGGGTGGATGAGCCCAAGAGCCTTTCCCAGGGGTGTCAGCAGGTGGCGCCCTAAGCCAAGTACTGGAAGCCTAAATGAGCAAAAAAGGGAGTTTATTCTCCAAGCCACTTCCCAGGAAATGACTCAGCAGGATGACGTCATCAGTTGAGTGTTCTTCATTACACTCATAGGGTGAATAAGACCTAGGAGCACTGTATCACTTCGTTATAGCTGAGCTGTTCTCAGTGTGATGGGTGCAGTTGGGGGTAGTCTCTTGACTCAGTCATTCATTATTTCATTCATTCATTCATTCTGCATTCATCAACATTCTAATGAGTTACTGCAAGGTGCAAGGCATTGCACCTGTTCCAGAGGGACAGTGCAAGCATTTCCTCAACGAGACTTTTGTCTTGTTCCCTTTTGAGTATGGGCACTGTAGTGGGAAGATGGGAGTGAGGGCCAAAGGTTGGTGTTGAGTATGGAAAATGGGAGACATAGAGGACCTTCCCCCATCCCCCCTTGCTCATCCTCTCCCTTCTCTGAAATCGGGCACCACTTATCAAGTGTACCACATTTCTGGCATTTATTTCAAACTGCCCTACAGTTTGATAGTCTTCCTCTAAGCATTTATCTTGTCTCCTCACCCAGCAGAATGATGAAATATGCCAGGTCATATCACATCCATCATTGCCGTCTTCATCCAGCCCCTGCCTCCCCAGCATTGAGCACAGGACCCGGAACATGGGGGTGCTCGGGGAAGATGTGATGATGATGATGCATCTGTGGGCCACCTGCAAGGACGTAGCAGGAATGTGAGGGAGGCCCTGCCTGGCGAGCTCTGAAGTCACAGGTATTCATCAAGATGTCAAAGGTCACTGAGGCAGGGAGGGGCATGGAACTGAACACGAGGGTAGTCAGCAGCTCTTGGGCAGCAGGTGGCACTGAGAGGCCTCATAGCCAGGCCATCACCACCCTCACTATCATTTCAGATGAATATGGATCACATCTGTCGAAACAGTGTGGGCCCCACTAGACACAGAATTAATGCTCCTCTCCCACTGGCTTAAATCTCCTGGTGATGGAAGGATATAAGCAATATTATTCCCTGGGCACAGTAATAGGTACTGATATTCATTATTTATTCATTCATTTGTTGAACACCTACTAACTTGTCACCTACTGTGCTAGGGGTTGAGATGCAATAATGAACTGAAACAGACATGGCCCCTGTCCCCACAGAGTTTAAAATCTTGACAGACATCAAATCATCACATCAATATAAAATTATTGCTGTCTTACATGCTGCAGAGGAGAGGTACATAGTGACATGAAAGCATGTCACAGGAGGTTTAGCCAGGAAAGAAGCCCTTCTTTCACCCCCACAGAGGCAGGAAACCAGTAGGGAGACAGACGTCCAAGCAAATCCAGCTGTGCTGTCTGCTGAGACTACCTGCTTCCACACTGAATTCTGTTCCCTGGGAGACTCATTGACTGACCTCTTTGTGTTTGGACTTTGGGGATGTCATGACCTGAGGGGCAGCTAGAAACACAGGCTCTACCACATTCTGGGTTTGGTCAAATAGCAGGATACCCAATCTGGGATTTACTAATCACCTCTTCTGTCATTTCAAGTGGAAAAGCCACAGAAAACTGGGAGATGGGAGTTTCAGGTAGGATAACCAACTTGTCCTGGTTTTCTCAGGACTTTCCCAGATTTAAAGTCCCATATTCTGGGACTTTTCTGGTTTTAAACCTGAAAGTTCTGCATCCCGGGAACCCCCCTCAGTCCTGGACAAACCAGGACAGTTTCCTAGTTCTAGTCTCTGCCCAACACTGCTTCTCAGCTTCCTCTTCAGTAAGAGGAAGAAGTTAGAACAAGGGTTCTCAGGCCTGGCTGCTAATTGGAATTACCAAGGAGGCTCTTAAAAAATAGAAATGTTCAGGCCTCCCCTCCAGATATTTAGTGGGGGTAAAGTCCAGATATCAGTGAGTTTTAAAAGCTTCCCAGGTGGTGCTTTTGCTATGATGCCAGGACTGAGAACCATTGCTGTAGTTAATCTAAAGTCCTCTGTGGCACTCTGATTCTCACCTACGGTGAGTTAGTTATATGTGGACCCATTAATTCACATACCCCCGGGCTCCCGGGGCTGGTCTGAGTTGCTATTGTTCCTATGGATAATAAAGTATACTTCTCTCTCTCCCTCTTTCTCTCCTTTGCTGCTCTCTTGTTCTTTCTCCCTCTGACTGCCTGAGCTCCTAAGGCTGATTCCATGCAGCCGTGCTCATTAGGCCTAGATCAATCAGTGATATCCCTCCTCTATCCCGCCTCTGTCCTGGCCTTGCCCTTCCCCAGCCTCTCTGACTGCTCACTAGAGGAGCGGAAAGATCTCTGTGGACAGAGCCAGGTGCTGTCCCAGAAGCCCCTTCTCTCTCTTCTCATTGTTGACTATTTCCAGGTGTGTGCCTCCTCCAGATGGGGCCGATTTGGGGGTAGAGGCTGGTGCACTGCTCCCTGCTTTATACACCATTGTTGGGGACTGGCACAGTCCTTGTCAGGCCCTGGGACATGGCCTCCAAATCAGTGCTGATTGCGAAGGGGCTCAGTACATGGAAGAAGAATGCCCCAAGCCCTGCAGTGCTCCCTCCACCAAGGCCTGTGGCGCTAGCCGACAGCCTCCGTTACATGAGGCTGAAGTGGCACTTTCATCCACTCAGTTATCCAAGTCAAACTTTTTGAAGTGATCATTCCCCGCTGAGATCTTTCGGCAAGTCAGCTCTATTTCTACAACAGATCCATGGCTGCCAGCCTGATCCAAGTCCTCTTCGTCCCTTACCAAAACAATGACAAGAACCTCTGAACTGGTTTCCCTGCCTTTCTCTAATTCTTTCCTAAGAGTGATCTTTTAAAAACATAAATCAGATTGTGCCATCCATGTAACTCACCGAATCAACGTAATACAAAAGAAAAACCACATGATCATCTCAATAGGTGCAGAAAAAGCATTTGACATTTTAACTTCTATTTATAATTAAAAACCCTTAGAAAACTAAGAATATCCTCAACTTTATAAGGGGCATCTATAAATAATCTACAGCTAACACCTTCCTTAATGGTGAAAGACTGAACGCTTTATCCCAAAGATCAGGAGTAAGGCAAAGATGTCTGTTCCCCCATTTTTATTCAACATTGTATTAGAACCACTAGCAAGAAACTAGGACATTTCAGTTCAACACTAGACTGGAACAATAAAGTAAGAAAAATAAATAAAGGGCATACATATTGCAAAGGAAAAGGTAAAACTGTTTTTACTCACAAACAACATGATCATCAACATTTTAAAAAACCCTAAGGAATAGACCAAAAAAAATGTAGTTAGTGTTATTAGCGAGGCCACAGTATCAAAAGTCAGTGTGCAAAAATCAGTTGCATTTCTAGCAATAAACAATTGGAAATAGAAATTTTCAAAAATATCATTTGCAATCACATTGACAAACAAAATTCTTAGGGATAAATTTGATAAAATATATGCAAGAGCTCTACACTGAAAACTATAAAACATTGCTGGGAGAAATTAAAGAAGACCTAAAGAAATGGAGCAATATACTATGTCCATAGATCAAAATACTCAATATTGTTAAGATCAATTTCTCCCCAAATTGATCTATAGATTCATTGCAATCGTAATCAAAATCCTAGCTGGCTTTTTTGGGTAGACATTAACAACCTGACTCTAAAATTCATGTTAAAATGCAAAGGACCTAGAATAGTAAAAACAATTTTGAAAAATAAGAAAAAAAACCTGGGAACTTACACACTAACTGATTTCAAACTTACAATAAAGCTACAATAATCAAGATAGTGTCATACTGGCACACGAATAAATACGTAGATCAATGGAACAGAATAGAGAATACAGAAATGTACCCACATATATATGGCCAATTGACAGTTGACAAAGGTCCTAAGGTAATTCAATGGGGGAAAAGTAGTCTTTTCAACAAATGGTACTGGAACAATTGGATATCCACAATGGAAATTAAAAATAGATCTTGACCCTTAGCTCACACCATATACAAACATTAATTTGAAATGGATCATAGATCTAAATATAAAAGCTGAAACTTTAAAAATTATAGAGGAAAATAGCAGGAAAATCCCTTGAGTTAGGCAAAGATTTTTAGATAAGTCATGAGAAACATAAACCATAAAGGAAAAAATTGATATATTGAATTTCATCAAGAATAAAAACTTCTGTTCTTTAAAAGACACTGTTAAGAAAAAGACAAGCCAACAATTGGGAGAAAATATTTGCAAAGCATACATCCAAATGTTCAAAAGCTATCCAGAATATATAAATAACTCTGAGAGTTCAATAATAAAGAGACAAACCACTCCAAAAAAGAGGAGGAGGGTAGAAAAAGATTTAACATACTTCACCAAAGAAAATATGAAAATGGCCCATAAGCACATAAAGAGATGCTCAACATCATTAGATATTAGAGAAATGAAGTTGAAATACCACTGCACACCCACTAGAATAGCTCTAATTTAAAAAGAATGATAATACCAAGTGATGGTGAGGATGTAGAGCAAGCAGAACTCTCATACACTGCTCGTTGGTATGCAAAATGGTACGGCCACTTTGGAAAACAGTTTAGTATTTCTTCTAAAGTGAAATATACACTTGCCATATGACCCAGCAACTCCACTCCTAGGTATTTACCCGAGAGAAATGAAAGTGTATGTCCACACAAGGATATACATGAGTATTCACAGAAGCTTTATTCATAATAGCCCCAAACTGGAAATAACTCAAATGTCAATTAACTGGGAAAAGGACAAAAATTGTGGCATATCCATATAATGGAATACCGCCAGCAATAAAAAAGGAACAAACTACTGCTATATACCAACATGGGTTAATCTCAAAAGCATTATGCCGAGTGAAAGAAGCCACATACCGAGGAGTACATATTTATGACTATATATATGTTATATGACATTCTACACAAAGGACAAAAAATGAATCCATGGTGGTCAGGGACTGGAGCTGTGGACAGCAGAGTGATTGGGAAAAGGCATGAGTGAATTTGGAGGGGGGGGCTGGAAATATTGTACATTTTGATTGCAGTAATGGCTGTAAATATTTGTAAATAACTGTAAATATTCGTCAAAACTCATCAAACTGCAAACTTTTAAAAGGTGAAGTTTACTATATGTAAATCAAACTTCAATAATTCTGATTTTTAACAAAAGAATCAGATCTTGCACTACCCTCCCCTGGCCCTCACCGCTACACTTACTTAAAGGACACCTGGCTTTACCTTGCACTTAGAATCCAGTTCAGACTCCTGACTGGGGCCCACGGGGCTCTGGGACCACTCTTCCTTGTTCACTCCACTTCTGCGATGTTGATCACTTTTATCCTCCTCAAACTCGCTGAGCTCTTCCTTCTACTTCGAACACTGCGCCCCCAGTTCTTGCATGACTGGCTCCTCCTCGCTACCTGGGGTCTTCCCTGACCGCCCCATCCAGAGCAGCCCCTCACTCTGCTCTGTTCCATCACTTCTCTTTCCATTGCTGTGTGCCGTGACCATGCTTACTCACTTTGACTTGCTTACCGCCTGTCTTCCTTATTAGCATGTGGAAGAACGTGGATTCCTTATTCATCAGAACCCTCAGGGTCCTTGTTCACCAGAATTTGTCCAGATGTTTTCACCAGATTTGTTCAGAATTCCCAGCACCTAGCCCAGGCCTGGCATATAGGAGGCCCTCAAAATTATTTGTGGAATATTTCCTGAAAAGGTTGAATGGCATTACCATATGACCTCAAAATTCCACTCTTATATCCCTGAAAGAATTGAAAATATATGCCCCCACGGAACATGGCATAAATGTTCATAGCAGCATGATTCCTTAGAGCCAAAAGGGGAAACAATTCCAATGGCCTTCCATGATGAACGGGTGACTTAAAAGTGGCACAGCACACAGTGGCATATTACTCCCCAGTAGAAAGACGCGAAGTCCTGATACAAGTCACGGTGTGGATGCACCTTGAAAACATTTTGAAGTGAAAGAAGCCAGTCACGAAATGCCACATAGTGTGGGATTCTAGTCACAAGAATTGTCCAGGGGAGACAAATCTATGGACACGGAAAGGAGATGAATGGCCGCCTCGGGCTAGGGGACCGGTGTTGGGAGAAATGGGAAGTGACCGCTAATAAGTAGGGTGTTTCCTTTAGGGATGATGAAAATGTTCTAAAATTGATTGTAGTGATGATTGCATAACTCTGTGAATATACTAAAAATCATATAATTGTACACTTTAAATGGGTGAGTTTTATGGTCTGTGAATTCTGTCTCAATACAGCTGTTAAAATGTTTTTGTGAAATGAATGAATGACTCTGCCCATATGATTGTGTTCTGGCTCTCAGGGGAGACAGATCAGGCAGGACACGTCCCGTGAGCTGGTCTCTGGGCCTAGAAGTGCACAAATGAGAGGAGGCAGCTCCTACTGTCTGTGATGTGCACCGTGCCCCTCTGGGACTTCAGCCCCATGGCCTTTGGGCGCGGTGGGAGATCTCAAGGGAAGGGGTCCTGGAGGGCCAGGCAAGGTGCAGGCCCAGGAGAGGTTTCCAGCAATTTTCTCCCCAGCTCTCCGCAAGCAGAGAAAAGCACTGTCTTAGTCAATGGGGCTCTTTCACCCAACCTGGGGTAATTACCCCTCGTGAGCCCCTCTGTGTGTGTCATCTGCACATGCGGGTAATTAAACTGAACTTGGGGCTGATGACTCGGCTGCTTTGCGTCACACCAGTCCTGGCCCAGTGCAGACTGGGAGAACTGGCTCTTCCAGGCAGCTGGGTGAGTAGAAAGCCCAGGCACCCAGTGCTGGGAGAAGGAGGGCAGGGATGGCACAGAAGGGCTCTCTGGCCTTCCTCACTCCTTACCCCAAAACTGGAACCCAGAGCAGGTGGGGCCTACCCAGGTGGTTCCAGGCAGGGCTGAGGATGGCTGGCTGGTTAACCTTTGGGTTGTCCTTGAGGCTTTGAACTCCCTATGCCAGAGCCTGAATTTAATGTTGAACCAAAGGAGCCTTGAGCAGCGTGAGGCCTCAAGGCATGGGCTGAGGCCTGCGAAGAAAGACCAAGCACAGGAAGCAGGTCTTTCAAATCCTGACCTCTCCAATGCTCTGCCACAAGGTGTCAGAGAGTTGCTCTGGAATCAAAAGCTTAACAGAACGAATGACTGTTCGGAAAAGAGGAGCTCTGAGGTTCCTTCCAGCTCCCACATTCCGTGTGTCCAATTGTTAACATTGAACACTTAGTCTGTGCAAGGGCTGTCCTGCATCATCTCATTTCATGATCACATAACCCTCTGGGGTAGGTCCTGCTGTCTCGCCTGCCTGGGTTACAGAGAACACTGGGGCTCAGAGAAGTCAAGTCCATTATTCGCCCCACGTCACACGCCTTCCCTGTGGTGAAGCCTGTATTCAAATCCAGGTCTGCCTGACTCAGGGAGCAAGGTCTCATCCAGCCCTTGCCCACGCTCCCTAAATCTGTAATTTTAGAAATCCAGGCTCTCTTTCTGGTTATTTTGAAGAATGTGCATGTGGCATAAGAACTAGCTCATGAGGGTAGATACATGATTCATTCGACTGAGGTTATTTTGTGGGAGGACACAGTATTTTTTCCTTGTGATGGAGAGATCAGTGGAAGCAATGCAGTTATTAAGCAACTTCTATTTGGCACATAGTAGAAATTCAATAAGGACTTGTTGGTTGACTGACTGATTGCTTAGATTTGTGCTAGACAATGTGAAGGGATGTAAAAGAATTTTACCAATCAATCAGTGAGTATTTATTGAATGCATATCATGGGCAAAGTGTTGGCCAGTGTTGGTAGGCAGACAAGACTTCCTTGGAGTTTTAAATGTTGCCAATTAATTCAGATAAAGATAATACGGTCCAAATTGAGCAAAATACATCTGTTAATCCAGCTTGACAGCACCCAGTTTGCAACATTCATTTCAGACAATCTGAATATGTTAGAAAGCTCCAATACCCAAGGCTGTTGAAAAAATTGTGATTAAGAAAAAAGTTGTATAACAGCATACACTATCATTTTTAAGTGTTATCCCATTTAATCCTTACAACCCATGGGATAGGTGTTTTATGGAGGAAGAAACTGAGATTCAGGTATTAAGCTTGTAAGTAATATAATCAGAATTCCAACATAGGATGTTCTGGGTTTTTTTAAAAACCATAATCTAATCTACATTCTTAATCACTGTATTATATTGCCCGATAGATAAGGAACTAGTTTGGAACAGAAAACGAACCATAGGAAGAATTGGAAGCTTGTCTATACAAAGCATTGTCAATTAACACTCCCCAAGAATCTGGGTCTGGACATACCTTAATGACAGCTTCAAGAACTCTCTGGAGGACAGAATGACCAATAACATTTCCACATCTGAAGGCGACGTTGGGTTGGGAGACTGGGTAGAGAGCACAGAACAACACTGAAAGCCATTTCAGGAGCCAAACAGATTTGGGTACAAATGTCATTTCCAGCTCTTATCAACTCTGCAGTCCTGGGCAATGTACTTATCCTTTTTGAGCCTCGGTTGCCTCTTCATCTCTAAAATGGGAATAAGAATATCTATCGGTGAGGTTGCTATGACAATTAAGACATTGCACATAAAGAGGCTCCAATAAACATTAGCTGTTATTATTCTGGCAGCAGCGTCCCAAAGTGAGGAGGGCAAGGAGAAAGGGAAATGAAGGGTGTATCCATGAGGTCAGGCTGTTCCTGCTCTATTTTGGTGGCCTGAGCAGTATTTGGAACATGACGGGTACACAGTAAATGGTTGTTAAAAATTTAACAAGATTCAGGGGCAGACTGAGTGGGCTTTGATTTGCTGAAATGGAAGGGAGCACATCTCAGCAAAACGATTCATACTCTAGTCCTACAGTTGTGGACCCTGAGCCACCTATTTTGATGTGCAGAAGGGATCTTGGAGTTATGACAGGCAGTTCTGGATGCAGCCTGCTAGTGGTGGTCCAGTGATGGCCACAGCCCAAAGACCAGTGGAATCTGGATGTTTTTGGGGAGGATTTTGGAATTCAACTGGAAAATTTGTCCTCCACTTGTCTAACGCCTCTCCCTCGGTACTGCTGTGGTTAAGGGGGCTCCATAAGAAGCTACTAGAATCATCGCAACCCCTCAGGGTGGGAAAACTGAGGCTGAGAAGGAAAACAACACAAATCTATAAATCCTCGAAGGCTGAGCTGAATTCTGACATGTTACAAGAGGGAGCATCTTAGAACTCAAATGTATTGTGTGAAGACAAATTGTAGGAAGATGTGTTTGCACAGAGTTTCAAACCTATAATAAAAATGTCCATTGTCCTCAGAGTACTTCAGAGTTTCTCAAAAGCCATCCCACAATACCATTTGATCTCTAAGGGGAAGGCAGAGCAGACGTATCTTTGCTGGGCCACAGTTGAGAAAACTAAAGTGAAGTGATGGGCCAAGGTCCCACTTCTGGGAAGTAGTCAAGCCATGGCTTGTCATGATGCATTGTCCCTAAGAAAGGCTATAGGTTGGAAATACAGATAGATTTAATAGAAGTGTTCATATCTTTGTGAATTTTATATCCATCATGACTATTAAGGGACCGTAAGGCTGTTTGGAATGTCCCACTAATGTTGTGAAGTGCTCAGCTTTGGAGGCAATTCGATCTCAGCCATTCTCAGCCAAGCCAACAGCCCTGGGGCTTTGAGCAAGTCATCAAGGCTCTCTGGGCTTTAAGAGAATATCATCTGTTCTGTTTACCTTGGAGGATTGTCCTAAGGGCCAGATAAGGTAAAGGAAGAGATTGTGCTTTGCAAATGTGATATTCCAAGTCTTAATAATATCACACCAGGAAGATATCACTAAATGCCCCTTGATATCTCAGCTGGAGAGAGCCTCCTGGCCCTGTTTGCCTCTCTGTCTGACACAGTGTGTATAAACTTCTCTACCCAGTCTAAATCAGATTAAGTCATGGATGCTGAGTGCGGAGAGAACTAGAGATCCAGGAATGTAAACACTTGGCTTAGGAAATGACCTGGATGTTCATTCACCTTCTCTATGTGCACAGAAAAAACTCATATTCATGAAATTTGTTCTAAATGGAGAAGTTCTTTAGAGAACTGCAAAAGCAGAAAGGCTCATATTTTCTTTTCAAACTCTGAAAAACCTATAAGAGAAATGAAATAATGTAGCTGTATACTCAAAGATCCAAAATTTATCACGTTAACCAGGTTTAAAGTCTAAGTAACTTTGTGTCTTTTTTTAATGATTCACATTCAAAAAGCAAAAAAAAAAAAAAAAAAAAAAAAAAAAAAAAAAAAGAAAAGAAAAGAAAAAATTCAAAATGCATAACATTTCCCTTTCACTAAGCAAACAATATAAATGTCTGTCTTTGGGTGACAGTTGGCAAAACACAACATGATTAATCTGGGGACCTGCAGGAGTTCACCTTCAGTGACTTCACACTTATCACCTGCTCTGACAAAAACACATCTAAAGCAGCTGAGAAGTGAACCTAGAAGAATGGCATAAAAATAAAGCATGTCTTTGCAAATACTCTCAGTTGTAAAGAGTATAAAGGTTCTAACAAGAATGTATACATTTAACATCTTAAAATTTATTATCAAAACAGTAAATTGACAGAAAATTTTAAAAGATTGATCCATTATATCTATTACAGCTAACACTGTCATGGTAAGAACATTGATGTAGAGACAGAAAACATGTCTTTAGAATTCATCAGTTAAATTAACGTGAGAATTAGCGCCTTCCTTTATAGTCTGGAAAATGTATTTCTTTGAGCCTTTGCTTCCTTGTTGAAAAACGGGGAGGGTAATAATAATCACATGCAATTGTGTTTTGGGGACAAAATGAAATAGTGTGCCAGTGTTTTGCAAATGTGAGTTATGTTTCCTGGTGTTCTTTTATTTCTATCATATAGTTTCTCTCCATAATTTTTATTTATTGCACACTACACCTGTTTTTGCTTAGTCTGATTCTAACCATCCTTCTGTTCCTGTCTTTCTGGGCAATCCTCAGAGACATTTTCTTCTTTCTCAAACTCTGACTCTGTTTCCCCTTCTCAGATTCTGTTTCACGGTTCTTTGGCAAAGAACTCCAGACTACCTGATCACCTTTGTCGACTCTCTTCTTTTGTGCTAAATCTCTCTAATTAGAGACCTCTAGTCTCTCCAGAGTTGAAAGGGACCTCATTTTTTAGGATGAGAAAGTTGATGTCCAGGGTCCATGGGGAAAGAAGTTGCACTGCCTAAGAGTAACAGAGCCTCAACAAAAGCCCAGTCCAAAGTCTTAGCCGAGGGCTTTCTCCACCAAATCTCCAGCAAAAAAATCCTTCTAGGCCAATGTCTAGAAGAGTATTTCCAACATTTTCCTCTAGGATTCTAATAGTTTCACACCTAATGTTCAAGTCTGTTACCCAGCGTGAGTTGATTTTTGTGAGAGGTGACAGGTGTGGGTTCTGTTTCAGTCTTCTACATGTGACTATCCAGTTTTCCCAGCACCATTTATTGAATAAGGATTCTTTTCCCCAGTGTAATACTCTTCTAGATATTGGCCTAGGCAAAGAATTTATGTAGAAGACCCCAAAGGCAATCACAGCAGCAACAAAAATAAATAAATGGGACCTGATCAAATTAAAAAGCTTCCGTACAGCCAAAGAAACTGTCAAGAGAGCAAACAGACAACCCACAGAATGGGAGAAAATTTTCGCAAAATACACATCCAATAAAGGACTGATAACTAGAATTTATTTAAAACTCAGGAAAATCAGCAAGGAAAAAATCAAACAACCCTATCAAAAAGTGGGCA
>VBSM01001265.1:73221067-73259860 GCA_008086735.1 Cheirogaleus medius | reverse complement strand
ACATTTGTACCCCCATAATATGCTGAAATAAAACAAACAAACAAACAAACAAAATCCTTCTCTTTGGGCTTTGGATTCAAAGCACATGTCTTAACCACGTCGGTACGGCGCTCACCGGCCGCGAAACCTTGCCCACAGCCGGCACTCATAGTCCGCACGATAGTTTGTGCTGTGCGTTGATGACGAATCCGTTTTGCTCTTGTGTGATGAGGAAAGCTTTAAAGCACTGAAAGCTTGTTTCACTTTACAGGCAGCTTTAGGAAAATAACTATAATAACTCCTACTAAGGACTTGTTAAAAGGTCACAGATTCGTAGTAACTTATTAGCTGAACGTACACACTGCAACTGCAGAGATAAAAGCTGTAAAAGTAAAAGCTTTTGGCTGTCGGCTAAAGTCGACGCTCGGCTGTGCGCATTCATCTGTGGCTGTCGACTATAGTCGAGACTCGTACCGAAGTGGTTAATACTCCCCTCTCCTGTTCACAGTATTATGTGTTGTTCAAACCATAACTATATATATGGTTATATATATAAAGGTCTGTCTGAAAAGTATCCAGCAATTGTTAATATAATGAGAATGGTTTACATGACATCGATGTAACCTGGCAGCCAAGGAGAGTGGGCTGTAATGCCCGTGTGTAAACAATGACGACTTCACTGTATGAGTCACTGGGCGCTAGACGCCATGGAGTGAGCATGTGCACTGTGTGACCACCACATTCAAAATGACTGAGTGAGTAGAGCAACAAATCCGCATCAAATTTTGCCTTAAGCTTGAACATTCCTCCACAGAAACTATTCAGATGATTGAGAAGGCTTTCGGGGACAATGCAATGAGTGCCGCACAAATAAAAGTATGGCACAAATGCTTCAAAGATGGTCGAGAATCTGTTGATTCCACACACGTTCTGGAAGGCCTGCAACAAGCAGAACACCGGACAATGTTGAACACGTAGGGTCAGGTTAAGAGACGCTGGGAGAACTGTGTGAGGTCCCAAGGTGCCTACTTTGAAGGGGACTGAGGGGTCATTGTCCTATGTACAATGTTTATTGTATCTTGTATCTTCTTCAATAAATGCCTCTATTTTTCATATTACATGGCTGGATACTTTCCAGACAGATCGTGTGTGTGTGTGTGTGTAAAATCATATGCTAATGATTACTATTTATTGGCGGTAACCATGTGCCAAATGTGTTACACGAAATGATTTCACTGAATGGACATAACTATTCTATTTGAGAGGGACCATTATCTCCATTTTAGGGATGAGGAAACTGAGGCTCTGAGAGGATAAGTAACTTGCCCAAGGACACAGAGGTACTACATGGCAGAGCTGGGATTCCATGGTGGTCTGACCTCAGAGTCCGCTCTACAAACCACTCAACACTCACTGCTCTGAATGTCCCCCGCCCTCCGTGCCTGTCGAGCGACCCCGGCAGCCTAGAATGCCAGGCTGTCATACTGTCTTCCACGCAGCTTTTGGAATCTCACCTGGTCCTTGAGAAAGCCTTCTCGGATGGTCAGAGAAGAAGTAAGGCCAGTCCTGTCTGAAGGTGGGGTTCTCGGGGTCACAGTGGTAAGCTACTTATCCACCCCGACTTACTCTGCGAGTACCTGACTCCAGCGTGCGCAAGTGGACTCGCGTCTGCCACTGCTGGGCGTAAGGCCTACCTGTCTGTCGGCATCGCTGGTCTCTCTGCAGCTGCTTCTCTTGTGTGGAAAAAGTAACAGCAACCCAACGAGTATTTCCAGCGAACACCTGCTGAATGTTATCTAAAGACTCAGAGGAGCCTGTGTAAATATGGCCGTGGGGCTCCCTGGCTTGGGGCCACATTTCAGGAGGGTGGCAGTGCTTGTGGGCCTTGTTGTGTGGAAACTCACTGAGGTGGGGGGACTTGAAACCACTTCACAGCAGGAGCAGGTGAAGACTCCGAAGGTCACCACGCTGTCACCCTGGGGTGTGAGGAGGGCTGTCGCAGGAAAATGGGATCTGACTTCTGCTGTGTGGCCCCAGAGAGGGGAACTAGGAACTACGGACCATCAGGTCTGGAGAACGACTAGGAAGAGCAGTTGCACCAAATCCTTGGAAACAGGTGGCATCTAAACAGTCAGGTGCCCAGAATTGTCCCCAGATGAAGTGATAGTATTTTCTACCCTCTGGAGCCAGCGAGGCACAGGATGGGCAGCTGCTGGGCGGGGCTAGCACAGAGGGTCCACTCCAGAGGGCTCGGCCGCTCTGGCCTGGAAGGGCCTGGAGTGCCGGGGCAGCCACCTTCGTCGTCCATGCCCACTACCACTCTCCAAGGGGGTGGGGGCCTGCGTGCGCTCAGGGTGCCAGGGGTCCTGCCAATCATCATGGAGTTCTGCCGGTGCAATGAGGACTATGCCCATGTCGGAGAGATGAGCAGGGCTTTGGCCCTCTCTGCCCCCATGTCATAAACGAGACACAAAGAGACAGTAAATTCTGTGGCTGAGAGAAACACTGTGGCTCCAGGGTTAGGAATTCCAGACCCCGAGCCACAGACCTGCTAGGGATCACCGGGTGGCGCTTTGGCCACCTTGCGTCTCCCCAACGTCTATCTTCTGGCCCCTCCTGGGTGTGCCTGTCCTCTCGCCCTCCCCTTCCCCTTTACCCAGTGGCCAGGCCCAGTGTCTGCTGGGGACAGGGGCTCCAGGGTTGCTCCACCAGCACCGTCCCCTGTAAGCCTTTCTTAGGGCTGGCAGAGAGGCCAGCTGGGGACTGAAGGCTCTGTTTGGACTGTGGGCAGTTTTCTTCTGCCTTGAAAAAATTTCCTCCACCCTACCTGGCCTCTCTTACAATACCTGGAGGCATAGCCTCCAACCAAGCACCTGTTGTGTGTCCTGGGGCAGAGACCCCGCTGGTCTGTGCTTGGGGATAAGTGTGAAGTCTTAGAGAAGATTTATATGAGATTTTATAAAAGGGAAAATTAACCTCTAGTGACAAGAAGATCAGATGTTGCCTGGAGCTGGGGTGGAGGGGGAGGGAGGTGAGGAATTGACTTCAAAGGCTGGAGGAACTTTGAGGGGATAAGAATGTTCTAGATCTGGATTGTCATAGTGGTTTCATGGGTGCATACATTTGTCAGAACTCGTTTAATTGTATACTTATTAATGATGCATTGTTAATTAAAAAGAAAACAAATCCTAGAACAGATTGGTGGCAGATGCCCATGTCCAGGCAATGGGCAGACAAGCACTGTGTGTTCTTAATTCTAAGGATCCTGTTCAGCCACAGCAAAGAATATGCAGATTGTACGGATTCATGGAAGACTCAAAATGAAGTAATACTGCAGGGAAAAGAAAGCAGTCACTGCATGTTCACAGCTTTCTAGGGCTGGGGTCTGCTCTGTGCAGAGGGGGCTCATCCCCGAGCCAGAGGCCTCGCTGGCTTGGTTTCTCTGTCCCTGCAAGGCTACAGGGTGGCGGCCTGCAGAAAACAGAAGCAACAGGCAGGAGGGAGAACAGAGTCCTGCTGACACGTACGTAATAAAAAGGGAAGCAAAATCTGGATGGAAAGCTGATGCTGTCTTTATTTAAAATTTTGATATTTTGTTTATTGTGGACTTTTTGCATTAATGTTGATTTTTAAATATTGTATTAAAATACACTCTGCCTTGATTCTTTGGGCACCCTCCTCCATTGTGCGGCCTGGTTGGAGGGGGGGGTGCCTCACTTGCTCACCCTCGTCCAGCCCTGAGGGAAAAGTAGGAAGAAAGAATCATTCATTAGTGCAGGGAATGCAGAGACAGCAGTCAATCCTCTGCAGGCCCTGGGTGCGGAGAGGCACAGAACTGCCTGGGAAAGCAGAGTGGGATGGAGAGACCTTCCTGGGGCTGGAGCCGGAAGAGTACTGGGCTTGGAGTGGGGGGAGTAAGACTCTGGGGAGGGCTCGGTGTCCTGGGTGACTCATTCCCTTGAGGGTGAGCTCAGTGTCTGCTCTCTGCCCTGCCTGGCCTCTGCATCCTGGCTGCCCCACGCCTGGGCTTCCTAGCCCATCTCTTGTGCCTGGGGTGATGGGGAAGCTCAGAGTGGGGTGCAGAGAAGGGAGGGGTACTCAGGAGCTCCAAGGAGGGAGCTGGGAAGTAATTCAGGAGGGAGGCTGCTAATGGACTCAGGAAAGACGAGCCTAGCCTATGGTAGGAACTAAGCAGGTGACAACAGCGCTGGGAATAGAGTGGCCCAGAGCACTGTTTCCCAGGCTGGAGCCCCAGGAAGGAGCTCCCAAGGCACTGGGTAGTGGCAGCTGGAACAGCCATGGGAGCAGAGAGCTGGGACTTTGGCCTCAGAACAGCAGTGAGAGTCCCTCACTCCTCATTCTCTTGGCTGGTGCCTGTGACACTGTGTTTATTTGCATGGCTGACCTGATTTTTATGTAAAACTCCCTCCACCGCTGATGGAAATGACCCTGGTGGGAAGTGACCAGAGTGCCTGATAGCTGGTGGTCCCAGGTGCTGCTGACAGCCTCTGGGTGGGGAGTAGCCAAGGGTGCGCCTGGCAGGCATCTTTCCCGAAGGCAGCCAGGGAGCTGGAGGGAGAAGGGCAGGGACCAAGGCCAGATGACAGCTGGGATTTGTGCAGTCAGGAGGAAGGCAAGCAGACCGGAGGAAGGGAGCCAGGAAAGGGTGGAGCCAGGCCAGGGTCAGGTGCGGAAGTCAAGGGCAGGGGCAGGCCGCCAAGGCCAGCTCTGCTGGGGGAAGAGTCCAGGTCTTGTGCTGCCCTAGCACCTTCCTCCCGGAAATAGGGAATCTACCAGCAAAGAATTTCATACCTAGTGACCCCCCCTCACCCCCCCCCAGACCCTGTGTGTTCTCCCATGGTGGACGCTCTGCCTTTCTATTCTTTGCCCCCAGCCATCTGGCAGTGCCCAGTGCCAGGCATGTTCTCTGGTTTCATGTGCTGGCCCCATTCTCTGGATGGTAATCTGTAGGCCTCCAAGTTCACGTTGCTGACCTTTCCCTGAGAGTCAGGATTTCCATTCCTCCCAGTTGCCCAGAAACCCCAGCCTGAGCTCTTTCTAGAGATTGTGAGACTTTCATGGAAGGAGGCTGAGGGTGACCCTCTGAGGCTAGTGGCCAGCCTGGGAAATGGAGCAGGGACCCTTAGGTCTGGCCTAGGCATGCCAAGGCTCCGTGGCAACCATGTAGCTCCCTGGTGGCCAAACAGTGTCTGGGCATCTCCCTAGAAGAGAGGGAAATGCAGCTGAGGACACGATGTCTGTGTCTCCTCAGGACCGATGACAGGCGGGAGGGGTCCCTCTGCCATGGTGAGCTGGTGGAGGGGCAGGAAGGGGATCTGGCCTGTGGCTGAGTTTGGCCCTCTTGGAGAGCCAGAGAAGTAGCCCCCCAAAATAATCCAAGATTAGGGAACTCTAAGGTACCTGCCTGGGCCCCCCAGAAGTTCTCTCCTCCATCCTTCTGCCTCTGCATTCAATTTCCCTCAAGACACCCTAAACTGGAGCAGACAGTTTTCACCCTGGGCTAGAAGTTTCTGCTTTCATGAGTGTAAATGGAAGACGATAGTAGTCACTTCTTTTAAGTCTTTGCTCAAATGCCACCTTGAAGAGGCCTTCCCTGACCATCCTGTTTCAAACTGTGACTACACCCTCCACCTTCTTGCTCTCTTCCCTGCCTCATTCTTCTGATTAGCACTTGTTACTTTCTAATTCATTGCTTTTTGGTGGCTTCCTCCTACTCCCAAATGCTAGCGGCAAAGGGCGGGTGTCTTTGCCCGCCCCTGCCTTTAACTTCTGCACTTGACCCTAGCTTGGCTCTCTGCTCTTTCATGGCTCCCTTTTCCAGTCTCCTCGCCCCCCTCCCGACTGCACAATCCCAGCTAGAATGATGCCAGGCACACAGAGGCACTCAATAATACTTGTTGAATGACTGTGTGAACAATGTATGTAAAGCATTTCGTAAGATACCTAGCACCTTCTGACTATTGCTGCTGTTGTTGTTTGTTGCGTGTGACTTGTACAGATTCCTTAGCCTCTCGGGCCCTCTGTCTCTTCCTCTGTGAACGGTGAAGATTGACCCACTAACAATTTGTGAGCTTCCTTCAAACTCTAAAAATCTTAGTGCCTCCAAAAACTCAGAGTCAGGAAAGTTCTTCCCAAAGCTCACCTAAATCTTCTTTTGCAGGTCTGAGCAGCAGCTCTGCTGCATTTGGAGGTGCTAAGCACCCCTTTTGCAGTATCTCTTCCTCTACTTCTTTTGACTTTGAAGATCAGAATGGGATATAGGTGCAGGACCATGAGTCAGCCCAATATTTCTTGGAACAGTTTTCATTCATATGTTCTATTTTAATTGACTTTGGAGTGTGGTTTCATAACATTTTATTGTTTTCAATGGATGCAATTCATTATGTACATGATTAAAGGTCATTTGATTTTTATTTCTTCATTAAGAGTTGTCATAGAAATAGCCAGAGTTCAGGAAAATAAAATTGCCAGAGCTTGTGCCCTGATGTGGGATTTGGACATGTGGTCCTTGGAGATGAAGGTTCACACTGTCCTGCCTTGGCTGGGGCTCTGTCCCTGACCCGGGTCATCCTCTCTCGGGACAAGGTCATACCTCAGAGGGCTCAGGAGCATCTGTTTCAGGGGCTCAGATCAACAGGGCTCAGACCATCCTCAGAATCTATCCCCCTCTGAAAGAACCCTCCCGGCTGCTTGTGCGGGGGCGGTTCAGGAGTAAAGGTAGCTTCACATTCCGGTATTCTCTGAGTAACTGGGACGGCCTTGGTTGAGGGGCGGAGGGACAGGTCTGGCAAGTTCTGTGTTGTTTATACTGGGGATTACCTCTCACATCCCAACCGGCTTCCCCGCCCCATTTGGTGGGGGCCGGCCCTCGGCCCTCCAAACCCCTTTTCCCCACATGCCTGGGAAGCCAGGGGCCAACATGGATCTTCTCCTCGACATCAGCTGAGCCTGGAAGACTCATCCCTCGGAGACCATGGAGAGGGACAGCCGGGTGAGTGTGTCCGTCGGCCTGAGGCCAGCCGCTCCTGGCGCTGAGGAAGCAGCCGGAGCCGGGAGACAGGTGGGGCCGCCACCATGCGCCCCAGGTTTGGGTGGATTGAGTGTGCCTTTTCTAGTTTGAAGCTACTTGGGATCCAGGTTTCTTGGCTTCCTTTCAATATGGTTCTGGAAGGAGCCCCTGAGAGGAGAAGCTGATGGGGTTTGGGGTCTGGTCAGCAGGCACCCGCAGGGCTATGCGGCTGAGTCCCGGGCTTCTGCTCTTGGCCTGCGAGCACTCGGCCAGACACCTGTGCTGTCGGAGCGTCCACTGCGCCAGTTGAGAATTAAGCTGGTCTAATTTATTCTCATCTCTTTGTTGGTTTGAGAATCAAAAGCATTCTAACTGGTATTCAAGGTCACCTTGTCTAACCCCCTCACTGGTCTCGTAAACCTTCCCAGAAAACTGTGACTTTCTATGTCCCTTTAAGATTTTCAAGAGTATGTTTCAACCTCCCTTGGTCATTTATTTTTAGGCTTAATAACCTTCATGCTTGGGAAGTGCTTCCTTATATTTAACCACAGTTCCTTCTACTGCAACTCCAGTTTTCTTCCTCTTCCTCTTCCTCCTCCTCCTCCTACTTCTCCTCCTCAGTCTCCTTCTTCTCTTAGGGGCGGCAGACAGCAAGAGCAGCAAGTCTGTCCTCTGTGGAAAAGCCGATCATATACACATGAAGGCTTCCAGAGATTTTGTTCAACTGTGCTTCTGCTTTCTTTTCTTCCAGGAAATCCCTCTTGTGTTCGCACTTCTTCTTAGGTCTTGTTTTCCGCTCCTTCTCACATTCTTTGTACTTTACTGATACGGTAGAATCTGGGACTCTGGGAAAGAGGGACCAGGTTTGAGAAAGATCAGCTCATCCTATGTTCTGGCTTGTAGTTGGCTTGTGGTCCATTCTGAACCCCAGATGTGTTTCTGCAAACTTTACCATCATTTCTCCCACCATTCTTCCAGCCTGCTCTTGACTCTTCTTTCTCAGTCTTCCTGCCCTGCCCTTCTTTCTGATTCTTGTCTCCACCTCACCAAAGTCACTTGGCCCTAGGCCTCAGGTGCTCTTGGAGGCTCTGTTGAGCAGTAAGAGTGGTTCACTGGGCAGTATGGAGTTGTGTCTGGGGAATGCGGAAGGTGAACCCACAGTCACAACCATGGGGCATCCTCCTTGGTAACCTGCTGGGACCCTAGACTTGATGGTCCCTAAACCCAAGGATGAGAAGGGCTGAGCTATCTGAAGGGTGACTATGACCATCCACTGGAGGTGGATGATAGGACCTGTCACTGGGGCAGGGTGATGGAGGTGATGTCTGCCTAGGAAGCTCCTCTCTCCAGAGTCAGGGACAAACATGGAAGGTTGCTGGAGGGGCATAGGATGGAGAGCAGAGTTTTTGTTATTGATGGAAAAATGGTGACTCCCAATTAATCTAGGAATTAAGTGTCAAATGGTATGGGAGGCACCATGTTCATTCTGGAAGAAAGATTGCCCGAACTTATCTTGGGATGGAAAAACCGAACGATTACATCCTTATTTAAGGTTCTTAAATTGAACCCCCTGTTTAAGGTGGAACCTCCAAAAGAGTGAGCCTGAGGTGGGGACAAGGAGGGCTATAGTTGGAGATTTCTTAAGGCTGATGAAATAGGAGCCGTCTGGGAGAAGCTGCTCACCTGAGGCGTGGCTTCTCCTGAGGGCTCTATTGCAGAGAGATGCATTGTGGGTTTTGTCCCCCAGCTCCAAAAAATAGTGAGGAAGATGGCAGTCCATGGTTTAAGGCTGATGATGCTCCTGTGGTAGCTTTTGGGTCTTCAGAGGAGTCTTGGACAGGGGCGGCGAAGGCGCTCAGCTTGCCGTGGGCCTGCTGTGGTGGACAGAGGACTGACCATGTCCCCGGTCAGCTTTGGGCAAAGACTTAAAACTTCCTGGACCTTAGTTTCTTCATCTCTCAAATGGAACAATAATAGTACTGTTAAAAGAAAAGCTCTGGACAAATTAAATGTAACAGAGTTTAGAACCATTGAGCAAAGAACGATTTGCGAAACGGGCAGAGGGACTCCGGTGCTGCCGTGTGGTCGGGGAGGATTTACGGACAGCAAACGGAAGTAGAGATGGAAACAGCTGGAGGGGCTCAGCTCAGCATTTGCCTTATTCGAACACAGTTTGCACAGTGGGCTGCCTTTGACTGGCTGAAACTTGGTGATTGGTACAAGAGTGGGCTGTAGTCTGTTTACACGTCCAGTTAGGCTATGGTTGTATGTACAGAGAAACCTTTAGGCCAAGCTTAAACTATGTAAGCAGGCAGCTTTAAGCTTAACTTGATTTAATAGTACCTAACTCAAGGAGTCTCAAAATAATGTTTTTCACGTAGTAAGGCTCATTCAGAATAGTATCTGGCATAGATATTATAGACAGAGACATAGATCTATTCACAGAGTATTAAGGTTTATCATCACCATCCCCATCTAGGGTCTAGTCCTGGCTCCTCAAAATTTGGACAAATATCTTCTTCTATCCATGTCTCAGTTTCCCACTTACCAACGTAGAGGGCTGGACCGGTTGGACAAACTGCACCCTGAAACCCCATTCTGGCTCCACACCAGTCTCTGGGATAATGCAGGCCAGGATTACAGGAACACTGCCCTGGGTACCTGCATCTGTTCTTGACAGATAGTGGGTATTTGGTGCTTTTACAATTGGGTCACATTTTTAATGCTTAGAGAAGTGCAATGTTTATTAAAGAAAGACTGAAGTAGACCCAGTGATGAAGCAACATTCCTCTGTAGAGTGGATTTTCTTATACTGGGTCTTCTTAAAGCGGAGCAGGTTCCAAATCAGCCTGAGACCACAGATGCCACAGAGAAGTGAGAAAGGCAGGGGGCCCAGGGCTGGTCTAGGATGAGGCACCCTCCCCAGAGGGACCTGGGTAGGATCCCGAGAGGGCAGACCAGGCAGGTCACTCTGCCACTCGCCAGCCCCCAAGTGCAGGCACTCTGAGGACCCCACACTGCCCTTTGCCCCTGCAGGCAGACATCCTCACCTGAGACCTCTGTTTCGTGTTTTCACTGGTGCTGAGCAGCCTTCCCTGCCATTCCCTGTGCTGTCCCCTGTGACCTGGCAAATGTGAGTGTGAGCGTGTGGGAGTGTGTGCACAGGGCTCCAGGCTGGGGTGCTGGGCGGGAAGGCCACCTGATGTAACATGGCCACTTAGCTTAAGTGTCTTGTTTTGACAAAACACCTTCCTCTTGGTATAGCAACAATGGGGGCGGATGTGTCCGGCCAGGTGGGCAGGGTGCTGATGGGGGTAGGCACAAGGGAAGCCACCACGGGGAACAGCTTTGTCAGCCAAGCAGGGGCCTTGGCAGCCCTGGGTGGAGCCTGGCCCCTCTAATAAGGAAGCAATACCCAAGACTATATGGGGAGCCCCCATTATATACCAGCCCTGAACTGTGTCACCACCCCAGTGCTGGCGGAGAGGGAAGGCACAGGCACAAGGGGAAGCTGAGGCAATCCAATGGGCAGCAGTGGGAGCCCAATGTTCTTTAAAGTATTTGATGAACAAATGAATGAATGAATGAATGAACAAGGAAATGTGTTGATTCTGGTCTAACAGGGCTTTCCCAGCCTTTTTCATGTGTATAGGAGGTATCATAAACTAGAAGGAATTTTAACACTCACCCAGTAATTTTCAAGTTCTTTGTAACAGCTGCCTCTTTTGTTCAAACGAAATCTTACGTGGAGTCCACTGTATGAAACTGAAAAGTGGATCCTCTCTGTTCGAGGTGGGGTGAGGGCTCCGAGCCTCACCACAGTCCTCACCAGCTGGTCTCCAGGACACCTTCCTGGAACCCATAATGCTCTGTGGAACCCCATTTGCAAACCGCTAAGTGTCCAACACCTTCATTTTACAGATTAAGAAGCTGAGACCCATAGAGGGATGCGACTGTCCCCAAGGTCACATGGCTGGCTAGGAACAGAAGCAAGGCTCCCCCATGCCTCCCACACCTGGGGCAGGGGAGGCCTCGCGCTCTGGCTCCTCCGTCTGGAGCTCAGTCAACCCACAGGCTGGCGGGGTCCCTGAGGTTCACATTGTGTGTGCACTGGGGTGCTGGTGGCTGGGTGTGAGTAGGCAGTGGGGAATATGCCTGTGTTGTTGGGGGAGCCTGTATTTGCGGGGTTTCTCTGGGGTCAGGGAGGGAGAGAGGAGAAAGCCCTGTGCATCTGGAGCTACAATGAAGCCTCTGTCTAGCAGGGAGGAGGGGGAAGAAGCCATAATCTACTCCCACCCAGGCTGGGCCAGGCCAGTCCACACTGGGATGGGTTCGGGGCTCCCTGCCACAGCCCCAGGGCCCCCAGATTCCCAGCAGGCAAGGAGGGGTTTTAGACCCTGTCAAGGGAGCTTCTGATCTTTCTTGGTACCCTAGTGCTTCTGGTGGGGTTTGAGGAGTCATCTCTTCCTGCCTAGCCCAGAGCGCTGGGGTGCCAAGCATGGTCCTGCCTTGGCCCACCCCTTTGAATGTCCTTAATACTCAGGGTCACTGGGAAAGAGAGGCTCTCTCCCGCTCTCTCCACAGGGGCCTAAGTCTGGGGCAGATTCTTTCTCACTGGAGGTTGGTAAGGGTGGGCAGTGTGACAGCACCGTGTTGTACAACTCAAGGATGGGAGCCAGAAGATCATGGTTCTAGGACTGACCCTGCTCCCAAACTGGCTGTGTTACCCTGGGAGAGTCACATAGCCTCTCTGGGCATTCATGGCTTTATCAATAGGACAGAGGGCATCATGGACTAGAGGGTTTTCAAAGTCCTTCCAGTCCTGACAGCCTGTGACATGCCTAGCCTGCCCCTGGGTGGTCGCTTTACAAAGGGATGGCGCGGACTGGACTTAAAGGGCCCTAAGGCACCTGTCCTCAGGCTGCAGAGATGTGTCATTGCTGTGCTGCTCCTGCTACTGGACATTCTTCGGGTCCAGCAGGAGAGGGTTTTATAGGGTCATTGTCACTGCAAGCCTGGGCTCTGGATGACCTGCAGTGCACATTTCCCGGAGTTCAGGCTGTTGCCTGTGGCTAGAGAACTGTCTATGCAGAGCCTGGGGCTCCCTGCATGGCACAGCCACATAAGCGTTAAGATGAAGCAACCCAAGAGCTGGTGTCCCTCAGCATACAGGGCCCTTCTCCTCCCTGGCATCACGGGCTGGGCCCACAGAAGACCCAGGAGAGGCCAAGGGCAGGACACATTCCAGGGCTTGTTAACTAACTCCCATTCCCCACCGGGTAAGGGCCCAAGGAGAAGAGTCTGCCGTAGGAAACTGTCAAAATGCCCTATTCACCTGGGGGTGGAAGAGCTACCCCTGGAAGCTGTGGTGTACAGAACGCTGGGCAGGGAGCAAGGCCTTGGTTTTAGTCCCTGTTCTGCTATAAGATGGACCCGAGTGACTTTGGGCAAAGAACACAAAGGTTTTGAGCCTCTACATCCTGGTCTGTAAAGTGGGAATAATAATCCTTATAGACTCCTGTCCACAGAAATGCCTGGAAAGAGTCCCAGTCCCAGGGACTCTACTGAGCTCTCTCCCTGGCCGGTCCCCCTGCCCTGCCCACCTGCCATGCTGTCTCCTGCCCCAGGATGCCTGGAGGGCACTGAACAAGCTTTGAGTGAGGATCCCAGGGAGGTGCACAGGGACAGCCAGGTGGCAGCTGTGACAGCCCAGGGCATGGGCCTGTTTCATGGCATGGTAAGGGCTCCCAACTGTATTACCCCAGGGGAAAAGCTCAGAGACCATCCCAGGGGTAGGTGGGGAGGAAAGACAGGGCCAGGAAAGAATGGTTGGTAAGGTTAGGCAGGAAAATGGCCCAGGGCCACCCATGGTCCCCTGCTCTGCCCTGTGCACCTGCCCCTGAGCAGGCTAAGAAGCCTTTGGTCTGCAGGCAGGTTGTGGAGAGGCTGGGGCACATCAAAGAGTTGGTCATCTGAGCTCCATTCCTGGGTCTTCTGCTCACTGGCAAAGGCCAGGATTTGGGAGGCCAGGGTTCTGGTCCTGGCTCTGCCCCTTGGAGCTCGGAACCTTGGACAAGAAGTCTCCTCCCCTTCTTACTCCCCAGCTGCTCAAGGCACCTGCTCTGAGGGTGAGGTCAGGCCTCCAGTGGGAGGCTGGAATCTCAGCAATTGTTCTCCAAGAATTGAGGAAAGGAAATGAGTTAGTGCTATGGTGGTTCAGACATCAGGAAGAACTTCCAGCAGGGTGGAGCAGCAGACTGTGAAATGCCTAAAGAAGGGAGGCTCTGGAACCTCCTATCCTGGTGGTCCCTGATGATGAGAACTCTTCTCACTGCTCTGAAATGGTGCAGCTTGAGGGCCAGAGGCAGGGGCTGGAGCAGATGGCCTTACTCTGGATGCTCCTCTCCTCTGGTCTTGGGGCTACCCTTCCATCCTGATGTCCCTGCTGGGACACAAGCAATTCTCAGTCAGGTCTTGGGGCCCAGGACTCTCTCTTGCCCTGGCCTGAGAGGCAGGTGCCCTTCACCTGCCTCCTGCTGGCTCCGTCAGCAGAGCACTTGCTCTACCAAGATCAGGGCTGCACACTCCCCAGACCCCTCGGCAGGGCCTCCAGCCCCTTCTCTGATATGCCCTTTCCAGCTGCTCCTGGCTGCCCACCCTGCCTGCCCAATACCAGTTCCCCCTCTGGTCTGACTCCCTTCACAAAAACCCTTCCCTACCCCACCCCAAATCTTCCCCCCATTTTCCTCTGGGCCTCACCCCTCGGGCCTCTTCTCTCTCTCTCCTTCAGCCTCTCATAATGGCGACAGGGGCAGGATCACAGGGTCCCCTTTAGGTGGAGACAGCACTTGACTGGGAATTAGAAGACTGTGTTAGAGTTCCTAAAGACACCAGTTAGTTCAGGGGGGCTAGGCATGCTGATTATCCCCTCTGAGCCCCAATTTTTCATGCATAAACGGGGGAGAGTAATTCCTGCCCAGCTTGCTAGCTGGCAGCCTGGTGGGAATCGAATGAAATAATGGGTGCAAAACCGCAAGCCCTGTCTTCGGGAAGGACAGGGAGTTCTTGTGGACATTCATGATACGTTGGTCAAGGCTCTCCTCGCTCCTGGCAGGCCTGGATAGAATCTAAGCCCTGTCACTCCCCTGGTGTGTGACTTTGGGCATGGTCTTAACCTCCCCGCACCTCGGTCTCAATATCTATAAAGCGGGGCTGGCAACGCCCATGCAAAGAGCTGTTGTGAGGTTGACAAGGGATCTAGCAGAGCTAGTGGGCTGTTATCTTTATTGCGGTTTGACACACACTTATAGACCAGGCTCTTTCGTGTATATTCCCTATTTATCTGGGGGAAGGGAGCAAAATTTGCCCCATGTAACACATGTGGAAGCCGGTTCTCAAGGGTTAAGTTACTTGCCCCAGGTAACCCAGTTAGTAATAGAGGCAGTCATATTCAAACAGATCTTTCTATTTCACGCCCAGCATGCTTAAACAAACAAACAAACCGCACCATCACAGCTAAAGTTAACCAAGCCCACACTGTGTCGGGCCTTTGCATGTATCATCTATGACTACAACGCTGTGAAGCAAGGTGGTTAGCTAGACCTTACAGATAAGGAAACTGAGATGTAAAGCGGTGAAGTCACTTGCCCAGGGTTACCCAGCTGGCTTAGAGGCGGGGCTGGATTCCAGCATGGTCTCTCTAACCCAGGGTGCTTGACACCCACCCTGACCCTGGCTCCAGGTCACTAGGCTCTGCCCAGGCCTGGCAGGACTCAGGGCCCAACCATGGGTCACACTGGAAAGTTCCACAAGACCAAGATCCCTGCAGGAACCCCAGGGACCCACCCCCATGCTCCCAGTGGCGCTCCCAGCCCTATAGGGCTCCAGGTCCCAGTTCCTAGGCCATGTCACAAGTACAAAATGAACACGCTGTACACATGTTTCAGGGAGAATACTACCCTAGGAGGCTCTTCTGACTCAAGAAGGGCAGTGGACTCAGATGCAAATGAGCATGGGGTAAAATCCTGACTGTGTGATTCTAAGTAATCCAAGCTCTGAGCCTTGGCTTTCTTATCTATAAAATGGGCTTCTAAAAGTACCAACCTCCCAGGGATGTAGGGATGACTTCATGAGGTCATAGATGTGAAAGTTTATTGTACACTGTAAGTGCCATACGTGAGTGAGCTATTGGTATTTTATTGTACCGACTTACAGGAGTCCCTCTGAACTGGGGGAGGACTTACAGCATGAACATAGCAGGGCAGGAGACGAGGCACCGGTGAAGGTGCCACAATGCCAGGACCCCTGGCAGAGGCCAAGGCTCAAGCCACCACTGGTGGGAAGCTCAGTGCCTCACATGGCTGGGGACTGTCCCTCTTACTAAAGGACCTTATTGTGGCTTCTGTCCAGCACTCTCCCTAAGATGAGCTCGCATCACCTTTCTGCCCTTTGGTCGTGCCCTGTGGCCGTTCAGTCTCAGCACGGGTGGGGCGCGTGTGCCAAGGCAAAGGGGAGGGAGCGGCGTTACCTAGGCAACTGCTGTGTGCCGGGCATTGGCCAGAGCTCTCCTACGTGATCTCATTCGGTCCTCAGGGTCATCAGTCTTATTTTACAGATGAAGAAAAAGGGAGTTAAGTGGCTGTCCCAAGGTCACACTGCTGCTACGTGATAGACCCAGCAGTGGGACCCAGGTCTGCCTGATTCCAAAGCCAGCACTGTCTGCGAATGCTTTCCCTATTTCCACGCATCCTCGCCACCCCTCCTTGCCCCCAACCCCAATCTTGCTCCTCTGAAAGCTGCCAGGGACTAACCTGTCTCCTTTTTATGGAAATCAAGTCTCCAGACAATAGCCACTTCAGCCCTGGGTCCCCTGGGTCAGCAGCAGCTGCCCTTCAGGTCCCTAGACACACGTAAGTGTGCTCCCTCAGCTGCTGGGGTGTCAGGACCCACGTCTGCCAAGTAGCCCTGTACTCCCTGGGGAGCCACTCCTGGTCCCTGCCTCTGGCAAGCTGAGCGCAGTCAGGAACTCAAGATTCCTCCTTGAATTCAGCCCACAGCTCCCAGAAAAATGAGAAAGCGATCAAACTAATCACCTTGAACTCCCAGAAGAGGGAATTTTTAAAAAATAAAAACAAAAAACCCAACTTGGTGGGGATGATGGTATTGCCTTGGGCCAGGTGTTCTAATGAGGGGTACGTTTACCTGCCCAGCTCAGTAATAACGGCAAATGCTTTTAACCACTTCGGGACCACGCTCACCGGCCGCGAAACCTTGCCCACAGCCGGCACTCACAGTCCGCATGATAGCTTGTGCTGTGCATTGACGATGCATCCGTTTTGCTCTTGTGTGATGAAGAAAGCTTTAAAGCACTGAAAGCTTGTTTTACTTTACAGGCAGCTTTGCTTGTAATGTAAATCAGAATAGGTAACATATACATATATGTTTTCATTAGGTTATTTTTAAATGTTCACAATTTTATTTTGATAAATGAAAAATTAGAAAAGTCATATCACGGCTCTTGGCTAAAGTCGACGCTCGGCTGTGCGCCTTCATATCACGGCTGTCGGCTAAAGTCGCTGTGCGTGTTCATCTGTGGCTGTCGACTACAGTCGACGCTAATACCGAAGTGGTTAAGCACAGTGGGAGGTGAGGGCGCCAGGGGTCCTAGAGGTCTAGAGCCTTCTGTCTCCTTCACACATCCCTGCAGACTGTCCTCAGCTCAGGGTCCCCGAGCACGGGCGGGCTTCCTCCACGGTTCCTGCTGCCCCCGGGGAAACCTGCCCTCCTGAGCAGCCAATCAGTTCTCAGCAGAAATTATAATAGAAGTCAGACATGGCCCATGGGCCAGGCCAGTTCCCAGTTTGTCCTGCTTCTCTGGGGACTTGAGAGGCGGCTGCAGAGGCAGAGATGGTGGGAGGATGTCGGAGGCCTCTGTAAGGGGCAAGTGGGAGGTGAGAAGATGCCTCATGTGACTGCTCAGGCACTTCCCATCACCCCTGCCTGCCCGCTGGCTCCTCTCCGAGATCCGGATCACTCCAAAGGCTCTCCAGGAAAGGAACAGGACTGGCACTTGTAGATTGCCTGCTATGGCCAGCGGCTGCATTCTGCCGTGCGTCCCTCCTCAAAGAGTCAGCAAAGCCTTGAGGTTGAGAACACAACCTCCAGAGCATGACTTCTGGGCTCAAACCCTCACTCAGCTCCTTTCTAGCTGTGAGAACTTGGTCATGTCACTTAACCCCTCAGCCTTTGTTTCCCCTTTGCAAAATGGGGATATAATAATTCCTACCTCCTAGGAACTATTATTAAGAGGATTAAATGAGTAAATACATAGAAAGCACTTAGAGCATGTTATGTCCTCTATAACTATAAATTAAAGTACTAAATTTAAATTAATAAATCACTCCACCTGCAGCTGAGTAAGGTTAAGGATCTTGTCCAAGAGTGCTGGAATCATAGCTCAGCCTGCACACCTTCTCCCACGCCTTGCCTCTGCAGTTTCCCTGGTGTGTGTGTGTGCATGTGTGTGCACGTGTGTGTGCACATGCAGGCCTGCACACACGCAAACATTCTGGTGTTGCTGAGAATGGTCGGGTACAAGACAAACAGGTCAGGGTTTTTCTTAAGCAGTGCTTTTCAGATTTGTTGACTGTAGCTCACAGTAGGAACAATATTTTATAATCTAACCCAAATACACAAAAGAAAGGGCTGGGGATGCTGGGCGTGGGGGTGAAGAGGGCAGAAGGGGTGGGTATTTCCCCCACTGGGGGCCACATTTCCTTGACACAAGCTCTCAGAGTGAGTGACCAGCCCAGCAGCCTCTTCTTTTGACCCTCCCTAGACACTTGTAGGCTAAGCAGGTGCCCCCAATCCCCAGGCAGATGGCTCACAGCCCTCTGCCCACCTCTGCAGGTCCTGCTGGGGAAAGACTCTAGGGGAGCTGGGGGCCAGAACTTCATTCTGTGCTTGGGCACACTCCTCTTCTCAGACACTTCTTTGTCTAGGGGGCTTTGCTCAGCCCCTAGCTGCTGGCCCCAGAGCATCTATCTCCCAGCTCAGCAGGGCTGACGGCTGGGGTGGGTCGGCAGGGGAGCAGCCTGAGGGATGCTCTTCACTCTGCTTGCAGAATGCTTCCCCAGCAAGGACATCTCCAGCAGGGACATCATCTCCTGCTCGTGCATCTCCAACTGGGACATCTCCAGCCCGGACATCTCCGGCCCGGACATCTCCGGCCCGGACATCTCCGGCTCGGGCATCACCTTCCAGGTCATCATCCAGCAGGTCATCGTCTGCCAGGTCGGCCTCCATGACATCCTCCCCGACCAGAGTATACCTTGTTAGAGCAACACCAGTGGGGGCTGTACCCGTCCGGGCATCTCCTGCCAGGTCAGCGCCAGCCACCAGGGTCACCGTGGAGAGCCCAGGTAAGGAGAATGCTTCAGGGAAGGCAAGAGAAACAGGGAAGTAGTCCATGGGCCAGGGGGAAATCTCAGCGCCCGGCGCCCTCTGCTCCTCATAATGGATAATGATGGGGGGATAGGGGGTTGGGGTGGGCAGTGAGGGACCTAGGGAGGGGGGAGAAGAAAGGAACCCTTACATGAAAACTCAAGACAGTGGAAAATTCGGGGCAAAGGGGGTAGGCAATAAGAAACCGGGCCCAATGAAGCAGTGTGTAACTTTGGAGGCTGTACAACCCATTTGAAACCGTTGAAATCCCTGATTTCAATAGTGAGGGCCCTCAGTTAGAGACCAGGGTTCTTCCTTGGGTGGCCTTGGGGATCTGCCCAGGAAGCTGGGGTCTGCAGCGGAGCAAGGTCATGATCAGTGGGCCCCCTGGGGGTGGACAGGAAATGGGGAGGTTCTGACCAGGCATAGATCTCCACCCCCAGCCTCCCAAACCGTGGGTTGTGCGGTTCACCTACTGGGAAGTCAGAGAAGCCAAGTGGGCCTTGAGGATCGGCTCTGCCTTAGGGAAACTGTTCCTGCCCCTGCCAACCTTGCCCTCCTCCCATCTCAGACTTCAGACTGTCCCCACCACAATACAAACAGGCCTGGATGATATCTGGCTCTGGAGGGTCAGCCGAGGTTTGGGCCCATCCACAGTTTTGCCCCCTCAAGGGCAGGTGAGGTACTCTGGCATGGTAGGAGTATGGAATCAGACACGCCACTAACTAGCCAAGTAACCTTGGCTAAACTATTTCATGTCCATGAACCTCAGTATCCCCATCTATAAAATGGGCCTAATAAGACGGCTCACAAAATTGCAGAGAGAATGAAGGACAAGAGCACACGCAAAGTGCCTGGCTGGCCCAGAGGAAGAGCTCATACAGAACAGCTGTTGGTAGCAGGCAGGACTCCCTGCAGCAGCCTCACGCTCCCCCGCTCCTAGGTATCAGCCTGCCCAAGTTCTCCTGGCAGAATGGCATGAAGCGGCTGCCGCTCATCGGGTGCGTGCTCCTCCTCATCGCCCTCGTGGTGTCGCTCATCATCCTCTGTGAGTTGAAGGAAGGATTGGGGCGGGTTCTGGTCACTGCAGGGTGGAAGGGAACCCGGGGAAGGGGGCACGCAGCAGGGACAGGCCTGGGGACCACAGGCTTACCCGGCTGCCCTGTTCACAAAGGGCCACTCCTGCAAATGGCCTTGGACCACAGGGTACCCCCCTTTGATGGAGCCAGGTTAGGAGTCGGGGAGTCAGAAGAACCTGGGCTTGGCTTCATCTGTGCCACTGCTTACTTGGGCAGGTTAGTCAACCACTCTGAGCTCCGGTGAGATAAAATTCATTCATTCATTCAATTTACTATATGCCCCATGAAATCTCAGTCCAAATTCCCTGAGTTACAAGGAATAAATGAGATAATGTTGCAACATCTGGCATAAAATCTTACTCTAAAAATGCTAGCGGTTCCAGGCTGGGCACAGTGGCTTGCACCTGTAATCCTAGCACTCTGGCAGGCCGAGGCGGGAGTATTACTTGAGGCCAGGAGTTCGAGACCAGCCTGAGCAAGAGCAAGAACCCATCTCTACAAAAAATAGAAAAATTAGCCGGGCATTGTGGTATGCACCTGTAGTCCCACCTACTCAGGAGGCTGAGGCAGGAGGATTGCTCAAGCCCAGAAGTTTGATGTTGCAATGAGCTATGATGACACTGCACTCTAGCCAGGGCGACAGAGTGAGACTCTATCTCAAAAAAAAAAAAAAAAGTATCTCAATGATATTCACTCAACAGGATGAAGTGTTAAATGTTCAGGGGTTCAGGCCCCTCAACCTCCTCTCTCTCTTTGGAAAAGATGCCCAGGACTTGTCCCTGGACTCTCTGCTCAGGGGTCCATTGTGAGCCCAGCACAGTGGGAAACCCTAGGGGGGAGCAGATGTGAGCACGTGTTGTGCTCTCCTGTCCTCGGTGAGAGGGCAGTCTCCTGGAGGATGGCGGGAAGTCTTGAAGGGCAGATGCATTTGAGTGTGACTACGAGGAGGAGGTGACAGCTGTGGGCTGGGTGCAGGGGACAGCTCTTGATGGTCGTGAGGCCAGATGGGGACCTGGAAGACAGGAGAGCAGTCATGCCCCAGACAGGGCACATGCGTGGCTGGCAGCCACAGGAAACTTGGGCAGCCAGGTGCACAAGGGCAGCATAGGGGAGAAGGAGAGGGAGGACCCAGCTAACCAGAGAGGAGAGTGCACATTTGGGGACCTAAGGCCATCTGTTTGGTTTGGTGAAGCCAGGCCACGCCGTGGAGAGCTTTAAATGCCAGGCCGAGGGATAAGGACTCTGCTGAAGAGGCAGCACGGGTGGTGACGGGCTGGGTGGGCTGTTTGAGGAGGAGGCAGCGTGCTAGAAGAGCAGGCCATCGCACCATGAAGACCTGCTGGGGCACCCCAGTTCTGCCACTGACCCACTGCGTGACTTTGGCAAGTTCATAAACATTCCAAGCCTCAGTTTCCCCTTCTGCCTGATCAGGCAGTGGAGTCATGATGCTCAGAAAGGCCTCATCACGATGCCTGCCACAGGGAGCCTCCTGCCGGCACCTGCTGCCTGTCCTCCCTCCCTTTCCCACCCAGGGCACCCCACTCTATGAGAGCGTGGGGAACCACCCACGGAGGGATGAGATGGCACCCACGGGTGGCCCCGCTGACTAGAATTAAAGCTCTTGGTGTGGTTTCACAGCATTTTCTAAAGTCCATCTGCCAGGGGGACCTATAGAGTTCCAAGGCCAGGGAGGTGGCTTGACTTGTGCAGGTCACAGAGCAGCTACATGGCAGGGCAGGACTAGAGCCCAGGCCTCCCGGCTCCCCACCCAGCACTGTCTCCACTGCATGTCAATGTGTGGCTTCGTGAGCACTCTGAGGGGGCTGCCGAGGGGTCCCCTGAAGGCTCTGAGCCCAGGGCTGGGAGGAGAGGAAGTCCGGGGTTCAGAGAGGGGCCAGCCCAAGAGATCAGAGGGCATCCGTGTCTGGACGAAAGGAGCAGTCGCACAGGGCGGCCTTCATACTGGGTGACCGAGAGCACGGTGGGGCCAGGGGCAGAAGAAGGCGGTGGGGCTGAGGAGCCGGTTGAGGACGAGAGGCAGGGCGAGGAGCTAAAACTCAGGTCTCTGAGGCAGCCCAGGGGAGGTGTCATCTCCCGGCAGGAGGGGCCACGGTTTCTGGATTGGAAACAGGTTGCCATTAGCGATCAGTCGTGAGGCTGATTTTCACCTGTGGTTTGCATAGTTGTTTTCTTTCAGACCCAACTTGTACATCTGGGAATCAGCCACCTAGAACTGCTCATTGAGTGAGAAGACATTCAAGGCAGAAAGACAAGTGATAGGGAAAGAACCGAGCACAGGGGATGTCCCTGGTTCAGGGGAGAGGGAGCAGGAGAAAAGCCAGCAGTCTCTGGGGCTGAAAGGATGATAGCCTTTGAGAAGAGCAGACAGGTGGGGATTGCGTGCATGTGACCGTGAAGTCACAATTTCTCTGCTGCGACCCTGTGGAGCATAGAGGAGGTGGGATGGCAGAGGGGTTCTGAGAAGGGGGCTCTGGGATACTGGAGGAGATGGTTTCTCTGGCCACTACCCCTGCCAGCACGTAGGGAGGGACGGTCCCAAAGTGTTATCCATCTCCACACCTCTCCCTCCCTCTTTCTCCCTCTCTCTCTGTCCCTCTGGGTGGCTGGCTGCTCGAGTCTTCCTGGTGCTGCCCTGCTTGCAGGAGCTTTCTGGAGCACTCCGGAGCATTCCTGAGCAGCCTTTCTCTCCATACAGATGGGGGACGAGAGCCCCAGATTCCAAGAGGGATTGCAGGTCGGTGTCTCAGAACCCCCAGGGCCTTGGACTGCTTCGTGCCTTGTCGCTCTGGGCTGGCAGTGACCCGGCTGTCTGCCTCTTTCCTTCCAGTCTACTTCTGGCAGGGCCGCACGGGGATCAGGTACAAGGAGCAGGTAGAGAGCTGTCCCAGGCATGCCGTTCGCTGCAACGGGGTGGTGGACTGCAAGCTGAAGAGTGACGAGCTGGGCTGCGGTAAGGAGGCTGGGCAGGGGGAGAGTGTGTGTGTGTGTGTGTGTCTGTGTGAGTGTGTGCATGCATGCACGGGCCCACACTCTGGTCACTACAAGCTGTGATGCAAACTGTGTGGTGCCGCTGAAACAGGAGGTGGTAGACCTGGAATCAGCAGATCTGAGGTCTAGTCATAGTAGACTGGGGCTTGAAACCTGGCTTTGAGTGCTGCGTGACTTGGACAAGTCATTACCTTCTCTGGGCTTCAGTCTCCTAATTCGTAAAATGAATGAATGGGACAAGATCAGTGGCTCTCACATAAAATCTGACAACTCCCGGATATCAGACTGAGCAAAGCAGAGCATCTCTGGCTGGAGGCGGGTGTGGGGTATGGAGTTCCATCTATGTGCCTCTCTTCTTTGTCCAGCAAGTGACCTCTGACTTGTCACCCTGTGGTTTCTTGACCATCAGTTTGTAAATAGGTGGCCTAGATGAGCTCTGGTCCTCAGTGGATCTTGCATGTGTTGCCTCCATACAGCCCTGCTATGGGGGGCGCGTGCATGTCCCATCCACTCCACTGTTTACATGTGCTCTTGCCCAAGACCGTCCATCTGGGACTGAGCCTGGCCCGTGGGCACTTGATTAGATCATGGACCTCCTTGTCACGCTCTCGTCAGGGCACAGGGTGATGGCTCATGGCAGTGCTCGTCTTTTCTCCCAGCAATGGCCCTCTGGGTCCTGTGGGGCAGCGAGCTGTCTGCCCTGCCCCAGCCCCTTGCCTTGGCTCTGCCTTACTGGACATCCTGGGCTTCTGCCCATCACTGCTCAGGCCAAGCTCCCAGACCTCAACGAGGAGCCTCAGGACAGGAGCTTCTTGGAGTCTTATTCAGCTCATCCCCCAAGAGCTTAAATCTTCCTAGGTGCTAAGCACTTGCTCTGCCTTTTTCTTGCCCTGCAGTGAGGTTTGACTGGGATAAATCTCTGCTTAAAGTCTACTCTGGGTCCTCCCATGAGTGGCTTCCCATCTGCAGCAACAGCTGGAATGATTCCTACTCAGAGAAGACCTGCCAGCAGCTGGGCTTCCAGAGGTAAACCTCCCCCTACCCCAGGGCCAACTTCACGATGCCTCAGCCACGTCAGACCAGGGCTGATCTTACTAGCTCAGGACACTGGTGAAGTCATCAAAGATACGGGGCCCTAGGATCCTGTGAGTTTGGAGCAAGCTATTTCCATGAGGCCAAAGCAATTATTGTAGAGCTGTAATAGTATTAATATCAGCTCCTATATGTTTCTTTGCATCAAAGCACCCTCCTGTCCATTATCGCATGCAATGGTCACCGTGGTGGCCCTGAGGGATGGATAGGTATTTGGGCGGGTCTTTTCTTCTTACATCTGGGAACTAGAAGCTCAGACCATGCAGAGCCCATCAGTGGACTTTGATCTGTGGCAGTTGTGGCTTGGGCTGGAACTCCTCAAATGGGGAATGAGATGAGGCAGGTGAGGCCAGGCAAAGTCATAAGAATCTTTGGCTGTAAAGATTTTAAACAAATTAGCCGATGCCGGTGGGTGGAGCAGGGAGCAGGATGAGCAGCATCCTTCCAGCTTGAATGAGCATTTAATTTGCAGGCCAGACAGGCATGTCCGTCCTGCCTCTTGGTTTGAGTTTTCAAGCTGAGTGGTTTGGGGGTTCACCAGCATGTGTGAGGAGAAGGGTTGAGGATCTCACTGTGAGTTCTTTGTAGAAGAAGCGCCTGAAAAACCAGAGGTGGGGCGAGTCTAGGACTTAGAACGACTACTCTGCCCCCACCCCAGCCTCAGAGTTCGGATCCGTGAAAGGGGACCTGAGGGATCGGATGGAAGACGATGGGCATCTTTTATCAATGAGGTGGATGCCCTTACGCAAGTCCAGGCCTCCCTTGGGCATTCAGTTCTTTCAAAGTCATTTATTCAAAGAACATTCATTGAGCTTCTGTTATGTGCCAAAGACTGCGTGGCACCCAAACACAAAGCCTCCCACCCTTGAGGACCCTCTAGCGTGGTTAGTGAGAGAGGCTTAAACTACAGTCACAGCACAAGGTGATGTGTAATGATCAGGACAGTGTGAAGCAGGAAGGGCACACGACAGAGAGGGTATCTAGCTGCACTTGGAAGAGAGCAGAGAGTGGAGGAACAGACCCTCTGGGTAGAGGAACGGCATGTACGAAAACATGGTGTCACACAAGGGTACCGAGTTCTAGAAATGCACACAAGTTCCACACAGAGAGCGGCACACGTCAGAGTCACCTGCTGTGCTTGTAAAAATGTACCCCAGAATCAGAGCCCCTGAGATTAGGGCTTAGAACTTGCTTAGCAAACACCCTAAGGGGATTCTTAGGCACACTGTGGCCTGAGACCCAGTGGGCTTGTCCAGAGGCTTTCAAACTTTAATGTGTAAGTCAGTAACCCGGGATTCTTTAGAATGCAGATTCTGGTTCAGTGGGGCTGGGGTGGTGCTGCTGCCGGGTCCACGTATCACGGTTTGGATGGAAAAGGGCTAGACTGGTGCTTCTCACACTGGAACATGCATCAGCATCAAGGGACAGCCTCTTAAAATACACACTGCTGGGCCCACCCCCAGAGTTTCTGATTCAGTAAGTCTGGGGTAGGACCAGAACATTTGCATTTCTGACAACTTCCCAGGCAATGTTAATGCTGCCAGTCTACACTGGGAACTACTGGGCACTCCTGGGCTAGCCACATGGGGCTAGCGGGGGGTGGGGGCAGTGGAGTCACACTGTCCTGGGCTTTGACTGCTGCGTGGAAGAGTCGGCACCATTCGGGCCATCACAGCCTGGCCTCTGCCAGCTGGTGGGGACTCTAATGCCGGCTGGAGGAACTGGGTGGACTCTGCCTCCAGGGGGCTCATTCTTCTTCCCTACCTTCCCTTGCAGTGCTTACCGGACAACCGAGGTGGCCCACAGGGACTTTGCCAGCAGCTTCTCAATCTCTGAATACAACTCCACCGTCCAGGAAAGCCTTCACAGGTACGGCAGGGTGGGCTGCCTGTCTGTGAGCAGGGGAATGAGGAGGTGGGGAGGGCTTTGAACCAGGGAGTCCCCCTTCCCTTTCGGGATCCCAGTCTCCAGGAGTTCAGAGTGTCGGGGCACCGCGACAGTCCTCATTCACCATACTGCCTGCTGACGTGAAAGTTCTTATTTGAGGCTTGGTGCAGAGATCACCAGGGCTGTCCCTGAGAGTTTACCTGGATGGCAAAGACAATTCACAAGCCGTGGGGCCACCAGTCAGCCAGGTGTCTGGGCTGAAAGCTGCTACTGGGAGTGGGCCTGGGGTGGGGAGACAGAAGCATCCCTGGGGTTGGGGATGGGATCAGGGACAGAGTCGGGGACCAGCAGGACAGGGAAGCCCACCTGGGAAGCATTGGCCTCCTCCCCGGACTCCTCATCCTCTGTCATCTTTGCCCTGCAGCCCCTTGTCCCAGGCCCGCTGAGGGGCAGGTTTAGGGACGCTCTGCCAGCTAACATGGTTTACCTCACAGAGGGGAATTTGCTGCACCTGGGTGGCTGCTCCATGCTGGGTGCAGTTTGCATGCTACATTGAGGAACTCCTTCAGGCCACCTGTTTAGCTGTGGAAAGATGCTGGGACAATGAAGTAGTTCTGGGTTCAAAGAACATGAATCTAGCCAGTGTGTGCAATCTGCCACAGAAATTGGGGGGGGGGGTAGGAGGGTGAGAATAGAGGTGGTTTGCACTCAATCACCCCCGAAGGCACTGAAAGGGAGAATGTCCCACTGAGAGGGAGAAGGTCAGAATCTCCACCTTCTTGTGCAAAGGGTAGCTCCTTTGGAAATGGAATAGGAACTGAGCAAGAGTCAATCAGGAAGGCTTCCTGGGGGAGGTGGCTAATGTGCCCTTTTCCCATCCTCTGTGTCTCCTCCTGCAGGTCTGAATGCCCTTCCCAGCAGTATGTCTCTCTCCAGTGTTCCCGTAAGATGCTCTTCTTCTTGGACTGTGGCCAGTGTGGTGTGGGAGTCAGGGGCAGAAGGGTGGGACCCCTCTGAGGGAGATAACTGGCCTTGGGGGTCCAAGCCAGGAAGAGGGGCTTAGCCAGCAGGCCTGCTTCAGGTCCCAGGGCCCTGTAAGGCACTGGGGTACCCCAGGCTAACATTTCCCCTCCTCCTGATTCTGGCAAGAGCTCAGCCCAGCAACCTCTCTCATTTCAAGGAAGCTGTTTGCTCCTGTGCATCACGGGAAGTTTCTTCCTCCTTTGTTTTGAATGATAGAAACTCCCATCATCGTGCTCATCAGTTTAGGGTCTTATTAGAATGCATCTGCATGCCCCAGACCCTAACAATATTCGGCATCAAAATCCCAATGCCTGGCACGGGGCCCAAATCATGGGGCTCTTAATAAGCATTTGTCAAATTAACGAAAGAATGAACGAGTGGAAAGAAAGAGGAACCTGCCCCAGTGGATCGAACTTCCCAATGGATGATCCCAGAAAGCTAACCCACCATGCAGTAGCTCTGCCTTGGCAGGAAACAGCTGTGTGTATCAGATTAAGTGAGCAAAGCAGTGTCCATGGGTGGGTGGGTAACTTTCAGGACAGGGCTACCCAAGCCTGCCCTGGGCCCAGGATTGTGGCACAGGCTTCCTGAGCCAAGAAGAACCCTGAGAGAATCAGGGTTTACAATTTGTCTCTTCCTCTTTCCCCAGACTGTGGACTGAGGGCCATGACAGGGCGGATTGTGGGAGGGGCGCTGGCCCCAGAGAACAAATGGCCTTGGCAAGTTAGTCTGCACTACGGCACCACCCACATTTGTGGAGGCACACTCATCGATGCCCAGTGGGTGCTCACTGCTGCCCACTGCTTCTTTGTGTAAGTACCTGAGTGGGCGGGTGACTCCATGCTGCCAGGACCGGGGATCACCAGGAAGGGCTGACTACAGGCTGACTTCTCTGTAGACGAGGACTATGGGTGTGAGTTCAGCCCCCATGGGCCAGGCAGTGCTGGTGTGGCTTGGATGGTCACTCGAGGGCCAGGATTTGCAGTTGGTGTCCTGACAGTGTGAGCCAGGGGTACTGTTGTTAGTGAGGCCCAAAGACGAGAAAATCCCAGTGATGGCACCTAGGGAGAGAAAGGCAGCCAGGAAGAGGGACTTGGGAGCCTGCCCCGAAGAACAGTGAGAGATAAAGAGGCTTTGGGTTTGTTGCTGCTTCCTGCAACTGAAACTCACGGTAGAGGAGCCCAAAAAATCAGAAGTGCTGTCCCAGAGACAGTGGGTCAGGGATTTTGGGAAGGCCACTGTAGTCAACTTCTGACAGTCACCAGCCAACCTTGTCCCTTTGGGGGTTCACAGCCCAGGCCAGAGGGCAGGAAAGAGCCCTGGGTCCAGGCCTCCGGGGCACTGGTCTTCCCAGCAATGAGTCTTCTGCGGTCACTTTGTCCTGTCTACATCTCTGTTTCTGATAAGGACACTACTGAGATCGGTCCCACCTGCCGCATTTGATCCTTGATGATTTGCAGATGAGATAGTGAAGGGTGAATGCCACGAAGGGGCCTTACTCATTCCTTCTCCTTCATTACTGTAAGGCGTAGAGCAACCGGTTCAGAATTTTGGGGGGGCAAGGTGCGGAGGGTTGCTCTGGACCCCAGGGATAAGGTTCCCTCCAGAGGTCCTTTCAACCATCCTCTTGCCTCCAAGCTGGTGCTCTGGCTGTGGCTCCCTGTATGTAGCAGATGCTACCGGTAAACTCTGCCAGGTGGGTAACTGGCCCCTGCTCCCTGCGGCTCTTGCAGGACCCGGGAGAAGATCCTAGATGGCTGGAAGGTGTACGCAGGCACCAACAACCTGCAACAGCTGCCCGAGGCAGCCTCCATCTCCCAGATCATCATCAACAGCAACTACACCGACGAGCAGGACGACTACGACATCGCCCTCATGAGGCTCTCCAAGCCCCTGACCCTATCCTGTGAGTGAATCTGCACCCCCTTCCCCCACTCTGGCACCCTTGGCCGCCCTTGGACTTGGCAGCACCTGTCAACTCATGTTGGGGCCCCAGAGCTTCAGAATGGCAGAAGTCAAAGATGCTTAGAGATCATTAAATGGAACACTTCTGTTTTGTAATTGGGGAAACTGAGGCATGAGGTTTAGAAATAAATTTGCCCCAAATGACACATCTTGCATTACAAACTGGTGACAGAGCAAGGGCTTGGACACTGGTCTTAGTCAATATATAAATAGATTGAATTGTTTCACTGGTTTTAACTGAGCACCTAGAGTCAAAACACTGTAGAAGGCATTTTATGTGTATAATTCCATTTACTCTTCACAACCAACCCTGTGGAGCAGGTACTATTGTTAGCTGCTTTTGATATATGAGGAAATGGAACTTTAGAGAGAATTACCTGAGGCCACGAGTAATGGGTGGCAGCTCCAGGATGGGACCCAGGTTGGTCTGACTCCTAAGCCAGGCTCTTCCCCCTCAGCTCCATGCAAGCAAACTGCTTACACTGCAGTTGAGAACGTAAGCCAAGTACACACTCAAACAACTAATTGCCATGAAGTCGTTGTTGAGGACCAAATGAAGCTACATAAGGAAATGCTAGGGAAGTTCCCAGAAAATCACTGGGGACAGGGGACGTCAAAGAAGGCTGCATTCATTCGTTCACCCATTCGCTCATTTGTTCATTTGTCAAATACTGTGTGTCTACTATACTGCCAGCCCTGCAGTCGCAATGGCAAATATAACAACATTGGCAACACAAACAAAGACAACCGGTAGGCCAGTGATGTCACAGACTGGGCAACTCATCAGCCCTGGCAGGCTAGGGGAGGCGTTCCTGATAAAGGGTAGCTAAGGTGAGTCCTCAAAGGATTGGTGAACATGGGGAAAGGGGGAGCAGGAGGGACCCTGAAGAATGAGGCCAGGGTCCTCTGACATAAGCAAAGTCGCACAAGTGAGAAAAGTAGGAGCACTGGGACTTCCGGAAGCCTTGGAGGGCTCTCTGGTTAGTCCGGCCAGGCCATTCTCGTGCTCCGAGCCTGTGAGCTGGTGTTTCCCGGAACATTAATTATGGAGGCAGTGTCTGTCATGAGTCAGAGCAGTCAGCTCATCCGCGTGGGGTGAGGAGGAGGAGCCCTGGGTAGAGCCTGGTTAGGCGGGGCCGGCCCAGAACCACGCCCAGGCACGACCACGCCCCCCACAGGCCACGCCCATCCAGAGCCCCGCCCCGCCCACCGTCCCTCCTCCCGCCCCTCCAGCCTTGTCTCGGTGTGGGCGCGGGCTATGAGGTGAGGGGTGCCAGCTGCCTCCTGCCCTGCTGCTCACCTGCACATACAAGGGGACAAGAACAGGCCTCCCCCTATAAAACCCAGATTCCGTTTGGCTAAACGTCCAGATCTTACCTCTCACCCACTCCCACCCCCTTTATATTCCTTAGAATTCCAAAACAAATCAAATAATCCCTAAAACCGAATGAAGGCTACTCTAATATTGCACATCCTTTTCAGAACGTGGCAGCCCCTCTCCAGGCTCTGACAGGCCCCTGGGCAGGAGACCCTTAGTCAGCTCACATTTACGCAGTCCTGTGGTCAGAACATGTGCCCTGATTTTTGGTTTAGAAATCAGGGCAGATTTTCTTAAACTCATTTGCAGGCCAAGCACCTTGAAGTCACAGTACTTTCTGAGCAAACCTGTGAAAACGAGTGGAATATAGAACAATGGAACACAGAAAGGTGTTACATGTTTTTAAAACTTTACATCTCAAAAATGGGCATAGAAAAGAAATCATGTTTTGCATTTTTTGTTAATAATGAATGCTATCCCTTCATTTATTTTTTGCTTGTTTAGTCTCTAGCAGACAAAATGTGGTGGATACCAACATTTAAAGTCCAATTTATTGGAGAAGAATTTAAAATTCATTCATCCTTCCCCTCCCTGCTCTTCCTCCACGACTGTTCTAGGTGCAGAATGCTGTAGTGAATATGACAAGTGACTGAGACTATTGCCAACATTCTATCTACCAACTATTATTTTCTTCCTGCAAATTGGAGTTCAGTGGTCAGTGCCCTAGTCCATCTAAGGACACCAGTCCTCAGAGGGAGCTTATGAATGACACACAACAGCACCTTCTAAATATTTCTGAGTGTGGGATCAAGTTAGCAGGGGTTTTGTGGTCTGCATCTCTGGGGATGTGCTCTTCCTACTTGGAGAGATTTCTCATTCTGAGCTGGGTGAACATTTGGAAGAAGAATCATGGGCCCTGGTTCTCCCCAGATGAACCAGGATGCTCAGGTGCCCTCCCCAAGCCAGGCTGGACACACTACTGAGATGCCATGGCCATAATACCTGGCACTTAGCCTGCCGTGATTCCTTGCTGTGATGGAAAGGCATAGAAGAGGCTCAGCCAGGACAGCCACTCTTGGTGGCGAGAGACCCTCAGCTTGGCACAAAGGAGCTTCCAAGGCTTATACATCTGCCCACGGGGCAACCACTGAAATCAGACTGGCTTTGAGAACTCTGGCAGCACCTAGAAGGCTGGAGGCTTGAGATAAAGTGATTATGTTTCTTGCCTGATCAGTCCAAGGCCCTGGGCCACTTTGGGGCAGGGAGAGGGCTCCTAGAACATTGGTACTTTTGACCCTCCACCCACTCCACCAAAACCTCCAGTCTTGTTCCCCCACTGATGTCTTGAGGTCTTATTGCAGCTCACGTCCACCCTGCCTGCCTCCCCATGCATGGACAGACCTTCAGCCTCAATGAGACCTGCTGGATCACAGGTTTTGGCAAGACCAAGGAGACAGATGGTGAGAGGCAGAGATGCTAGGCTGCGCATGTGTGTATGCGGAGGCAATGTGTCTGGTATATGGATGCAGGCCTATCTAGATGAGTTTGGGTGTGCAGATTCATGGGCCTGGGTGTGAATGTGTGTATATAGACACCTGTGTCCATGCCAATGCAGCTGGTGTGACAATGCCCTCTAGTCAAGACTAGAAAACCCCTGTAGTTGAACAAGTTGAGTTCATTGCTTATTGCAATTAGGCAGAGCACACACATGGAGAACCGTGAAGCATCTCAGCAAGAGGGTGCTATTATAGAAAGGACTTATAGGATTTGGGTGGTTTGGGGAGGGTTCAAAGATGTGTGTCTTTTCTCTAGATTGGATGCTGTCAGGAAGCAAGGTTAACTCTATGACTGGGATTCTTACTAATCTTACTAGAAGGAGAAGAGTCTAGACGCTGTAATTGGTAAGGAAGCAGCAGTTACCCATACCGGCCAGGAGAGGGGGATGTTTGGTATTTTTGTGGTTTGCACAGTGACCTTGTTTTTGTCTGGTCTTAAGCAGGATGATGAAGTGGGCTTGTTTTGCCTCACTTCATCCCGCTCACAGACTGCCTGGCCCAGTATTGGTCCTGCAAGACTGTTTGCATTGCGCAGGAGGAATCCATGGGCTGGCTGGCCTCGCTGTTAGCCACAGGCCTGTTCCATGCGTCAGGGCTGCTTTTCCCTGTCCTGTGTGATGGAGAGGTGACTGGTCTGGGTGCAGCGTTCTTATGACCTTGTCTCCATACTTGCTAGCTGTGTGACCGTGGGCAAGTCACTTCCTCAGTTCTAGGTTTCCCCACCTGTAAACAGATTAGTAAGACCTGCCTCTTTAGGACACATGGTTTCTGAAAACAGATGAAGCGATGTATCTGATGATGCTTTGGACTTAGACAGGCATTGTGCAGCATGGTAGGCCATCGTATAGGCTTGGGAGTGCGTCTGTGTACACGTGTGTCTCTGTTTTATGTGCAGTGAATTGTGTCTCATGTGAGGGTGTGTGTGCCCACATGCCCTGAGTGTCCAACCACAGAGGGCCTTCCTTGGGCCGGGGCCAGGCATGGGCATGGTGCCCTCCACTCCCAGGAGTCTGGGTCCTGGGTTGAGCATCTGGAAGCCATGAAGCTCCCCACAGTCTCACTGGCTCCTGTCCTCTCTCTCCTCCAACCCGACTTCACTGAAGAGAAGACATCCCCCTTCCTCCGAGAGGTGCAGGTCAGGCTCATCGACTTCCAGAAGTGCAATGACTATTCAGTCTATGACAGTTACCTTACCCCAAGGATGATGTGTGCTGGGGACCTCCGTGGGGGCAGAGACTCCTGCCAGGTGAGGGGCCTGTGGGTGGGGCTCAGGCCCCAGGACCCTACAGATGGGGGAGGCTGGGGTGTGGGGTTGGCATGGGGTCAGGCCGGCCCTGCTGACATGCTGTCTCCCCCCAGGGAGACAGCGGGGGGCCTCTTGTCTGCGAGCAGAACAACCGCTGGTATCTGACAGGTGTCACCAGCTGGGGCACAGGTTGTGGCCAGAGAAACAAGCCCGGTGTGTACACCAAAGTGACAGAAATCCTCCCCTGGATTTACAGCAAGATGGAGGTGAGAGCCCTGTCCCAGGACACGGCACCAAGCAGGCTGGGGACTCCCAAAGGTGGGGAGCCTAGAAGCCTAGAAGAGCCCTAGACCTTCCCTGGGGAGTAGGCAGAGGTCCCCTCAGCCTGATGCATTCAGAGGTGCTCAGGATAGATAGGGTCAAGCGTCAGGCCTGGGGCCAACCCCAGCTGCCTGTGTTTCTTTCTCTCCTTTTCCTTCCCTCAGAACAGAGGTCAGGGAGTTGCCAGAGGCTGGACTCAGGCCCAGTGCCAGCCCCAAGGCCACTCCCTTCTCCCCAGTGGTGGCCGAGGTGTGAGTCCACACAGGCCACTGAGGGTGACGTGTGAGAGGAGGCCTCCCTCCCCGGCCACAAGTTGGGTATCAGGAACGGGGATCTGTCCCCAGCTGACCCAGTTCAGACTCTGCCCCCCTGGGCCTCCCGTCGTTGGCAGTAAAGCAGGAGTGCCGTGCCTGCCCTTCGCTTCTCTGCCTGGGGCGGGGGCAGAAAGTGGAGAGCTGGGAGGGCGGAGGGGGGCAGGGAAGGCTGCTCCAGAAACCCAATGTGGTGGGGCTCTCGGAACCTGCTTCCATCCTTTCCCTCCCAGGCCCTCCTCTCTGGGAGGCAGTGCCAGGTGACAGCTGGGCTGAACTGTCGGCTCTGAGCCCCACCGTGGGCTTCTGTGCTCCCCGCCCACCTTCATCCTGTTCTCCTGTTCTCTTCCTCAGAGTGAGGTGCGCTTCCGGAAATCCTAAAGCAGCCGGCCTGCTCCTCCTCACAGCGCTGGCTGCTGTGACGACTCTGGCCCAAGGGACTGGCCATTTGCGGCATCATCGGGGTTAACGGCCCCCACGCACCTTTGTGCTCCCACCTCCGCTGTCTGCTGCCTCTGTGTGTGTGTGTGTGCGTGTGTGTTGCTGCTCTCCCAAGTTCTTCAGGAACCAGGAGAGCTGACAACTCTTCTCGAAATCCCAGGCTGGAGATCATCTGGAGATAAGAGTTCGGGTACCCCGAATGTTCCTACAGAGATGTCTGTAAATGGTTGGAGGAGGTGGAGCCCTGAGCTCAGGGAAGGGCCTGGAATTCTCGCTCCTCTGACACTGACTTGGAGACTAGCCCAGTGTGGGCAGACGCCGGCAGCCCAGGTGATGCCACTGCTGACCCAGGACAGATGACAGGTTCTGTTGCTGTGCCAGCCTCCGGCGCCTGGACTCGCAGTGGTGTTAGGAGTGTCGCGCCCATGCTCAGACTTCCTGCCGGTGCCTCGGATGTCAAGAGTTGGGCTGTGCTGTGACTAACCAGGCTGATGACTGTGGATAGATCTCAGTGTATTTGTTTGGTCACAAGTTGTTGGGGCAGATTTTATTTTATTTTATTTTATTTTTATATTCAAGAAATGGAAATAGATGTATTTTTAAAGATTCTCTAAAAATTTCAGGAGCCTCGAGAGCTAGCATCAACCACCCCAAGAACTCCAGGGGACTCACATGGAAGTAGTACCACTTTTAGAGTCCTACAAAATGTTTCTGGCTTCAAAGGACTGCATAAAGGACTGGACAAAGGCCCCAGGATGGACATCTCCCAAGTCAGTGCAGCATCTAGAGCCCCTCTGAGATACTCAGGGCAGCAAATCCTCATCTGGGCTGGCGGCAAATCCAACACAGATTCACATTCCTGCATCCAAGGGCCCCAGCCGAGGCTTGAAGACATTGACGCTGCTCCTGCCTAGGCTCCCGGGAGCCACAGGGAGGTGCAAATGCACAGCATCCCTCGTACCCAGGGGCTGTCCTGGGCCTTTGGGGTTTCTTCTCGGCTTTATCCACCTTTTAATTTCTCAGTTGTTCCAGAAACATAGCACTGGCATAAAAACTGCCATGGAGAGAAAGCTAACCCTGTCCCCAGATGCCCCCCGAACAGCTCTTCCGAAGGATCCCAGTTGGCCCTGCTCCTGTAAACCATCAGTGGGGCTGGCCTTGCTAGCTGAAGGCCCAGGCCTTCCCCAGCCTTTTCTCTGGGGCACCTGTTTCCCCCCCAGTCTCCCTCTCCTCACCTTCCTCAAGCTGGTCTGGGCCCCTTGTGGTGCTATGCTTCTCAGAAGCAGGGGCTGAGCAGACCAGCCCAGCTTAGGCAGGTGGCTGCTCAGGGTAAAGACCACCCCAGAAGAGAAGGCTGGAGCTGGCTGGAGTGGCTGGACAGGATCCGATGGGTCTGGGTACATTGGGGGATGTTAGCAAGGCTGGGGAGGAGGCCATATTCATGTCTACAGCAGTCCCCCCATAATGGCCTTCAGCAATAAAAGTCATGTGACCTGAAGAGTTTGTCTTTGGATATTTTACTGGTACCCTAGGTAGGAAATTGAGATTGCTCACTTGGGTGCAGAGACATCCTTGGCGGCTTTGATTCTTAGTTTTGGTTCCTCATCTTTGGGCTCTGATCACTTAATCATGCATTCATTTATTTAACCATTCACCAGCCATATCCGTGCCTGCCCTGTGCCAGGTACGCACGTAGGCCCAGGGAATACAAGGAGCATGACAGCATCCTCAAGGAACTGGGTCATGACCTGGTGTGCTGGAAGCTGTGCTTGAGTGTGGATACCATGCGTGGAACTTGGACAAAGCAGCCACCAGCCACAGCTCGAGATGTCAGGAAAGCCTTTACAGAGATCAGGTTTGAAAGGAGTCTCCAAGAGTAGGTGCGCCTTCACAAAGCAGATGAGGGCAGGGAGAAGGGCACGTCCTTCCTCTCCTTCCTCTTCCTCTGCCTCTGCCTCTGCCAGCCCAGCAACAGGTGTGTTTATAAGGAAGCCCCAAAGGTTACTCAGCTGTTTCCAAGAGAATTGGATGGGCGGCTCCACCGGCCTGTTCTGAAAGATTTCCCCCTTCTTCCTGTACACTTACTCTTCCTGTGTTTAATGTATGACCTCAACCATTACAATCCCACTGGGGGAGCCCCAGTAGCATGGCCACATGGCCAAGCCTCTGGCTGCAAGTACAGAATTCTCCAGGTCTGCCAGCGTATCTGGCCTCTGGGGAAGTCTCAAGCTTGTTTGCTTTAGTCTTTCATATTAATGCCTGGGAAAGTCCTTCCTCCAATTCTTTTCTTGTCCCATGTGCACAGTAAGGGGGAGGTGGCAGGTGCTATGTTCACTGTATTTCAAGTAGGGGTAACATCTACTGTAATAGATCCCACCATGCCACAATGTCCATTGCTTAACCCAGTGGAATTTTATTCTGCATCCACCTAGCAGTTCAGTGAGGGTGTTCTGATCAGTGGGAGTCTTTCTTCCCCATGATTGTCCAGGGACTCATGTCTTTTGATCTTGTGTCCCCCCAAAAGCCAGGCCTGTGACAGAGTTCGGACTTAGGCCATTTCTGTTCTTTTTTCCTTAGAAAGCAGACCCTTTCCCCTCTCTCTGAGGTTTCCTAGGGCATAAATTGATTGGCAGGGGTGTAGGGATATTAGAGGGTCAGGGAAATAAGGTAGAGAAAAAGAATCTGGATAGGAAGAGAAAAAAATACATTCCTTTGTCCCGGGACATCTACAGAGCCCACAAAAATCATGCATTGGTGGGGGTGGTGGTGGTGATGGGGTTTCCCAAAGTGGTCCAAAATCTCCAGGGAGATGCATGTGTTTCTAGCTGGGAGGAGGAATTTAGGTGACATTGTCCTATGTCCCTGGATCCCAGACATCTCCAGGTACCAACCAAACTCTCTGGCTTTGTCAACTCTATTGACTACTAAATTTCCATGGAATTTCCCTGGGGAAGGCGGAGAGAGCCAAGTGCGTATGCTGGGGGTGGGGTGGATGACAGCACTTTCAGCCTCTCAGGCCTCCAGCTGCCTCTGGGCTTTGGTTTGATTCCCAAGGGCCATTGTTTCCCATAATTGCTTAGCCTTTGTCCTGATGCAAGTGGGCGGACATCAGGACACGCATGTGAAGAGCTTCTCAAAATGACAATGATGAGGATAATGACAATAATAGCTAGCATTTGCTGAATGTTTGCTCTGTGCCAGATGCTGTGCTAAAAGCCTGATGCATATTATCTCCTGTAAGCAGAATAATCCTATGAAGTGGGCATTGTTATTATGCCTATTTTACAGATGAGGAAACAAAGGCCAAGGTAGTAAAGGCCAAGGTAGCCCCCCAGAACTACACGAATGCTACGTGGCAGAGTTGGACTTTGAGTCCAGGCTGTCTGATTTTAAGGCTGCTTTCCTACACTCTACACAGGGCCGTCTTCCAAAGTCAGGTGGAGTCCTCCCAGCTGTGACCTCAAAGGGTCCACCATCTGGCTCTGTGTATCTTTCCAGGAGGGCTGAGGCTGGGCACACCCCTCAGAGTGTCACATGACCAGAGGCCTAGCCATGTGGTTTCCAGGGCCTTGGTCAAGTGCATCGGGAGAGGAAGCTCCCGTGCCTCCCCCACCCAGTGGACGGTTTCTGGGAGGCCTTGCTGAGCCATGACAAGCTGTCACCCAAAATACCTCCATGTCTTTTTGATGTCGGTGTGTGGTTCTGAGAGGCACATGCCATTCATTCTCTACCTCCTCTGCACTGGCTCAGGCTTCCTGTCCTTTGGGAAAGCTGCTGCCCAGCCCAGGAAGTAAGCACCATCTTGCTCTTATAAAGGGTCCTCCCAGAGTACAGGGAGGACCATGCGCTGGAGATACACAGCCTGGACCACAGGCAGGAGGCTTTGTGAGATGAGACCTCCGAGAAAAGTGAGGGCATGGCCTGGTTTTCAGTCCTCACCGCTCAGCTCCCTCCAGCAGGACGTGGGATGTGGACATAACAGGATGCCTTCTCTGTCCAAGCCTTGAGTCTCAGAGGAGGTTCTTCACTTTTTATACAAGGAAGGAGCTGAGAATCAGCTTTGAATAATTCCTCCTAATTACACTGTGTTGTAGTGGAGAGAGCACTGGAGTTAGAATCAAAGTACCTGAAGGTACAAATTCCAGCTCTGCTACCTACTTAGCCATGAGATCTTGGGCAAGCCATCCTCTCTGTTTCTTCATATGTAAAATAGGTGAATCTATCCCACATTTGTTGTGAGATTAAATGGAATGACACATATAAACACGCATGGCAAAGTGACTGGCATATTGCGACCTCTCAACAAATGTTGAATTTGCAGCAAAAGGGCCAGGTCCTTCACCAGACAAATGAGACAGGAGAGAGAATTATGGATAAATCTTCAGGAAATCCTAGGAAATTTGCCATTTCTCTGCATAAACATTGCTCCTAGGCTCTTAGCAATGGGTTGGCTTTCCTTGGAGGTGACACTACCACCTAGGGAAGATGGACATAGTTTCTCTAGGTCTTGGAGCTCCAATGAGTTGAGCTCACTGTGGTCTCTCTTGTCACTGATAGGGCCAGGACAGCTGCCTGTCCATGGAAGAATTCTCCTCTGGGAGAAATCAGTGCCCTGTGCTGATGGCCTCTGACTGCTCAGCCAATAGAGTCAGGAAGTTCAGAGCTTGAGGGGCACACATCCACACCCCCCCATGACTCCTCAACCCACAGACATCTGGCTCCTGCCCCATCATATCCATCGTATCAGTGAAACCCCATGTTGCCGTATCTGGTAGATATTTTTTAGTCCTCACCTTACTGAACTCTTGCAGCATTTAACTGTTGAGTACTCCCTACTCCATGTCATTGCCATGCCCTTCAAGACATGGGCTCTCCTGGTTTCCTGTCCAGCCTTCTGGCTGCTCTTTTTCAGTCTTCCACACGTCCTATAATGGTCTTCCCAGGAGATTGTCCTCAGCTTTCTTCTCTTGTCACAGTAAATGCTCACGCCAGGCTGGGCCATCCCATCTGTTCTTGGAGTTTCCAATTAACATCTATGGAGCCAGCAGGAATATTGCTCTGTGTCACTAAGGTGCAAGACATGTCACATTTCTT
>VBSM01001265.1:73195239-73220967 GCA_008086735.1 Cheirogaleus medius | reverse complement strand
TGGCTGAAAAGCATCCCTTGTCATATTCTTCCCCAGGAGAACTTGCGCATAACTTTCCAGGCTGGGTGCTCAGTCTGTGGCCTGCACAAACTGCCCTCAGAGAATTGCACAGATAAAGGGCATAGTTCCCAAACTTGCTGCTCTCTGCACCCTCAGTCTCAGGAGTCTCACTCTTCCTGGGTCAGACTTAGGTTGCTCTCCTCTCTTCAACCACTTCTCCCAGCAGACAGTGCAGGTTTATCTCTCTTAGGAACATGGCACAAAGGCCTATAAATTCTCTTTGGGGTCAAAGCCATTTCTTCCTGATGAGATCATGACAGAAATCAAGACAAGTATAGATTCCAATAATTGCACACAAGTTTTCATGTAAACATAAGCCTTCATTTCTCTAGGATAAATTACCATAGGTGGGATTGTTGGGTCATCTGGTATTAATAATTGTGTGTTTAGCTTTGTAAGAAACTGCCAGGCTATTTTTAGAGTGGCTGTACCATTTTTCATTTCTACGTGCAATATAAAATTCCAGTTCTGCCGTATCCTCCCCAGTATTTGGTATTGTCAGTATTTTTTTTATGATAGTAATCTAAATAGATACACTGAAATACAATGATATCTTTTTATGGTTTTAATTTGCATTTCCCTAATGACTAATGATATTAGGGTCTTTTTATGTGTTTGTTTGCCACCTGCATATCCTCTTTGGCAATGTGTCCATTTAAATATTTTGCTCACCTCTTTGTTGGGTTATTTGTTTCATGTTGTTGAATTTTGAGAGTTTTTTATATATTCTGGATACAAGTCTTTGTTGGATATGTGATTTGCAAATATTTTCTCGCCGTGTGGCTTGCCTTTTCATTCTCTTAATTAAGTCCTTAACAGAACAAACCTCTTGAATTTGCTGAAGTCCAATTTATCAGTTTTTTCTTTTCAGATTGTGCTTTTGATGTCATATCTAAGAACTCTTTGCCAAATACAAGCTCATGAAGATTTTCTCTGATCTTTTCTCTTAAGAATTTTATTGTTTTATATTTTCCATTTGGGCATATGAACCATTTTGAGTTCATTTGGGTACTGTTGAGGTATATATTGAGATTCATTTTTATTTATTTGCAAAAAGATGTTTAGTTGTTCCAGCACCTTTTGCTGAAAAAAACTGTACTTTTTCCATCCAGTTGCATTTGCATTTTGTCAAAAATCAACTGAACATACTTGTGTGGGTGTATTTCTAGATTCTCTATTCTGTTCCATTGATCTGCATGTCTATCCTTTCACCAACACCATCCTGTCTTAATTATTGTAGCTGTACAGCATGACTTAAAATTGGATAGGGTAAATCCTCCATATTTGTTCTTGTCCAAAATTGGTTTTGGCTGCTCTAGTTCCTTTACATTTCCATGTAAGTTTTATAACCAGCTTCTTTATATTTACAAAGATTTTTTGGGGGGATTGTGTTAAATCTATATATCAATTTGGAGAGAATTAACATGCTAACTAATTGTGTCTTCTAATCCATGAATGTGGTATAACATTTCATTTATTTGGATTTTCCTTAATTTCTTTCATCTAGCTTCTGTAGATACATACAAATCCTGTACCTATTTTGAGCATTTACATGTTAACATAATATTTTTATTAAAATAACTATATTTTTCAAATCAAAAAGGATAAGGAGAAAAGTGGCAGTATTTGCATTTTTGCAAGTCTCTTTAATGTATGGCTTAATAAAATATAACTGGATTCTCACACTTCTTCTGTATTTAATGTGTTGTGGCATGCTATTTTGGTTGAAATATATGAAGAAGATCCAATCTCACACAAATATAGCATTAGAAAGTTGAAGAGTATTTTAATACCCTTTTCAGATAATTGAGTATACTTTTCTTTCATATTATACTCAACCTTAACAAGTGGTAGCTTCTTAAAGGTTAGTCACAATGTGAAATCTGAAACCATATTAATGAACTTTTTGCATTGGGTTAAATTAAAATCTCTTGGTCTATGTCACACTTTGAATGAGTCTTTTTCCCATGCTTAATTCTGTAGCATCATTCATTGGTAATTTAGAAAATATTGGTTCTCTGAGTTATGAAAATCTTCCAAATGTTGCCAAATTTCACTATACAATATCAAAAATTACATGTATTAATATCAACACTGATCTCATCAGACAAGTCTTTAAAGATTGGAAGCTGTCGATCTCATGGTGAAGATGCAAATTCTCTAAAATTCTAATTTTCAATTGAAAACTTAAATTCTATCATTAGAAACAAATATCGTCAATTGCTTTCCTTGAGATGACAAGCTCGTTTTATTCATGTCTGAAGAAATGATTGCCAATTATCAAGTCTGAATGTGTATAGTTTGTCCATCTTCATTCAAGTAAAAATGGTATTACGTGAACAACGTATCTAGTTTAGCATGCAACTCAAAAATACAAATGCTTTTCCTTGAGACAAACTTAGCACTTTGGTATGCAGCAGAAATGCTTAATGCATACTTCCCACACTGTCACACCAAATATTAAAAAGACATGTGCTCAGGGTTGAAATTTAATAATATTAATAATTTTTAATAATCAATAAACTTTGCAGCTTCTTCAAGGATGTTTTTAAGTGAAACCGACCAGTGTGTGGAGCTGAAGAACACATTGACTACAAGTACTGTACAGTTTGGTGCCACTGCCTTGATGTGTGTCAAGAAGCCAGCAGTTTTATTCATCCTTGCTTTTGTGCCATTGGTGCAAATGCCAACACAATGAAAAAGGCAAAGGACATCATAGCATTATTATGAAAATGGTTTTAACCATGCTCAGGTATCCCCAAGGGTCCTCAGGCCATACTTTGAGGACTGCTGCATTAGACCATACAAGACAAAATGGGACACTCTGCAGACAGTAACTGTGAATGGACTTCCTGGAAATTCTATTGGAATCATATCTTTATCTTACCCTCATTGCCCACCCTTGGGGAAAAGCGAATAATATAACTATCATCTGAAGAGGTCTAAGACTAGTCAGCTTTATGCTGTGATGTGGGTCTTGTTGAAGAAGAGGAATAAAAATGAAATTGCAGTTTAATAAAGAGCACAGTGGGTGGGAGAAAGAAGAGTGATTGGGAATTTGCATTTTCTTAACTGCCTGGGCTTGATGCATCCCAGGTGAGCACTCAAATTCTAGTTAGAAACACTTCAGTCATTCTCCCTGGGTTTGAGGAAATGTGGCTGACGCCCTCCATATCAGTGATGAGGTGCAGGGTGGGGTTGGTTTTGTGGGTGAACTGGAGACAGGAATCCATCAGTTGCTCTCCGATAATTCCTCTAACTGGACTAATAGATAACCCAAATTTAGTTGAATTCAACAAATTGTCACAGGCACTCACTAGTACCAAGGATTGTGTTAAATGTCAGAAACAGGGGTTACAGTTGGGTTAATGGACACACACCTATAGATAATTTATCATGGTATCACCCACGGGTCCTTCCTACTCCAGTTCTTTTTTTTTTTAAGCTTGATTGTTTTTGTAATTTTATAATTGAGCTCTCATTACAGAAGCATTTCTAAAAATACAAACAATCTTTAAAACTATAAAAAATAATATAAAAGCTACCATTTATTTGTGTCAAGCATTGTGCTATAACTGGTCACATTGTCACATACTTTATCTCACTTAATCTCTCAACATTATGAAGTAGGTACTATTACAAATAAGAAAGTAAAAATCACTTTAAATCCCACCATCCAGAGGTAAATATTGTTAGCATTTTGGTAAAATCTTTCTGGAACTTTTTTTATACATCCATAGATAAAGGTCTACAATTTCTTATTAGTGGGATCATATTATACAGGTTGTTTTGTATCTTGATTTCTTTTTCTCAACAATATGAGATGCACACCTTCCTTACAGGGTTAGATATTATAAGTAATCACCCCTCACCTGAGGAGGATACATTTCAAGCCCCCCAATGAAAGCCTGAAACCATGGCTAGTACCAAACCCTATAGATATACACACACACACACTATATATATATATATAGATGTGTGTGTGTATATGTTTTTTCCTATACACACATCTATAAAGTTTAATTTATAAATTAGGCATAGTAAGAGAGTAACAACAATAACTAATAATAAAATAGAATGATTCTAATAACTATAATAATAGTTATATGAATTTGTTCTCTCTCTCTCTCTTTCAAAATATCTTATTGAACTGTACTTAACCCTTTTTCTTGTTGTGATAAAGAAGAGACAGAGCCTGATGGCATGAGATTTCACCATGCTACTCAGTATGCAATTTAAAATTTATGGATTGTATATTTCTAGTTGACCACGGGTAAACGAGACCACGGAAAGTGAAACCTGGAATAAGAGGGGGACTAATGTATTATCATTTTCAATGGTTTTGGAATATTCCATTGTATGGATATATCAGTTTACTTGATCTATAAGTGGATATCTAAGTAGGGTAGTTTCCAATTTTTGACAGCATAAACAATCCTGCAATGAATCTCTTTGTGAGTGCATATTTTCATTCTGAAGCAATGATCTCCAAAGGGCAAATTCCTATATATAGGATTGTTTACATTTTCATCCCAAATGTTAAACTGTTTTTCAGAAGAGTTGAATTAACTTCTGTTCCACCAACAGTGTCCGAGTCTACTACCTTGTGCTTCAAAGACTGCTAAAGGCTGACATAAAAGTGCATGTGAGTGTGTTCTGTGGATACCTGTGTGGATATGTGAGCTGTCCACGTGTGTGAGGGTTCATTTATTCATTTAACAAATATATTTTAGTATCCACCATGAGGCAGTCAGCTAAGAATGCAACCATGAGAAACTCAACGTGATTGTAACTCTCCTGGAGTCAAATATACATTAAAAGAAAACTGCCATCAGTGTATGAAGAAAAATTATGTAAGGACATGACCACCTATACCAAGGATCTTCCAGGGTCTGGTGATGATGACTAGGAGAAGCAGGGGTAGATCAGGGAAGGCTTCCTTGTAAAGGGGACATAGAGCTGAGATCTGAAGCACGAGATGGCATTCACTACACAAAGAGTAGGCGGAATCATGTTCCAGGCAGAAAAAAAATTTTTATCTCTTATTCCACCCTCAGTGGGAACTATCTTGCCAGGAAAATCTACTGCCATTCCCTCAACGTGAGCGGTCTTGCCTGTCTGCCACAATTTGTTGTTCTCCCAACTCTTTTTCCTCCCAAGGCATGAGGCCTATGACTCAAAAAATGCAAAGACAGCTAGAGAGGCTGGAGCCCAAAGAGTGAGGGGGAGAGTGGGGCCAGAGGGAGCTGAAGAGGTGGGCAGGGACCACGTGCCTGATCACACATGCGTGAGCGTGTATATGCATCCGGGTGCATGTGTGAACATCTAAGTGCTGTTGGTAGGTGTATTAGTCACTGGCCCTCAAAGTGTGGTCCCTTGACCAGAAGTATCACATTACCTTGGGGTTCCTTGGTATGTTCAAGTTTGAGAACAACTAGCCTAGAGGATGTGTTTGTCTGAACACACCTGCGTGGGCGAGGCTTGGGGATATTTGACTTGCAGGTGGAGCTTTGCATCTAGGTATCCTTGCGGCAGGAAGCCCACTCTATCTCACATAGCCTTGTCCTCTCAGAGCACTCCTGAGCTGAGGGCAGGCGCTCTGGGGCACTTAGCACATAGGAAATACTGATGGAAATGTGGCAGCCAGACATGTCTCCTGCTGAGCCCCTGGGAGGATCGGCCACAAGGTGCCCTCCTTTTATCACAGACAGAAATTTAATCTCAACAGTGCAGAAAGCAGGAGGTTCACACTGGGAGAGCAAGAGAAACAGCCTATTCAGAGTGAAAAAACATCTCCCTGCACTTCCCTTAGATTTTTGCAACAAAGGAAATAATTGCTGCCCACCTCTGGCTAATGGCTCTGAGTGTGCAGAGAGAGAAAGAGATGGCACAGGTGGGTGCTAGGACCTCAGGCCCACATGGAGCAGGGGTGGGGGATGGCTGGTGCCTGAGGGTGGGGGGTCCTTATGTTACAGGATCATGTATGGTGAGACTCCCCATGGAGCAGGAGCTCCTCATGGGACGAAGGGGCCAGGAGTGCAGAATGCCTGAAAGCCGTGAGCCAAGGTCATGTCTTCCCCAAACAAGACCCCAAGCAAACACCTGCTTTGCATCTAGCTTCCAGTCATACACTGCCACTTGCCAGCTGAGTGACCTTGAGAAAGTTCAGGCTCAGTCTCCTTAGCTCTGAAATGGGGCTAACAATATGTTCTGCATCACAGGGCATTAAATGAGGTAGCAAACATGGACTGATTAGCACCATGTCAGGCATATAGCAGATGCTCAGTTAAGGTTGGCTGTTGTGTTTGTGTTGCTTCCTAGAAGCCTCTCCTGACCAGAGGGTTACAGTCAGTTCTCCTGCTCCTCTCTCTGAGCCAGCTGAGTTAAATTGGCTTGGTTGGGGTCCTGCAGGGAGGGGGTTGTGTTTCCAGGCAATCTGTAAAGGTCTGAAGCAGTGGGCTTATTCCTCTGACCCCACCGTTTGTGGCGCCTTGTATCTCTGCATTTACCGTGACTTAATGTCATAATGGTCTGCTATGGGGTGAGGTTCACCGTAAAGACAGCCGCAGGTAAAAAGGGATAAGTACACCCAGGCCACCAAGTTGTTCTGTGGTAAGGTGTGTGACACACTTAGTTCCGTGCCTGGCACGCAGCAGTGTTGGTAAAGATGAAGTTCTATCTTGGGGCTGGTCCAAGTGGGTTTAATTAGTATAGGAAAGTCAAGAAATGAATGGTCATTGAGCAATTACCTTTGCCGGGCATGCGGCAGGTATGTTACACGTGTTATCTCACTCAATCTCCCCAAAATCCCTGTGGAGGACGTGATAATATCATTAATATCATGTTCACAGATGAGGAAACTTGCTCAAGATCAACAATAATTAAGTGGCAAATCCTGGAGTCCAATGAATGATTACATATGTTCCTTCTACTACCTCCTACCGCCTTCCAAAAGAAGCTTATTCTTTGGCATGGCAACTGCAAACAGCATTATCATCTCTCCGTTGAGCGAGAATTATTTTCCAAGGAAAGTTTACAGACCTGGCTCATTTTGCCCACTCTGACCACAGGGAGCTTTCTTCCCACTACCTGACCTTGACCCCTCCTACTACAAGCAAAACCCCTTTTCTCTTGTTCAGTCCTTTGCAAAGGGCAGCTGGGAACGTTTAAATAGCTTGCTCCATGACCAGCAGTTCTTAGGAGATGGGAAACTAAAAATAAACTCAGTTGGGTGGTGTCTCTGGGGCCTCATTTCATAATAAGGGGGCTGGACTTTGAGGGGAGAGAGGCAGAGGACAGAATCTGGACACCAGGTTCAGAAGTCCTTGACCTTGCTCATTTAGTTCCTGCGGATGGTCCCCTCCCAGGTCAGCTTTCTTATCAGCACAGTGGGGTCCGGGAAGTCTGTGTCAAAGGCTCTGCCACTTGGGCACCAGCCAATCCTCCAACCCCTCTGCTGGTGGAGGAACCAGATAAGACAAAACGGACCCAGATGGAAACTTACAAACCTTCCCAACAGGACTTTCTGAACCTGCCAAGTAATCAGCCTGCACGTCCCACTCGCTCACTGTGGCTCTGTGTGTCAGCTGGCTCTGCCCCACCCCAGACCCCCAGGTTGACTCTTCCAGGGTGATGGCCCTCTGCCCCACCCCTATTCTGGTCCCTCTCTTGCCCCAGCTGCTTTTGGTAGTTTCACCTTCATTGAGACATCAATGATCAGCATTCCCAGGCCAGATGCGGTGGCTCGCCTATAATCCCAGCACTTTGGGAGGCTGAGGCAGGAGATTGCTTAAGGCCAGGAGTTTGAGACCAGCCTGGACAACATAGCAAGACCTTGTCACTACAAAAAAGTTTAGCCAAGAGTGGTGGTGCACACCTGTAGTCCTAGCTACTTGGGAAGCTGAGGCAGGAGGATCATTTAAGCCCAGGAGTTCAAAGTTGCAGTGAGCTATGTTCATGTACTCCAGCCTGGGTGACAGAGCAAGATCCTGTCTCTAAACAAAAAAAAAAAAAAAAAAAGAAAGAAAGAATTTTTAAAAATCAGCACTCCCAAGTACATAGCTTAGTTAATATTTTAAAATATTTTTCAAGCCTTTAGGAAAGTGTGTGTTTTCTCACTCTACAGTTAGGATGCAGAAATCCCAAGAGACAGATGTGGCAAGGGAAGGGGCACTGGACCAGTACTCAGGAGACCTTGCTCTGGTTCTAAGTCAGCCACTAACAAGCTGCATGACTCTGGCAAGTCACTTCCCCTCTCTGGGCCCTGGACTCTCAATCTGTAACCCATTCTTGAAGGTCTCATCTAACTCCTGTATTCCACTCTGTTTCCTTTGACTCCCCTTGCGGTGTTTGATTCAGGGCTCTGCACTCAGAAATCTCTCATGCCCTGTGTCTTCCGAGACTCCGCCTTTCTGAGTCTGTCTGATCTTTCTTACCACGTATGTTTCCAGAGGGTTACAGCCCGGATTGTTACAGCTCAGGCTCACTGTGTGGGCTTCAAACCCACAGTGTTGTCTGCAAGTCATGCATGAAGCACCCCATGGGAGGAGTCAGTGGGAGACTCAACTCTTAGTCCTGGGAGGACCTGTTAAATACAGAGTCCCAGCCAGAGAATCTGATTCATGGGCCTGGGGTGGGCCCCTATCGCCTTGTTTCAGTCCTCTGCCACTACAAAACAAAATGCCCCCAAACTTTACATTTAGAACAACAACCATTTAATTTGCTCTTATCTGTGGGTTAGGAATTGGGGCAAGGCCCCGCTGAGTGGTCTCTGGCCACATTCACTGCAGGGGCTGCCTTCATCTGGGAGCTGGGCTGGGTGGGAACATCCAAGATGACTTCAGGCCACTCTCCACCTGGTCTCTCTCTCCAGCAGGGTAGTCTGGCTTCTTAAGAGGCAGCATTCAAACAGCAAAGACAGAAGTAGCAGATTTGTTAAGGCCCAGTCTAGAAAGTTATATAATGAGAGTTCTGCCTCTTCTATCGCTCAAAATAATCATGGAGCCAGCTCAGATCGAAGGAGAGAGGAAGCAGCCCCCACCTCCCAGTGGAAGCAGTGGCAAAGTTTCATTGCAGAAGAACACAAGGGCGGGGGAGCTATTGCTGAGGCCATCTTTGGAAATACAATTTACCACAATTTTAAAAACACTCCCCGCAAGAGTCTGCTATGCTCGAGGTCCCTGAACCCGCCCCTTTCTCCCTGCTGTCAAACCAGGTGCAGCAGCAGACTGCTCACAGGCTGGGAGGGGGACTAAGTATTGAGGCCTCTTGGTTTTCTCTGTCCATATCATTTCTATTTTTTGCATACAGCAAATATTCATCATACTCTAATTATATTGACAATGAGGGAGGGAGGAGAGGATTAAAAACATAAGCCAAACACCCCTCCTTTCCTTAAGTTACCTGCCATCTAAGCGTAAACAACTTAGTCAACTCCTTGGGCTGAGTCATCATATCCCTTCTGATCCTGAATCAGAAAGGTGCAAGTTAAACTCAGGAAGATAACCGTGGATTCTCTTTTTAACTATGTGCTGGGAAGGAGATGTGTTTTAGGCATATATAAATGTTTAACACTGAGCTAATGGTCAGAATGATGAGTGTTTTACACCCATCCCTTCCCACTAGCCATATCTAAGGTCCTTACAAGTCCTGAAAAATGAAAATCAATGGAGCTAATGCTTTGAATGGTGGATGTAAAACACGCCTCTGTTCTGAGGAGCAATTACACCAACAGCGTCACTGAAGGGATAGCTAAATTACAGGAGGGTGGGAGGGTGGAGAAGTCAATGGGCCCAGGAGTCCATTAGAATCAGACAAGAGAGGCACTGACTCTGTGACCACAGTGGTCTGCTGACCCACCCAGTACACCTCTTGGATGCCCAGTGTCATCAGAGATCAGCCCTTTTTCCAAGACAGGCCAGACACAGCCCCGGGATGCCAGGCCTCTGGCCACTGCTATACCCTCCCTGGGAGAAATGCAGGTTTGTCTACAGGCCCTGAGTTTGCCCTAGAGGGAAGGTCCTCTCTACCCTTGTGGCAGGTAGTCTGCAGGCTTCATGTGATTTCCTTAAAAAGAACTTGAATGATCTATCAGCCCCAAATCACTTTTATTGTTTTTCTAAATCCCAGCTCAGGCTTTGGGGTGGGGGTGGAAGAGGGAGATGCAAAAGAGAGTAAGTGGATTCAAATCAGTCTTACTCACCCAGGAAACGTGACTGGGCCAGTAGGTTATTGTCTAGTTGCAAAGCTGTTCTCCAGACTAAATGGAGGTGCCTGCTGGGACTCTGCAATTCCTCCTGGCTCAAAAACTCAGCTACTGCCTCTGTTCTGAATCTGGATCTGGTGGGTTGGAAGAAAGTATATGATGATAAACAGGTGCCTCTCCCCACGAACGCTGGCTCCAGGCACTCGGGGAGGGGCGGGGAGTTCAGGCGCCTGCTTATGCTAACAGACTGTCAGCCTCCCTGTGCACAAGGAAAGCGGAAACGCACAGCTATTCTGGTCTTGTCTAGGGAGCCATTATGTCTTGAATTTCCAACGTCATTATCTCCAAAGGGCAACATCACTCCGTTTTTCCCCCATTTGTATTCACTGGGAAAGGACAAATGGGTGCGTATTTGCAGAGTAGAAAGGCTTGGGGGAGGAGTAGTCATGTGCTGTCATTTGGATAACCAGCAGCTCTGGAAGATGCCTGCTCATAATTAGAGATCGGCACCTCGAGGTGACATTTCACACTTATAAGACAAGTTTAAGTTAATCAGGCAGCAATTGGTTCTCTAGACTAATTGGATTGGGGTGGATTTTTCACTTAGAAACAAATCCCATCTATGCCTTGGCATGCCTTGAATAATGCTTGCGGTTTTCCTTCGTGAAGACAAGGTGAAATTTTATTTCAGACTTCCACCACTCTGGCTGCCTTTGTTTTTCTCTCTTTCCCCCCAAATCAAGATCCTGATATAAAGGTAGCTAAGGAAAGTCGCTGTGCAGGACCCGAGGCAGGAAGAGAGGTGCCGGTGTGTGTTTGCTTCTTATGTGCCGCACGTGTCAGATGTGTGCTGACGGGGCTGTAAGTCAAGGTCTTTTAGGGGAGAAAGACTTGTGCTGAATTTCTGCTTTCTCATGACGAAAGGCTGTCCTCCCCAGCTGGGAGCCTCCCTTGTATCAGTTAAGATTGCATTGGCTGCATGGCCCAGCTATGGTAGCTTTATGTAACAGGAGTTGAAATTTCTTACATAGTGAGAAGTCTGCAGTGATGCCATTCAAATGTTGTTGATGGTTCTTTCAGCGTCCTGCCCTGCCACCCTCACCTGAAGACTTCTTTTCTTCATGGTTACAATGGCTGTTTCGCCTCTAGGCATCACATCTACATTTCTGATTAAACAAAAGAAGGACGAGGATAGGACGAGGGGAAAGTGCGAAGAGCGGAGGACAAAAAGCACATACCACTGTGTCTTTCCTGGAATTCTCACCTAGTATAGTTCTGTTCCAATCTCCTTGCCCAGAACTGGGTCATATGGATGGCCCTATTTGCAAAAGAGTCTGGAAAAAATGGGTAGTTTAAACTGAGCACATTGCTGCTCAGTTAGAAAAAAGTTCTGATAGAAAGGAAAAATAAGAGAAAGGATCTGGATAGGGAGCCAGCAGTACCTGCTGCCTTGTCCTTGCTGCTCCACACATAGCCAGAGAAGGCCTACTTTTCATACCCCAAAGTCAGTGTCAGGGTTACCTGCTCTTCCTCTGCAGTCTGGTCTGGAGCTCCCCAGGACCCACCACCCAGGAGAAGTCTTTCATTTGGGAAGGATCACAGAGCCCTGGGAGGCTCAGTATCCACCTGTCCTCTGCCTGTCACCTCAATAGCACCAAGTACTTCATCCCTTCATCTTGGGAAGAGAAAGCAAAACTAATGCATTTCATACGTGTAGTCTGGGCTCAGGGAGCCAGTTCCAAAGACCTTTGGTTAAGATCTTTGGTAAAGCTGGGAGGTTGCTGGCTGGAGAGAGAGCAAGGATGAAGGTGTTCGAATTGGATGTGGAGAGGCTGGCTGGAGCCAGATTATACAGGGTCTTATGAGTCAACAACTGCAAGTCACTTCAGTTCAACAAATTATAAGTGGGTCACCATTTAAGATAGTGGAGTCCATAAACGAAGTAAGATGCCAGGTCTGACCTCAAGGAGTTTCCATTCTATTGGAGCAGCAGACACACGCAATTAAACATAGTAAAGTTCAGACTTTGGTAAGTGCAATAACAGATATGGAGGCACAGTATTGTTAATGACAGCACGGACAAGATAGATTTCATTTTAATACGGTAATATTGGAATTTAGTTTGCAGGATAGGAAGGATTCTTCTAAGTATAGAAAGGAGGGAGAGGATGTTTGAAGCAGAGAAAACTATATGAGCAAAGTTTTGGGGTCAGGAAAGCAGGCAGTATATTCAGATAATTGTGCATGGCTCTCTTGGGCTGGGAGGTATCATTTACAAGGATTGGGGAGACCAAGGCGATGGGGGTGATAGCGCATAGGTCAGGAGATGAAGCAGAAAAGACAGGTGGGTGTTGGGTTTTAAAGACTAAATGACATGTTAAGAATTTGGACTTTAACTTGTAGAAAATAGGGAGCCATTGAAAGTTTGAATGACATTTGTGTTGTGGAAGATATCTCTACTGCACAAGAGTTGACAGAGGTGGAGGTGGGGAGACTGAGGCAGAGTCACCTGTGGGAGGCTTGTCCCACGGAGGCCTGACATAGATGAGGAGCAGTGAGGATGGGAAGAGGCACTGGAGGCAGAGGCCTGAGGATGGCAAATGCAGGAGGGGAGCAGCGGTGAGGCACAGGATGATGGATTCAGCATGGGCCATGCTGAGTCCCTGGGATTACTCATCTGATCTTGGGAGAGAGGACCAGGTAGGAGGTGGTGGACTCATCAAGCCTAAGTGGGTGGTAAAGGAACTTCATAAGGTGACAAAGGGCCCAACCCAGCTGCTTGCTTGAGGGAGAAGCCAAGGAGTCTGAGACAGAAAGGTCAGGACACAAGGAAAGATCTAGGATCCAGGCATGGTTTTGAAGTGAGCAGAGCTCTCTCAGCCTAGGAGCCAGGAAACAGTCTGTCCTAGGGGTTGGGGGCTCAGCATTCAAACCTGTGCAAAGCTAAGTGGGTGTGAATGGACACCATGTATCAGTCAGTGGGCAGGGTCTGCTCCACTTTTGCAGAACTGCATCCCAGAATGAAAGGGCACCTCGATTTCTTCCTGATTCTACCTTGGAAGGTTACCTGCTAAGAGGAGCAGGGTCTCCCCTGAGACTCCTGGTCTCTCTCCTTCAATTTCTCCTTTGGATCCTCTGCTGCCTGTCCATGGCTGTGTGACTGTGGCACTGACATGTGGAAGGGGTATTTTTTTGCCACAGTATAAGGGAACCAGGAGCAAGTGCTATCCAGATGGGGTTTTAGCTGCACAACTGTAAGTTAGCCCAGCACAAGCTTCAAAGCAGGAAGCTGTCCCTATGCTCCCAACAGTTGTGCTGTCCTCCCAAGTGTCTTCCCATGGCTCCAATTCCAGGGGGTTAAGGAGGAGTGTTTCAAGAGTGGTTTCTGTCCTTTCTTGCCCTACTTCCACCAATGCTGGACAGCCCTGTCCTGGCTCTTTCTCTTGGCTCCTTGGGCCCATAGAGAAGCAGGGCTCTTCACTGGGGACCCAGGCCCATTTCTCAGCTTCATGTTAATATTGCTTCCCTCACAGCCCCTTGAACCCTGACTGCAGGGTCCCCCAGGAACAGCCTGAGCCATCCATTGCCCCAAGAATTAAATCTGGAATCACTCAGGAACTGCTAGGGCCTGCCTAGTCTGGCATCTGCTTCTTACTCCAGCCTGTCTCCTCTGTTCAAGGACCACAATGGCTCCTTTTATACCATGCTCCTCCTGCCTCAGGGCCTTTGCACCTGTTGCTTCTGTTCCAGTGTCAGAATCACTTCCCAACCCTGTCTGACACCCCAATTCTTTGCTCCTTCACTTCAATTCCTTAACACCTCTTGACCCTTCAGCTCCTTTCTCAGATGCTCCATCCACAGGGCTCTGAACTATGTTTCAATTACATACTTATTCATGGGAACATTTGATAAATATCTACCTCACCCATTAGCTATAAGGGGCCATGTGTTTCCTTTTCCTGCTATAACCCCAGAGGTTGGCCCAGGGCTCAGTGAAGAGTGGCTCCTCCCATCCATAAATGTATTGAATGGATAGAGCAGCTGGTGACCTCCTTTTAGCCATCCCACATTTTTCACAGGGGGTAGGTGTGTTTCTTCTTCCCCTAGAAGGGAGATGTGGCTCCCCTTAGCATAGGCTTGTATGTTGCCTTGTAGCTGTAACATCCCAAATTCCCCTCGCAGTACTCCCGGATGGGACTTGAAGCAGCACTATTTGAGAGTCAAGCCATGGCCACTCCTCATGCAGATTGAGCTCCTGTTATCCCTCTGCACCTGGGCTGGTCAGCATCAGGCAGGGGGTCTGAAAAGTGACTTGTCCAAGCACTTCGGAACTCTCTAGCAGAAAAGGGGCTGAATCAACAGGTGGCTCAGCTTTGGTGTTCTGACCCACTGGCCTTTCCTTTCCCAAACAGGCTCGAGAAGCCTAGGTTTGACGTGTCCTCACCAGTGGGTGCTCCAGAAAGCAACACACGGAAGTGGCCAAAAAGCAGAACTCAAGGGCATGTGGAAGGAGAATCTACCTGCCTAAGGACACAGGCCTAGAAAGTGGTGTGGTTTCGTATGTCCCACCCAGAGCAAAAGAGAAGGGAAAAAGACAATTGTAACGAAGGCCTCAGTGTCTAGAGGAAAAGACAGGAACAGAAAGGTTAAACACACGGATAGGCAAGATTTGAGCCAAGCTTTTGTGAAAGAGCTTTAGCTTTCACAGGAACCCAAGGGACTTGGAGACTGGGCCAGAGTGGCATCCACTCAGCCCAAAGTCCCATGCTCAAAAGGTCAGAGCTGTCCTTCCGAGAGTCTTCCTGAGGGGACACTCTTTGGCTACTCTTTCTCTGTAGCCATTTATGGTTTCTCTACTGGTTCCACAGCCTTCTTGAATTCATGTATATTTCCTGCCTTGGGGTTTTGAAACGCTGCCATTTATTAAATAATTCAATCACCTTGGGCCAGAGCTGGAAGGGACCTCAGGATTATCTAGTCCACCTCCCCCATTTCACAAATGTGGAAACAGATGCTCAGAGCAGGGGTCTCTTCCCAGTAGGCCTTGGGGTTTATAAGGAAGTCCCTGTGGCCCTACCCAGGCTTGGACAAGCACAGCCTCTCTCAGTAGCCAGCCCCCTGCCCCCCAACACACACCTTGGCTCAGGCTGGGCAGCCCCCATCGCAGCATGGCTTCTGGCTACTGACCGCATGGCAGGGCCTTGTGTTTCCATGGTTTCTGCCTCTGCCTGGCCTCCACCTCTCTTACAAGCTCTGCTCCTCATAGTAAGAGCCAGTTTGTTGAGCCAAGCTTCCCATGGGGTCAGTATTCTATTCACCATTTCCCACATGAGGAAACTGAGACTCAGGAGATACGCTCAAGGTCATGGCACAGGTAGAGCTGCAGAGCTAGGATTTAAATCTTCAAACTCAAAGCTTGTCATCTTGAATTTTGATTCTTGGGGACTGGGCTGGGGAGAGGGTGGTACTTGGCAGGGCCAGAGTTTAAGAGGGGGTTCTGGGGAGCAGATGTGTGGTTCAGGTGAGGGCTGTCTCCTCAGCACCCCACCTGGCTCTGGCTGAAAATGACAACTACAACCAGAGCTGGCTCCTGCGCCTGGCGCGCAGCCATTCATGCTTTTGGTGCACGTTCCCCTTAATAGCCAAGGCTCGCAATTAACGTGGGCTGCCGTGTCTGGTGCTGGGTTATTTTCTATTTCCTTTTATTTTTCCGTTCCCCTGAGTTTACTATTTCAGAGACTAGCTCTGTTATTGAGTCTGTCTCACTCCCTTCCCACCCTTTGCCAGAAGGAAACCAAAAAGCAGCTGCTGATGGCAAATCCGCTCTGGCGCTTGCACGCCCCCTCGGCCCTCTCCTGTTGCTTCTCGGAGCTTGGAGCTCGACTGCCCTTTGGAAAAATCTCTCGGCAGCCGAGAGGAGAGGGGAGGAGGACGCGCGAGCACGGAGAGGGAGGGAGGGCAGGCAGAAGAGGAGAGGGGGTCTGCGCGCGGACGCTACCCAGAAGCCACCGGCCGGCAGCCACCGAGGCGGCTGTCCTCCCTGAGCCCAGCCGGGAGCGAGCTCCCGCCCATCGCCCCCCAGCCCGCAGGACGCGCCTCCCAGCCCGCCCCAACTCTCCCGAGGAAGGGAGGCGGGAAACAGCTCTAGCCTCTCCCACCGCCCTGCCCCCCGCCCCGCCACTCCCTGGCTCCTCGGGACGCGGCACGTCCTCCTAGGATCATCTTGGAGGGGACCGGTTGTGCAGGTAAGCGGCTGGCGAGGTGGCAAAGTTGGCCCCTTATTCCGAGGAGGGCCGAGGCCGGGGTGGGGACCGATCCTCGGAGCGCGGGAGCGCGGGCCGCGCCGTTTCGGTGGGTGTGTGCGGTGCTCCGCGGCTGTTGGCGCCCGCCCGGGCGGCTGGAAGTAAACAAGGAGGTGGGCGTCGGAAGGCAGAGGGGCCTGGGAGCCGAGGCAGGCCATGGCGGTGGGGGTGACGCTGGTGGCTGGGAATTGCTCTCGTGGCTGCCTCGAGCTTGGGGCTAGGGTTTTCAGACGAGGGGAAGCGGCTGCGCCCAGCCTTTATCCAGGGCAGTTTTCCCTTTGTTACTTGGAAGCAGTGGACACTTGCGTGAGCGCGGGGACGTGCAAACGAGGGAGTGTGGCTGGGTGTGAGTGTGGACACACGAGCCATACAAAATGGAACTCGCAGGTTTGGTGCTGGGGGAAGGTGGGGCAGGGCAGCGGGCAACAGGATGGGGGCCGGGGAAAGGAGGGCTTCCAGCGCTTGGGGATTCTTGAGCACGTCTGCACCCTTTTTCCCTCCTCCTTGTCTGTCCAGTCCTGGTTTCTCTCCAGGGGACTCTGGTCCCCTTCTTCCCCCTTCCCCAGCAGGGCTGGCCCCGGCAAAGCCTCCCCCATTGTGTGTCCCCCGGCTTCCGTGGAGAGTTGATGGGCAGCCCGGGTTTCCCAGCGCTTGCTTCCGGCTCTTACAAGTGGTGGCTGGTAGAGAAAGCGCCCAAGGGTGGGAGCGGAGAGCAGCCTCGCTGGAGACATGGGGCTGCCCAGGCCCCGGCTGCCCACTGACCTCCATGCTGGGGGCCATAGCTGCTGGAGGCTTCTACCCGACAATGTGGCCTCTGGCTCAACTCCCATTGTCGCCTTGGCTTCGTGCTGTCTGGCTGGGCTGGGATTCCAGGCTTGAAGACGACGGATCAGTGGACATCCTAGGCCCTCTACGAAAGGACCCCCACTCTGGGGGGCCAGCCACCCTCATATTGTGGATGTGTATATGTGTCTCCGCAACTTAGCCTTTTGCACGTGACCTGCCTGCTGGTTGCCATGGAAACTCTCCATTCTCAGCCTCCCTCTTTTTCCTGCCCATTCCTCACCTCCGTATCTCCTCCCCTCCCCCCAATATGGTTGCCTAGATACTGGTTATCCCTGGCTTCTCTGGACTGGAGACCCTGGATGTCTGGCTCCCACACCAAACTGAGGTGGCCCCTCATCCCACCCTCCTCACACGTGCTGCACATCACAAACACCACACACACTTGTAGACACATGCCACACCACACTGTCTCCATAAACACACCCTCACATGCACACCACACATACACATATATCATACCACATACACACATACACGTATACCACATACATACCACACACACCGTGTATATACCACACCGCCACACCACACACCTCGTACTGTGTATGCTCACACATACACCCACCAACAGTAGCACATACCGTTGCTTCCCAACACACACACACACACACACACACACACTGTACTTTTAAATAGGTCTCAGGCTGGGCTGAGGCAAGGAAGAGAGAGGGCAGTTTCCCTCCTCGTCCAGCTCTGCCTAAGGGTGTGGAGGAGAAGACAGGCTCAGGAAGCCCAGAGGGAAAACCCTCACATTTCCCGGGAGCCCTGCAGAAGAAGATGGAGGAAAAGGCACTGCCAGCTTATTACAGAAGAGGAGCCCCTTTCCCAGGGGCCAGGCTCAAGAGGCTCGGCACAGTTCAGAATTCAAGTCTCTCCACTGCTGCCTCTCCCTTCCCGACCCTGAGACAGCCTGAGGCTCCCGGAGTCTTCCTGACTGGTGGAGGATCAGGCAGGCTCTGACCCCCAGAAGGAGGGAAGGAAAAGCTGTTACTGCTCCAGGAGAGCAAAGGGTGGCAGGGGAGGGCAGGGAGAGGAGGCAGGAGGAGCGGGAAGTCAGAGAGAGGAGAAAGGAACCACAGGAGTTAAAAAAGTGGAAGTTAGGGTGACCTGCTCCTGCCTGGGGCTACGGCCACCCTCTCTTCCCTTTGGCACATTTTCCTGCTTCCTGCTTCGCCTTGCCAACCAGATCTGTGTGTCTGGGAGAGGAAGCCGCAAACGGCTCCAGGATTGCCAGGCTCTTGCAAGACTTGTGGCTTCTACCATTGTCAGATGGTAGTGCCTGAGGGAAGAGTTTCCTTCCTGGCTTCCTTTTGAGCTTCAATCATTCAGGGAATTGCTTTAAGTATCTGCTATGCGTTAATTGCTGGGGACCTGATGATGAAGGAGGAGACACAGTCCCGGAATCCCAGATTTCTCAGAGCCAGATGAGGTGATAAGGGAGCATCCAGTCAAGATATAGTGGGGAAACTGAGGCACAGCAGTCACACGGCCAGTAGTAGCTGAGGCCTTCTGACTCCTCAGCCAGAATTTGGTCCCCGCACTGCCTGTCCTGTATCACTTGTCTTTTCTCTGTTGCCACGAGAGATGGTGGGTCTATGGTATCCTTTGGAGGGGAGAGCCTTTTGGCAGCTGGAGAGTGGGATGTTCCTTCCAAAGTGAGGGTCCCTGGTGGGCAGGGACGATTGGGGGACACTATATTTTCTTGGAAGGTGAGGCTGGAGGGTGCGACAAGGAAGTGGGGAGAAGGAGGAGTTCCCTAGACCCTGCAAACTCCCTGACAGCCTTAAGGGGAGTCAGTGCACTCCCTCCGTAAACAAGAGTTTCCTCCGTAAACAAGATCCCCCCACCTCCTAGCCCTGTTGGACCTAGTCGGTTGCCATCTGGATGACAGACTGTGCCAGGCAGCCCCCAGGATCCACCTTCCAACAAACCGCCTTTTGGCATCTGCCAGAGCGCCCCGGAGGAAGCAAACCCGTCACGAAAGGAACAGCCCCAGGGAGGCAGAGATCCTGGGGCGGAGGGGCCCCTGCACTGCTGTGCTTCCCAAAGGCAAATGCGTTCATTCCGCAAATATTCTTTTGGATGCAAACTGAGCTTCTGGTGAAATCCAGAAATGGGTTAGACGGCCCTTAAGCAACTGAAGACCTCCAAGATTTTATAAACTCTGTTTCTGCATCTGTCAATAGTGGGGTTTGGAGTCATGATTTCTAAGGCACATCTTCCTCTAGATTTGTGTGGATTATACAGTCTTGAAAGAGATCCCTTTTCTCTCTAGGCACTAAGCTGTACTCATTATCTCACAGCATAGGGCTGCCGCCGAGCTGAGCAGGAAAGGGCTGGGCTCTGGTTACTCTGGACAAAGTGACCCTTTCACCCAGTGTGGCAGGAGGTGCCCAAGGAGCTGAAACCGAGTTTTCTTCTCTTCAAACCAGAGAGCCAGCCCCTCCTGGACACTGTGCCCACCTGGTCTTCTCCCAGGACGCACACTGGGACTGGGTGAAGTCTTTAAAGAGGCATCCTGGGGAGAGGATAAGATCCAAGGCTATCATTTAGAGGTCTGTGAAATCCTCTGGAGGGAGGACCTTTGGCCAGCTGGAAAGTCAGGGGCAAGAGGGCCAGGTCAGGGACACACCGTGCCAGCTCTCTGTCCCTGATGAGAGGCAGGGCCTCTCTGGCCAAAACAAAAGCATAGAACCAATTTGGCAGCATCTTCTCTGCTCCAGAATTAGGGGGAGGGAGAAGCCCTGACCTGGGAAAGTATGAAGCCAACTTGGAGGCCACACAGGAACACGCTTGTTACAAAGACTTGCGGGGGAGCACGAGGCCCCGGAATGGGGCTGCGGCCGTGGGAATGAGGCAGCTCCAGCTCAGAATATCTGATCTGGGCCGAGAGGGCCAGGGATGAGGGGATCTAGTTGGAATGACAGTGCCCCCCACGCAGCTGTAGGACAAAGCCAGGCCTGGGTTGAGAGACGAGAGGCAAAGGCTCAGAGTCCCTCATGGAGTCCCTCATGGAGTCCCTCTGATACCGAAGGCGAGCCCCGTGGACTTCTGAGGTCCCGGCAGGCTGTGAATTGATGGCTTCTCTGGCACTGGAGCCGTCCTGCTCAGGTAGGTCAGTTGATTTGTCCTGTCCCTTCCTCTCCACCACTGCCTGTCTCACGTCCACTTCCCACCAGGAAGGCTCTGTGACCCTGTTCTTCCACAGGAAGGGCCCCACACGCACTCACGTGTGCACTCACACTTGCACACGTGTTCCCTTCCTCACACGTCCGTAATCTTCCACGCTGACACGGAGGCAAGTGCTCACCTGTTCCCACACACCTTTCACCTCCCCCCGCTGCCGTGCCTCACCCTGACCATTGCGGCGGCCTCTGATTCCTATCCTCTCAGCCTGACCCGCTCACCCGCTGCCCTACCGCTCAGGTCCAGCCCCCCATCGCTCCTCTGCCCACAGACCTCCTGGGCTCACCGTTGGCACTGGCACTGGCATTCAAGGCTCCTTGTAACCTGGCTGCAGCCGCCTCTCCAGCACCTTCTCCAGGTGGTCATCCGAAGCCTGGTGTTTTCCTACTCTCCGCCTGAGCTCAGGTCCTGCTGGAATGTGCTTGCTCTCGCCAATCTGCTGAGTAGGGGGTGGCCACTTTGGTGACACACAGACTTGGGTTCTAACCTGATTCTGACACTGTCTCGTTTTCTTAACTTATCTCTTTTTTTATGACCTTTTTAAAAATTCTTTTACATATTTATTTTTTATTTCAGCATATTATGGGGTACACAAATGTTTAGGTTATATATATTGCCTTTGGCCTGCCTGAGTCAGAGCTATAAGTGTATCTATCCCCCAGAGGGTGCATACCGCACCTATTAGGTGTGAATATACCCATACCATCCTCCCCCCCCAACTGCCTGACACCCAGTGAATGTTACTACCATATGTGCACATAAGTGTTGATCAATTAATACCATAGTTTTCTTAACCTTTTCAAGCCTCAGTTTTCTTATCTGTCAAATGCACATGAGGATTGAGCAGGGTAAACTATGTAAAGCACCTAGCATAGTGCCTGGCACATGGTAAACACTCAGCTGCTGTAATAATGATAGTAATGACATATTATTGTCATTAGAATGACATGTTAGATCATCCACGTTTGAGGCTCTTCCAAAGTGCTCATTCTTTCAAGTAACTCTTCCTAATTCCCAATAAACGTACTCCTCCTGTGCTCTGAAGGCCCTACTGATTCTTCCTTTAGAGTACACAGCTGCATTTTAGTTCCTTACAGACATGCCTTCTCCCTCCACCCTACCTCCCTCTCCAAGGCAGGTCTGTTCTCCCCACAGTGCCTGGCGCGGTGCCAGGCACGTGGAGAAGGCCCAATGAGCACTAGTGATTGAACCTGCGGGGAAGAGTCCTCACTGCTGGGAGGGGTTGAAGCCTCAGAGCCGTCTCCCTGACCCGGCGCTTACACACATTCCTAGGTGGACGTTCCTTTATTCCCAGCCATCATCTCAGTCTGCCCGATTCCTTTGGTAGAGTCTAAAAATGAAGAATTTGACCCTCTCTGAGATCTGAGAGATGCTTAAGGGTCGAAGTCAATGGAGGGAAGCTGAGTCATTATAGCATTTTGGTTACTGGGATTTGACAAGAGACCCAGAGAATAGAAATGAGGAAGTGGGTGGGGAGGGTTGAGAAAGTTTTTAAATGCCTTAAAAATTCCATCCAGATCCTCAGGTTGTTCCGAACTTAGGTTGGCTTTTGACTTAACGGGATAACAACGCTGAAGCATCCATTCATTCACATATCAGCATTGGGCAGCTGCTGTGCTCTGTGCGGGGGATCCAGAGATGACCAGAACGTGCCTCTGCTCCCAAGGAGTTAATCTAGTGATGGCAGGATGTGGGAAGAGGTGTAGGCCTTGGCTCTGCGGGAATGGAAGGAATGAGGATGGGGAGAAGGGAGGGGACGACGTGTTTCCTGAAATAGAGACAGAGTCAGGTCAGCAGCCCCCTCCCCTACCCAGAGGTCGAGCACATCTCCAGGTGTCCAGGCCCATGGGTCAGGGTTCATCCTCAGGCCACTTCCACCTCCCGGGAGATAATGTGGATATATGAAAGGGCTCTGCAGGCTGGAACTTGCACCCAGAGCTGTGCTTCCCAAGAGGTGGCAGAGAGAGTGAAGGGGAGCAGGCCAAGCTGCCTGGTCCTGTGGTCTGGCTGTGGGCAGGGTAATGTGGGCCTGGCCTCTGGGTTTCTGTTTCTGCAGGGATGCTAGTCTGTCCTGTCTTGAATGGGCCTTTGTCAGCAGGTGTGTGGGGAGGTGATCCCATCCCTGGCCTGCCTACTTCCCACCTGCCCAGCCTGCTGGGGGCCGGGCTTGGCCGGTGGCTTCCGTGCAATACCTCCTGCCATCCAGCCTCTCCAGAACCAGGCTTTGTGCTGGCGGGCAGAAGGCCTGGGTCCTGCTCCTGCACTCTGGACAACTCATGTCATTGGCCTGCGCTCGGGTTGGCCACACAGTGCTGCTCTGAGGGCTGTGTGAGAAGTCCATGGAGTGGTGGTCGGGATGCCAAAGACTGTTACTGTCATCAGTGACACTGAGGTGACAAGAGATACCATGCCTCTAAGGTGGGCCAGCTTGGGGTTTTTCCAGGGAGACTCCTTATAAATCAGGCCTGGGATTGTGATTTGTGAATTCTGTTTTCCCTTCTAAGGAAGAGGCCTTATTTCTCTGCAGGGTCAGTTCTTTTCTTCACCCCTTTTTTTCCTTCCTCTGACCAAGTTTCTCTTACGCAGAAGGAACTTCATGTTAAAGGTAAAACCTCCAGGTTAAAGTAACAAGTCCCCTGCTGTATAATAAAGGAGTTTTTCCTCTCCCGCTCGGCCCTGTATCAGCCAGGCTGGGTGAGGTCTGGGCTTTTAGAGAAGCAGCTTTGAGTCTAGGGGACCTGCAGACCCGGGCTTCAGTTTCCCCAGCAGTGGGGGGACCCCTCCTCTATGAATGAGGGACAGAGGGGCAGCATCCCAGCACTGGGCTCTGAGAGGCTGCCAGGCCTCTAGGCCCAGGACTGGAGAGGGAAGAGACCACCCTGGGAGGTGTCATCGATGCTCTGGGGCAGAGCTGCCCTGCCCTGCTCCTAGGCTGTCCAGCTGCCTTCCTCTTGGTTTGGGGAATTAGTGTCCTCTGCCACCTTGCACCCTGGACTACTGGTATTTCACCACCCTCTGCTCTCTCCTTCCCCAGCCCAGATTTGGAGTCCATCTCCTCTGAATCTCCTCTCTAGAACTTTGTGTGTGTGTGTGTGGTGGGGGGTGACAATCATTTCAAGTTAGGCTATTAACAAAATAATTGATGTTTAATTTTTTTTTTTGATGGGCATTTCAAATGCAAATTGAAGGAACGGGGTGCATTTCCCTTTGAAGGCCACTGATCCATCTGTGGTTGACCCTAAATGCTGGTTTTGAAAGGCAGCTCTAAAAGCCTTTGCTGGCTGGATCTTGGCTGTGGCTCTGAATCAGAGAAGCTCAGCACGTTACAGAGCATCCAGCCGCAGAAAGGTGAGCAGATGCGGGAGTGCTGGAATGCGGTTGGGGGACTGTTTTTATTTTTAACTGAATTTTAAAATTTTTATTATTTTTCTATGAGAAGATTTTATATGTTTAGAACAGTTTTAGATTTACAGAAGACTGGAGCAGATAGAGTTCCAATATTCTCCCCTGCACACAGTTTCCACTATTACTAAGATCTTACATTAATGTGGTACATTTTTACATTCAATGAACGAATACTGATATATTGTTATTAACTAACATTGACACTTCATTTACATTTCCTTAGTTTTTACCTGATGTCCCTTGTCTGTTCTAGGATCTCATTTGGAATACCAAAGTACATTTAGTCATCCTGTCTCCTCTTTAGGCTCCTCTTGGCTTTGACAGTTTCTCAGACTTTCCTAGCTTTTGATGACTTTGACAGTTCTGAGGATCACTGGACACTGTAGGATATAGGACATTGTAGGATATTGTAGGATGCCCCTCAGTTGGGATTCATCTGATGTTTTCTTCATGATTGGCTGAGGTTTGGGTTTTTGGGAGGTAAAGTGCCATTTTCATCCTATCACGTCGAGGGAGCATCTAATCAGTGTGATTCATCGCCGTTGATGCTTGGCAGGACTGGGTTTTCTGTCTCTGTGGTGCCCCCGTGTAGCACGGTTCCAGGGCCTGGTGACAAACATATCATCGCATCAGTGTGTCAGCCAGCGATCTCCAGGTGTCCTCCCATCCCAGGCCTTGCAAGTCATGGGGTAGCCCAGAGACTTTTCAGACAGGACAACCTTATTAAAGAGCATGAAACAGAATGTGTGATGCACCAGATCAGTGCCAACGACAGGCGGCAGGCAGTTTTTAAGTCTGGAGAAAGGGGTGCCCATGGAGTGGTAGCTGGACAAAGGCAACGTTTCTCAACCTTGGCTTCACACAATTAGTGGGGAGATTCTCAAAATTACTGATGCCTTCCTTGGCCACACCCCCAGAGTTTAGAATTTAATGGGGCTTGATTAATTCCCAAGCATCACTTTTTGGAGCTTTTTTTTTTAAGTTTTCCATGTGATTGTAAGGTGTAGCCAGGGCTGAGCATGGAAATAAACAGGGACAGGAAGGGCATTCCAAGTAGAGGGAACAGAATATACAAAGGTATGCAGATAGATATACCCCTGGCAGAAGGTGGGGAGTAGACCATCTTAGCCGAAAGTAATGGGAGAGAATATTGGAAGGGTAGAAGTTTTTATGAACCAAATAAAGTTTGGATTTAAAAAAAATAGATAGGATACTGAAGCACCACTGAATGCATTTGAGTTTGGGAGGGAAGTGATCAGAATACACTTTAGGGCCATTGGTAGCGCAATAATCGATGTTCAGGACAGGGTGGAAGGAGGAGGTTAAAGGTGGGTGCAGCTACTGCAATATCATGCGAGCTGCTGCAGTAACCCAGGGCAGCAGTGCTGCAGGAGTACATGGCTAGAACGTTGCCACAGATGCAGCATGGGACCTGGGAGGGAGAGGGGAAACCCTATAGACATGGTTAAACTGCACGCTCCATCAGGTGGGGACTGTGTCTGTTTTGCTCATTGCAGTATGCTCAGGGATGAGCAGAGTGCTTGGAAAACAGTAGGCCATCAATAAATGTTTGTTAATTTTGTTATCGGAAGGATAAGGGTGTCATTCTTTCCAAAATCATGCCTTGTTCCAAAATTTCCCTTTCTGCAGTGATTTCTCCACCTGAAAGCAGGCAGATTTCTCTGCTGTACAGAAAGCAATCTG
>VBSM01001265.1:73177929-73195139 GCA_008086735.1 Cheirogaleus medius | reverse complement strand
CCTTGCAAAACTGAAACTCTATACACATTAAACAATAACTCCCCATTTCCCCCTTCCCTGAACCCCTGGCAACCACCATTCTACTTTCTGTCTCTATGATTTTGCTACTCTAACTACTTTATGTGAGTGGAATCATACTGTATTTGTTCCTTTGTGTCTGACTTATTTCACTTAGGATAATGTCCTCAAGATTCATCCATGTTGTAGCATGTATCAGAATTCCCTTCCTTTTTAAGGCTGAATAATATTCCATTGTGTGTATATACAACATTCTGTTTATCCGTTCATTTGTCAGTGGATACCTGGGTTGCGTTCACCTTTTGGCTATTGTGAATAATGCTGCCGTGAATATGGGTGTACAAATATCTCTTCAAGATCCTGTTTTCAATTCTTTTGAGTATATACCCAGAAGCAGAATTGCTGGATCATATGGTAATTCAATTTTTAATATTTTTAGGAACCACTACACTGTTTTCCACAGCACCTCTACCATTTTACATTCTTACCAACAATGACCAATGATTCCAATTTCTCCATGTCCTTATCAACATTTTTTCTTTTCTTTCTTTTTTTTTCAATGGTAGCCATCCTAATGGGTGTGAGATGGTATCTCATTGTAGTTTCTGTTTTGTTTTTCAGGTTGTTTTTTTCTTTAAAGACAGGGCCTCACTCTGCTTCCCAGGATGGAGTGCAGTGGCATGATCGTAGCTCACTGCATTCTGCAACTCCTGCACTCAAACGATCCTCCCACCTCAGCTCCCTGAGTCCCTAGGATTACTGGCGGGAGCTACCACAGCCAGCTCTCCTTGTAGTTTTGATTTGCATTTATGAGGTTGGGCATCTTTTCATATGCTTATTGACCATTTGGATATCTTCTCTGGAGAAATGTCTATCCAAGTTCTTTGCTTATTTTTGAATTTGATTGTTTGCTTTTTTTGTTGTTAAATTTTAGATCTCCATATATGCTGGGTATTAATCCCTTAGCATATATATGACTTGCAAATATTGTCTCCCATTCTGTGGGTTGCCTTCTTACTCTGTTGATAATGTCTTTTGATGCACAAAATGTTTACATTGTTATGTAGTCCAATCTGTTTATTTTTTGTTGTTGTTGCCTGTGCCTTTGTTGTCATACTCAAGAAACCATTGCCAAATCTAATGTCATGAAGCTTTTGCCAAGTTTTCTTCTAAGAGTTTTATAGTTTTAGGCTTTACCTGTAGGTCATGGATCTATTTTAAGTTAATTTTTGCATATGGTATTTGGTAAGGGTATTTATTCTTTTGCATGTGGGTATCTAGTTTTACCAGCACCATTTGTTGAAAAGACTGCCTTTTCCCCATTGAATGGTTTTGGCATCCTTGGCAAAAATCATTTGGCCATACATGTGAGGGTTTTCTTCTGGACTCCATTCCAGTCCATTGGTCTATATGTCTGTCTTTATGCCAGTACCACACTATTTTGATTACAGTAGCTTTGTAGTAAATTTTGAAATCAGGAAGCATGAGTCCTTCAGCTTCATTCCTTTTCAAGATTGTTTTAGATATTTGGGGTCCCTTCAGATTCCATATGGATTTCAGGATGGATTTTTCTATTTCTGCAAAAAACGACATTGGAATTTTGATTGCATTGAATCTGTAGATCATTTTGGATAATATTTGTTTCTTAACAATATTAAATCTCCCAATCTATGAACATGGGATATCTCTCCATTTATTTATGTTTTCTTTCAGAAATGTTTTCATTGTACAAGATTTTTGCCTTCTTGGTTAATTTCTAAGTATTTTATTCTTTTCGATGTTATTATAAATGTAATTGTTTTCCTAATTTCCTTTTTAGATTGTTCATTGTTAGTGTATAGAAATGCAACTTTTTTGTGTGTGTTGACTTTGTATCCTGCTGCTTTGCAGAATTTGTTAATAGTTCTAACAGGTTTTCTTGGTGGAATCTTTAGGGTTTTCTATATTATAAGATCATATTATCTATGAACAGAGATCATTGTACTTCTTCCTTTCCAATTTGTATGTCTTTTATTTATTTTTCTTGCATAATTTCCCCAGCTAGGACTTTCAATACTATGTTAAATAGAAATGGTGAAAGTGGGCATCTTTGCCTTGTTCCTGATCTTAGAGGAAATGCTTTCAGTCTTTCATCACTGAGTTTGATGGGTTTTTTTGTGTTTTTTATATATAGCTTGTATTATTTTTGTTTTGTTTTGTGCTTGTTTTTCTGAGACAGAGTCTCACTCTGTCACCTAGGCTGGAGTGTGCAGTGGCATGATCATAGTTCAAAGCAACCTCAAATTCCTGGGCTCAAGTGATCCTCCTGCCTCAGCCTCCCGAGTAGCTGAGACTACAGGCACATGCTAGAGCATTTAGCTAATTTTTGTAGAGGGATCTCACTATGTTGCTCAGGCTGGTCTTGAACTCCTGACATCAAAGGTTCCTCCTGCCTTGGCCTCCCAAAGTGCAAGGATTACAGGTGAGAGCCACCACGCCTGGTGGCATTAGGGTTTTTAAATTCCTAATTTGTTGTGTTTTTATCATGAGAGGTTGTTAAATTTTGTCAAGTGCTTTTTCTGCATCAATCGAGATGATCATGTAGTTTTTTTCCTTCATTTTGTTAATGTGTTATATTGTATTGATTGATTTTCATATATCAAACCATGCTTGCATTCCAGGAATCAATCAGGGCCACCATGTTTGTTTCCCTTAGTCCCTGTACATTGCCACAGTTGCCAGGGAGGCAGCAAGAAAGAATGGAAACAGCATAGCATCAACAGAATTAGGTGACAATTCCAGGCAGCCGTGGGGCCTTAGGCAATAACGTAATTCTGAGCCTTTCCTTTTCTAATAAGTAAAATAGCAGTAATAACCAACATCACACATAGTTATGATATTTCTTTGAGCTACCGCTTGTGGAGTTTGGTGTTATTAACATCATCATTGCCATCATCCCCTTCAACCAACATGGACAGAGAACAGGAGCAGAGAACGGTTGCTCCTCTTTCTCTTTTGATAGCCACAGGTACACTGGAGGGTCCAGGACTGAGGGACAAGAGTCCCTGTCCTGATACATCTTGCCCTGACCCCCTGAACCCAAGAAGGCACCTTAGGAACAGCACCCCGGTTTTGGAGAAGTCCCCTTGGCCCTGCCTGTGTGTCTCAGGGCCCAGCCCTCCTGAAGATTACACAGAAGGGGCCCCTTGTGGGAGGCAGTTGCTTCTTCTTGAGTGACTTTGGCAAAGGAAGAAGACTGTGCACGTTGACCACAGGGGTGGCTGAGGTCCTTGAGGGCTGGGGCTCAGGTGGGGCAGCGCAGGCTCCTGGCTTCTGTCCAGCAGAGACACTGTGTCTTCCACTGGGCAGCTGCCTTGCAGCCAGGGAGGGGCGTGAGATGCTTTCTCCCAGGAACAGCAGCTGTTGCCTTTTCCTCCCTAGCCCCGCCCCGCTGCACTTCCTCTCTCTGCCCTCTGGCCCGTCAGTATGACTAGGGCACGCAGGGGCATGACGAGGCACCCGGGCAGCCATGGGTGAGGAGGCCCAGCCCAGCCTCAGGGAGGACAGCATGGGGGCTTGTTTGATGTTTCCTCCAAAGCCAATTTTCTTCTCTCTGTGGTCTCACCTCTCCTGGCATCACCACTTGTCCCCCTCCCTTTCTTCCCCCCACCCCATTTTTGCAGGGACTCTGCCCCAGGCCAGCCTCTCCCGTCCTCTTTCCCTTGCCTTCCTCTCTCCCACTTCTCTTTGGGCATCTCCCTTTTTGGTTTCTCTTCTTATAGGGCTTCTTTCCTCTCCTGCCATCTCATGTCCTCTCTGTCTTGCTTCTGTGTCTCTCGGTGGGGGCTCCCTCATTTTTGGTTGGGGAGGACATGTCACATGCTTGGGCAGTCCCAGGACGTGTGCCCTCCTCATGCCACCTATCTGCGGCCCTGGATGGCCCAAGCTGTTTATTTTGAGGCAGGAGAAGGAAGTGGCAGGAGCCTGTGTCACCTGTGGGCTGAGGCCCCTTCCTGGCCCTGTGACCCAGGGAGGACCCTGGCGCTTTCCAGTGGTTGGAGGACAATGCAGGAAAAGGTGGAAAATGCAAGAGGAAGCTGAGGAAAGAGTTGGGGAATGAGAATAGTAATAACACTAGCGGCTGGTGCTTAAGGAGCAATTACTATTTGCCAGACATTGTGCTCCCCGCTCTCCACGTGACAGCCCTTTCATTGCAAATGGCAGAAACAAAACCCCATCTAGTTCAGGCAGGGCAGGGGACATCAGTAGAGCCCGCTGCAGGCCGGCGGGGCTGCCAGGACTTCTCTCTGCTGCTCCCCCATGTCTCTGTCCCCACCAGCTCTTGCCCTGTCTGCTGCTGGCCAACCTCTCCCCCCACCACCTCCTCCTACCCCCACGCTTCACAGCTTGGCCACGCTGACCCGTCATAGGTGAACAACAGCCCCCACACAAAGGCTATCTCATCTCACCCTCACCGCTCCTGAGATGCACATCCTACCCCCATCTTGCAGTTGCAGAAGCAAAGGCACCCAGAGGTCAAGTAACTTGCCTGAGGCCACAAAGCCACTGAGTGGCAGAGAGGCGAGAGGGCGGAGTGTTCAGAGTGAGGACTCTGGGCCAGGTTGCTTGGGTTTGAATCTGGACTCTGCTACTTTCTAGCTCTGGGACTTTGGGCAAGTTACTTAACCTTCCAGCCTCAGTTTGCCCATCCGTATAGTGGGAATGATCATCATAATAGCTACTTCCTAGGACTAGTATAGGTGTTGAATGAGTTAATACATGTAAAGCACTTAGAAGAGCACTTGGTGTGGCGTGAGCACCTAATAAATGTTACAATGGCACTTTACAGTTTATAAAGTTTACAAAGAACCTTCACCTGTATCATCTCACTTGACCTTTTAATATCCTTGGGAAGTGGACAGGGCAGTGGACTGGCTGAGTCCACGCTGCCCCCACCCCGTGCTCGCACCCTCGGCCTAGTCAGCTGCGTGGTTGCGTAATCTGTTCAAAATAATCCCCCTCCCGAGTAAATGACTCTACCCAACAAAGGAACATGAGTCTTCTCTCGGGGGTGAGCTGGCAGCCCTGCACATTCTGTTCACTCGTGAGTTCTGTTTCTCTCGTGAATATGCATGAAGCTGGAGACGCGGGGAGTTGGTTGGTAAATATTCATCCAGGGACAGGAGCCCCTTTCACCACGGCCCCCTTTGCAGAGCTTGCTTGACTCCCTCCTGTAGGCCTCAGCCTGCTGGGCTGGGATAGAAGCAAAAATCAGGTGGCAGCTGCCTGGCGGAGGTGGCCCTCCCAAGAGCCACCATGTAGGTGGCCCGTCATGGCCCTTTGCCGCTGAATGGGGGTGAGCCCTCCCTGCCACGTGGGCCTCGGGGCTGGAGTCTGGGCGGGCTACCTGGGTGAGCCGGCCGCTCCCAGCATGGAGACCAGCTTCCCTCCACCAAAGGGAGGCCGACGGGGCAGGGGTGAAGTCTGGAATCCAGCACTCATTCACCGGGAGCCCTCTCTTTCTCTGCCTCACTTTCTTTCCCCGTCCAATGGGTCTGATGTTATCAAAGGGCCTTACGGAGGCGTGGAGCCCGACTTTCACCTCTCACACGGGAGCAAACAGGTGAGAACAGGCTTCTCCCGCTACCCCGGCAGCGCGGAGCAGGTGAGTTTGGTGCAGGCGGCTGCGACTGCAGCGTGGATCTGAGCGGCGTAAGGCCAGGCTAAGGATGAAAACGGAGAAGCCCAGGACGAAAATCATCACAGACAAACAGGTCAGACGTACCGGCAGAGAGGGGGATCTTTACATTCCTAAGGCGTTAGTAAGTCTCACTGTCTGGGAAGAAAACAGGGGAGGGTGGCCAGACCCACCTGTGCTAAGGAAGACCTTCTGGAGGGAAGAGACGGGCCCTGAAGGCTTTGTAAGGCCTCCTTGGGCCTCGGGTTCTACCAAAGGGCCTCCCACACACGCTACAAATGCTACCATGCTGCTATCTCTGAGGATTAAATGAGAATAAGTATTTCAACCGTGAAGAATAGTGTCTGCCCTGCATTTTTGTCATGATTATTATCATCACCTCTCATACCTAACTCAGATATTTGAGCCTTGGCCTCAGATATGGGGTTTCCACCTCAGAATCTGTAATTCTTCTCGGTTGCTTCTGTGGAGTCCAGAGCAGAGCTCCCGTGGTGCAGGCAGACCTCTGTGCCCACCCCAGCTCCTCGTGACCAGTGACTCACTCCTGTCACCAAGCTTGCCGCACCCTCCACTAGGGGCCTTCCCTTCCACAGGCTGCTGCCCAGGACGTGTGCAGTGTCGCGGGCACAGACTCTGTGCAGGCACAGGGAGCCCCCACTCCGAGCCTCTCCCTGCAGGAGATCGTGCCCTCTGGCTGATGGGTCCCTGCTCTGACCTGGGGTTGGGCACTCTGGCCTCAGTGTGGCTACACGGCTGCACGAGGACGTGGAGTTTTGAGCAGCCTCCAGGAAGGGGCCGAAGATGCGTAAGAATAGACCCTCCGTTTTACAAAAATGAATGGTGAAACCTGGTCCTGGCTGTGGAACTTTGAGGCGAGAGTGTTTAGGGCACAGTGTTGAGGCTCTGAGGCCACAGTGTGGTCCTTACTCCTGTCTCCAGGCAGGACACGGGGTGAGGGGAGAAAGAAGCCCCGAAACTGAGAGGGAGCCAGGGTCCCTGGGCTCCACTGGGAAGGACCCCGGAAAAGGCCCCCCGGAGCTTTGCTAGACACAGATGCCTCACACAGGTGGTGACTGTCCTTTTGTTCTTCACTTTGTTTTCACTCTTGCAGGAGAACTTAAGCCAAGCAGCTGAGATGGGAAGCAGAAAGATGACGGGCAGTCTGTATGTGAGTGGGAGGTGGCTTGCTGGGGTGCTAAGGACACGGATGCCCTAGCGCGGATGGAGAAGGAGGGGAACATTGGGTGGGGGTGGGGCAGGGAGCCAGGGAAGATTGAGGAGGACATTCCAGCCTCTCCCGCACTGCGGCCTCTCTGGGAGTCTGTATCGTTTGTCTGAAAGCACCACGACACCTAAATTCCCATAAAAGCAAAACAGCCCAAAGCCACGCCCAGGGTCAGGGCACGGTCTGCTGGTCTGTACTCCCCAGCCCCCGAGTCCCGGTCGTGAGCAGGGACAGCGGGGAGGTGATGGCGCCGCCGACAGTGTGCGCGCAAAGCCCTTCCGCAGAACCCCACTCCTAGGGAGGCCTTAAAAAGCCTCCACGGCCGTCCCTTTTTCCAGAAGGTCTTGCTTAGCACAAATAGACCACCCTCCCCCTGTTTTTTCCCCAAATGGTAAGACTTACTAATGTCTTAGGAATATAAAGATTTTATCTCTCTGCCAGTGAATCTGCCATTTTTAGTCCTGGGCTTCTGTTTTCATCCTTAACCTGGCCTTGAAGACGGCTCAGATCTATGCTATGGTCACAACCACCTGCATGAAACTCACCTGCTCGGCGCAGCAAGGGTAGTGGGAGAGGCCTGTTCTCATCATCTGTTTGCTCCCCGTGCGAGGGGTGAGGAGTTGGGCTCCATACCCCGAGAAGGCCCTTTCTAGATGTGATTCCACCCCTCACCTTTCCCAAAGCCAGTGCTGATCATCTTATAATCAAAGGAGCCTTTTCCTGGCTTCCCTCCTGCCCCTCGCGTTGCCCTGGCCACCTGCATTCCTGCAGGGCCTTGTCTTCTTCCCTGGCTCCAGCCGGCTGCTCCAGTGACCTCCGGCATTGCTCTGCTTTCCCGCTGTTCCTTGTGGCCGCTCCTCTGCCAGTCCCTTGCCCACCTCCCGCCCCCAGCTCATCAAAGCTGCAGGCATGAGCTGGAGGCATGTGTTCTGAGGCTGGCCCTGCCCCTGACTAGCTGGATGAATCAGGTACATCTTCTCTTTTTGGGGACCTCAACCTTCTTGAATAAAAAGTAGGAGCCTTCATCTCAATCATTCTACCGCTCTCTGGCTTCTGTAATGCCAATTGCATCTGGTAAACCTCACCGCGTGGTTATACGTTATTTATACACAGGCGAATCTTCTATTAATAACAAGATTTGGGTCCATCATAGGCTAAATCATGTCCCCTAGCATACACTAATAGTCTAAGCTAACCAGTTCGCCTAAAAAGTGGGGCCCAGGCATTCTGTGATCCTGTAAAAGGGTCTCTTCCAGTATGTTCTCTGGAGTGGAGCCTCATCTTTCTTTGGGGCATCCCCCCAGGAACCGGGCCATGTCGGTCCATTGGAGCACGTCATCAGTGGGCTGAGCCCGCAGGAAGGCAGGCAGGTAGGATGCAAGACAGGGTAAGCGAGGTTTGGGTGCAGGAGGAGGGAGTGATGAGGGTGAGATGATGAAGTTTCCTTGTAATTTGGAGCCTCTGCATTTTCAAGGGAGGTTGTTTTGAGTTATTTTCACAATAGAAACTGGTTATTCTCATCTATCTCACTGTTGCGTGGAATCAAAAATAATATAGCATGTTGCTATATCATCAACTAGTGGCTTCTCTTTCTGAGCAGTTTTTACCCAGCAATTAAGCGAAATTATGTGACTCAGTATGGAAAGATAATCGCCAGAGAAACTTCGGATTGCTTTCTCCCGCACATGCAGGAAGCAACTGCACACACGGCAGACGATCAGAGAGGAAAATTAACTTGAAAGTGCTGCTGCCACCAGAAACATCAGCTGTTTACTAATCAAGAGATAGATGAGAGCATGGAAAGGAGAAGAAGAATGAGTGGGAACTAAATTCTTTCTCATAATATACTATAGATGAAACAAAATGTGATTGGTTCCATTTTCCAGAAGGGAAGAATGGTCCAAATGATCTAGAGTTAAAGGGATGGGAGCAGGAGGGTGAGGAGGCTCGGGAGTCCTCCAGTCCAGCAGTGACAATTTCTCAGGCTCCCTGTGCCAGTGAGCCAGGTCCTTAGGCCCCCAGGCAGGGGTCCAGGGCCCAGCATGCACACTGAGGATCATGTAATGTCCCATGTCCCCTCTGCCCAATTCGGCCTTGCTTTTCCCTCTCCCAAAGGCTCCTCCCTTCCATCCGCTCCCTAGACTCTGTGGCCTGGAAATGACATTTGTCACTCCCACCACCTCCTAAGCTCCCCACCCCAGCCAGTCCCAGGCAGCCCAGCTTCTTCCCAGGAAGGAGGGAGAAAGGAACGTGGGGTAACAGGGAGGGTGGGTTGCACAAAGGGGTGGTATGTGGCAGGGAGGGAAGCCGAGATAGAGTTTCTTGGTGCAGCAGTGAGACAAAGGCATTCTGTGTCCCTTCAAAGGCTCTGTGTATGCACTTGGCCACTCAACTCAGAGCCAGCGCCAGCAGAACCACTGATGAGACTTTTAAAAATGGGTTTAGGGGCCAAGAGGCACCCTGAGGAGGCCTGTGCTGAGGTGTGGCTGGTGTAGCCCAGGCCCGGCAGCAGCTCGAAGGAGTAGAGAATTGGTTGCTTTTCAAATCTATAACAGAATTTCTTTCAGCACACTGTAACTCGATCGGAAATGTTTTCTTTAGAATACAAAGACAAGTCTTAACTCTTTAGCTTGGCATTCAAGATCGTCCGTAATCTGATTGCAGCCATCTTATCTGAATTCTTACCACCTGCCCCATCATGCTTTACTCAAACTGGATTCTTCACGGATTTGGAAGGTATCTTACGCTAGAAATGGCCAATACCGGGTAGGGTGCTGCCAGGCCCCCTCCTGTGCTATGCAAACACTACCAGTGGATGAAGACCCTGTCTCCTGAGGAACCCCACTCAGAATTCCACTGGGGAAGCCACTTGAGACAGCCACTATTGAATGAAGTGCCTTGAGGGTCAACTTGAACTGAACTTGAACTTAAACTGAATACTATCGGTCATTCCTACTTTATATTTCTGGCTCACTGCCTTTGTTCATGCTGTTTCCTCTGCCAAGTGCCCCTCCTCTTCGCTCTCCCTCCCCTGTCTATCAAAATCCTTTCCTGCTCTCAGGGTTCAGGGGGAATGTTGACTGCTCCACGGAAACTTCCCAGGTTCCCTGTTGTACTCCCTGGTCCCTTTCTCCCTGTTCTTCTGGACCCTTGTTGCATGTAGTCTCTACCTCTTGAGAAGTTCTTTTCACACGTGCTGATGTATCAGAGCCCTCTACTGCCAAGCCCAACTCTCCTTGTAGGGTGTATCTTGTTCACCTATTTATCCCTTGCTGAACCAGAACAGTTCTGTCCTTTCTAGGAATTTGTTGTTTATTTGTGGGATTGCCTTGAACCCGAGCATCTGTGGAGGTGATTGTTGGGGGGGTTGAGGGGAAGGCACAGCAGCAACCTGAGCCATTGGCCGTTGTCCCAGGAGGGGCCTTGCTTGCCTGGTACTGTGATCCCTCTTCTAGCTAGAGCTGGTCAAGGGGTCACTGTGGGAGGCCTGGCCCATTAGTCCTTCCCTCTCTCACCTCAGATCCAAAATTCACAAAGGCCCCTAGGATTGGAAGGCTTTTAATGTGTAATTCCATCCTCCTTCCAAGTCCTGAGTCCAGTCTTCCCACTGGTTGAGCAAGGAGCAAATGGAATTTGAAGGTGTAATTTGGAGATGGGGCTTGGTCTGGAAGTAGCAGTAAACTTAGAAAGAAAGGAAGAGATTTTACAAATAGTAGGTGATCAAAACTTACTTTATTTTGTACTTTGAAAAATGTGTTTAGGACTGTATGACTGCCTGAATCACCGAAAGGAACTTTCTGCTGTAAAATAATTGATCCCAGATTTGTTACTGCTGAATTTGGCTTATAAAAAGGAAGGAAAACCATCCAGCCATCAGTCACCACTCCTCTCCCCACACCAAATACTACGTAAAACTCAACAATAACAACAACAAACAAACAAAAAACCCATGAGATAAAATTAGCACTGGAGTATGTGAAGTATAACCAGAACTTAAGCCAGAGTTACTCTTAGAATGAATGCTAATTGATGTAATTGATGTCACTGCATTCTGGAGACTAAGAAGCATTGGGTCCAGCAAGATTTGGAAGCCAAACCTGAGACTCCTACATGAAGCCCAGGAACCTTGAGAGGGGATAAAGGGAAATCAAGTTGGTATCTGCTGCCCTCAGTCTCCATGAAAAAGCAAAACATATCCTCTCTGGAAAAAAGTGTCCCATTTTAGGACCATCAATTTCCCATAGATTAAAATCTAGCATATATGAGCTTACAATCATAGATAACCAAACACAGGAAAAATCAGTCACTGTGACTGAGAGGCACAGAAACAACAAGTAGATGTAGATCCCCAAGTATTTAAGAGTTTAGAATTTTCAGATATTGGATATAAATAGCCATGTAAGAAATGTTGGAAGAAAAAAGATGGAATCACAAAAATGAGCAGGCAGCAAAAACTGACACAAATGACCTGGCACTTTCAAAAAGTGAAAAATTAAATGGATGGATTAAACAGCAGATAAACACAGTTAAAAAGAGAATCAGCAAATGGAAAATAAATCTGAAACAATTACCCAGAAGGTAGCACAGAGAAACAAATATGTGGAAAATACGAAAGAACAGTTAAGTGCTATGGAGAACAGAATACGAATATCTGACATATTTCTAATCATAGTCTCAAAAAAAGAAAACAGAGTGGAAAAGAGGCAATATTTGAAGAGATAATGGCGGAGAGTTTTTCATAATTGATGAAAAAAACGAATCTACCGGTAAAGGAAACACAACAAAATACATAGAAATAAATCCACACTTAGACTTTAGTCTAATGAAACTCACAACACCAAACACAAAAACAAAATAAAAGGAGGCAGAGAGAAAAGATAGGCCATTAAGGAGTGGCAGTAAGCAGCAGACTTCTCAACGGCAATAATGGAGATCAGATAGCAGTGGAATAACATCTGAAAAGTACAGAACAAAAATAATCAACCTAGAGTTGTGCCGCACAGCTCTCTTTCAAGGATAGGATTGTATTAGTTTTCTATTGCCACAGAACAAATTACCACAATTGTAGCAGCTTAAAGCAACACACATTGATTAGGTTATATGGTATCTTTAGGTCAGAAGTCTAGTATGGTTCTGAGTTCTTTGCTTCAGAGTCACAGAAAGCTACAGTCTAGGTAACCCCCGGCTATGGTTGTGATCTGATAAGATAGTTGATGGAGGAAAAGATTGCTTCCAGATTCCCTCAGGTTGGTGGCAGAATTCATCTCCTTGTGGCAGAAGGACTGAGACCCCCATGTTCTTGCTGGTGATTGGCCAGGGGGCTGCTCTCAGCTGCTGGTTCCTAACCACAATTCCTTGCTTGTGCTTCTCCGGATGGGCCCTCCCACAACATGGCAGCTCGCTTTTTCAAACCAGCAAGTGTGAACTGTCTCTAGCTCTAGTCTGCCAAGATTGAGTCTTACGTAACGTAACACCATCATTTGGGTGATACCCTATCACCTTTGCCGCTGTTGGTGAGAAGCATGCTGCGGCTCCTGCCTTCATTCAAGGGGAGGAGATTACACAAGGGCTTGAACACTAGAAGGGTGGAATTATTGGGGACCACCCTAGAGACTGTCACCACAAAGATAATGCCACATTTTCAGATAAACAAAAACAGAGTTCATAACTAATAGATCCTCACTAAAGAAAACTCTAAAAGATGTTCTTCAGGGATAAAGAAAATGGCTCGAAGGATGGCTGAGATTCAAAAAGAACGATGAACAAACCAGTTAGTAAATATGTTGTAGTAGTTATACATTGCTGCCTAACAAATCGCCCCCACACCCTGCAGCTTAAAACAACGAACATTTGTTATTTCACACGATTTCTGAGGGTTAGGAATCAGGGGAAAGCTTAGCTGGGTGGTTCTGGCTCAGGGTCTTTGAGGAGGTGGCAGTCAAGCTGTCAGCCAGGTGGCAGCCAGGTGAAGGCTAAAGGATCTGCTTCCAGGCTCCCTTACGTGGGTTCATGGCAGGCCTTATTTCTCAACAGGCTTTTGGACTAAGCCCATCAATTCTTTGACACATGGGCCTCTCCACAGGGGTGTCTGAGTATCCCTAAGACATGGCAGCTAGCTTCACCCAGAACAAGCAATCAGAGAGAGAGAGAAAAGAAAGCCATAGTCCCTTTTATAGCATAATATTGGATGTGACATGCCATTACTTCTGCCATATTTTATTGGTCACACAGACTATCCCTAATGCAATGTGGGAGGGGACTTTACAAGGATCTGAATACCAGGAGGTATTCGGGGCCATCTCGAAGGCTGGCTTCTGTGCACATGGGTAAATTAAACAAACATTGTTTGCATAAAGTACAAATACTAGTGTCTATTTTACAGCATTAAAAAAAGACAGGACTGAAATAATGTACAATAATAACATACACCAGGAAGGGGGTGATTTGTATTTTTGTATTTTCGAGGGAGTATTGTGCCTAGTAACTATTATAGCTATTAACTCTAAACTTTTTCAGTCATTATTAAGTTGAATACACGTGGTAAAATTCCAAACATAACCACTGAAAATTTGGGAAGAGTCTGTATAATTTCTAAACCAGTAGAGGGAGAAAGGGAATAAGAAAACAATAATCATTTTTTTTTAAGGGCAAGACAACAGAAAGAAATAAGCACAAGAAAAGTAGGGAGGAAACAGATGGCAAAAACCAGATGGAATATATAATAGTCAAAATAAATGGAGTAAATTAAATGAAGTGAATTTGACAATTAACAGAAGCTATCAGGTTGATTTTTTTTCCCAAAATCTAGCTCTTTGCTGTTTATAAAATACACACACAACACATAAAGACACAAAAAGGTAGGAGGCAAAATAGAATTTAAGACAGAGAGGATTGCTATATAATCCTGAAAGATGCAATCAAAGGACAATATAACAATTTTAAACTGTTAGAATATTATAAGAAACACAGGGATAAACTTATAATTCCTTTCTCATAGTGATAGATTTTAAAGTGCCAATTTTACGGGCAGGTGGGGGGGGAGGGGATGGGTATATACATACGTAATGAATGCGATGTGCACCAACTGGGGATGGACACGCTTGAAGCTCTGACTTGAGGGGAGAGGGGGGCAAGGGCAATATATGTAACCTTAACATTTGTACCCCCACAATATGCTGGAAAAAAATTAAATTAAATTTTTTAAAAAGTGCCAGTTTTAATTTTTGGTAGGTCAATCGGTCAAAAAAACTGAAAAAAATACAGAAATTTATACAACACATTAAATAATCTAATTTAATGGCATATAGAACTTCTTCCCCAACAACGAAGGAATTCACAATCTTCTAAGCATACATGGGATATAATTTTTTAATAACTGATCATAGCTTTATGACTATATCACCAGGTCATAAAGTGATTCTCAATACATTTCAAGGCATCTGTATATCATACAGAGCATGTTCTCTGACCCTGGTGCACTTAAGTTAGACGTCAATAACAAAAGCCAATTGAAAAGCACTATATATTTGGACATTTAAAAAACATACTTCTTAATAATGCATAGGTAAAGTAAGAAATTATAATGGAAACTTAAAGTACTAAGAACTAAATCATAATCAAAAACCACATTTCAAAGTTTCTATGATGGAATGAAAGTAGCACTTAGAAATTTGTAGTCTTAAATGCTTCTATTTGAAAATGAGAAAGGCTAAATATTAATGTACTAGGTATCCAACATAAGAAGATAATCATGAGGAAAAGAACAATGGAATTAGCCCAAAGGATATGTAAAGGCAGAATCAAGAAAATTTTAAAACAAACAATAAAGAAAAGTCAACAAAACCAAGAGTTGGTTCTTTGAAAAAACTAATAAAATAGTTAAACCTCTGGTGAGATGGATGAAGAAGAAAAGGAGCTGTCATAAGTAATGTTAGGAATGAAAAAATTGACAAAACTATGGAAATTTTCTTAATTCTGCCTTTACATATCCTTTGGGCTAATTCCATTGTTCTTTTCCTCATGATTATCTTCTTATGTTGGATACCTAGTACATTAATATTTAGCCTTTCTCATTTTCAAATAGAAGCATTTAAGACTACAAATTTCTAAGTGCTACTTTCATTCCATCATAGAAACTTTGAAATGTGGTTTTTGATTATGATTTAGTTCTTAGTACTTTAAGTTTCCATTATAATTTCTTACTTTACCTATGCATTATTAAGAAGTATGTTAAGAAGTATGACAAAACTACAGATCCAACAGAAATTAAAATGACAATAAGAAAATACTATGAGAAACTTTATAGCAATAAATTTAAAAGCAGAAGAGGGCAAATTCCTATCAAATTATAGCTCACTAAATGTATTAAAGAACAAATAGGTATCTGGAGAGGGCCATAACCATTAATTAATTGAATGGGCAATTTAAGATCTTCCCACTAAGAAACTACTAAGCCCAGATAACTTCACAGTTCAGTTGTACCAAACATTCAAAGAACAGATTATTCCAGTCTTTTGCAGACTCTTTCAGGGAATAGCAAGAGAGCAAGTACTTGTTCTGTGAGGCCAGTACTACCACACCAAAACCAGGTAAGGTCAATACAATAAAATAAAAATCGTAGCCCAATCTCATAGATGCAAAAATCCTAAACAAGATTATCAGCAAACCAAATCCATCTGTTTATTAAAAATATACTACATTGGTTTCATCCCAGAAATGCAAGGATGATTTAACATCTGATAATCCCTACATGTGATTTATTCATTGATAGAATAAAGAAGAAAAACCATAGATATAGAAAACTCATTCATAATTAATATAAAAAAATCTTAGAAAAACAGGATTAGAGGGGAACTTTGAAAACATTAAAACTCCCTTTAAAATCAGTAATAAGACTGTGTGTGTGTGTGCATACATTTTGTGCATATGTTTATTCACCATTATTGTTTCTATTCTACATTTACTAGAATTCCTAGCTAGTGCACTAAGACAAGAAATAGAAATAAATAGTGTGGGAATTGGAAAAGAGAAACAATACTGTATCATTTACAGATGATATGTCTATGGAGAAAACCCAAAGGCATCTATAGGTAAATTATTAGAAATAATAACAGTTTAGCAAGATTATTTGATTTAAGATCAGTATATGAAAATCAATTGCTTTTCTCTGTACGAGCAAAAATTAGAAAACACACACGAGGTAACATTTAAAATAGCAATAAAAATTATAAGGCATTTAGGAATAAATCTGACAGAAGATGTACAAGACCTATATTAAAGCATTTGTGAAACTTTATTGAAAAGGACCTAAACAAATGAAAAGATTTATTTATAGATAGGAGACTCAAGATCAGAAATATGTCAGTTCTCCCCAAGTTGTTCTATAGATAGATCCATTGCTGTTCTCATGAAAATACCAACCGTTTTAGATGGATTTGACACGCTGATTCTAAAATGTATATATAAGAGCAAAAAACCAAGAATAGTGAATACATTCCTGAAGGCAGAGGAGGAGAAGGAAGAGGAGAAAAAGAACATGGGCCTTCCACCACACAGCAAGGTTATCATAAAACTGTAGTAATTGAGACACTGTGATTTTAATGCAGGTACAGAGAAACTGACCAAAGAGAAAGCCCAGAAACAGATGCAAACCTAAGTATAAACCAGATATAGACAAAAGTGGCTTGGCACATTGGGGGCGGGGTGGGGGTGGGGGTGGTGGCAGTCAGCAACTGGGGCCAGGACTACTGGTTATCAGGATGGGAAAAGTGAAACTTAGATTCTTACTTTCACGCCTTACACAGACATCCATTCTGGGTGGAATAAAGATTTAACTATAAGAGACAAGGCTTTACATGTTTTAGAAAAAAAATTCTTTCTGACCTCAGGGTGAGAAATAATATCTTAAGACACAAAAATCATGGCACCGAATTATGTTAGTATAAAGAAATGCTGTTTATCAAAACACAGTTTTAAAAAGTGAAAAGACAAGGCACTAATTGGAAGGAGATATTTACAATGCTTAATTACAAAGATATAGTATGTAGAATAAGAAATTAATAATAATGCCCATTAATGATTTTGCCCATAATTGAAAAATGGGCAAAAGACATGAAAAACACATTAGTGATGAATAAATAGGAATGGCAAACACTCAAAGAAGACCAACTCCATTATAAAATAATCAAATGCAGACCATATTTTACACCTCTAGATTGGCAAAAATTAAGATACCTGGGCCGGGTGTGGTGGCTTACACCTGTAATCCTAGCACTCTGGGAGGCCAAGGCA
>VBSM01001265.1:73155991-73177727 GCA_008086735.1 Cheirogaleus medius | reverse complement strand
AAAAAAAACCCCAATATTATTTAGATATATGTATGTTAAATGTATTTTGAAAAAGAAGAGCAAGGTGTATATCCATACAATGGAATATTATTCAGCCATAAAAAGGAATAAAATACTAATAATACATGCTACAACATAGATGAACCATGAAAACATTATGTTAAGTTGAAAGCCAGACATTAAAGTTCACATATTTGATAATTCCATTTGTATGAAATGTCCAGAATGGGCAAACCCACTGAGACAGAAAATGGATTAATGGTTGTCGAAGTCTGGGGGAAGGGGCAGTGGAGGCTGACTGCTAATGGGGATGGGGTTTCTTTGGGGGGTTTCTTTCTGGAACTAGATAGTAATGACGGTTGTACAACCTTGTAAATATACTAAAAACCATTGAATTGTACACTTTAAAATGGTACATTTCATAGTATGTGAATTTTATCTTTTTTTTATCATGACAAGAACACTTAACATGAACTACCCTCTTAACATATTTTTAGGTGTATGATACAGAATCGTTAACTATAGGTACAATGTTGTACAGCAGATCTCTAGAACTTACTCATCTTGCCTAACTGAAATTTTATACCTGTTGATTAGCAGCTTTTTAAAAAAAATATTCAGGATACTGATTACCTCTGGGGGAAAGCCAAGGTGATGGGTTGGAGAAAAATATAGGTAAACGCCCTAGTTCCTAAGTGACTTGTCCATGGGCTTTTCTTTTATTACCATGCTTTATTATACGTGTGTGCTACATATATTTTTATACATATAAAACATAATGTAAACTCTAAAAGAAATACAAATATGAAATAACATAGCATTAAAAGCAAAATTACTGCCCTTTTGCTTAAAGGCTTTTTGGATCACCTCCTCCAAGTCCAGGGTCTGGGCTGTGGCGTGGCTCTGGATGCAGTCGTTCTGACCCCTGGTGGCTGAGAGGTGAAGTGCAGCTGGGGCTGCTTGCTCAGGGCTGGGGAAAGTAGGTGACCCGGCTTAGAGCAATCGTGGTCCTAGCCGCTAGACACATGTCCAGGGTTCAGCCCACTGCCAGTCACCCCACATGGAAAAGAGCAAACAGCCTTGGGCTTTCCTGGTTCTGTTTCTTTTGCCTTCTCTCTGGCGCTTTACCGCACTCGTTAAGCCCAGGAGGGAGGTGCGTGTAACTCCATTGAAAACTGTGAGTGGGGACTACCTGCTCCTGCCTCCTGCCGCTGCCTCCTGTCACCACCCAGATGGCCCACCCTGGGGCCACCCACCCCAGAAGCCAGGGCTTGATACGCTCCTGAGCAGAGGTTTCGGCATCTGGGGAAGGAGAGGCCAGGGTGCTGATGCTCAGAGAACCAGTCTCCAAACTCCTTTTGTTTAATCAAACCACCGTGCTGGAGGATTCCGAACCAAAGCCTTTGGGGACAGTTGACTTGGGCACTTCAGAGGTGAGATGTGAGAGGCACCCTAGGGAGAGCTGTCAGCATCTCAGGGTTGACCATGGAGAGTCCAGGAAACAGCGAGTCGCACTCTCCACCTGGCTGGCTGGACGAGGGGGGCATTGGTTTACCGACTGCATTTCATCTGGTATAAATAGAAATTTCTGACGGAGGTGTTGGCTGTGGGAACCGGGAGAGGAAGTCCCAGACGTCTTAATGAACTGGAGATGGCCACATAAGGGTGGCCTGGGGAGAAGGACACAGATGAGACCACTTCCAAGCCCTTATTGTGACTGTGTGGCTTCAGCCAGAGGCAGCATGGTACAGGAGTGACTATGCCAGGTTAAGTTCTAGATCCTGCTACTCACTCCGGTGAGCGTCAGTTAACCTCTTAAAGCTTCAGGTTCTTGACCTGCAACATGGGTTGGTTGTAGTGCCTGCTAATTGTGCTAATTCAAGTGTGTTAATTGAATTAATGCATGCAGGGCATTCTCTAAGAGTGCAATAAGCGTCGCCTGCTTCTGCATAGGTTGTTTGAACTCTCACCGAGTTGTGAGCGCTCTGAGTAGAGCTGGGGATTTGACTCAGCCCCTGGCCGGGCTGATGGTTGGAGTCGGGGATTCTCCTATCCAGAGAGTCATTTCTTCTTCCCTCTGTCCCCAGACACCATGGAGGTGGTGCTGATCTTTCTGTGCAGTCTGATGGCTCCTGCAGTCCTGGCCAGTGGTAAGTACCCCTCTGGGACCTGGCTGTGACAAGATGGCAGCTTTGCACAGCCCTTTCTGGTGGAAGGTTCTGGCCCTTTGGGACATTAGGGTCAGGGAGCTCTCAGGTTCTTCGTGTCAGCAGAGAAAGTCCTGGAAGGCGACAGCTATTTATTCACAGACTCCAATCCAGCCTGCCCACCTCCCCTGACAAGGGTCCCGCAGGGTCTGCTTTTAAGCCCTCCAAGCCCACCAACCCCTGTGGACTTCTGACCCTAGGGAGTGAAGGCTGCACATGAGTCTCTAGGCCATAAGTAACCAACTCTGGCCTTACTCAAGTCACTTGTTCTTTGGCCTCAGTTTCTCCATCTGTCAAAGAGGAAAATAGACCCTGCCTTTTGGGGATGGCATAATATTAATATAAGCATCAAAAGGGGCAATAAATATGGATGTGCCGTGAACACAGAACCTCATCGAGGCTCTGCACCATACCTGCCCTCGGCCCGCTGGTTCACCCTGAGTGGCAGACCCGCCCTTCCCTGCGTCTCCAGGTATCTGTGCTTACTGGGTCCTGCTTCCCAGGAGTCCCTTTGTGGGCACTGAGATCTGTGAGGCAAGGTAAGATACTTGGGGACCAGGACGAGTAGCTGTCTTCCTCTTGCCCACATCTGTTTGTTTTCGCAGCTGCCGAGCAGGAGAATGAAATGGACCCTTTCCATTATGGTGAGCAGTGGTGACGGTGGCAACTCTGGGTACAGGGAGTGGGGGCAGTGCAGGCCCGTCTGGGAAGGGACAGACGCTGTCTCCCTGACCCTGGCCCTTCTTCCATGTCACCCCTGGTTCCTTTGGCAGACTACCAGACGCTGAGGATTGGGGGATTGGTGTTTGCTGTGGTCCTCTTCTCGGTTGGGATCCTCCTTATCCTCAGTAAGTTTGTTGTTCCTTTGTTTACTTGATAAGAGCAACGGCTGTGTCTGCTAAGCAGGTGGGGACATTGCGAGAGCCTGGTCATTCCCTCTCCCGGAAAGGGCAGGACACTGTCCTCTGTGTTATCTCCAGGACCTAACGAGGTTCTAGGAGCATAATAAGTGCTCAGTGAAACAGTGCCCGGGTCTAGGGGGCGCCATTTACATAGTCCCACAACCTGCACGGACTCACAGGGCAGCCCTGCCGTGGCCAAGCTGGGAGCATAACCCCGGATGGTTTCTTTGCCTTTCAGGTCGCAGGTGCAAGTGCAGTTTCAATCAGAAGCCCCGGTAAGGATGCCATGGCAGCGGGTATCTGGGGTGACAATAGGAGGGACAGGGAGGGGCCCCGGGTACGTGACCCCAAATGGGTGTTCTCTTGGCTTCTTGTCTCAGAAACAGAATGTGTGTGTTGAGGAATAGGGGTAGAAGTTTGAGGATTGCGAGGCAGACTTTGGGGCAAAGAGAGTCAAAACACTGAGGGTTGTTAGCCCATCCCGTCTCTTCTGATGTATATGGGAGGAGAGGAGGTAGGTAAGAAGGTGCTGGAACCTTGTCTGGAGGCCCTTGAAACAGCCGAGCTTGGGAGAAGGGAAGCAGAGGGCTTCCTGGTCTCTCCTCTCTACAGGACCTGTGACACTGTCCCTGCTTGTCACCTGCTCACTAGGCTCTTTGAGCTGAGTAGACACTCGGACTCCCCTTCTACCGCCACATAAATGTCATACCCCATTAATCCACATCAGAAGTCCAAAGCCTGTGGCAGGACACACTCAAGCCCCCCATGGCCCTGGGTCATCCCGTCCCAGGACTTAGCTCTCTCCGGGGCTGGCACTGAACATGCCTGCAAGTTCTGCTCTGAGGAGTTGGAGGAGACATCCCGGGGGGGCCCTGGCCCCGTAAGGAGAGTGGCGCTGCTGCTCTCTGAGTGTGCCTGCAGACCTCTGATGGGGCTGTGTGTCTCCCCCTCTGGCAGGGCTCCGGGAGATGAGGAAGCCCAGGCGGAGAACCTCATCACTGCAAATGGTAACTGCCCGCGACCACACGCCTAGATGGAATGGAGGGGACAGGAGAGGCTCCTCATAGGGCCCAGGGAGGGACTGTCACCGGGTGTCCGGGGCCTCCCTAGAGTGGCCAGACATGCTCCCGTAGGGCCGGGAGAGGGGTCTCCAGGGCCTCTGCAACGTTGCCCCCTGGCCTCCACCAAACAGGCTGCTACTGGTGACAGCCATTATCCACAGAGCATCTGCTCTGTGTCCTGTGCATACAGCCCCGTGAGGAAGGTGTCACTACCCACATTTTACCACCGGGGGATTCAGAGAGGGTAAGGAGCATGCACAGGTGCCCGTATCCAGCACGCAGCAGGGCGAGGATTTCTACCCTGGTCGTTCTGACACAAAATCCTCTGCGTGTCACCTCTTTGCCGCCCCAGAGTCAGGCACAGGCCTGGGGTGAGGGTCCTTTCGCTACAATCCATTCTGGTTTTCCTTCCAGCAACAGAGCCCCAGAAAGCAGAGAACTGAAGTGCAGCCCTCAGGTGGGAAGGTGAGATGCTCTGTGCATGGATCTTCCCCTGTCACTGTCACCGTCTCCGTCTCGGTCTGGGCAGGGGAGTTCGGCGGGAAGTACCGGGCCGGCTTCTGCAGTGGCTGCTGCTTTTGTTATGAGCACCGCCCTGAGGAGCTGTTCAGGATCTGAACGGGGCAATGGAGGGACCAGGACCAGAAACACCCCAGGTGTCCCGCACATGTGCATGCAAACGTCCGGGAAGTGGGGCACCGGCCCAGCTGGGAGACAATTAGTAAAATACTCTTGATATCAAAGTAGCATAAAGATAATTGCTTTCGAGGGTGATTCAGAAAGTACCTTAGGGCCACTTTTCTTCAAAAGATTTTATTATGAAACTTGTCAACTCTACATAAAAGTAAGATGAATAGCATATGACACCCCCATACCAGCATTATCAGTTCCCAGCACTTAGGCGCACGGTTCTTAGCACCCATTTCCATTGTTCCTTGTAGGGGGCACAGGACAGTAGTAACCTGTGTTTTCTCCGTTTTCAAAGTTCTGCCCCTTGCACAAACTTGCGCAACCTGCCAGAAGTGAGTAGGACAGGTGGGGTTCAGCCCCACTTGATAGATGAAAGGGTCAGAGAAAATAGCCTCAGGGATGGTTAGTGACGGAGTGGACCTCGAGCTGTGTCTTCCTGGCTGTCGTTCATTGCCATTTCCACTGCTCCCCTGTGTCCCGTCTCACTCTATGACATGCCCTGGGGTATACTAAAGGGAAAAGGCAGTCTTCTGTCAGCTCACCTCCACCTCGTTCTCCATACAAATAAATCGTAATAGACAGGTATATAATTTATCCCAAATTGTAAGTTCAAAGAGATTTCCAGATGATAGCATGCCCGATGCACCAGCTTTTACTGTGCTGGCAGTAACACGGTGTACCTGTGTGGCATTTAAATTCTTTCCTAAGTGCTTGTACATCTTCCGAACAGCCCGAGGTGGGCAGAGTGGGGCCTTTTACATCCCTCTTCTGGATGGGGCTCTCGAGGGTAAGTGATGGCCTAAGCGTGAGATGGTTGAGGATGCCCATCTAGGAAGCAGGTGTCCTTCCCGGGAGTTGGTGTTCTGTCCTTCTGCCCGCAGCCTGCAGGTCAGGCTGAGGACCTGTGGGAGTGGCGTGGGGATGCTCGAAGCACAAAGCCTCCCGACGAAATGTCTTCTCATCTTTTTTTCAAACTAGGTCTTTCTCAGAAACCCTTTTCTCTTGAGTCTCCGGACTGTGAGCAACTATTGGGGGTGTCCCAGGTTTAATAACTTCCTTTCCATGTCCGCCAAGTTCCAGCCCACCTGGGAGGACCCTTCCCCGACATCCACCTCTCTCTTGCCTTCATGTCCTTTCTCTGCACCGTGGCCTCGCCCTCCTCCTGGCTGCACTGGAACGCGGGGTTGGGAGGGATGTCATCCCAGGAGTGTCAGTGGGCAGGGGCTGTGCTCAAGGCGGGGAGAGGAGCAGGTGAGGTTCGCTGAAAGGAGCCACAGTTTTGTTTTCATTTCAATTCTCTCCCTCCCCAGCCTCCCGGAACCTGAAGGCCGCCGCTTGAACCTTTAGATGCAAATGTTGATGCTTCAGAAAACCGGCCACTTCAGCAACAGACCCTTCCCCAGGAGAAGCCAAGAACTTTTGTGTCCCCCGCAGCCCTCCCACCCCTCTAACTCCATCCCTCAATTTACTGACGCGGCGAACACTCGCCTCCCCCACTGCAGCCTGCGGCTTCGTCCGTCCCCTGTGATGTGTCTGTGTGTGTGTGCGTGTGCGTGTGTGTTGCCCATCGTGGTCTTCGTGGCTGCTCGTTCGTGGATGATGTTGTGCTAGTGAACTGTGGACTCACCTCCCTGGGCAGGAGCTGAGCCTTGTCGCCATTGGCTTCCTGCCCCTGTGGCCCCCCATCATCTCCTGGTCTTAGGAGTCCACTACCCCAGCCCCTTGTCCTGGTTTAGGGTTGAGTGTAGGGTGGGAGCACGGGCAGGAGCCTCCAGCGGTCTGGGGACCTAGGAAGGTTTGCATCACCTTGACCGTCATTCTGTACGGATCCTCGTACGAGAACCTCGCTTCCATTTTGCCACCCGACCCCAGTCTGCTCTGAAGGTCTCTTGGCAACTGGAGACACAAGGCAAGGAGCTGGTGAGCCCAGCATGGCCTCTAGGCAGGTACCCCCCACTCTGTCCTTCATCCTCCTCCCGGGGGCTTCCTCGGGGGAGTCCCCGTCTGCCCTGACCCTTCGTAGAGCACAGAATTCCGGGCCCAGGGCTTCTACTCTGCCCCTGGGGAATGTGCCCCTTTCATTTCTTCTCAGCAATAACCCCATGGGCTCTGGAACCCCTGCCCTGCAACCTTCCCTGCTTCCGAGACTGCCGTCTGTAGCTCAGCTCATCTGGACTCAGACTCCCGTCCCTGAAGTTGGTCTCTGGCGGGCGACGGCTGAGGAGTTCCCACTCTGTCGGGCGGCACGCTGGGATGGGCGGGTGGGGGGAGACCCCTGGTCGGGCAGTGGGGACAGCCCTGTACCCTTTGCTCCGCCTGTCGGGGGTCAGAGCGGTGCAGGGGCAGCTGAGAGACCCAGCGGGCAGAGGGAACAGCAAGAGGTCGAAGGTCTAATGAGTGGGAACTCGAACCAGATCCCACCCTTCCTGTCCTCTGTGTTCCCCTAGAAACTAACCACGCCGTGCCGCTGTGACCACACTGCTGTTCTCCGTATTGTGATCTGTCCTCTCAACCGCAACAGAAACAAGGAATAAATACCATTTGTTTCCTAGCGGCTCTGAGGTGTTTTCCTTTCTGTGAATGCACTGGAGTGTCTGTAGGACCCCGTGGAACTTAAAGGGCCTAAGGGAGTGTGTCCTTGGGCAGAGAGGGGAAGGGACGGCTGGAGAGCCAGCCGGGTGTGAGCAGGGTTATTTCAGCTGTGTTTACGGTCACCTCCTCACCCCCTGCACCTGGGACCCTCCTCACCTCTTCCCCCTCCTGCCTCTTTCTGCTCCTCTTCCTCCCTCCCCTGCTCCCATGTCACTGGGCTCAGGCTGCATCTCATGGCAGGACCTGTACATTGTATCATCTTGGAGAGAAAGAGGGAGTCACAATGGCTTGACCAAGTGGTCACTGGCCTGGAGTAAAAGATTCTAGCCTTTCTCTTTGGTCAGTTCTGGGGCTGCTACCTAAGTACTTGAAAAGGAGACGCAGGAGTGGGTTACCTGGGTTATGCTCAATGCCCTTACTTTTAGCCCAGCTGTTCTATGGAAACAAGACACATATCTTAATATGTGTAAATAAGACACATATCCAATCGTATGCCCTCTCCTCTGTGAATGAGTCCCTTCTTTTTTCTGCTCCGGTCATACTTGGTTCCTGCCTTTACATTCACACTTCATGCTTTGTACTTGGGATCTATAGGGGCCAGGCAGATCATGTCCATTTGTGAATCAGCTACAGTGACAATAAATGGGGCATAGGGGCCTGGGGTCACCTAGAGTGTCCTCCGAAAGACATTCCACATCAGTTTTTTAAAAGTACTGTGGGCTAAACAAACACAGCTGCGGCCAGATTCCCTTGGAGGTGGCCCGTGTGCAGCCCAAGCCTCTGTTGTGTGTCTTCATTGCCAGACACAATTCCTAGGGGGCAAGGACCTGCCTGTTCTAACAGAATGCCGGGAACATCTTAGGGTCTCAAGAAAATTCTTCATAGAATCTGCCTTGGTTCTGCGAGTTGTTCAGAGTCGCAGAACTGCAAGGAGAGGGTATTTGACCCCTCTCAGGGCCCAGCCATGTCCTCTCTGCCCCCAAAGGCCCACTTGGCTCCTGCTTCTGGCTTTGGTCCCTATAGTCTTTGAAAAACCTCAGGCTTATAGTTGAGATCAAGTTCAACATATCAACCCCAGTGATCTTGATGGTTCAAAAGATCTCTGGTCACACTTAGACTTGGCAAGTAAGCTAATGGTCACTGTTGAGGAACACTCATTAGCCCAGGGAGTCATAGGCCTTGCAGCGATTTCAGAGCAGAGCATGCCAGACTGAGACCCTTGCAGGCCCCAAAGGATCGTGTGCGCCTCCCCTGTACATTGCTAAACACAAGGCATTAAACTTCAAACTAAGTGTAAGTCCAATGAGGAGGCTGTGGTTTTTCCCATGATAACTTTGTTAATAACAGAGGGTGATGGTTGCCAACTCTAACATATGTGTAAAATGATTATCCTACTTTGCCAAAGTCTAAGCACCTGCTTAGTTTTCCTCCCGGTAATCCAGCTTTATTCTTGAGACAGGGCAGCTGTTCCCATTTTACAGATTCTCTCTGATACAGTCGTGCCTGGTCCAGGTGACACAGCTGGGAGGTGTTGCTCAGCATCGACCCCAGGCTGTGTGTCCAGGGTGCTTTACAGCACGTGGCCTGGCCTCCTCCAGGAGAAGGGTGACGTTCAGATGAAGGGAGTGATGACCGGATGGCTCACAAGATCACGTCTGGGGGGTGGCTGTCCCTTCAGGACATCATCTAGCTAGACTGTGTGCCCCAGGGAGGCTTATATGGGAGGCAAATGGTCTGGAAACAGGACACATAAAGAACAGTCGAAGAAACTGATAATCAAAACAGCAATAATAGAGAAGAATACCAGCAGCTGACATTTATCTATCAAGCACTTGCTGGGCCGAGGACTTCACCCAGATCCGCTTGTTCAGAACTCGCAGTGCTCTGTACCTCCCTGAGGGCAGGACCCTGTCTGTCTGTTTACTCAGCCTCCAGTCACCTGACACTCGTTTATATTTGTGCTTTGGTTTAATGTGGCTGAATGTAGCCTGCTGAACAGGAGAGCTCCTTGCTGTGCCATTTCCCAGAAGGGCATGCCGAGCCCCCTGGTCTCAGACGGTGACCTCGGTGTCCTGTACACTTTGCCTCCCAACTCCTCCCCTTGCCCCCATGAATTCCATTCCAAAGATTTTCAAGTCTCATTGCATGGAGGTGTTTGTGTTACTTAACATCGCTATAAAAATAGGCTGATCCACCTTCTGGGCCCCCAGGTGCTGTGGCCCTCCCGCCTCCCTGGGTTTTTTGCAGGTTATAGATTAGAACTTGCCAAATTGTTCTTGGAAGAGAGTCAGAGGCAGCGTGCAGGCAGCAGGAAGGGGAGGGGTGAGTGAGGGGGATGCCAGGCTGAAGCACACCCCAAGGTCACCGGGCTCTTGTCCCCTTCCTCTGGGCAGGGGGCTCTGCCCTCCCCAGGATTTCCGGCTGGCAGGGGTAGCTGGGGAGGGCTGGGGTGGGAGAGCGCTCCAGCTCTGTCTGGTTCACCTCACCTTGCCCTTGGCTTCTCTGCCTCACCCTGGGCCCAGTGAGAGGAAGAGAGGTCAGGTGTGTGAGCCAGGGGAGGAGCTTTGGAAATACCTGTCTCCAGGCCACAAATAGGAGGAATGGCCGCCTCTCCCCATGAATGTGATTCATTGCTGTCACAGCTGAGCTCCAGCGGGGCAGAATCAGCCAGCTCAAGCCAACCGGCGGTTGATTTTATGGAGCCAGTCCCGGCCCCGTGCCTGGTTGCACAACAGCGGGGCACCTGCCAAGGCAGTGATGGCAGAGCAGGTGACACTGTGATCGGATGTCCTGAAGGCCTTGGGGTGGTAGGGGCTCATGGGGGTGGGCTCCCCCGCACTTTCCAGAAAAGTAGGTTCCTGCCCGTGAGCCAGTGGAGCAGGAGGACACCCCTGTGTCCCCTCTTTGCTCTCGCTGTGGGAGCTTGGGCAGACGCCAGCCTCTCTGTCAGTTTCCTTTTCTGCAAAATGAAGTCCTTCCTAGCCGTGAGGTAAACCGGGCCTCCTGCTAGTGTGTAACCCTGGAAAGCCACTTAAGCCTCAGTTTCCTCAACTATAAAATGGAATCGTCAATGTCTTTTCTGTCACCTCACAGGGTCAAAGTGATACAAGGGACATAAACACTTTGAACATTCTCCATGTGGGTATGATGCTATTCATATTGGTGTTGCTATCCGCTTCCTTATTTTGACGGCAGGGTTCCCCTTCTCTCTACGAGACCGGGGTTCAGGTCTGACTTGTCCACATATCATGTGCAGCTCTGTAAAATGGGTGTCACAAAGGGAGGAGCGAAGCGGCTCTTTGGAAGGATGGAGAACACGGACGGAGTGGCATTGTTCCCAGGCGAGGGGAGCTGGGCACCAGGCTCAGTGAAGACGCAAACATTTCACAGATAGCACAATCCGGGTCCTCACACGGGCCAGGGCTTGGCAATCTGTGCAGAGCGAGAACAATGATGACACAGGCACGTGCCAGCCATTCACACTGTGGAATCCAGAAGGTCGTGGAGGACAAGAGAAGCAGGAGGGATGGGCTTGCTCCAGGAGGCCTTCCTGGAGGCCGTGAGCCTCAAGCTGCTTTTCAGAGGTGAGGAGGAGTGTGGTTACTGGCAGGAGAGAACTACAGCTGCAGAGAGTCAGCCCCTCCGTCCTGGTTCAAGCCTAGACATGAGCTCTGAGAAAAGTCAAGAATGCATTTCTCCCATTCACTGTGGGAGGGGTGGGTCAAATGGGTTTGCCCTTGTGCCCAGCTGGTGACCTTGACTCTTAGAGTACATTGCCCTTTGGCAGTTCCCAGGACCTCTGTGCCCCATCTTGAAGCCAACACTTAAGGAACGGACCCTCCAGGGCCCACCTCCTTCCAGCCCCGCCTTATAAGACCCCAGTGACCTGGCATCTGCGGCCATAGCAGGACACAGGAGCCAGGGCTCTTCGGGGTTCAGGACCTCTGGGTGCACAGATGGGGCCTGGGAACGGCCCCTTTCCCTGCCCAGTGGCCACGCATGGCATGCAACTGAGGACTGACTTGGACCGGAGGTCAGGGCTTTCCAGGGGCTTCTGGCTTCTGCTTTGTTGAATCCCCTTTCCAGCTTTGAGCCAACACCAGGAGGAATTGATTTGGGGACCTGGAATTCAAAGCTGTGGACAGGTAGCCCCCATGAAGCCCAGGGCTGGCGGAGCTGGGAGCCCCATCTTAGGAAGGCTGGTGGTGAGGCCTCTGCTCTGTTGCTTGCCTTTGATCACCAGGGAGACAGAGGGCAGCTGGATGTCCCAGCCTGTCACCTTCCTACCCTACCGACCCAACAATGACCACCCCAGATTGCTGCCTTGAGACTTAGAAGCCAGGGGACAAAGGGAGGCCTGTTTAAGGGACAGGGAAGATGGAGGCATAGCAACTAGAGACACTGTCCCTTTGGGTGTGACAGTGCTGAAGGAGGGATTCGGGACTTGGGGCTACTCTCCCTACATCCCAAAGATCTCCCAGATCTCTGGGTCTTGGAAGGAACAGGAGAGCACAGCTCGGTGTTCCTCTCTATCTCAGACAAAGGAGGGTGCTGGGGGCCTCTGCCTGCCCTGTAGCCTTTCAGAGACAGCAGAGCAGTGCTCCCACCCCAGGAGGCTCCATCCTCTCAAGAAGGACTGGAAGAACCAGACCTGGGGCCAGACACCAGTGGGGAAAGCCGCACTGCTAGGCTTTGTGTAGGAGGAAGGGAAGGTTGGAGATGCGGGCACAGTGGTGGCTGGCAGAGATCGAGCTGGAGAGCCAGGGAGCGGAGGGTCCTCTCAGGCAGCCTGCTTCAGAGACCACCCAGGTGGGGACTGAGCCAAGGGAAGGGACTGCAACATGTATTCCTGTCTCCTGAGGGGCCAGCTGGAGTAAGGAGAATGAAGCTGCCATTCATTAGGACCTTCTTTGACCAAGTGCGTTACCTGTATTGTCTCTACCCCTACGACAATCTGCAAGGTAGGTGTCAGCATCTCACCTGACAGGTGGGAGAAGGAGGCCCAGACAGATGGCCTGCCCCAGGGTCATGAGGTGAAGGATCTGGATGCAAAGGGATGGAAGTGTGAGTGTGTCTGGCCCTCACGGTGGCCCTGCATGGAGAGACACGTAGGGGGAGAGATGCTCCTGATCTGAGCTGCTCTCGGAACACAGACCACAGGTTGAAGGGGCCGGGGCCTCTCTGCAGTGCAGTGGGATTCCTTAGAGAGGGGCTCCTTGTCCCCAGTGCCTGCTGGTGACTGGGTGACCTCAGCCAGCTGGGGGAGGACAAGAAAGAAGTCTGAGGAAGGACTTGGTGGTGAGTGGGGTGAGAGGGTGGGACCTCCCCGACTGTTAGAGAACCCCGGGACTCCCCTCCAAGGACAAATGGACACTTTCCTGAAAACTGTCCAAAGGCTCAGGGAGGACAGGAGAGGAGGGGGGAGGGATTGAGGTGCAAGTGGAGTGAGAGAAGCCCCCACCCTTGAGAGGGACTTGGGGGGAGCTGTTGGCTAGGTGGGGGTTGCAGCCACCTGCTGTCTCTCTGTGAGGGCAAACTAGGTCTTGCTACCTTTTGCAGGGCAGGTGACAGTATGGAAAGAGGGCGCCTTGGGCAAGTCCTGGTCGCCTGCACCACTGGTGAGAAGGTTCCACCTGTCTGCACTGACTCATTCATTTGCTAAAACCGAGGGTCCACTGCGTGCCGTTCCAGGCACTAGGGATCTAGGAATGAACAAACAAAAATCCTTGCTGTCCTGGAGCTTAAAGTCTAGTGGAAAGAGAGACAGACAAGGAAAATATTAATAATAACTTAGGTAAGAATAAGTGCCACAGAAAAAAAATACAGCTGAGAAGTGGGTGGGTGTCAAAATTTCAGACAGGGATGCCAAGAAGGGTCTTCGAGTTGAGTTTGTGAAAAAAGACCCGAGGGCAGCTTAGCCAGGAAACTCTCTGGAGGTGGAGTGTTCAGGAAGAGAGAATAACCTGTGCAAAGGCCCTGGGGCAGGAGCATGCCCTGGAGGGTGAGGGACCTTCACGGAGACCAGGATGTCTAGAGTAGAGAACAGGCAGGGGAGTCGGAGACAAGTTCAGAGGTCACTGGGGCCAGATTAAGAAGGTCTTTTTAAGGCACAGAAAGGATCTGGGCTTATATTCTGAGCACTCTGAGGGTTTTGAGCAGGAGAGCGAACCGTTTGTTAAGTGAGGGGTTTGGATGGGATGGCCGTGGAGTCCTTTCCAGTTAGTCTGTCTAGACTCTAGAATATGGGGTTTCTGGGATGGAGACGCCTTCCAGCACTGGGGCTGGGTGGGGACACAGAGTGTGTACATGGAGACAGAGGGTTCCGACTGAGATCTGCACCTCTCTGGCCCACTGATAATATGTTTGGGCCAGGGCACCTTACAGTCCCATCTCGCCCTGAGATGTAGGAGCCTCTCAAGGCGCCCAGCTCGGGGAGTTTCTGCTCCGCGGCTCTGGGCTGTTTGCGTGTCCGGGTGTCCACTCGGCAGCATGTGACGGGGCCTGCTTGCCCAGCAGGTCTGCCCCTGCCTCTGGCTGGCTGGGAAAGGCTCAGAGACTCGAGTCCCAGGACAGCTCCCAGCCCATCCGGATAAGCGGCCCCCCTCCACCAAGCCTCCTGGTTTCCATTTTCAGAGTGTTTTCAGCCCCCAGGCAACTCCCTGGGAGTGTCATTAATCCTCCCCTCGGGACAGGGAGTGTTGCTAAGGAGGGACACAGAGGCAAATTGTCAGGGTGACCAGAGCCGAGTGTGGGAGGGAGAACCAGCCCCTCCCGGACTCTGTCGCCTGGTGTCTGTGTGGGGGTCGCGGCGCCAGGGTGGCCACAGGAACCTGAGGGAGAGCCTGTGGCCTCAAGTCAGCGCACAGAGACTGCTCGCCACGGCCTTGCTCCTGCCCCTCCGAGGCCTTGGTGGCCAGGAACAGGGCTCCGGGGAGCCCTCGTGGTGGGCTGCTCTGCCGCTTTGCTGCTGGCCTGGGACCAGAAGCGCTGTCTTCCGGCCACTCCCCACTGCTGGCGCCAACCCTCAGGGGCCTCATTACGCTGCTGGAGTCTAGGGTGAGTCTTCTGAGGTGTGGGGGGCAGGGCTGACATCACAGCCTGGGTGAGTCCCAGGGGGCGAAGTGAGGGGTCCCCACTGAGGACAGGATGGGCCACAGGAGCGGCCCCCACCCCAGCTCCAAGCCCCGGCCCCGCAGCTGCTCCCGTGGGCCGACTACCAGAATGACACAGGGAGCTGCCCCCGGCCCCAGGACTGGGCCCTGAAAAACAACAGTCTCACCTCCCCCATGGGCAGCGCCCGAGAGCCTGCTGCTATTCTGTCCTGTCTCAGGGGACTCCTCGCCACCAAGCAGGGCCCCGGGGCAGGTATCTCAGGCAAAGGCCCAGTTGGGCTGGAGGACGAAGGGACAGCTGAGTAAAGCTTAGGGGACTCACAAATGCCCCTGAGTGTCTCCCTCAGCTGCCGCCAGCCCAGGGGCCTGCTGGAGGGTGGGGGCTCTGCTTCTGCCCTGGCCAGTGCCCTGCGGCTCCGGCAACACTCTCCGGCCCCTGGGCGGCCTGCAGGGTGCTGGCTGCAGCATGGCGCCCTGGTGGGGAGAGGGGCTGCGAGGGGCTGCATCTCCTTCCTCAGGTGCCAGGTGGAGGTCAGAGAATGTCCCGGGCTCTCACGTGGATCCCTCGCCCCGGCCCGCCCCTGCAGGTGGGTGCGAGGTAAGGACTCCCTTGCCAGCCCCTCCTCCCTGCCTGTGTCTCTTCCTGTCCGTGGGCTCAGCTGATGTGCGTGCGGAGGGAGGGAGTGCCACTCTTTCTGTCCAGGTCCTGAGCAAGCGGCACTTCACGACTCTCTCGCACTTGCTGACTCAGCCAGCAGCTCCTGCCATGGACAGGTGGTACCTGGGTGAGTGCCCTGCGTCCCATTCCTCCCCATTCTCAGGCTCTGATGTCCATCCTGTCACCTTCCAGTGGACCCACCAGCTCCCCAGGAGTGCAGGAAAAGCAGAAGTGAGGAGAGGCAGAATTTCCCGACAAGGGCAGGTCTGTGCAGTCGCAGGTTGCGGTGGCAGGTGTGCGGGGCATCTCCAAGCTGCAAGAGTTGGGAAGACAGCCTGGCCGACAGCCTCCTCATCTGCCTGTCTGTCCACCCACCCACCTGCGGGAACTCTGAAGCCAGACTGCTGGCTTCAGATCTTGGTTCTCCCACTTCTTAGCTGCCTGACCTGTGGCAAGTTATTCAACTTCTCTGTGCCTCAGTTTCTTCCTCTATAAAAAGGGGGTGATAAAAACGCATTCCTTACCTTATAGGGCCGCTGTGGTGAAGAAAGTGTTAATTTCTATAAAGAGCTTGGAACAGCGCCTTGCACACAAAGTTCAAAAATGCAGCTGTCAACTTGCTTTCTCTAGCGCCTCCTATTATCCATCTATCTATTGATTGATCTATCAGCCATATCTATCAATCATCTATCTAACTTCCTGCCTATTTTTACATCTTATTATTCCAGAAAGAATGCACAGTGGCTTACAAAAGTAGACGGAATACAATACCATAACATAATAACGTGTAGAAAAGGGGGCACCGTTGTCTTGTGCAGAGAGTGATAGGAGATTTAGTAGCACGGCCTTGAGAATCTGGGCTTTCTGGCTCTAATTTTCCATGAACTGTGTGTTTCAGGCAAGTCCTAGGACCTCCCTGCCCTCAGTTTATCCAGTGTGTGCAGTGGGGATAATGGCCCTGCCCCGGCCACCTCCTGGGACTATTGGGAGAAGCAGATAATCAGCCTCAGTGTCCTTACCTATAAAATGGGGCTAACAACGATTCAATGGGGCAGGGCACACAAAGAGCCTGGCCGGGGCCCACCCTTACCAAACGTTAGCTCTGCAGCAATATTTTCAGAAGCAGAAGGTATTGCAGCTCCTGGTCTGCAGGGCCATGGCGTTCTCTCTCCATCTCACTCGTTCATGCTCATTTGCATCAGAGAGTGGATGGCTTTTCTGCGTTCAACAGCTAACGTTCAACACAAGGCTAATGCTTGTTATTTCTCCAATCAGTGCAAATGTAATGGTAACAAAACTGATGCTTACTGTGTACCACGCCCCATGCTACACTCTTCACGTGCATCATCTCACTCCTCACGGCAACCCTAGGAGGGGGTACTATACCCATTTTACAGATGAGGAGACTGAGACGCAGAGAGGCTAAGAAATTGACAAAGGCCGTATGATTAGCAAGTGAAGGAGCCAGGGTGTGCAGTCAGATGTTGATCCCTGCCGCTGCTTGAGGAGAGTTCACAGAAGAAGTGACTGCCTTTGGAAGGGAACCGCCCCTGGTGAACAGTGACCACTAGTCTTGGCCCTTTGGCTACCACTGGGCATCAGTCTCTTCTGGAAGCCAAGTGAAGGGTCTAGAACTCAGTGAGGATTCTGCAGTACCCACGGAGTAGCTGGCACTGGAGTCCCCAAGGTGAAGGAGGTCACAGTGGTGTGGGGAGGCCTCCTGGGAGGTAGGGAGAGCACCGGACTCCTGAAGCCAGAGGCCTGACTGTCAGTCTCCACCTCGCCCCTCATCGGCTGTGTGACCTCGGGCAAGGCCGGCCACCTCTCTGTGCCTCATCTCATCTGTGACATGGGGAACTAATGCAAAGCTTAGGGAGGTAACAGTGGGGAAAGTCTTTGTAGACCATAAAAGCAGAGCGTCCCCCGTGACGGCTCTTGCTCCTTACGGAGCCTGCAGCTCACCGCACCGTGGTACACTGGCACGGGAACAGCCCGAGAGCCGAGAGCTGGCCAAATGGCTGCAGGAGGAAGTGCCAGGGGCAGCAGAGAAGGAGAGATTAGTCGGGGATGGCTGGAGCCCTTCCGACTGAGGTGTGAGCTGCTAGGCGCACCTTGATGGGTGGATAAGATAACACAGGAAAGGATCTTCCTGGGCAGCAGAGACGTGGAGGATGAATGTGCTGGTGGCTCAGGCGGTCCCCAAGGGGTGCGGTAGGAGGGGGATGGGCCAGGCTCCTTAGGACCACCGCAGGGGAGGCCTGGGTGCAAGGTAAGAAACGCCGGCTGCAGAGGCAGCGTCCATGGGGGCTGGTGCTGTGGGCACAGCTGGGCTGGAGGCGTCTGTGGGACCCCGACGTTGCCCCACGTGCTCCCACGTACAACACGCACCGAATGCGCTTCTGAACTTCCACTTCCCCGTCCCCATGGCGCCAGCTGTGGCTTCTGCAGCCGGTGGAAGAACACCACTGCTGACCCCTTCCCCAGCCCTGCTCTTTGGAAATTTCCTCTGGGATGGTTTGAAAACTCAGCCAGCTCCTCCCTGCCCCTGCCTCCCCGTACACCTCCTCACGAGGAGTCCCTCTGTCCTGTTTCTTATGACCAGGGTAAATATTACCTGGAACTGTTAATGTTTAATGCCCCCACCTTGTCCCTGGCCACCCCACAGCTAGATAGTCTCCCCAGAGCAGAGGCAGCAGGACGAGGACAGCTGTCGGAGGAAATGGCAGGGCTGTCCACAGACGACGGTGAGTGTGTGTGTGTGTGTGTGTGCGTGCACAGCAGGTGGCTCTGCTTGGCCCACCTTTGGAGGGGTGAGCTGGACCCCACTCTTTCATCTCCTGCCACCTCTGCCTTCCAGAATACCCAGCCCCCTCTATGTGCCAGCCTCTTCTCTAAGAAAATTTGCACCTTAAGAGAGGACCCTGCCTTAGCCCCGAAGAATTATAGCTTGGACAGCAGAACTTGGGCTGCGGGTCAAAGCCGGTGGGTTGAGCTTCCATCCTTGCCTTTCTGGCACGCACCTGCCTGGTACCTCGCTAGACCACCTGAACTCGGTGCAGGAGGAGGGGGTCTGTCTGGCTGAAGCAGGAGCACATCCTTCCCAAGCTGGATTTGGGGCTCAGGATACACTCCCCAAAGGCATCCTGTGATGGGGGGTGACTCAGGCCTGGAGGCCAATGGGGCACCTGCTGACCGAGGTAGGTTTTGAGCAGATCTAGAAAACGGGAGGCGGTCGGTGGGGGAGAGGTTCATCGGATGGCTCAAGACAAGGTGGTCAGGGAGCAGGCGGCTTCCTGGGGTGCTGAGGGGAGTCCTGGCTTGGGTCTAGCCATGGTTCCGACACTAAATCTCCATGTGACCTTGAACAACACCTGAACTGAATCTAGGAAGACAACCTTGAAGGCCTTCTTCATGGGGACAGGGTCCTGGGTGCCCGCCATGTCCCTGCGTTGGCCTCTGGCCTCCCTGAGCAAGCAGCACCTCAAGCCCTTCAGGACCGGGCACTGGCCCCCCTAGCCTGTTCTCTCTGGCCTCAGGATGGGCTGCTGGGGACGGCTGGGCTCACGAGGCCCCAAGGCCTCCCACTGGGGGCACAGTCCACCGCCGCCCAGAAGGTGCCAACTCGCACATTCCTGTGGCCTTGGGCACCACTTCTCTGGTGCCAGGAAGGGGCTCGAACAGGGCAGGAAAGAGGGGCAGCCCTCAGCTGTGCCAGAAAAGCCCTGGCCAGGCCGCCTTCCAGCCGCCCACGGACAAGTGGCCTCAGCTCCAGGGCTGGAGGGCACAACTGTGAGATCTGCTGGCTGCTGGGCAGCCCACCCCCAGATTGGGGGAGAGGCCACAGGAGGCGGGGCCAGGACTAGATGAGCGGATGACCTTGACATGTACGGTCTCCTTCCGTCCTACTGTGTGAGAGGCAGTATAGCAAAGGGCTTAAGCATCTAGATTCTTAGCCACCTACTGCCTGGTTTCAAATCCCAGCTTAATTGCTGTGCAGCTGTGGGTGAGTTACTTGACCTCTCTGTGTCTCTATCTTATAGATTATATAGGAATAATATTAATGCCTCATAGAATTTTTATAATGGCTAAATGAGTCAGTGTTTTGTTAGCTTTAGTCTGGCCCTGAGAAAGCACTATATATTGTTTCTTAAATCAATTTGCTTCCCCCTGAGGATGGTAACATAGGAGAGCAAGGTCTAGAAACTCAAGTCCAGACCCAGTTCTGCCTCCAACTTCCATTAAGACTTTGGATAAGTCTCCAAACTGGGCTCTGGTTTCCAACTTCTGGTCAATGAACTTTAAGGTTCTATTTTATTCATTCATTCATGTCACAAATGTTGGCCAAGCACCTGTAGCTGATTAGTTCTAGGAGGAGCGGCGGCTGGCAAGCCTAACGGGAAGTGTCTTTCTTGGCTTTTCTTACTGTGGTTTGAAGAAGTGAGGAGCAGGAGAGAACTAACCCCTCCCCGAGCTGCAGGGCCCCCCCGGACACAATGGGCCCCCCTTTGCATGCTTGGTATTTGGTCCCCAGGGAACTGCCTGAAGCAGCCTAGGGCAGATGTCTCCACCGGCAGCGGTTTTAGCAGGCCCACCAGCTGCCCTTGCCCACTGGACCCTTGGGGTCTGCTGGCAAGGGAAGGACTGGGGATCCCAACTGCTCCTGTGGCTGGGCCACCGTCTGTGATCTCCCCTCATCCCATCTCTGGCTCTCTCCTCAGGTGGCAGCCCCAAGGGGGACATGGACCCCTTCTACTATGGTAAGCCTGCTTGTCCCCCCTTCCCAAGCCCTCCTGCCCCCTACCCCCAGGCAACTGGTTCCCAGCCTCCCCCAGCCCTGGGCCTGTGTATGTGCCCCTCGCCTCCCCCTGTTACTGCAGGGCTGCTACCAGGGCAGGCTGCCGGGGGGGAATGCCCATCCCACTTCTCTTGCCCTCTTTTTCCCTAGACTATGAGACTGTCCGCAATGGGGGCCTGATCTTCGCTGGCCTGGCCTTTGTCGTGGGGCTCCTCATCATCCTCAGTAAGTGGGGTGGCCTTGTGTTAGAAGGGGGCACTGGGTTGGGGTACATCTCTTCTCAAAGTCACTGAGCACACGGGCTTCCCAGAGCCACCAAGGGAGGGGTGGGTCTCCCCTGCCCTCCACACCCCCAGGAAGTAGGGATGGAAGCCCTAGGGATGCCAGGCCACCTGGACCTGGGACCACAGCGTGAGGTTCCCTCTTCCTCCAGTGCACCGTCTAGTGGACCCGGGGGGAGCTGCCAAGATGGGAGCATGGGCTCCTGATCCTGGGACCCTGCAGGGTGAACAGGAGGGCCAGGCAAGGGGAGCTGGGCACCCGCCCTGACTTGGGCACCTTCTTAGGCTTGAGCTATATTCCATTTAATCTTCTCAGGAACACTGGGGATGGCACTACTGTCAGCATTTTACAGATGAAAAATCACAACCACCCTGAGAGGTGCAGCAACTTGCCCAGGGTTCCACAGCCCACGAGAAGTAGAGCTGGGTTCAGCTGAGCCCAGGAGCATCTGGCTCCCCACTGCTGGAAAGCAATCATGGCTGGGAGCCAGCCCCTGGGGGCCCCGCTGCTAACTTACTGTGGATCCCAAACTCCCTGGGCCTCAGTTTGCTCATCTGTTAAATAGGGACGATCCCACCCGCCTCACAAGATTAGGGCTAGCAGTCAAGAAAGTACTTTTAGAAGGGTCCAATGTAGATATGGGGTGTTCTGCAGGAGAGAAGGGTCCTTATATATGCCCCAGCCCTAGTAGGCACACAGGAGAAGTTTAATAAATGCTTGGTGACTTGTTTTGGTGCAACCAAAAAAAAAAAATACACAGAAACACAACCAATAAAAAGAAGACATTATGCAGCGAACATGCCTCTGTGTTCTGGAATTCTAACACATCACAGGCTCTGCCACTCCATCTGAAGGCTTCCTGCTGCAGGTACGGCTGGTCTCCTGATTTGCTTGTGAGCTACTCGAAGGCAATGCTGGGCAGTGGCTGAGCACACAGGTTTAGGAGGCAGAGGAGGCTGAGCAAGGATCTCACCTTCAGACTTACTGTCTTCCTTCTCCAAGTGTTTACTGAGCAGCTACTGTGTGCCCAGCACTGTGGTGGGGGCACCAGGATGGCCCCGTCTCAGCCGCTGCTGTCAATGTACTCACACAGTCCAGCACGGATCTGCTGCAGTGAGTGTGTGTTGACTGACTTAGGCTCTCGAATGCTTGTGGTCCACCCTATGTAAAGAGAGACAGGATCAAATGTGGTGACCTCTAAACCAATACCGTGGTGATTCTGCAGGAAGGAGGGAGGAGAAACTGGAAGAGGTGAGTCTTCTGGGGTCTCCTTGGAAAATGAGAGATCGATGTAACGAACCTCCTCTTCCCTTTTCAAGGCAGAAGATTCCGCTGTGGGGGCAACAAGCAGCGCAGGTGAGTGCGGCTGCCGGGGCTGCTGATGAGGCGGGTGGGGGCTGGGGAAAGGAGGGGTGGGCCAGGAGTTTGTCTCTGCCT
>VBSM01001265.1:73133482-73155891 GCA_008086735.1 Cheirogaleus medius | reverse complement strand
GGGCAGGAGAAGGCCTGCGATTGGGGGAGAAGCTCCAGAGGAGACCAGGAGACACACAGGGGAAGGCCTGGCAGCTTGCAGCTCAGCACGATGGTCCTCGTGATGCTGGCTCACTGGTGACAAGTAAAACTTGATGGGCCAAACCCTTAAGTAGGACTCGGCATTTCCATGCAGGAGACAGGGGCACACGATTGAGCCCTTACACGAGGGTGGGAGAATGTGCAGGAATGGGCCAGGTGCGGCCAGGGGCTTTCCGGAGGGGCTCCCAAAGCCTCTTGGGTGCAGCAGCGAGGCAGATAAGAAGAGGGGTATTCCAGACCTGTGGCCCACTTGGGGAGAAGTAAGAGAAGTGGAGAGGAGTCACGATTCTAGAATGTTCTATCGAGCTTGCCACACATGGAGGGGAATCCCAGCCGCTCTGGAGAGGACGTGATCTGAGCCACTTCCCCTCTCACCCTGCCGAGAGCCTCCCTCCTTGTGAGACCTGAGGCTTCACCTGTCTGCGGGATACCCAGAAGCCCCCAGACCTGCTGCATATGAACCTTGGGGTGGGCCCGTGCAGCAGACGCTCGACAAACCCCTGCTCTGGGACATTCTGAGCTCTGGGGCCTGCTCCCTAGCCAGGACTCTCGTGAACATTTTCTCCTCCCGCTCCAGGAAGGTCACGGGGACTGGGAGTTGCTGAACTTTCACTTCACTTTGGGATTTTCCACATCGCAGACCGCTGTGAAGTCACAAAGGACAGCCATGTCTGGAGGTGATTGGACGACTTGGTCTCAACCGCACAGCCTCGGGCTGAGGGCGCAGTTCTCCCCGTGGCCACCGGGGGGAGCGCGCGGCTGATTCCAAAAGCCCTTTCGCAGAGCTTTCAACTCAGCCTTTGCAGGAGGAGGGGACTCTGCGTGGTCTGCCCCTGTCCTTTCCTGGGAAAGCCCCGAGCTCTGCTCACTCGGCTTGCACGTCCCCCAGGTACAGCACTTGCCCTGCTCTGGGGCCATTCATGGCTGTGGGGCCTTGAGCCTTCACTCCTTCCAGGAGGCAGAGACCATAGACCATCTGCACATTTCCCCAGGACCTGGGGTGACCAGGAAGCCTCTACCTCCAGAGTCTGAGTGAATCAAGGCCATGGGCAGGACCCATGAGCAGGGACGTCTGAGGGGTGGGCAGGGAAAGCGGTGGCTGCCTGCAGAGCTCTTTTCAAGCCCAGCTGCACAGAGTCTGGCTGAATCGAGGAGCATTGGTGGTTGTCACCGGTCCACAGGGGAATGTGACATGGAGCTGGAGATAAAGGTCCCAGACTAGGAGAGCATGGCTAAGCAGGGCAGGGGACAGCAGGCAGGGGGAACTGATGAGGGTCCAAGGGACACTCGACTTGCCCCCACAGTCTGGGGAGGGGGTGGACAGCTCTGCCCTGCCCCAGTGGCAGCCTTACCCAGCCCCCTGGGAAAGTGCCGTCAGGGCTCCAAAGATCCAAAGGTGCTGGCCTTGGACAGGGGGGCCATGAGGCTTTGCCTGAGCCAGAATGGCCCTGGCTGTTACTCACAGCATCCAGGGAGAGGAAGAGCCAGGCACGAGGCCCCGGGGGGCAGGGTAGGGGCAGAATAATTAGCTCGTGGGCCCAGCAGCTAGCCCTGCCCCATCCTGAGCTTCAGAGTCCACTGCCCAACCCGCCATCCCAGCTTCTGCCTAGCTCCAGGGGTGAGGAACTCACAGGGAGGGCAGAGAGAGCCCAGTGGGTGCTGGAGTAGGAGCTCTTCTCGGTTCTGGCTGCCCCTCCCTGGTTGGGTGGCCTGGGGCAGGGCCTCTCCTCCCAGGACTTGGTTTCCCGATGAGAGGAACTACAGGCTTGGACTGGATGATCTCTGGCTCCTACAGGCTGATCTGTCCAGAGCGAGATCCAGCATGGGCCTCCAATTTTTCTAAATGTTTTGGGACCTTAGGGGAGATGCCTACCCCACCACACTCCAGCAATCCTGAACTCTCCCTAGTTCAAGGAGCAAGGAGGTGGCCCCCCAAGGAACTCAGCCTCAGTGTTTCTGCTGGTCCTACCTCTAGCAAAGGGGGCAGGCTCCCCAGGCACAGGGGTTGGGTGGAGTGGGGTGGGGCCGGGGTACTGTGCTCAAGAAGGGCCCAGGGCAGGGGGGTGTCGAGTCTTCCCTCTCCTCCTGCTCCTGGGCAGCAGGCAGGGAGATTAATCCCTTCCCTGTTGACCCATGGCTAAGGCAGCTGACCTCTGAACTACAGTTCAGCAGGGGTCTCTGCGGGGGTCAATCTGAGCCTTGCCAAGCACCTGTTCTTCATTCTTCACCGACGGCCTTACAAACGCTTGACCAGGCGAGATCAGAGGCAAATGCCAGGGTCACTTGGCCCTGTCGTTTCAGGGAGTCGCTGGCTGGGAAGATGGATCCAGGACCACAGCAGCTGCGGTCTGGAGCATGAAGGGGGCAGCACTGAGCCAGGGAGAGCCGGGGCCGTGCCTGAGTGTCCCAGCTTTGGAAGACACCCGGGGCTCCAGCTCAGTGCCCCCTCCCAGGCTCTGGCTGCAGGAGCAGCCTGCCAGACTGGGGACACTTTGTGTTGCTTGCAGTTGAGTGATTGAGGGCTTGGAAGGAAATCCCTTTTAGAACCTTGAACCTTGGTGCCCTGAGCTTCATCCCGACACGGGAGGTACAAGGAAGGTGGCAACAAGAGGCGGGGGTGAGGGGGCATGAATGGCCCTCATGCCTGGAAGGGACTGGAACTCGCTACATTTCGGGCAGCTCCCCAAGCCTTGATTTGGTGGACTTATTTTTCAGGGTTTGCTGGGCTGCCTGCTCCGACCCTGAGCGACACCCATAGTCCCCCCACCCCAGGAGGCCTTCTGTCACCACAGGCTGCTATTGTCTAGATCTCTACACTTGGCTCCCTTTCCAAGAAATTCTCACTGTTACTTTCCCGAGGACTTCTTTGGTGTCACCGAAGGAATTCCTTGGGCGAGCAGGCAGGGGACAGTAGAAGAGGGGAGATTCCGAGGTGGGGCAGCGACTATGGCCCCAGGACATCTGCCTGCAGCTCTGGGCAGACCACGCTGTAGAGAGCGGAAAACTGGCTTCGTGGCCAGCTCTGTCCTGGGCCTGCTGTGTGACCTGGGGAAGTCCCTTGTCTGTCTCTGGACTTGGCTTCGGGCAAAACAAAGGCAAGACAAAAATTCCAGGCTTCAGTGTAAACATCAAGAGGCTGTGACTTTTAAGGGGACATGGTAAGTGAGGGGGCTCTAGCGGATCTGTTTGTTCCCTGCTGACCCGGGATGGCTGTTCTCAGAGAAACACCGGGCACGTGCACACACACACACACCCCACAAATACACACTCGCTTCCTCCTGGCAGTGAGCACGGAGGCTGCCGGCAAGTGGACAAAAAGACACGGGACAAAGCGAGGGAGATGAGGCTGGCTTGGCCCCCAGCCAGGAGCGCGCTGAATTCTCTCGTGGTCTTTGTTTCCCGAGAGGCCCGCCAGTCAGTAACTGCGTGCGTGCCAGACCAGCCTGCCCAGGAGCCCCGCGTCCCGGCTCTGAAGCAAACACCACTTCGGGTCACATGTCCGAGGACCATATGGTCCCGACACAGTTAATAAAATCATCCAGGAGTAGCCCGGAGCCCTGGGATGCCGCCTGGGGAGCAGGCGTGGGATGGGCCCAGCCGGGCCCCTGCTGTTTCAGGGCCCTCCCTGAGCCCACCTCTCCAGCACCCTGGGCACCTGCTAGGGGACCCCGCATCTCCTGAGTTCTGAGCATCCCTTCCTGTCCGAGCACCCCTACATGCTACATGAGGGCAGGGATTGAGTCTGATGGTTTGTCCTCCAATCTCCGGTGCCTAGCCCTGTTCCAGGAAGTACATGCTCAGTATATGTTTGTTGAATGAATGCATGACTGGCTGATGAGAGGAATGAATGAATGATGATACCAACAGCTGGACTAGCTCCCTAAGAGCGAGGGAAGTTGGTGGGGTTGAAGTCTGAGTGGGTGGCTGGGGTAGTGCTGGGGGTGTGCACGCTCACTTGAGGTGGGGACATTTGGGACCCGTCCCAATGACAGCCATCATTTCTTCCTTTCATCACAGTTAAGGTCACAGGCTTTGGAATCAGCAGACTGGGACTGAGCCCTGGCTTAACCAATTATGAACTATGTGGCTGTGGGCATGCTCACCCAGAGCCTGAGTTTCCCCAAACGGAGAAACAATTTGTCACATGTGGAGGTTCCTCGCTCAAAGCCAGCCTTCTGTGGACAGCGGCTGTTATGATTGTTATCTCTGAGGTCTTTTTAGCACCAACTCTTGGTGCTGCTAGCTTTCCTTAGCGCCATATGAGCCGCGACGTACACTTGTCTGGCTCAGCCTTGGGAAAGTCCCACCTCCTGGGCCCTCTGCCAGCCTGGCTGTGGGGACTCATGTCCCTTGAGGCTGGCGGAGGGGGGTCCATGGCTACTGTACTGGGACCAGGGAGGATTTGTGAAAAAAGTTTCTTGGTTATAGGTTTCCCCTGTGTATGTGTCTGTGAGAGTGTGTATGTGAGTGTGTGTGTGAGTGTGCAAATGTGTGTGTATGTGAGTGTGTGTGTGAGTGTGCAAATGTGTGAGTGTGTGAGAGCATGTGTCTGTATTTGAGTGTGTGAGTGTGGGAGTGTATGTGTGTGAGTGTGCAAGTGTGTGAGTATGTGTGTGTGAGAGCATGTGTCTGTTAGTATTTGAGTGTGTGAGTGCGTGTGTGAGTGTGCAAGTGTGTGAGTGTGTGTGTGAGAGCATGTGTCTGTGAGTATTTGAGTGTGGGAGTGTGCGAGTGTGCAAGTGTGTGAGTGTGTGAGTGTGTGTGTGAGATAGCATGTGTCTGTGAGTATTTGCGTGTGTGCATGTGCGAGTGTGTGGTGTGTGTGAGTGTGTGCATCCGTAAGTGTGTGTGTGTTGCTAGCCGTGTTGGGCTGAGGAGGAGCAGAGCAACCCAGGAGACAGGGAGGGTGCAAGCGGGTGGCCCCGGCATCTGGAGACCTGGGAAACGGTCCGGCTCCCCTGCCTTGCAGGAGACCCTTTCTGGGCTCAGCAGCCCTCTCTGAGAATGAGGGGCGCAGACTGGAGGACGCCGCCCGTCCCTTCCAGTAGTTCTTAGAGACCGGCGTGGACACAGGCTAGGCAGGAGGCGAGCCCAGACCCAGCTTCGCCTGTGAGATGCAACTTGGGGTGAAGGGCAGGCCCCGTGTGGCTGAGGACTTGAGCTGGGTTGGCCGCTATGTTGTGCTGCATAGCAGCCTGCGCTGCCACCGTCCCTTCTTGTGGCACTAGAGGGAGGCAGACAACCAGATTCCCTGTGCGGAGGCCTGGGCATGGAGGTTCGCAGAGGACAGCAGAAACGTGCCCAGCAGTGGCCAAGGTGGTGGGATGTCCTCTCCAGAGAGCAGAGCCACGCACAGGGGCCAGGCAGGGCAGGGGAGAGGGCGCTGGTCCTTCTCAGACTGCCTTTTCCAGCAGTGACAATGTGGCAGCTGACTTCCGGGCCACCTGAGTAGGACCCACCCATGCCGCCCTGGAACTCTGCACTGAGCCCCTTCACCAAATGAGGCAAGACTTCTCCTGATGCTGGGGTCTCTGGACAAGCTCCTGAGGTCACCTTTCCCAAATTCAGGGCATTTCCAACAGTTTTTGAAGACTCACTCTCTTCTAGATCATTTCCCCTCCTCCCAGACCTCACAGTGAAGAGAGTTGAAGCAGGAATCGTGCAGTGGAGGGCTTCCGGAGTGGGGGCACAGACTCTGGGGTGAGCTCGGCTCTGCTGATGACCAGCTGGGCAGCACTGGACTAGTCCCTGAGCGTCTCAGAACCTCAGTTTCCTTACAGGTGAGATGGGAATTATAATACCCAACTCATTAAAGAAATTGAATGAGATCACGTGTGTAGACAATATGCAAGCCATAAAGTGCAACGAAAATGTAAAGTGAGTTTCAGTTGAAGGATGAAGCAATGTTAACCGAGGTTTCCACTGAGTTGGCTGACTGCATGTTTTCCATTCATTCAGCAAATTTTTATTGAATATCGAATATGTGCCAGGCACTGCATTAGATGTTTTGATAAGCTTATGTGGAAATTGGTTGTGAAACTACAGAACACAAGGCCATAGCAGATCTTCTGGTCCAGGGTTTCCCAAATGCCAGTCCCAAGACCCATGCTAGGCTGCTTACATCCAAATACCTGGGAATTATAAAATACAGATTTTTGATTCTGTAGCCTGGGATCTCTCTCCCTCTCCTCACCTGTGTGTGTGTGTGTGTATGTGTGTGTAATTGTGTAGTTGAGTTGGGAGCTGCTGAGACCCAGAGATGAGAGATGCTCTCAGAGGACAACATGTCACATGTCAGGGTCTCCGGGAGTCCCTGTACCTTCTACCCTTTCCCAGAGGGGCAAGGACCACCACAGTCTCAGGTCTCCTCCCAAACGTTTTTATCTATAGGGATGTGTCCTTGGCAGAGTGCCCAGGATATGGAATCAGAAGGCTTTTGATTCCATATTCTGTCATTTAGTGGCTCTGTCATTTGGTGACTGCATAATCTTTAGCAGGTCACTTGCCTTCTGAACTCAATTTTCTCATCTGTAAAATGGGAGTACTGATGTCTGTCTTGTTGTGGGGTCTTCATGTGAACATACTTTGAAGGTTGCAAAACTCCACTTGTTAAATATGAATAGAGTCAGACCCAGACTGACTTTTCAAAGGAGAAACCCTATAGCCTGAACTTTCTTCCACTCCCTCCAAGTCCAGCTGGATCGATCTAGTATTGAAAGAGAATCCTTTAGATGGAGTACCCCCCCACCCCTCCCAAAGCTTTCCCGGATTCAGTCTTTGGACGACACCTGCTGGCCAAGACAAGTACTGCGTACTCCTCTAGAAAAAAAACGACTTGGAAGAGAAAACTTGCCCATCTCCTTGGACATTCACGATCACACTGCTAGACAGGTGTTAAATTCCAATTTCTACAGATGCAAAAAGTGAGATATGATCCTCGCATCTCATGAGAGGCACAGTGAATCTCTGACTCCAGGTGCTTCAGCTCCACCTCGTACATACTTCTTGCTCTTACACTGGGCAGAGTGGGGCATGATTCCCTCCCCGGCGGAGAAGACCCCTCTAAATTGTCTTGAAGTAGGAACTGGGATTCGGAGCATGGCAGGGTTGGTGGAGAAAGACTTGTCCTTGTGTCAACAACCCCCCACGCAGAAGACCACCACATCCAGTTGTTCCCCAACTCCAGAGGAGCTAGACTTAAGGCAGGGGCTCCAGCTACAGAAAGACACTCCGAGGAGGCTCAGAGAGGCCATTTTGCCAGGCTGTGAGGTGAGGGCTGGGGACAAGCCGCCCCGTGAGCCAGTTGCAACAGGCTCAGCTATTTGGGGCAGTGGCTTTGGGGGTAGACCTGGTCTACGGTACTTCTCAGGTGGGCATAAAGTATTGTGATCAAGAATGAAGATGTGGCCTTATCTTTTAGAGATGCACACTGAAAGATCAATGGATAACATTATTTGTTTCAAAAAAATTCATGGTGATGGGAGGGGAGCATGCAGGGGGTGTAGATAAAACAAGATTGGCCATGAGTCAACTATTATTGCGGCTGGGAAATGGGTACATGGCAATTCGTTACACTGTTCTCTCTATTTTTGTATATATTTGAAATTTCCATCTTAAGCTTTTAAAAAAAATGTAACAGCAGAAACACCACCAGTGCTAACACAAAGATTGAAGAAGACTCTGAAGTCAGACCGCCCAGTTCAAAGCTTCAGCATCTAACGCTTACTAGCTGTGTGTGTTGGACAAGTTAGTTAATTTCTCAGTTGTATTATCTGTAAAATGGGGATGATAATTATTATACCTGTGTTGTAGTGTTATTTTGAGAATTAACTGAGATTATGCATCTAAAGTATTTAGCATAGTACTGGGCCCCCAGCAGGTGTTCAATTATAATAATCGTTATTGTTAGGAGTCCACAGCTCTGCTTATAAATTGCCAAAAGAAGAAGCTACTTTGGTTCATTTAGACAAACAGTTGGACAATCTAGTTCAGTTCCGGGCTCTAACTGATGAGTCTTTCAAGACACAGCCCAGAACCACCAAGTGTCCAGGTGTGAGGGTGTCTCAGATAGGCAGACGCACACCATAGAGCCAGGCTTTCCTGAAACCCCGCAGGGAGTCCCTTTTCCTGACACCTACTATGTTCTTTTCCCTGTCACTCTGCCTATCCTGGGGCTCAAGCCCAACTCACATCCTACCTTGGTTTTTGCTGACCAGGCCTGTCTCTGAATTTAAGCAGCTCTCTTCACAGACTCATCAAACCTTGGCCCTAGATGACATTTAAAAAATCATCCAAGCCAACCAGCCCTTCATAGCTTCATGCAACAAATACTTATTGGAGACCTGCCTTGGGTCCAGCACCACCCTGGGCACTGAGGCTGGAGTGACGAACAAGGCAGGCGTAGTGCCTGGGCAAGAGACTAAGGACAACATGGCCTGGGACACAAATGCCACTTACAGAGGGTAGGCCTGGGGGTCAGAAGCCGTGGACCTTAGCCCTGCCTGCCCCTCACAGGTTGGTGACCTGGGATGGCCCTCACCTGCCGGCCACTGTTTCCTCCTCAGCAGTACAAAGTGCCTGCAGGAGAGGCTGTCTAGATGCCTTCCTGCTCTGACCTGCTTGCTCTGAGTGTGTGGGCCTCCCGGTGTTGCCCTTTAAACATCTTCCTCCCATCTGGAGTGCAAGCTCCCCAAGCGCAGGGACACCCCATGCTAGACTTTTCCAGAATCCAGGAGTTTCTTACACAAGAAAGAGTGTTGGGCAAACACTTGCCAAAAGAATGAATAAACTGAGCAGATGTGCTTCCTCTGGGTCAAGTGTGGGCCAGAAACAGTGAAAGAACAGTTTTTACGCCAGAAATTGTGGGAAATGGATCCCCAAATACCTCATACTGTACCCGCCACTTAGAGCTTCTCAATGCCCACCAGCATGTTAAAGGCACTGGGAAGTCCTGCACTAAAAGAAACCTATTTGTCTTTGTTATTCCAGCATTTTCCAAGCCTATTCGACCATAAATTAATGTTTGCACATCACCTATCACCTTCTCATGAAACACTTGCAAAACACCGTATTAGATTTTTTCATGTTTTCAACTGGGTTTGTTAAAAATAAAGTCTGGCCAGGCACGGTGGCTCAAGCCTGTAATCCCAGCACTTGGGGAGGCTGAGGCGGTGGATCGCTCAAGGTCAGGAGTTCAAAACCAGCCTGAGCAAGAGCAAGACCCTGTCTCTACTAAAAATAGAAAGAAAGTAACTGGCCAACTAAAAATATATAGAAAGAAAATTAGCTGGTCATGGTGGCACATGCCTGTAGTCCCAGCTACTTGGGAGGCTGAGGCAGAAGGATTGCTTGAGCCCAGGAGTTTGAGGTTGCTGTGAGCGAGGCTGACGCCACGGCACTCTAGCCCGGGCAACAAAGTGAGACTCTGTCTCAAAAAAATAAAAATAAAAATAAATTAATAAAATCAAGTTTGCTAAAGATATTAGGCTTTCAGTGCCATCGTGGCCTGAAATAGGGACCTCTTGCTCCCCGTTGCTGCATTCTTGGCTGAGCTCTGCCACCCTCCCTGGGACTGGGCTAGGACTTCAGATGACATCCAGAGTGTCACCCACTGTGTGTAAGTGGTGCCATTTGACCCAGGCAGCACCCCATCTCCCAATGTTCAATAAATGATGTATCTAATCATGCTCCCCCTCCCAAATAACCTACGTCAGCATTACAGGGCTGGGGAGACTGGTTCAGTGGCAGCTCATGGGAAAGGGGTCCAGATTTATTGGCATATCAGCCCAAAAAGCCAATAAAATATTGGGAAACAGGAAGAGAAGTTCAGATACCTATCAAGGGGGTGACAGTCCTGTGCTTGGGGCTACTTGGATCTTAGTTTGATTATTGGATGTGTTTTAACAGACATTAAAGTTGAGTATAAGCAAAAAGGGAAACCAGCATAATGAAATTATGCATCTAGAAATTATGTCAGAAAAGGGAAGACTCACAGAAATAGGCTATGTAGCCTGGCAAAAGGAAGGCTTGGGGGGCCTGCGGCAGCTGTCCTCAAATATTTGAGAAGCCATCATCTGGCGGAGATCAGGCACATCCTATACACTCCAGAGGGCTAAGGCAGATTTGGGTTCAATAAAGAAGTGTGTATACGTGATTGAAATTAGGATAAACTTCTGTGTGGGGAGGGAGCCCCTGTCCTTGGTAGCATTCAACAGAGACTGAGTCAGTGCCTGTCTGGGTGGTGCAGAGAGAGATGGAGGGTATGAGATGGGACCAGGTGCGGTGTCCACCTTCGCTGTCCCAAACAGCATTCCATTCACCACTAGGACACCCCTAGCACTGTGGCTTTGACCTCCAGCAGGCGGAATTTTCGGGCTGCACAATTCTCCCACTCAGAGTGGCTGGAGAGGCTTACTGATGTTTTCCAGCAATTCCTGGGTTTTGAGGAATGCCATAGTCCTCCACGCCGGCAGCCTGTCACTTCAGCAGGAGGGATGTTGTCCTACAGAGAGACAGCAGAGGGGACTAGGACAGCACTAAGCTGTCTTCCATCCTGACATTCTCCAGTGTGTAGACTGGCAGGTCCGGCCCAGGGTGAGTGGCCAGATTTTCTAGAAAGAGGACTTTTGTCATCCATGGTCACCACCATGGTCGTGGGCCTTGACTTCCTCTTCTCTGGAGAGGAAACACTCTTCAAGAGGGCCGTGGCACTTTTAAGTCCCTTCTGTGTGAACAGCACTGTACAAATACCAATTTGCATACAGCCTCAAGACCTCGGCGGCAAGGGAGGGGCCCCGGCCAGAGGGCAGATTACTTGGTCCTGGGCCCAGCTCCGCTGCCACAGCGTGGCTTGAGAAAGCGCCTGGGACGGATTAGAGTTTGGCAGGGCCTGAATCTTGGATCATTTGGGGGGAACCTCTTTAAGGAAAACAATACAAAATTATGAATACAAAAGTGATTCTTAATTTAGAATCATAAGAAGAAATTGCAACAAATTCCAAATCTTGGAAGAACTGACAAATACTACAAACATCACGAAATCTGGACAGATAACATATTTGTATTAACTAATTGCCTGACACACCTCTACAATGCTTTAAAAATTAAAAAAAATTTATATATAACTTTTGCTCATGATTTTGCTCAGACTAGCTTCGGGTTCCATACATTTCTAACCTCGTCTCTCCTCCCCCAACACACATCTCTGGTGCAGGCACCTGGAGCCACCGTCACACTGGGACACAACTTCTGGCCCTGAAATGCGGTGTCACAAAGCCAAGTGGGTTGGGTAGTAGGAGCGTCGCTGGGAGCCGTCCCCTACACTGGGAGGCCACGTACTGCCTGTGAACCACAGCGACACATCCCACCAAGCCCAAGCCTGAGGCAGATCCTGAAATGGTCACCGAACCCACTGGAAAGTCAGAGCAGAAAAGAGTAGCAGTGGCAACTGATTTCGGTTAAGCTATATTATTGCACGAATTTTTCAACATCTGATCATGTGAACACATTACTGGGGACCTGAAGGACTCTGAAGCTTGTGCTGTATAAGTGTCATGGTATTATACTTCTGCCTCTGGGCACATCACAAAGCCCTCTGAGCTTCGGTTTCTTCACCTGTATAACGAGCAAAATAATTCTGGGCCCATCTGTCCATTTTTGGTGAGGATCAGAAATGAAAGAAAGCGTGAAGGCTTTGGAACCCAATAGCACTGCCACATGTGGTCATGACAATGACCATGGAGACAGCAGTGATGCGGGCTGAGCAGGTATTTGCCAAGACATCTTTGGTTTTAGGGGCCAATACTCCTGCGGGCTCCCGCGTTCTGCCAGGTGCTCACCCTTAGAGGCCAGAAACAAAGCTTAAGTCTTTGGTCCCAGTTAAAGGACATCCCTCTGGAAGGCATGACACGTGAGCCTGTAATCAGGTAATTGCAACCTTGTGAGAATGAGCCCGTCTAGTCGCTAAATCAACATTTACTGAATACTCCCTTCGTGCAAGGAAGCACCAGGCTAGGGCCTGCAGGTACAAACTGAATGGGTTAGGAGCCCAGTGTCTAGAAGAGGAGACAAATCAGACATGTGCACAAATAGTCACAGTGCAAGACAAAGGGAGGAGAGCCACAGGCCAGATAGATGTCAGGGGCAGTTGAAGGGGAGGCCTGTTCAGGCACAGCTGAGGGTGCCTGGCCAGATCTTGTCGAGTGAGCAGCCTTACACAGGTGAAGAAGGGGACATTGGGTACCTGAGAAAAGCAGAGGGTTTCCAGCATAGAAGATACTCACATAAAACTTGAGCACATTTCTGAATGTCTCATGGGCCCAAAGAAATGCAGGAAGATGGGAAGCCAGAGAATTTAGCTCCCCTCTCTGAACTTTCCTTTTTTTCTATCTCTGTTAGTTTATATGCCTTGCATCCCACCCCTAGAGAGAGATGGGACAATGAGCTTCAGCTCCATAGAATTCAGACTTTGTGGAACCTCTCTGGGTTGGCTTCTTGGCAATTTCAGAGTTGTGAGCTGAGAAAGAACAGCAGGAGAGGGGCCATGGTTGTTCAGGGGACTCCTGCCTTGTTGGTGGCTTTCACGGCCCTTGATCAACCATCCTGGGGTCAATGCTAAGACAGTGGCCTAAACAAGGGCCGTGGGACCCCAGAGACCCCATCTGCCTCAGGGCTTTGTACCCTTTGCTCCAGTGAGTGCAGAACCATGATGTTATAATACAATCGAAAATGTTGCAAGTATAAGAGGCAAAGATACCTCTGGGCTAAGCAGATTGAATTTTGGTTTAAGGAACACCTGGGTAACTTAATGATACTACCTTTCTATATAGGCATTATAGTCTATGAATTGTAGCAATTCATCCCATCTCAAGAAGACAGAAGTATTTTAGATACATGTGTATGCATTTGAATCAAAAACTGTTTATTTTGTGTAAGGTTTTCGTGCTCGTTTGTGCCTGTTCATAAACATTTGTATTCCTGTTTCTTTGCCTGCATTAGAGAACATGCGTACATCTATGGATACACACTTAGGTCTAGTAGAACCGGGGCATGCGCATATTTGCTTGTGTTCACCTTGTCCTTGGTGTTCGGAAGGGACCTTGGTGATCAGTCTAGTCCAACTCTATCACTTCTCTGGTGAAGAAACTGAGAAAGGCAAAGTGACTTGTCCAAGATCACGCAGCTGGCTATAGTGAGACACTAGAAACTGAGATTTTTGATTTGCAGTCCAGCACTCTTTCTATAATGTTAAAATCAATTATAAATTTTAAAAAAAGCAGGTAAATCCTTGCTTTTATCCTCCCCCAATTAATGAGCAAGTATTAACAAGGTCAATCCTGAATTAGCTATATAACCTCAAATGTTAAATTTTTAAGATTGACCTGTCAGTATTGATTGCTTTTATGAAAACCATATTTATATTCAAATTGTCAAAGAATTTCAGAGCACATATGAAGGCTTTGTTAAAATAATTATATGCCTTTGTTTTTGAAGAAAAGTCTTCAAAATATATAAGCTTATTGTTTGAGTTAAACAATAAAAACATCTGTTATTTCTCATGATGGCTCTAGCCTTAATATAACATGGCAAAATAATACCCCCTAAATATCCATGATTAACCTGAATTGGAAAAGGCTCACCTCCCAGTGACTTCATGTAGCTGCTTCAACCAGCGTTGGTAAAAAACACAAGCACAAAAGCAAAAAAAAAAAAAAGCCATATCATCACCTAGCGTTCTGATGCAACAAAATATTGAAACTGATCACTGCTTTTAAATGGATGGTGTGTCCCTACTAGAAATTAATTCCACAGATTTGAGGATTAGAAAAAAGATCAGAGCATATGCATAGGTGCCAGTGCAGAATTTTTGGATTGTGTTCAAATCGCATTTAAGTGCAGGTGTGCCTGTCATTAAGTGTTTATGTTTACCTGTACACAGGAATGTTTGCCTGGGCAACTGTGTTTGTTCTCACTTTGGTATGCATGTATTTGTGTGTGGGTGTGAGGATTTTCATCCTATTGGGACTGTGAAGGAACTGTCCCTTTTATCAAAATAAAGCACAGCCCCTCCAAAAGGTCAGCCCTGGAGGGAAAGGCAGGGTTTAAGGTGGGTGTGGAGTGGGACAATCCTCCAGACTCTCTTCCCCCGAGGGTCTTTTTCCCCTTGGTGTTCCCTCGAGAGGATTCTTGCTGACCCTGCCTCGTTAGCTCCCCACCCCACAATTCCTGTTGAAGAGGAGGCTTCTGAACATGTCTGAGCCAACCTGTCATTTTCAAAGATATTTTCCTAAATGCTAAGGAGGAACAAAATCTAGAAAATGGAAACTACAAAAAGCATAAGGACTGTCTGTTTTCGGATCCTTCTCTTGTTAGCGGTCTTCCTGCCTCAAAGTGCAACTTCCGTGTTCCTGCCGCCTCTTGCCTGGATTCCCCACTCCTTAGCTCTGGCCTTGTCACAGCACGGAGCACAGGATGTCATCCCAACACTCTCCCAGTAGAGCTGTTCCCTCCTCCCAACCCCCACAGGTCAAGGTCCTTGTGAGCAAAGCCAATAATGTGAGCGATGTTTACCTGCACTTGCTCTGTGCCAGCCACTGGGCTTGCCTTATTTAACCCTCACTATGACTTTCTGAGGTTGATGCTGGGGCTGTCCCTACTTTACAGGTAAGGGAACTGTGGCTTGGCACACACAAAATTTCCCAAGGCACACAGCTAGTAAGGGGCAGAGTTGGGCTGAGAACTCAGCTCTCTGTCATTCCAAAGCCAAGCTCCTAACCCTGACATCATAAAAAAAAAAAAAAAAGCCTCCTTTTGCTAGAAGGAGTCCCCACGCCTGCCCTCCCCACCTGTCCTCCCCCTCTGTTCCCACATAAGCCTCCAGACTGCAGTCACCGACACAATGAATGACCTTACCCTTCAGGTAACACAGGTTGTGGTCTATTAAAGGTCCCCATGTGTAATCTGTATAAAAGGGACACTCAGGTTATAGGAGGTACTTCAGGTGCATGAGAAAAGAGGGTCCTCTTTTACCTCCAGCACGTGGGGAGGCATGGAGCTGGAGCGGCTGTGCTGAACCCCCCCAGGCCCACTCCATGCGGCCTCCCCAGCAGACAGCAGCCCCTTTCATCCTGTCTGACTTAGTGGTTTATTTTAGGCATGGCCTGACCAGGTGCTCTGGGTCAATAGGCTTAGTTTTAAATAACTGGATTCCTCTCAATGACTGTCTCCTTTAGAAGGAAAGGGGCATGATGGAAGAATGAGCCCAGCAGGCTGATGGTGGTGTGGGAAGGGAGCTAAGCCAGGAGACTGGAAATGCATGGCCTCTGTCACTCCCTGCAGGACCTTGGGCAGGCCTGTGGCTTCCCCACTTGTGGGCCTCAGTCTCCTCATTTGGAAAGCAGATTGGGCTGGGTCATCTCAAACATCCCTTGCGGTCTCTGTTCTATGCCTGTCTTGGAATGACAAAACATCTCATGAAAAAGCATTTCAGAGTGGTGATTTGGCATCATGGAGCCACCAAGGGAGGAAGTGCCACATAGAGCCAGCGATGCTGCTCTCGATTAAGGAGACCTGGGTTCCAGTCTTGCTTTTGATACAAACTCAGTGACCTTGAACAAGCTAAGCCTCAATTTTCTCACCTGTTTAAAAGGAGGTTGATAAAATTTCAAAGGCTAGTGTGAGGATTACACAGAGCAACTGCAGGTGAGAGCCCTTTAAACTCTTTAAATACTATATAAAAAAAGTAAATGCTCCTGACAATTCCTCAAAAAGTTAAACATAAAATCACCATATGATCCAGCAATTCCACTTCTGGGTATATACTCAAAAGAATTGAAAGCAGGCATGCAAAGAGATATTTGTACACCCATGTTCATAGTAGCATTGTTCGCAATAGCCAAAAGGTGGAAGTAACTCAAGTGTTCATTAGCAGATGAATGGATGAACAAAATGTGGATTTAAATAAGGTGGAATATTATTCAACCATAAAAAGGAATACAATTCTGACACATGCTACAACATGGTTGGACCTTGAAAATATTAAATGAAATAAGCCAGACACAAAAGGACAAATACTATATGATTACACTTACATAAGGTACCTAGAATAGGCAAATTCATAGAGACAGAAAGTAGAATGATGGTTTCTAGGAACTGGCGGGGGAACAGAGGGGAATGGGGAGTTATTGTTTAATGGGTGCAGAGTTTCTGTTTGGGATGATGAAAAAGTTTTGGAAATGATGCTTGGTGATGGTTGCACAAGATTGTGAATGTATTTAAGGCCACTGAATAGTACACTTAAGACAGTTAAAATGGTACATGTTCTGTTATGTATATTTTAACATATTAAAAAAAGCAAATGCACACTTTTCAAAATTTAGTTAAAATTTCAAGGGATATTTTGGCAAAATCTGGGAATGAGGAGTTCCAGTTCTCCTTCTTGAACTTAGGCCAGACATTTTGGAGAAGAAAATTTTCTTCCTCTGTCAAGTGGGGCTCATCAGCAGCCTCTCTACCTCCCTTCAACCTTCACACTCCACACCTCTCAGGTGCCCAGGTAGAACCAAGCAGCCAGAGCACTTCCAAGGTGACCTCCAGGACTCTACAAAAGGGAAAGTCCAGTCTTGGCTTCCAGTCCATTCTCAGGGCTACCGTGGACCCCTGTTCTGGATTCTCTGTGGCCCCTTATTTTGGAAGTAAGACAAAAGGAGAGCTTTCCAACCTTTTCAAGCTTGTCACAGCAGACTTGGCTCAGCCATTCCTGTGTCTTCGGTTCCTAACACAGTGCATGGCACACAGCAGGTGCTCAACAGTCCTTTTGTAAATGAGAAGATGGCCTCACTCATCAAGTCCTATTCAACGCCAACTTTATGTAGACTAGTATAAGAAATAAAACAATTTCTGCTGGGCGAGAAAGCTATGGGAGGTGGGTAGGTGCAGATAAGGAGGAAGCTACATAGGTATAGCTACATTAAATTGTTGACTGAAAATAATTGTTTAGTCACAATGTGCCAAGTGCTGAGGAAAATTCGGACAGAGTGCTGGGAGGTGGCTGGACTCGGCTGGGGCTCTGCAGAAGGCAGGCTTGCAGAAGCAAGGAGAAGTCAGAAGGGCATGCAGCTATAAGCTTTGGGTGGGGAGTAGCACCAGGCACGGAAAGATCTTAGTCTTGATTTTACTCAGAGCACCCATGGTCCCCCATCCCAGGGGGTAAACTGAGTCTGAAAGTGGTAGGAAGCATGTGCCCCAGGTTATTGAGCCAGTAGATACGGGGCGTCATTGGCCCGAGCATTGCGGGCTCTTGGCACATGTATGACACATGCCAGTGTGCGACCACAGCTCCAAGCCGGTGGGGTACAGGGACCCCTCGCTTCTCAGACAGCGAAGCCAGATCGGGGCCCGTCTAGTCTGGGCCCCGCCCCCGTCTCTGGGCTTGTGGGGCTGGGGGCCGTCAGGGCTCAGGGCTCGCTCTGCGATCACCACCCGGGGTGCCGCGGGGGGGCGGGGAGAGCGGCCGCCTAGCCCAGCCCCGCGGATGACAGGAGCCGGGGAGCCGAGGAGGGAGGAGCCGCCGCCGCCGCCGAGCGCTGGGCTGAGGAGCAGAGAGAGCGGGGCGCGGAGTGCGGGCGGCTGGGAGCGCGCTGAGCGGGGGAGAGGCGCTGCCGCACGGCCGGCCACAGGACCACCTCCCCGGAGAATAGGGCCTCTTTATGGCATGTGGCTGGTAACTTTCCTCCTGCTCCTGGACTCTTTACACAAAGGTGAGACCTGCGCGGGCGGTCGGGTGGCGGAGGCGGCGGGGCCGGGGTGCGCGCGGCTGGAGGCGAGGAGAGGTGCCTGGAGCACTCCAAGTGCCCGGGGGACTGACCCCTGTGCACGGCCCCGGGTCGGGCGCAGAGGGGTGGGGCAAGCACTCGGAGAGGGGCCGAGTGAGAGTCAGCCCGGGACCGCTTAGCCAGTCACCCGCGCCTGCCGTTTTGGGGTGCGCCCGTAGGGGTGGTGGCGAAGGAGCCCCTCATCTCCCTGCTCCAAACCGGGCTGCAGTTCTACCCTGGACCCCTCCCCCAGCCCCTTGCCCGCTTCCTGCGGCTTGGTGGCGCTGGGACCGGGAGTACCCTCCGAGTCGAAGGGTCCTCAGGCCGCGACTCTTCACCTAGGAGTCCTCGCTTGTTCGAGCCTCGGACTCGGCGGTTACTCCTCTGCTACCTCTGCGCGCCCCTCGACCCCCCCGGACCCCCGCCCTGGCACGAATGCGGGCGCACTGCATGGCGCTTATCCGCGCGTTGGCTGGATGCAGGGCGGGGATAGCTGGGGGTCCTGACAGCTGGGGGTCCCTCGGGTAGCAAGTTTGTCTCTAAACCCCGAGGTCACCCTCCTCCACCCCACCCCTCTGCCCCAGGCGCTAGCCCTGGTTTCGCTGCGCCACCGTGGCCACCTCGGGCAGCGCGCCCCAAGGTGCGAGATTCTCCGCTTCCTCGCCTGGCCAGCTGGACCTGGGGACAAGTCTTCGGGCTGGGGGGCGTGTCCCTCTTTCTGGAGAGAAGGGGTTGCTAGGGGTGGGTCCAGGTGTCCGGCATGTCCAGACCTGCAGCTGGGGCGCTGCGCACCTGATCCGCAAGGTAGCTGGGGCTGGGAGGTTGGAAGAGGGCAGATATTTCCGACCGAAGCCACCTGGGCACCGAGTCGGAACCAGGCTGGCGCTGGCGGTCGGGCTTCCAGGCTATCGCAGAGGACGTGCCCCGGGGCGCGCAGATGGCGGGAGATGAGGCGGCCGAACTCTGCGCCCTTGCGCGGCAGAGCACACACGCTCAAACAAGCTCAGCTTTACCTGTGCAGCCCTCTAACTTTTCTCCTTCGCGCCCTAGGGGCGGCCTCTTCCCCTCTCTGTCCGGGCGGTTGCCCCGGCAGAGCAGCAACTCTTGACCCCTAGGCCACGAGGAAGGGCAATCCAGCAGAGGATTGGCGCCTGGGGAGGGGTCTAGTCCTACCCTGCCCAAGCCCCAGGGGTCTGGAGTCTGCAACCTTCCGGGAGCCAGAGCTGACTGCAATACGTGGAGGACTGGAGGGAGGAGGGTAACCCTTATTTGTAGACACCGCCGGGTCAAAGCCAGACTGAAGGCCTGGGTGCTGCTGGCGTTTGCTGAGAGATCAGGATGCGGGACAAGAGGTGGCCTCGGAATTGTGGACAAAGTAGTTGAGTTTCTCAGACCCTGTGGGGTCCACTGGGTAACACACCAAGGCTGGGCTCGGTTGTTTAACTCTTTGCCCCCCGCGTCACACCCCTTCATCCCACCTTAGCAGAGCGACAAGCCTGCTTCCTGTTCAACCCCCTACCCCTCAGTCTCCCTCTCCCCAGGCTCTTCCTGCTTTCCTCCGCCCCCGCAGGCTGGCTGGGCTCACAGCTTTAATTACATTAATATTAAAAATACATAAGGTGAGGAGCGGCTTTCTCTCTCAATAGCTCTCTCTCCACCCCTCATCCCTCTCCCATTTTGTCTGGGGAGAAAGCACGGGCCAGAGCTGCTGCCACACTCTTGCCCAGCTTTGTCCTCGACGCCCCCCCCAACCCCCCCCCCCACCTCTTCCAGAACAGCCCATTGCCCAGGAGTGGAGGAGGCCTCTCAGCAAATACCTGAAGGCGGCTCCCCTCCCCCCACCAGGAGCCTGGCATTAATAAATGAAGCCCAAGCTATTTGATAGGGAGGGAGCAGATGGGGGTGGGGGTGGAAGAGGCCCAGAAGGCGACAGGACAGCCAGAGGGGCAAAATCCTTTCCAACTTGAGAAGGAAGTTGCCAGTGGCCTTGGGGCTGTGGGTAGGCTGGAGGTGCCAGGTGTGGCCGCCCCTCTGTGGCCTTTGGGTCTGCAGAGCCATGGTGCCCCTGCGATTCACGGGCTCAGGCGTCTGTTGGGCGCCAGGGCGCCTCGCCAGACAGGCCTTTTTTTCCCTTGGTGCCTTAATTGGGTCTTAGGTGCCAGGCTGGTCCCTGGGGCCTGTTCTGCTTGGGGTGGCTTGGAAGGGGGGTGGCGGAGGCGGCTTGGGGAAGATGTGTTGCGGAGAGAGCGCAAGGAAGATGGGGTTTGGTGTATTTTCTCTCCCGTTGCCAGTCACCCCCGCGGCACCAAGGAAAATGTAGATGTGAATGTTGGAGCCTGTTACAGAAAACAATATCCTCTTGCAATAATTTGTACGTCCATCTGTGAGGAGCCGGAGGAGGCAGGGAGAGGGAGAAGAAAACAGGATGAGATGGAGCGTCCTCTGGATGGAATTAAGCAGTTATTGAATGTGTTTTAAGCTTCTGTTATTTCCATTCCTCTCAAAATATCTTTTTTTGATGAAGCCTGAGCTCAAGACCAATTCCCCAGAACTAAACTGGGAAGGTGTTTTAATAATCGGTTATCGAGTCTCCAATAACTGCCTTATTATTGCCAAAACAAATCCAGGTTTGGGCAGCCGGATGAACCCCAGCGAGGCGCTCTCGTTGTTCCATCCAGCGCGCCAGCATCTGTGTTGCCAGCATTTGCATTTTTACTGTGTAAAAGAACAAGCTTCCCCGGCACTAAAATTCCTGTTTTCTAAAAGCCAAAATAATGGGTTGCATTGATTTTTTTTTTTTTTTCATTTTCCACCCCAGCCTCTCCAATGGGGACTCATGGTTCTTCTCTCTTGAGAAGACCAAATTAAAAGCCTTCGTCAGGCCATTAAGAAAATCTCTAACACCCTGTTCAGTGTCTAATTAAAAAAAAGAGGGGGGGTTTACTGGGGAAATGTGTTTTTAAAATCTTGAAATGGCAAACACAACTCAGAGAAGGCAGGTGAAGGGCTAGTGAATACGGGGGTGGGGGCGAGTGGGCAGAGAAGCCCTGGTTGCTAGAAGAACATGAGGGAGAATGGAATTGCCGTGATGCCCGACAAACCTTTCTGAGGCTTCGTTTTTCTGGGCATCAAAGCCAGCTGCCTTTAATATATTTCTGCAGCAGAATGGGGAGCTCAATTAGGAACAAAAAGCAAGGAAGCAGTTGACCCATAGGCGGTGCTTAAGTTGAGCAGGTCCCAGGGGACTGGCTGGAGCAGCTCAGTTTTCTTAGGATGAGGAACGGGGAGGAGGTGGGCAAGGGGACAGGGGTTTGGGCCCCTGCTAGCTTGCTAAAGAAGCATGCCCCTGGACAGCAGGCTGGGAGCCCCCAGACACAGGGTGGAGCCCCCAGAGCACCTCATGGGCTGTTAGCCTTTGACAGAGGGGTGTAGACCTCAAGCCTTCCTTACCTTCTTCATGTCTTAGGATTTCCATCCGTGTTACTTATTTAATCTCCTGCACTGGCTGGTGAAGGATTTTATTTGTGGATGAGGAGAGGGGAGGGCAGATATTTAGAGAGCTTTTTTTGAGGTGGGGTATGAGTCTCAGGCTGGGACTCACATGATCTTGGAGAAGATGTTTTCTTGGGGACATTTGAAGCAATCAAGAGGAAAAGCCCCCAGTTCCCAAAGTGCTTTCTTGGCCCCTACCTAACCCATTAGATTCTAGCGGGTTCCCAGGTGCCTGAATAGGGCAAGTTACAGGCAGCAGAGGTGGCATGGTGCCAGGAACTCAAGGGCAGCCCCAGATTTGCATGTAATTTCCATGTGGATTTGCATGCTCACCTAGCCAGGCCAAGAGCCATGCCCTCTGTGAGTAGCATCTTGATCTCGGCCTCAGTAGCAGCCAGGCGGTGGCCTTCTCCTTGCATGGCATGGGGGCAGGGCAGGAGCAGCAGAAGAACTGGTGTTTTTGGTAGTGCTTCTGTGTCTGAGTTTTAGGCCTACAGGGACTCAGCCCTGAGTTCGCCATCTGGCAAGGCAGCCCCGGAGCTCGCCCCTCCCCATCCAGGGGCAGACAGCGACCCTGGGGCTCTTGGGATAGGATGGGTCACAATGGGCAGAGGTGCCTCAAGGCAGACCAAACTTGGGGTGTGGGATTGTTCCTCTTGTGCTGAAAAAATAAAGAGGGTGAAGAGAGGGGCACACCAGCTATAGGAATCCAGGGTCTACATTAGCCTTCTGGTGGGTGCACCCCAGAGTGGAGGGAGCTGGGTGCTCAGGGCTGCAGTCAGTAGCTGGTGAGGTGGCAGCTGATGGGCTGGGGGCATGAAGGGAGGAGAATGCTCTTCCACCCTCCCAGTTTGTCAACATCTGGCTGGGGAGGGGTTGTGGTCTCTGAGAGATTAGAGGAACAGCCCCGGCTTCATATTCCTCCTTTGTTAGGGCAGCTTCAGCCATGTGGGGCGGCTCGGGGCTGGTGGACAGCAGTGGAATATGGGCACTGTGGTTGCAGAGGGAAGGGAGTGTCAAGAGTTTG
>VBSM01001265.1:73061425-73133382 GCA_008086735.1 Cheirogaleus medius | reverse complement strand
TCCTGGGCTCAAGTGATCCTCCCGCCTCGGCCTCCCAGAGTGCTAGGATTACAGATGTGGGCTGCCACGTCCAGTCCTTTGAGAGTATTTTTATGCACATCTGCTGATGCAGGAGGGTCCTGGTCCACCAGAGCCCACAGAGGTTTCCAGAGGATGTGGTGTGCAGGTCTGAGGGGTTAGGTAGGGCCGCAGGGGACAGGTGGAGGTAGAGAGGGGAGGGCCAGTGGGCAGAGCCTCAAGGACCCCCCACCCCCATTCTTGCACCCAGAGCTTTTATCCATTTTATATATTGGAGTATAAGGAAAAATAAAGAAGACCGTGACCTGCTGGAGTGGTGGAAGTTTGAAGTCGAGGCAAACCCTTCATTCACATCCAGGCTCTGCACTTACTGGCCATGTGACGTTGGGCTTCTCTGAGCCTCATTTTCTCCAGCTATGAAATGGGATTAAAGAAGATAATGCATATAAAGTAGCCAGGACATAGTTGGTGCTCAATAAACCTCTTCTATTTTTTTTTTCTACACTGCCTCTACCTTCCTCCCCCTGCCCCCACCCCAAAATACATCATCAGATCCTGTCCTGAGCAGGTGTATTAATTAACCAGCCACATGTTTGGCTAAGCCAACTGGCTTAGACTGTGTAACACTAACATAGATCAAGTGGTGGCCGGGACGAGGGCATCAACTCCTTCCGTCTTTCTCCTAGCTGGGTAGGAGATAACTGAGGCAGGTGGACACCTAGGTGTCCCTGGGGAGCCCGGCTCACTCCCTTTCCCTAGACAGCAGAGGAAATGGGGAGGGCAGAGGTTGGCTCCAGACTAAGATTTGGGGTGAGGCAAAGGCCAGTCTCCTATCTGCCAAAGGAAGGCAAGGGTGGGTTGGTAAATCTCTACCATGGTTGGCACGAGTAAGAACCGTCCTGGATTTCATGCCATAAAGTCTATGCGAGTGCTCCTCACAGGTGAGCCCCCGCAACCATACTGGATGTATTCCTTGGTCTCTGCTTGCTGAAATGAGCTTCTGTTTTTCAAGTAGTTTTGTGCATAGGGAAGACCATTGGCAGCCCATGACCTTGGGGGTCCCTGGGTGACTCCTCCCGGCATGACCCAGTCTGCCATAGGGAAGCAGCAAATGACCCAGCGGTCAAATGTTGCCCCTGGCAGGTTGTGGCCTGTGGGTTCCATACGTGTTGGGGAGGCTGTGGGCACAACAGCCTGCGTGCCCTGCTTAGCAGATGTTTGTCCAGCGCTGCTTTAGCGCGAACTGCATTAGCCTTGGGGACCACCCGTGCCACTCCAGCTGCTACTCCCCTCATCTGTTCAGCCATCCTGCCCCACTCTCTGTGCCCTGGCTCTGTGTGACGCCTGCACTGACAGTTTCCAAGGTCACCATCTTCATTAACAACCGTTATTCAAATGCTAGTTGCATCTCCATTAGACTGATTCTAAGGAGATGTGTGTGTATTCGAAAGAGCATTGTCTGTGGACCTACAAAACAAGGCTCAGCCAGGCTAACCTGGACAAGTTGCCTAATTGTTCATGTGCCTCTGTTTCCTAATCTGTACAATGGGAAAAATTACCCCTCTCCTGGCTGTCCTACAGAGCGGTTGTTATTGTATGTATGTATAAATAGAGTGAGGGTCATACAATTAAACACCATGTGACAATGCTTTGTCTACTGAACATATAAATACACACATGTAAAAAGCACAGCAAACTGGTTTTAGCCTTACAAATGCTGTGCTGAAGTGTAAGGCATAATTATTGTCATTTCATCATACAGGAACAGTGATGGTCTCACAGCTGTTTGTGGCTGTCTCCCCCTCCACGGCCCCCCCACATACGGAGAATTTTCCTGGCCTTGCTTTTCAGCAGCATGGGAACAGCTGAAGAGGCACAGCCAGGCTGGCAACAGTCTTGCTGGAGCAAACTCGGCAGATGCCCTGTGGCCCCAGTGCTGGCGGGAGTGGGAAGAAGGCGACCTCTGCTTCCTCCTCCCATTCCCCTCCCAGGTCCTTGCACGCAAGTTTAGCCTGTAGTTAGCCCTCTGAGTAACTCCCCCAAAGGGTGACTGTCCCTGCAGGGAATCCAGTCTTTTGTGGAAAGAGCAGTAGACCCAGAGTCCCATCTTGTGTGACCTCATTTGAGACCACAGTACCCACTGGAATCCCTGAGATCCCTGCCCAGTCAAGGGTTAGGGACACCCTGCTTCCAGGGTGGCTTGCCCAGAGTCATGGGGTGTGGAGGAGGAAGGGGGACCTGCTTTGATGGTGGGAGAGAGATCCAGGTGACCGCCATGGGAAAAAGTCTTCCAGGGTTGGAAGGCATCTTCCAGGACATGGAATCTGTCCCCTAATCAGATGTCTGGTCCCCTCTGCAGCCTCCCCTCCAGCAGTTCTCTTCCTCTGTCCCAGCACTTCCAGGAACAGGGAACTCCTTCCTCGCAAGGCAGGGCATTTTTGGTGACACAGCTCTGGCTAGAGCAGAGTTCATCCTTAGAACGAGCCAAACCCTGTGTGATCTTGTACCTTCTACTCACTGGTCCTGGGTTCACCTTTTGGGCCACACAGATGAAAGCGAAGCCCTCTTCCTCTTGACAACCCTTCCACTGCTCATAGACAGATGTCCCGCCCATCTGAGGCCCCTCCTCCAGACACACGGCATCCCTCATCCCTCTGACGCTGTCTCCTATGACAGCGTCTCGGTGCTTCGTGATGCTCCTGCGTTCCTCGCTTGACAGTGGGCCGGCCAGAACTGAAAGAACAGTGGAGATAGTGCTCCAGTCCCAGCCTGGACACTGCTAGCTGTGTCCATGGGACAAATGACTCCACCTCTCCAGGCCTTGTGAACGGAGGAGATTGGACAAAATAATCTCTTAAGTCCCTCCAGCATTAACAATCTAAATCTAGGATTCTCTGGGGACAACTGTGCTGTCTGAGTCGACTCCCTGGAAAGAATTTTCTGACCATAAGGGACCTTCCTTTGACAGGCCCTGTCTAGAAAGCGCTAGAAGATTAAAGAGTCTGTCTGACTGTCAGCTGTTGCTTGTAACTTCTAGAGCTGATGGTGCAGGGGCCTTGTAGGTTGAAGGGTAGCTGCATCTTCTCTGGCCTCATAGCTTTCTGGTTGCTGGTTACAGGAACTATGTTTGTGCTAAGAATCTTAAAAAACAAAAACCAAAGCCACCCACATTCCCGGTGGACATGGGGAGAGTACTTAGCAGTGCTTCTCATCGGGATTGGAAATTGGGGGTGCTTTTTGGTCATCTCAATGACTAGGGTGCTGCTGACATTTATTATAGTTGGAGGAGGAATGAGAGCGGATGAAATGTCTGATGGCTGGGATAGTTCCAAATAATTCAGAATTGTCATACCCCAAATTGCTGTCCTTTGTCACAACAGCCCCCTACAGTGTGCTCACACTTTGGGGGCCGTCTGAGTCAGTCTAGCCCCTACTGCGCCCGTTGAGAAACGCATCCCAGAGTAAGGGAGGCCTGGGCGTGAGAGGCAGTCCTGCCACGACTAGCTGTGCACCACCAGGAAATTACCTGCCCTGAGAACCTGTTTTCTTATCTGTAAAATGGGGTCTTGAGCAGTGGCTGCATTCAAGGGCTATTGTTAAGAATCAAATACACAGTAACTCGAGAAAAGGAGTTTGCATGTGCCTAGCACAAAAGAACTGCTAAAAAGAAATGGTGGCAATGGTGATGAAGGTAGTGGCAGAGCAGTTGTGGCAGGTGCAGAGGAAGCCACAGACAGAGAGCACAGGATTTGGCGCCATCCTGTCCAAGGGGGATACAGCTCAGGCTGTCTGGGATATGCTCTGATGCTGTCTGGGAGACTCAGCCTTCTCCTCCCCAGGGTATAGACTCAGACAGTCTCCAAGGTGTGGATGCAACACAAGAGGTTTTTGGTGACGGAGCAAGACTTCGTATAGTATACCTGGGTTTTTTGTTTTTGTTTTATTGAAACAGGATCTCACTCTGTCACCCTGGCTAGAGTGCGGTGGCGTCATCATAGCTCACAGCAACCTCAGACTCCTGGGCTCAAGCGATCCTCCTGCCTCACCCTCTCAAATAGCTAGGACTATAGGTGCCCACCACCATGCCTGGCTAATTTTTCTATTTTTTGTAGAGACAGAGTCTTGCTATGTTGCTCAGGCTGGTCTCCAACTCCTGGCCTCAGTTGATTCTCCTGCTCCCAAAGTGCTAGGATTCCAGGTGTGAGCCACCTCACCAGGTCTCCACCTGGATTTCGAATGGATGTGGTGGTTGAGCAGAGGCCCCACTGATTGATCCTCTCTGGACCCAATTTGTCCAACTCTGGGATGAGAACAATCAGAGTGAAGGTACATAATATATCTCCTGTGAAAACCTTTGTGTGGAAATGCGGTGAAGTAATCAACCTTGCAGATCAATCCAAGAAACCTCTCCAGCCCACATCTGCATAAAGAGCTCTGTGCAAGGCCTGGGGGTCAGCAAAAGCTGTGTGGCTATTGCAGTGCTCTGTTGTTATTGATTATAGCACCATTATTTTATTAACTTGATCACCAAATTGAGTTAATTAATGTGGTGGTAAGGTCTTGTCGGCCAAGCTGATGAGAACGGTCTGTTGTTAGGAAGGCAGATATAGAAGTCCAGTATGGCAAATCTACTTTTTCTAAGTCTTGTTATTCTGAGTATAGACAGAAGACACCTGCATCAGAAATAGAATTTCTGGCCCTTATGACAAACGTGGTGGATCTGTTATCTAAGGCTCTGCATTTTTAACAAGCTCTCTAGTGATTCTTATGCATATTAACATTTCAGAACCACTGCTTTTAAATTATTATTATTCTCATTGTAGGCCAGCAATAAATATTTGTTGCATGAGGTTTCATTTTTTTTTTCCAGAAATACTTACTGCTTGCCTGCTATAGTATGATACTTGTAACAATAGCCACAAATACTTACACCAGAAACTGTCCTAAGCTCTTCATATGTATTAACTCATCTAACCATAAGAATGCTTGAGGTAGACATCTTTCCTCACCCCCGCTTTATAGATGGGGAAACTAAGGCTCAGAGAGGGGAGGTAATCTTGCTTGAGGGTACACACGCTGCTTGTAAGTGACAAAGTAGGGAATCAGCCCTTGGAGTCTGGGCTTTTAACCACTGTGCTAAGTGCCCAGTATTTGCTCAGGGGATGGAGTGATGACTAAGCCAGTTGCTGCCCTTGGGAGCTCCGGCCCTGCAGGCAGAGGACGCCTTCTGCCCCCTTGGTCCTGACCGCTTCCGCCCCTCTCCCCTGAAAACCCAAGGGCTTCCCCCACCCACACTTGCAGTGCCGGGGGAAGGGTGCCGCTCCTCGGAGGGTGGTTGGGGGTGTCGCAGGGGCCCAGCGCTGGCGGATGCTCCCGGATGAAAAGTCCAGTGAATGAGACGAGTAAATATCGTAAGGGAAGAGAACAAAATGACTCATCCTCCCTGTGGAGGTGGCGAGGTGTTAATATTTCAGTCCCCTTGGGCTGTCATTTACGATGACATGGGGGTAATTCTAGGTGCACCTGGGCGGAAGCCTCAGTCAGCCGGCTCCTCGGACAGCGGCCAGGCACCCCCCTCCCAACCCCGGGCAGGTGGGGTGGGAGCCCATGGTGTCACATACACAGGTGTCAGTTTCCCGTCCCCAAACTAGTCCTGATGCCCAGGCAGCGGAGGGCGAGCGAGAGAGTGCACGCAACGGAGGCTTAGGTTTCAGCGGTGACCCTGAGGGCAGGCAGCCCAAATGCCTGGGGGCGATTTCTTTTTTAAAAATATTGCTGTGCTATTTCCACACTTCTAATCTCCTAGCGATTTGGAGCCTGTTTTATGAAACACAGCGTCGGGGTGGTGCTCAATGTTAAACGGCGGAGAAGATTAAATGGGTTTAAGTCTGGGCGTCTGTCACATGACAACCAAGCCCGTAACTTCCATTTTCTATTAAAAATCCATTTCCCCCTTTGACCAGAAGAAGCTTTGCTGTTGATCTGAGAGTCTCTCTCTTTATTTATGAAGTGTCCCCCTCCTCTTCTTTCTCTGTAAATATGCCCACTTCTGTCTCCAGAGGGAAGAAGGAGCTGGGGACAGTGACTGGGATTTGAGAGGAAGGTTTCTGTCTACCTTCCTCTAGGGGATTTGCTTTCCAAACTGGGACTGGCTCGGAGAGAAGAGGTGAAGGAGAAACCCCTCAAAGCCCCAAACTTTGAACTCTTCAGCGTGGTAAAGGGAAGAGCTTAGGCTTTGCAGCCAGACAGGCCTCGGTTGAATTCTGGCTCCATCTCTTTCTAGCCGTATGGTCTTGGAGAAGACATCGACCCTCCTCGGCCTCCTTTCCCGCACCTGTAAAGTGAGACTAAGGTCACCCCCACCACATACCTGTGTGTGAGGACGAAAGGAGGAAATGCCCTGAAGCACACAGTAGGCACTCAATAAATGTTAGCCTCCCTCCTTTTGAGGACTCAGTACATTAGCCAGGCCAATAAGACTTCAGGGAAACACATGTCCTGCCAAAATGCCAAAGGAGTTAGGCATAAGGACTGCGAGAACTGGAGTAGTCTCAGTTGCCGCTGTCAGGGGCTGTCCCACACCCTGCACCTTACTCCCGCAAGCTGCAGACCTCCCCATGTTCCCCGCCACCTTCGCCACTGAGGGCCACGCTTCCCAATCCAGCTGGTTTGGCCTCTTCTCCCCAGGCCCACCCAGCGCTCCAGCCTGGAAGGTTTCCGCAGGGTCCCCAAACATGCTCCACCCACCGCGCCTGCGGAGGCTTCGCCCAAGCCCAGAACTTTCACATCCGTGTCGCCTGCTCGGCAGCCCTGGGAAGCAGGGAAGATGGTGCACTCCCCCCTTTGTAAAGGAGGACATCACGGTTCAGAAAGGCTAAGTGTCTTGCCTGAGGTCACACAGCAGGTGAGGGGTGAGCCCTAGGAGGGAAGGTAGTTTTGCCAGACCCCATGGTAGGGTGCTGTGCGTTGCACACACCTCCCTGTCCTCTGAGCTTGCTGAGGGTTTGTCACTGCTCTGAATATCCCAACAGGAGCCTGAGAAGGAGGCGGAGCTCCCATCACAGAAGCCACACAAGACTCTATGAGGTCAGAGTGAGGACATCAGGCCCTTGCTACTCACCTTTCTGTCCCTGGGTGACCGAACATGTCCATTGCTTCTGCAGTCACATACCTGTTGCTCATGTGCCCAGCCCTCAACTTGGCACATAGGGATTGGAGGTATTTGATGGTCTGTGCCTCAGTTTCCCCTTTATGGATTTGCTTACTCCTTTCTCTTGGCAGGCAGGGTGAGGCTAAATTAATGTTTATTTAAGGGCTTCTGCATTCTGAGCTGACAGGTGCCTTGTGATGGTAAAATACGAACCCAATGTAAGTGCAAAATGCTATTGTTTTACACCTGAGGGTGATGTTTCATAATGGCAATGCACTGTCAGAGCCGTAAGCAGAAATGAATGGTGTGTCTAATCCTCCCCAGCTCCCCCAGACTCAGAAGACAGAAGCTCCCATCCTAGGCTGGGAGAAATATGAGGCTACTCGCCTTTGGCTATAAATCTGCCGTTTCATCAGCCCTGACAGGTGGCTGGACAATCCCAGTCAATTCATCAATTAAATCTACCCATTTGTAGTTGCTGGGAACCTTGTGTCCTTGGCTCTGGCAAGATCCGAGGCCCAGAGTTGCAGGAAGGCTGCTGTCATTGTGGTTGATGCTCCTGGTGGGAGTGGGGGCGGGTGGGGAGGGCTCAGGAAGGGGCTGTCTCAGGAGGCAGGGAGAGTGGAGTACATTTCCAGATTTCCAGCCAGGAGAGAAGGAGGTAGGAGCGTGTGTTGGGAGTAAGGCTGGGATGGAGGAAAGGGCAGGAAGGGGTCCCCAAGCTTGAAAAACAGATTTTGTGGTTCATACAAGTGTATTTTCTGGCTCTGGTGTGAAGCAAAGCTGGGTTACACTCCCAGCTCTGTAACTTTGGGTAAGTTAGGTAACTTCTCAGAGTCTTCATTTCCATATCTGTAAAATGGAAATAATAACAACAACACCCCCCAGGGAGTTATGAAGATTAAATATAAAATCTACATAATACAAATATAATATCTAGAATGGACCTGGCGCTGCGCCCTGTCTGTAGCTAACAGTGAAATCGGTGGCGGCTGCTGGGATTGCCGGAGGTAGTACCGTAACAGTGGGCTACATCATACTTTTCCTTAACTTGGCCTTGAGTATTGACTGAGCCTCGCCCATGAATCAGACAATTGCTGGATTCCTCCCTGGCAGGGATGTTTCTCAGCTGCCTAAGCCCATTTGTCAGGCACAATGTAGAGTCTTTCTGTACCTTGATGGACTTCGGCTCTCAAAATCCATGAAGCTGCTGGGATGAAGGGGGTCTGATTAACTAGGTTGTCTTGGGAAGCAACCACAATGCCGGAGCAGTGTCCCTGCTCCCCAAAGCTGGATTGGCTGGAATGTCCAGAGCCCGCTCCCAGGAGGCGTGTGTGCTGTGTGAGTGTGCGCGTGCAATATGTGTGTTAATCCTGTTCTTGGCCGGCTAAAAATGGAAGTTGGTGGCTGGTTTGTTTGTAAGGAAGATGAAGGTCCCCCCCTTTATTTTTGCAGGGGTTCCACTGTGGCCATACATCATCTAATGGTTAAGAACGTGACTCTGGGGTCAGATTGCCTGAGTCTGCATCCCAGAGCCATCACTCATTGGCTGTGTGGTCTTGGGTACGTAGCTTCGATGAGTGCCTTAGTTTCCTCATCTGTAAACTGGGATGATGACAACTACCTATCTCATAATGTGGGTGGGAGGATTAAAAGAGGTCATTAAGTCTTTATAACAGGGCCTGGCACATAGAAGATGCTTAGCAAATATTTGCTGAATGAACCTTGATAAGAAAGTCTGTGGGAAGGTGAGCAGAGTCCTGGGAGTGGGACCTGCTAAGTGTGGCTCCCCAGCCTCCGTTTGCTTACTGGTGAGATGGTATAATTTCATGATCTTGGGGTACTCTAGCCACTGCGAGCTGGACATGCTTCAGCAGCCTCTGAGGGTCCCCCACAGAGCTGACATGCTCAACCACCAGCCCCGTGACTGTCACACGGGGAAGCTGCATGAGGAGGAGGAGGGCAAGGTGATGTACCGCCCCCACCCCCAAGTGCTTTTCAGCTGCTAAGGGTGCAGTGCCTGGTGGGGACGGCAAATGCATTTGCTGCTAAGAGGACGCCCCTGACACCGCAGCGAGGAGCCCACGAATGTGTTTTCCGGCACGTCCGCTAATGGCTTCATCACGGCTTTTTATGAGACGATGTGAATTGCTCTGACCAATGAGGCTTAATGGCCTTCCTCAACGAGCTGCCTGGTGTATTCTCCCTGGAGGCTCGGCTCAGAGTTAAGCCAAGAATATTAATACAGCCGGATGTGGGCCCTCCCCCTTCCTATAAAGTTGTGGAAATTGAGGTCAAGTTGGGTCCCCTGCAACGTTCTTTAAACAAGCAGCAGAGTGGTTTGTTTGCTCCTTGATCTTCCTGGTGGAGAGGGAGTGGCTTCCAGCTGGAGACCTGGGACCTGACCCTCTCTTGCTCTGGGTTTGCTTGCACTTGTGAGGCAGGCTCCCGGGGAGGGAGGGAGGGCCCCTGATGCCAACGTTCAGGGCTGCTGGGGTAAGAGCAGGAAATACCAAGGTCCTGTGCTGGGATGGAGGAGTAGACGGCTGGTCCTCCAAATCAGGCAGCCCTGCCATTGCCTGCTGTAACCACGAGAACGTTCTCCTGTGTGGTTGAGGGTTGGAACAGCAGCATGTCAGAGATGGGAGGGGTCTTTGCAGTCTTGTCCATCCTCCCCCTCAACCCCCATTTCATAAGTCAAGGAGCAGATGATCAGAGAGGGGAAGGGAATTCTGCAGTCAGTTGGTGTCAGGGCTGGGTTTAGAAGCTGGGTCCTTGGCTCCCCAAGCCTGGATCTTATCAATCTGCCGGCTGGTCCTCATTCCGCCATTGGTGGCAATGCATTTTTAAAATCAACCTCCAGGAGTTGAGGCCAACTCTTAAGGCCTCCTGCAGTCTTCCGTCTTCCACGTGCGCATCCCAGTTCCTGCAGCCATTTGTCTTAGAACGTGGTTTTGATAACTTTTACCTTTCCTCTGTGGCATAGTAGAAAGAGCATTAAAATCCTCTTTATGAGCAATGAGTTCAAATTTCAGTTCTGTAACCCAGCTGTGTGACCCTGGACAAATCACGTAACTATTCTCAGCCTGTAAAACAGGATGGTAAACAAGGGGTGATACCATCTCCTCTCGGGGTTGTCCAGATGAACCAAGGTAGTGAGCGTGAACTTGCATGCCTATAGTAACTGCTTAGCAAACATTTATTTACCCAAGTATTCAATGTCTCTCCTAATGTGTGGATGTCCATAGTGGATCATGACTTTGGATTGTTCAATGTAGAGTGTGTGGCAGCCTCTCCCCATGAACTTGGCTTGGCACAGAGAATGAGACTTTTAACTTTTACCATTCCTGTGCAAGGCCAGAAGCTTCTATAGGGCAGGAACTATCTCTTATCCACCTTTGCCAGTGCCTGGTATATAGTCAGCGCTCAATAAGTGCGTATTGAATGACGGTGCTTGAAGGTGGCATGCGTGAGTGCCATCTGTGCACGCCCCCGTGGCCTATGAGGATATTACCAGAGCACATCCTAACTGATTCCCTCCCTTCGCCTCCCCTGCAGCCCGCACTGAAGATGTCGGCACCAGCCTCTACTTTGTAAATGACTCATTGCAGCAGGTGACATTTTCCAGCTCCGTGGGGGTGGTGGTGCCCTGCCCGGCCGCGGGCTCCCCCAGCGCGGCCCTTCGATGGTACCTGGCCACAGGGGACGACATCTACGACGTGCCGCACATCCGGCACGTCCACGCCAACGGGACGCTGCAGCTCTACCCCTTCTCCCCCTCCGCCTTCAATAGCTTTATCCACGACAATGACTACTTCTGCACCGCGGAGAATGCTGCCGGCAAGATCCGGAGCCCCAACATCCGCGTCAAAGCAGGTAAGGGACAAGATGCCCGCTCCCCGACCCAGGAGCTCAGTGTGAAGGGCTGGGATGGGGATTCTTAGCACATGCCTGTAACATGCCCAGGGGGGCTTGCAAGAACTCATTCACTCAAGGACAGTTGTGTTGTTCTCCTTTGAGTCTTAGCTCTACCACTTATTGTGTGTTGTTAGGCATAAGAGTTGCCTTTCTAAGCCTCAGTTTTCTCATCTGCAGAGTGGATGCTGGTACCTACCTCTACCGCACTACCTGATAGTTAAATGAGATAGTGCTCATTTAAATTAGGTGCCCACTTCAGCCCTTGACTCATAGAAAACACTCAGTGAGTTTCTTTTTTTAAAAGCCTTTTATTGAAATACAATATGTAAAGTGCACAGAAGTGTGTAGCACAATGAATTTTCACAAAGTTCAACTAATGTACAATATCTGCACCTCAGAAACCTTCCTCATGCTTTTTTCATATACTATTATTGCCCTAAGAGGAACCACTATTCTGACTTAACAATACAGATGTGTTGCTTCATTTTGACCTTTACACAAATGGAACCCTACAGTATATATTCTCTTGGCTCTTGGCTCAGATTCTATTTGTGGGATTTACCCCTCCTGCTGTGCGTGGTGGTAGGCCATTCATTCTCTTTATGGTGTAGCGTTCTATCATGTGACGAGACCTCACTTTATTTGTCCATTCTACTGCTCAGGAATGTTTGAATATAACATATCTCATGAGAACAAGCATTTTAGGTAAAATTCATGATGGAAAACTTTTAGCAGTGAAGAATTTTGGTCTTTGGAAGAGTGGATGGAGGCAAGGAAGTAGGGTTTCTCAGGTGGTCTCTTTAAAGAAAATAGAAAGTCTCATTTCTCTGGGTAGGGTCTGGAGGTGAGAGGATAGCTTAGATCAGCCATTCTTAGCTAGAACATCATGGTACTCTGGTGTGTCATAATCAGTGGCAAGGTATGCATTGAATAGCTGTAAAGTTTTGGGAAAAAGTTTAATTAGAAAAGCTTTTCTTGTGGGAGAGGACAGGTGGCGTTCTAGCCAGCCCGCTGCGGTGGCGCCAGGCCTAGGCTGTGCCATCTTTCCTGGGGATTGTGTTAGGCTGACCCAGGAGAGAGGTTCTGGGGAAAGCCTCCAAACCAGTGACAGCCTCTCTCTGACTTCTTGGGTCCTTCTCTCCTCTGACAAGGACAAGGTTCCAAGTAGGTGGGAACAGGGGAGAGGCAGGGTGAGAGTTCTGCTTCATTCCACTGGTTGGTTTGGGGATAGACTAGGAGCCCTTCAAACCCAGCACCATGCTCAGGGGTTCTCTCCTGGGCTCCCTGTGGAATCTCTTTCTGGGATTGGGTCCTTTGCACTGTTTAACCCCTAAGGCAACACCAAGTGCTAGGCTGGGAGCCCTGAGGCCTGGATTTGGGGCCCAGCTCTGGCTTCCATAGCCTGGAGGGTTGGGCTAAGGGGGGACATCGTTTCTCCTGCTACATGCCTGCCATTGAGTTAGGATGCAGTTTTCGCAGTAAGTCTGTAGAGTGTTTCTTACAAATGAGGAGACTAAGACAAAGAGAGGTTTAAGTCACTTGCCAATGGCACACAGTTAATCACAGAGGTGCAGGTGTCATGAAAAGCCACGTTGTCGCAGTGCTCTCTGGGTGCCGGGCCTTTCACATGCTGCTCTGTTATTACTTCCTTTTGCAAATGGGGAAACTGAGGCTCCAGAAGGTTAACTGACCCTTGTGCAGGATGACATAGCAGGTCAGCGCAGGAGGCAGGGCCTGCTTGTTTGGTGCCGTGAACAATCACCCTCTGCTGTGTTCCTGAGACATCATGGGTGGCCTCTACCCCAGCCTGCCCTTTCCACTCCCTGCTCTGCTGCCCCCGAGGGTCAGCTCCCCTCAGTCTCCTCTGCGCTCTCCCACATCTGGAGGCAGTGCCTCTCCCCTCTTCTCTCTCCTCCACCTTCCCCATCGCAGCCACAACTCCAGAAGGGGAAAGAACGGAGCCTGGGCCGGCCAGGCAGGGCTGGCTCAAGGGAAACAACCAATTAAGCCGCTCTTGGTGATGCCAGAGGGGCTGCAGGTGCGCAGCCGGGGGAGGGGCTGCCAGGGCCCTAAGTGTCGCCTTGGCAACCATGGCAGGGAGACGAGCGGGGCACACTGCCCAGGTGCCTGCTGAGGGACAAGGTCGGTAGGCAGTGGGGCTGTGGATGTTCCAGCTCTGCTTGGCAGGGAAGGGGGTGGAAGGATGGAGCGAGCCCCTGCCAGAGGCCATGCAGAGGAGGACAGGGCAGAGGCAGGACCCTCAGTCCCATTCCCCAGGCTGAGTCAGCTCGCCCAGAAGGCCTGACATGTGGAGGTGGCTGCAAGTGACAGCGCCCAGAAACTAGCCCTGGGACTGAGGCAAGAGGTGGACGATGGGGGTAAAGGATGGTCTGAAGGCAGGACCAGGGCTGGGGGATGGGGAGGGGTGCTCTAGAGGCTGCAGGCAGTCTCAGGAGGGGCAGAAAGCAGCAAGGCTTCTTGTTTTGGGGATCTTGGAGACCATGTCCACGTCTCAGAGACAGTCACAGTTTCAAACGTTCTCTCCCATCATCCTTCTAAACCACTAAGCCCTTCCAGAAAGTTCAGCATCTGAACGACATTTCCCAGGTTATCTGTCATGTTGAAGCAGCCCCAAAACTGCTGTTAGATCATGTGTCACAGGTCTTATTTTAGCAAATTATAGTCACCGTGCCCAAAACAATTGCTACCCTGTGTCTGGGAATGATGCAAGAAATCCACTTCAGTTACCTTAGGGGAATTCTAGCGTATTTCCTTATCACTTACGCACCCCCTCGTTTGAAAATGATGACATTGCAGGGCTTAGGCGCTGTCCTCCATACTCTTACAATCTAATGTGCTTCACTAATTACCGCAATGGGAAAGGCAGGAATTTGGATGTGTGGTCTTGCAGGGGGAGGGGGTCACATATTTCTGAGGCAGAGCAGGCTGCCCAGTGTGCTGGGGAGGAGGTTGATGGAGAGGGGGCTCTCCCAGACAGGCTGCTGGGCTGGCTCAGCGGGAGGTGGAGGGAAGAGGTGGGGAGGGTGTGACTGGGGGTGTTGAGGTGACTTGCTGCTCCTTTCTGGGGCCCCCACTGTATCCTTGTGACACTCTCCTCTTCCTCACTCCCAAACTCTGCAGTTTTCAGGGAACCCTACACCGTCCGGGTGGAGGATCAAAGGTCAATGCGTGGAAACGTGGCCGTCTTCAAGTGCCTCATCCCCTCTTCAGTGCAGGAATACGTTAGCGTTGTGTCTTGGGAGAAGGACACAGTCTCCATCATCCCAGGTAAGGAAGAATCATGGGGCTGCGGCAGACAGCGGTGCTTGGGGAGCAGGTGGGTAAAGTAGAGGTGCCTGAGCTGGTTGTTGAGCTAAACAAGATCCTGAGATTGGTTCTGGTGAGTGACTTGTTATTGTTCTGGTGATACTTCGGTCTCGGTCTGGCGCATCTCGGTGGGGTGGTGGCTTCGGCTGGGTGTGTGAAGGTCCCGTTAGACATGGGTGTGGCAGGGGCCCCATCCTTCCTGATTGCTGGGGTTTGGCTCGACCTGGCCCTGGCGGACGAGAGGCTGGGCTGTGGTCCGTGTTTCTGCATTCGGAGCACTGAGCACTGGCTCCTCGGGGACCAGCTTTGAGTAAGCACATGGGGCCTTTTCCTTTCCTTTTCTTTTCCTTTGTGCATGAGTTGGCTAAAGACTCTATCAGAATTCTAGCCAGCCGCATTCGGAGGTTGGTGTGGGGAGATGGGTGTAAAACCATGGTGGAGGTTCGTCTCATTACAGCTGCCGCGATTGTGAGTTCTTCATTATTGGTTCCTTTTACCTCCTCATGCTTGTCCCTCCAACAGGAAAACAGGTCTGGAAACCCCAAGAGAGGACCTCAAGTCCTTGAAATACCTCTAGGCCTCCAAAGAGTTACCGTTATAAAACTCTGGGGTTTTTCCACCACACACTCCCTCATCCCCACGTATTGCAGAGGTTCTGTCGCTTTGTTCCTTCCTTTCTCTAGCAAGGACCTTTGTTTCCCTTTCTGTGAAATGGAGGAACTTGACCAGGTGCCCTCTGAGTGCCCCTCGGCACTGAGGTCCCATGGCTGGTGGTATGAAATGACCGTTGTCCGCAAGGTGTGCGGGTTAGGCGGGGAGCGCGTGAAGCCTTGAAAACAGGGGTTCTTAGCCTGCGACTCATTCAAATCCCCGATGAGCTCCTTTAAAAACACTCATGCTCAGGCCCAGCCCCAAATCAATGGATTCAGAATCCTTTAGGAGCAGAACCTGGGCCTCAGCGTTTCCAGTGCTCCCTACCTGGTTTTCCGACGTATGTCTAGGACAAGAACCAACGCCTGGGCGTGTTGACAGCTCACGTGGCGGGGGCCTTTTTTTGAGACGTTACTTTGTGTTTTGCTTTCAGTACTTTTTCCCTTTCTCAGTTCCAAGCAGATTGCCAGGCCGTTGTATATCCTGGCTCCAGAGCGTGTAGTGGGACAGGAATCCAAAGCTACTGAACACAGCTGCTCTTCCTGTCTTTTGTAAAACCACAGGCTTTACAGGAGAGGTTAGGAAGGGTGTTTCGTCTGGGGAGCAGGGCCTCTGAGGGGAAGGAGCTATAGGAGACAAAAGGATGGCAGAGGTGGGTGGTGCTGTGGGCTGCTCAGTGGGCACAGCGGAAGAAGCGGTTGGACCCCACAAGGGTGGTGTGTGGGACCCGTAGAGACTGAGGGCCAGGGGTCTTGTGTCCAAATGAAGCATGGGGTGGACAGCCCAAGCCCAAAGGGATCATGCAGGTCCCCATCAGGGGCTGCTGGGGACCAGAGAGGCCCTGGACCTTGGCACACCCCTGAGGGAAACCCTAATAGTGATGGACACAGTCTCCTGCCTATCTAGAAGAGTCAGATTTAAGGTAATTTAAAGAACATCAAGAAATGGGGTATTTCTTGTACACTTGAGTTTATAGACTAAGCGTTATATCCATTAAAATAATAATTATTATTATGTTAAAATTTGGGGGGTGCTGACTATATGTCAGGCACTAGGCTAAGAAACATTCGTATATGATCTCACTTTATCATCGCAAAAAGTCCATAAGTACGTTTCCATCCTCCACTTTACAGAAGAGGAAACTGAGGCTCAAAGTAAAGTAACTTGTTCTGGGTCACAGGTCTTTTAGGCAGAGGGTGGGGGCTTGAACCTAGGCAATGAGGACTTTGGCCTCAGGAAGGTAGAAAAAACATCAATGTTTGTTGATTTTTTTAGGGACGGCTTCACGGAACCAAGTCCAGTGTTGTGATTAAAAGCCTAGAATGTTGGACAAGAGACTGCCTGGGTTTGAAACTCACTCCATTGCTTACTGGCTGGGCAAGTTATTTACACCCTCAGTTTCTCCACCTGTAAAGTGGATTCATAGGGGTTGAGTAAGGATGAAATGAGTTAATATGTGAGCAATGTTTAGAGCACTGGTGGGCACACACTGAGGCCAGGTTGTAGCTACTATTAGGTGGAAGACGGCATACTCCTCTTTGTACTTGCTGTCCCTTGTTGTGTGGTCTGTGTTTCTACTGTCTAACAGAGTCTGTGACCCCCACAAGACTGCATTTCCCAAGGGTAGGAACTGGGTTATCTTCATCCACCCAGCCCTGGCTCCTTCCGCACGCAGGATAAATGCTCACTGAATGATCAGTGAGCGGATGAATGGCTGGCTCGAAGAATTCCGAAGGAATCTGGAAACAGCATGGACAGGGGCATTGAAATCAGGCTGGGCAGGTAGGTGTGGGTGGGACTGCTGGAGGCTGTGAGCTCCCCCCAGGCGGCCCTTGGAGCTGGGGCTTCAGGGCTGTCTTTGATGTTGAGACTGGGCTGGTGGCCCCAAAGGGCATAATTATCAGGGAAGTGGCCTTGATGCTAATCTTCAAGGCTGTGTTAAACTTTGGTTCTGTAGAACCCCTTTCTTTCCTTTGGCCTTGGAGAATTTTCCTCTGCTGCCCAGCCCTCCAGCCCCATCGATAATCATTCTAGATTCTTCTACAGCTACGTGTTAGATCCAGGGACAGTCTTCCCAAAGCACACGATTCCAACTAACATGCTCCCAGAGGAATCGGTGAGAGCCAGGGAGAGTGGAGTTTTGCTTCCTCTAGGCTTTGTAGGTGAGAGACCAGAACTTGGGCCCACATGCTACATGCTTTAATTTTGGAAAATGCAAATAGTTTGATCTTTTATAAAAATAGGATTTTTTTCCTGCTATCCATATTCACACTATACCCAGTATGTGTGCTCTGTGTGTGTGTGTGCTCTGTGTGTGTGTGTGTGTGTGTGTGTTTTGAGGTGGGGAGGCTGTATGGATGGCAGCTTCTCACAGTGGGGGCGGATTTAATGATCAGTTGCCCTGAAGGTTAAGGAAGGATGGAGGAGCCAGAGTTACTTCCCTCTGACACTTCAGGGTCTCCTTCTGGAACAAGGGGGACTGTGTTGACTTTGATCTCTGGGCCAGCAGGTCTGGGCTCAGATTATCCCCAAACCACAGGCGTGCAAGAGCGGGTGCTGGAAAGCAGGAGGAGGGACAGGGAGACTGACGTGGGCCATCTCGGCCCCAGGAGGTCCCCCCTTGGGGAAAGCAGGTGCCCTGGGAGGAGGGGGCCCCTGCAAGGGTGCAGGCCCCTGTGAATGGGAGCCAGCCCACCCACATCTTTTTCTCAGGGAGTCTGGGAAGAATTAAAGGCTTGGGACCCAAGAAAGTTCCGTGCGTTGCGTATCTGCTCACAGGTTAGCCTTCCTGGCCCTGTGGCTGTCCTAGAACTGGTGGAATCTCTAACCAGCTTTTTGGCAATGCTTTTCCCAGGGTAGGGAGAGGCTGGAGAGACAGCCCGAAGTGCCACCCTTTCTCAGAGCCACCAGCTATACCCACCTCCGCTCACCTCCTCCACCTTCCCCCCTCTAGCTGGTCATCTTCCTTCAATCGGGCTATTTAAAGAAGTGTGTGTAAAGCACGGAGCCTCTCACTTGGGGTCTGGCAGGCTCCCACCCCCACTTGTCTCCTCCAGGACTTGGTCCTGGGGTGAACTGGCTCCCAAGGCAGGCGGGGTGGGGGTGAGAGGGCCAAGGGCTGTGCACAAACATAAATTAAAATTAGGGCCTCAGTGAAGCCGAGATGCGGCTTAATTTCCCATCTGCACGATCACCATTACAATGCATGTTACTGGATATAAAGATAAATCCGGCCCTGTTCCTAATAGCTTTTAATTTCCACCAGACCTGATTATATCGATGCGGGCTCCTTGTGGGAGTTTCCCAGCATGCTCTTCCCCAGCATCCTGACTGGCTGTCTTGGCCCCAGCGGGGAGTTTTGGACACTGCTCAGATGCAAGTCAGATGTGTCTGCTGGTGCTCTGGAAGAAGAGCCTGCAGCCGCCCCCTTGTCCGCGCTCACGGGGCTCTTGGGTGCTGGGTGTCATCAGGCCTTGGCTGGGCTGGGGGTGCATAGGGGATGCTGTATGTTGGGGGAAGGGGGAGGCTGGGCAAAGAGCACAGGGTTCCAAGTGGGTTCCATACCTCTTCTCATCTGATCTGGTACGCAGCGATCCCCTCCTCTGTCCCTTAAACTTGGTTCGCGTGTGCCCTTCTGTGAGGCCTGGCATACGCCTGCCACCGGGACAGACTGAACTGCTCCTCTGGTTTCCTTCCTGGAACACTTACGTCACTCTGCCTTGCGTGGCAGGCCGTTATTTCTGTCTGTCTGCCGCAGGAGGGTGTGCGACTGTCTTTTTCATCTTTTTATCCCCAGGACCAGCATAGCGCTGTTGGAGAGTAATAATAATAATGAGATTAATGATAATGTCTAGCATGTATGGAGACCTCGTTTGGGGTTAGGCATTTTGCATGTATTATCTGTAATCCTCGCAATAACCTGTTAAGAGAGAGAGTTATTTTATTTTGTTTTGTTTTTGTTTTTTTCCAATTTTACAAATGAGGATGTTGAAGCCCAGGGAAGTCAAGCCAGTCATTCTAGGCTGCACAGCTGGTGAGGGATGCGGCCTGGATTTGAGCGCCCCTGAGGTTCCTCTACCTCCTGCCGCCTCTGAAGAGTAGGCTCCTCATCAGGAATCAACTGTCCTCAGGTTTGGACATGGGCGGAGGCCCATCCTTGTCTCCTGCATTTGCTGGGAACAGAAACATGTCACTAGCCCTTGTTCTGACCTCCGGCTGTGTGTTCAGTGACCAGAGGCCTTGGCTTTTCTGAAGGGCAACCGATGTGTAGCTTACAATCAGTGAACAAAACAGCCATTCTCACAAGAAGGCTTTGTTGGGCACTGGCTCTATTTTTGGCCCAGTAGGAGACACAAAGACAGTCCTGATCCAGGGATTTGGGATTCAGCTTGTGTTGTCAGCTCTGACGGACAAGGGTGGATAACCTCAATATGATAAACAAATATGATCTTGGTTCGGCTTTGGAATGCAGATTCAACTTGTTAGTTACACTTCGCTCAGGCTGATATTAATCTACACTAACTTGGATGGGGGATGGGCACAGACGAAAGAGACAAGGTGGTGACCGGAAACCAGTTTTGACCACAGGCATGCTACAAATGTGTGAAATCACACAGTGTCCGGGCTGGAAAGGGCCCTCCAGGCTTCTGTAGTCCAGCTTCCTCGTTTCCTGATAAAGAAACCCAGGCCCAGAGCAGGGCTGTCTTATGTGGTCTTCCCCTCCGTCTCCTGCTCACTCAGGGCACAGGATTTTAACTACTCATGGGGTACTTTCCTCTTACTACAGGTACCAGATTTTTTTCCTTCTTTGTCTGTCTAAAGCCTACGCATCTTTCAAAGTCTGGTTCAAATACTACTTTTTCCCTGATGTCTTTCCTGATTTCTGCTAAGAATGGATTTAAAAGTCACCCAGATTAACCTCCTTCAAGGGGATTCTTTTCTGAACTTCCCCCAAACTCGATCAGTTCCTCATTCAAGACACTAATCATATTTGTCCTGCAATGCTTTGGAATCTGTGTTATCCCCACCACAGGGATGTGTAACCATCAAGGGCAGGGCCCATGTTTTATCCAGAGCCCACGGCCTTCCAGGGATCAGTGATGATGGTGCAAGGACAGTTGCCTCCCGACTGGACTGTCCTGTGGACAGAGGGAAGCAGGGAGGCCTGCCTAAGGTCGCACAGCAGATTGGTGTCGTCACCAGGGTTTAAGCCTGGTGGTCCTTCATCGCCATTACGCTGAGTTGCTTCTGTGGTTTCCTCATGTGATACTCCGCTGTTTAGATGCCAAATTGGAGATCTTGGTTCTCAACTTTTTAGGGGCCTAGAGAAAAGGGCTGGGCTGGTCAGCCTGGGCTAATGTGAAAAAGGAGATGGGCTGGAGATAATTCAACAGACGGGGTTTGGACCCCTGCTGGGTGCCGGCACAGTGTCAGGTCTTGAGGAGGAATCCAGGTAGCCCATGACCTGTTCCTCTCCTTCAGAGGTTTCTGTCTAGGGGTTGTCGTATCTTCCTGTGAAGAGGATGATTCCACAGAAGCCCAGATTCTTTCTGATGGCGGCAGCCCGGCAGGGCCTCCCGAGGGGTTGGAATACATCACCAGGCTATGAGAGCAGAGAGCACTTTGAGGAGAGGTGACAGTGCAGGCAGAGGCCAGTGGGCAAGGAGAGGACCTGGGGATGTCACTGGAGAATGAGAGACTTAACTCACAAAGGTCCTGTCTAGTTCTAGGGAATAAAATAAGGGACGATATGGTAATAATAACTAATATTTATTGAGCACTTATTAAGTTGCCAGGCTTTTGTCTAAGCATTTTACCATGTGCAGCTCATTTAATCTACACAGCAATCTGAAGACAAGGGTACTATTATTCCCCCATTTTACAGATGAGCAAGCAGAGGCACAAAGAAGCTAAGTAAATTGTTTGAAGTTAGTAAGTGGTAGAGCCACAATGTAACCTTATGCATTCAGGCCCCATGTGCTCCTAAGTGCTGCACTCTATTGTCTCACAAAGAATTAACATACAGAATATATTTAAAAACTACTGCAAATCAACAAGAAAAAAACAAACAACCCAACAGAAAATTGGGTAAGAGTTATGAGCAGACAATTCACAGAAGACGTAGTGGAGTGTGGTAGGAAAACAACAGGCTGTGGAGTTGGCTAGTCTTAATCTGTGACCTCAAGCAAGTTGCCTTCAAAGCCTCAGTTGATTCATCTATAAAATGGGGACAATGAAACCTATGGCACATGGAATCCTTGAAATGAAAATAAGACCTCTGAGGAGACTCGAATTCTTAGATGGGGAAGGAATGGACTCAATGCATCAGGGAAATTGCCCACCCAGCTTCATGGGGTGATCCAGCCTTGGGCCCCATTCGCCTAGCCCTGTCTTCTCCAGAGACATCGTCTCCTGCCACTCTTGCCTGGGCTACCCTTTCTGGGTGCTGGGCTGCAGCGGAACATGGGTAAGCAGGGGTGCAGCCACCCAAAGGCATGGTGGTGCTGGCTCATAGATGGAGAATGGGTCCCCTAACCATGACCTTGATTGAGAAAGCTACAAAGGGCTGCAGCTAGAGAGATGACCACCGCAGTGGTTTTTAAACTCAGATATACCATGATAACATCCGGGCAGAGGAGGGAAACCAAATGACTGGGATGTAGCATTATCAATCTCTGAATTCACCAGTACCTTGCAGGGTACCTGATAAAAATGTTATGTTGAGGGAAGGAATGAAAATCTGTGGTTTGGTACCAACATAGTAAAGATCAACTCCACAAGTTGCCTGGGTCTGATTTGCTCAAAGTGCTCAAGCCCTGGTTCAGTGATAACTATTAGCTCTAAAATGATACAGTTAATGAAGTTCTATTGCATTATGTCGTTTGCTCCTCGCTTTTGCTCTGTTATGCCCATTTCACAGAAAGGGACACAGGTATGATGAGGCTTAGCGACTAGTGCAGTTAGAAGAGAAGCAAAAGGGAAGGAAATAAACACAATCAAGCCATGTGTACGTAGGGCCTAATGGCAGGCCCTGGCATGTCATCTCGTTTAATTCTCCTCGGAAGCCTGTGAGGGGAGCGTGCTACCCACATTCTTAGATGCCAAGGAAATGAGAGTGAGGGAGGCCAAGCAATCGACTCCAGATCACGTAACTTCCAAGTGGCAAGGCCTGGGCTCGGACCCAGAGCTTTTGTCCCCAAAGCTCTTCCCTTGTAGCAGTGACTCTAGGCCGAGGGCTGTCCTAGGGACTCCCAACAATTACTATGTCCCTCACCAAGGCAGCTATAGAGAGGAAAAGGCAGCTGGCCCTTAATTTTGCTCTCATTTGCTTACTGTTTGCTTTGGTGGGGAAGGAGCATGACACTCAGACAGTCTTGCATTCTTCCTTGGAGTGCGTGGAGAAAATCCTGCTTCCTCAAGCTGTTAAACACACTCTGCAGGTTGGCAATCACCAGGAAGCCCTCGGAAGCAGCAAAGGCATTCTCTGCCTGGTCAGGTGGCCTGAGTTGAAATGATAATCGTAGTGATAATACGGTTGCTAAGAAAACAAAGGATCAATTATTATATTGAGCTCTTACAGGATAAGTGCTTTTCTCCATCATGTCATTGAATCTTCACAAGTGTCCTGTGTGGTCAGCATTATGATTATCCCTATTTTGCAGATGTGGAGTCAGGGGCACAACCAGGTCAGTCACCTGCCCAAGGCCACAGAGTGAGGAAGTGGGGAGGCAGCGTCTTAGCACAAGGCAGTTTGATTTTGGCTCTGAGAGATGGCTTGGGCCCCTTCTCAATCTGTGACCTGCAGGCAGTGTCACCTTTTGTCTGTAGGGTGCTCTCTGGTTTATAAAACCCGTTCGCCGGCATCATCTTGTTGAATCGTCCCAAGCACATGTGCGGGAGACACAGATTTAGCAGGCTCACCGAACAGACAGGGAAACCAAGGCTTTGGGGGAGTGAGGGCGCCGTTCCAGGTCACCCAGCTAGGGCGGGGTACACCAGAGCTCTGGTTTTGATGCCTGCACCTAGGAGCGCTTGAGGCCCCACCTGGAGCGCGTGCCTGCAGCTCCCCAGGGCTTCCTCCGCTATCCCAGCAGGCGGGCTGCTCTGCACTTGCACGCCACTTGGTTGTTCCAGAACCATCAGCCTTGCTCCTCAGTCAAGCAGAAATGTCTCGTGTTCACAGGTGCCTCTGGCGGCGTGTGCATGTGTCGTGTTTTGCTTTTCCATTTAGTTCATGGCAGGCGCTGCATTTCCAGAGCACCCACTGGGTGAATTTCAGCAGATTTAAGACAATTGCAGGCAAACGCTCTGCCCCGGGATCACACCGTGGCAGTGGACATGGAGCAAGCCGCATTGTTTGGTTAAGTTGGCACCTCTGTAAGTTACCCTGAAATCAGAGCAGAATTCTTTATAGAAGGTTAGCCTACACATAAATCATCATTAGACTACCTCATTTTTGTTTAATGCCTACCTAACTGTGCTGTAGTCTAAAAATGTGTGTTTAGTGAAGTCAAGGGTTGCAGGGAAATTATAGGGTTTTCAAAAACCCATTTGCTTTGCTGGTGTTCACATCAGAATCAATCTTGCCTTTAGTTCTCAATCTCATCGCAAACATGCGGCATTGCTCGCCGAATTCTGGCATTTAATGTAGGGTAGCATTTATTCAGAAGAAGCCAACGGTGCTTACAGAATGGTAGAGCTATGTATAGATGGCACTTCCTGCCAAGCCTGTGATTTTGAACTCTGTTGCGTATCAGTGAGACGTTGCCTCCGGAGCTGGTGGAGATGGTGCTGTGGTTCAGAGCCCAGGCCTGCACCGGGTCGCAATAGGCGGGGCGATCTGGAATGCCGCAAGCCTCACTGTGTGCTAGCACATAGTAGGCACTCAGACAATGTTTGTTGAATGCCTACAGGAAGATTTAACCAGGAAGGTGGCTGACCCTTTGGGTTAAATTTGTAAATGGGATGGATTGAAATGAAGGGGAAGGTGTGGTTATACCTGGTTCTATGGCTGCTAGAATAAGGCCTTCGCCTACACCCATTATGCCCCAATTAAGCAGGGCTTGCTTGGAGCCTCTTTTAGGATGGGACGAAGCTATGTAGCAAAGTAAAAGAGTGTGTTCTCTGGCTTCAGAGAGGCTTGGGTTCAAATTTTGACCCTGCTCCTTACTTGCATATGATCCTGGGCAAGGCCTTTCACCTCTCTGAGCTTCACTGTCCTCAGCTGTGAGAATTAGACATTATGTACTGTCTAGGCATGGTGGCTCATTCCTGTAATCCCAGCACTTTGGGAGGCTGGGGTGGGAGGATCGCTTGAGGCTGGGAGTTTGAGACCAGCCTGGGCAACATATCAAGATTCCTGTCTTTACAAAGAAATAAAAAATTAGCTGGTGCACACCTGTAAGTCCCAGCTACTTGGGAAACTGGCGTGGAAAGATTATTTGAGCCCAGGAGATCAAGGTTACAGTGAGCTCTGATCACACCACTGCACTCCAGCCTGGGTGACAAAGTATGTACTTTATATATATATATAGAAAATACATTTTGCCATGTATCTTATGTATTTTTGTATATAGATTATTTTCTACATGTAGTTTCTCTATATGGAGGTTTTCAATTTTTCCTAGTGCTAGATAGACTTATGCCCACAAACTGACCCAGGGTTACTCACCTTCTCCTTGCAGCCTGGGAAGGTCTCTTTGAGGAGGGAGATCACAGATGTGATCATATGGGTGTGGGCATTTAGGAGGCTGAACCCTGCTCTTCTTACACAGAGGGTCGTGTGGATGTCAGGGCTGAGAGCATGCGGACAGGATGGTGAGGAGCCTGGCCCTCATGGTGGGGCAGAGAAACAGGGAAGCCCTTAGCATTGCCCTCGACAAGGCCTAAGCCCAAGCCTAACACTTTGCTCTTGGATTTTTGGGTCTACCTGACATCTTGCTGTGTGCAGAAACCTCTGGAGTGTAGACACCTGTCTCTGTAGGCTGCCAAGCTCACCTTTCAGAGTGGAACGCCAAGCCCTTTGTAGCCAGGCCCAGCTCTTCTGCACCCCAGCATGAAGTCCAGGAGGGGCCCTGGGCTTAGACAGAGGCCTCTAAGTCGGAAGCGTTTCTTCTCACACCTGGAGACCCCTCGCCTCCACTTTAGGTCAGAGCAATTTGAGGCTCAAAGTATGTCTGGATACCTAAGTCTTTAGGGCATGGAATCTGCCAGAATCCTGGAGAGTCAGCTGAGAAACAGACAACTGAGTGGGAGAAAGAAGCTCATGAGGGTGGGGGATGGGGGGTGGGGGGGTGCAGAGGCAGAATCTGGGGCTCCACCTGGTGTGAGGAGAGCTTCATCCTATGTGGGGGTCTGACGGGCTCTCTGAGACTTTGAATCAAAGGAAGCACTTCTGAGAGCACATAGCTAGGGTCCCTCTTCACTGTTCCCCCAGAGTGGGGCACAGAAGGGGAAACGGCTTGCATCTAGAATGTTCCAGAGCTTGCCATTACTGCCAGACCTAGGGAAGCCATTTTGCTAGGGCTGATGGGATGTGGCTGTGGCCCTTTGGGGCCTGCGCCCCAGGAAGAGTGCAAACGTGCATCTTCCAGTTCCATCAGGCTATAGCTGTGCAAACCATATCTGACATCGATTTCATCCCCTAAATCTATCTAAATGGCTATGTTGGCAGAAACAACAATCAGCTGATTGAATTTTTAGTTCATTATTTAATTTAGCAAATGTTTTTTAAGCACTTCCTGTGTGCAAGATGCTCTGTTATGTAGACAGTGATTCCCAAGGGTCTTTGCATGAGGATCTCAAGGGATTTGGAGAAATTCCTCTTCCCACACACAAAAGAAATTAATTTTAATTAAAATATATATGTGTGCATGCGTATAAATAATATGCATGGCATAATTTGTGTATATTGAATATGCATATGTATGTGTTCACACATACATACACATTTTTTCACCTGTGGAAAGGGGAGAGAGACTCACCTGTGTAGACCCTACTGTCTATGGGAAAGGTCATCCCCTGGGAGCATCTAACTCAGAAGTGTGTCTAGATGAGCCGGGAGCTGTAATGTTCAGGGCTTGACCTTTTGTACTGAACAAAGAGATGGTTTTTCCATTCCCACTTTATCTTCTGAGCAGGAGTGAGGTGGACTGGATGTTGATTTTTAGGAATAGCCTTTGATCAATCACTATTTAATGAAGTCTGTTAGGCATAGGAAGGGTGGACAGAGGCTTGAAAATATGTGGGGGACACTGTGCCTGCCTTCAAGGGGCTTGCTAACAGGCAAGATGTACTTGGGACACAGGTGACCCCAACACAAGGCAGAGTGTGATGAACACTCAGGACAGGTGTCAAGTTCTCCAGGGGCTCAGGTGGGGGAGACCCGTCTTCTGTGATTAGAGAAGGCGCCCTGGAAGAAATGGCACCTCCCCTGGGTCCTGGCAGATTGATCCATTTTGGCAGGCTGAGTGTTCTAGACCTGTCAGCTCTCAACTTTAGAATCACCTGGGGAGCTTTTGAGAGCTGCCAGTGTCCAGCCCAGCCTCAGAGCAGTTCAACCAGGATCCCTGGCGGTAAGATCCAGGCATGTGAATGTGTTAAAGCTCCTTGTGTGATTCCAGCGAGCATCTGGGTTCCAGGTGAAGGAGGCCACACCAGATTGCTCCTGGAGAGCTGAGCACATGGCTTGCTCTTGGGGAAAAACAGAGTGGCTTGGCTGGAGCACAGGGTACCTTAATGGTGGGGTAGAATTGATGCTGAATGAATTGTACGTAATTAAAGGGCAATGGGGAACCATTAAAGATTTTGAGCAGGGAATGGTCTGAAAGGAACATGAGGTCCTGCTGGGTGGAGTGTGTTGATGCTGTACTAGTCATTGTACAGAATTTGGCGGGGGATAATAAAACACAAAGCACTTACCATATGCCAGGCATTATATGAATTGCATTATACAAACTGACTCTTTTAGTCTTTCCTAATATTATAAAGTAGGTGGAATTGTCATCATCCCCATTTGAAAGATGAAAAACAATGAAGCACAGAGAGGTGAAGTAACTTGCCCAAGGTCACACAGCTAGTCAGCAGTAGGGTAGCGATTCAATCTCAAGCCGTCTGGCACCAGAGCCCAGTCTTCCTCTCTAAGCCATCACATCTGGGCCTCCTGGTCCTCTCTTCCATTGAACTGGACTCTCTGCAGGAGGAGGAAAGGAAGAACTCAAAGGCAGGCCTCAGTCCGGAGGCCAAGTGTCCAGATCCGAGGCCTTGGCCTGAATGTGTCCATGTGTGGGGCCTCCTCTGGAAGGTGAGTATTCAAGTGTGAGGCCTCATCTGGGTGCTGGGTGTCCAGGTATGAGGGCAGGTGTTCAGTCTTCAGTCCTCAGCCTCAGGGCCAGGTCTGGGATGAGGCTTCACTTTGTTGAATGAGTATCCAGGTGTGAGACCCCAACCCCAGAGGCCAGGTATCTACATCTCTCTTTCCTTTGGATCACATTTCTAATAGTCACCAGCTCTCCTAGAATGTAGTAGGGATAGGGCTAGGAAAATGGGACAGGGGCACGAGGTTTCCAGTTCCACCTCTGTCACTAAAGAGTGTTATGACCTCTCTCTGGGTACCAGTTTCCTTAGCTGTGAGTGAAGGGACTGGAACAGATCATCCCTTAGGTCCCTTCAAGTTTGGTTCAGTTTAACAAACTGTACTAAGCCCATCGTGCTGAGCAGCAGGGACGCGGTGACAGGTCTATGCCCTGCAAGGGGGACGGACAAGGTAAGAAAAGAGCCCCAGTATGTGTATTTATTAAAGAAACACTATTCCTGTCTGCAAAGAGACATGGACAGGAATAGCCACTGTAGCCATGTTTGTTATAGCAAAAAATAGGAAACCAATGTGGGTAAATTAAATGTTATCGTCGTGCAATGATACACTATGCTGTAGGGAAACGCATGAACCAGAGCTTTACAAATCGGCGTGAACACGTCACGAAAAAATGTTGAATGGAGAAAAGCAAATTGCAGAAGGATGCATACATTATGGTACCATTTGTATAAAGTTTGAAAACATGCAAAACGGTACCCTATATTGTTTCTGGATACGTACATATGTGGCGAAAGTATAAAAACGCGCGTGAGAATGGTAAACACCATATTCAGGGGAGTGCTTACCTCTGAGGGGGAGGCAATGGGCTTGTGGAGGGAAATACAACTGTTTTTGGAATGTCTTATTTCTGAAAATGTTTCTTCTAAAAAAGATCTGAAGAAAACATAGCCAAAAGAAACATGGGTCTTTTTGCATGATATTTTTATGCTTTTCTCCTATGCATGATGTATTTCATTAGAAAAGGAACCATTTCAACACAACGTGCAAAGGTCTAGGAGGGGTGAGGTGGGCTTTGGGTTCCTCTATGATGTTACTGGGCTGGGGGACTGGGCGTGCAGGGAGAGGAGGGGCTGGTCATGGGGAGTGTGTGTTTGTGGGGCTGGGGAGGGGCCAGTGTACATCCCCACATTTAGTGACCTATTTCCTGTCCCCGCTTCACGGGCCACCTTGGGCAAGGGTTGGTGCTCAATAGTTGTTAAATAACAACAATTAAAAGTGGTGTAAATATAAGAGGAGAAGACATGTATCTGCCTGGAATCCCATTGTAATCTATTTCCCAGTTTAATGAGAGCTTGGAGACCCAGCGTGAGGCCACTGGAAATTAAGATTGCCGGGAGGATTGATGGGGCTGTGAGGCCTTCTTGTTCTGCCGCTCTGCGAAGAGCTGGGGGCCCAGGATTGTCCTGGCAGCCCTCTGTCCTCTGTCCTGAGGGGCGGTCCGCCAGCGACCGCAGCCTGCAGACAAGTGAGTCGCCAGCTGGGCAGGGAAAAGTGATTTGGGGATGGGTGGCCACCGGATAATTGTCCCCATTGCGAGGTCTACTCCCAGCTGTAGCTCAAATTACAAGAGAAAGCCAGGAGTCCAGGTCCTCGCAAACAGGGAAACCTGAGAGAGAAAGGTGATCTCCTGTCCCCCCACCCCTTGGGGCCTGGAGAACAGAGGGTGCCCTGGGCAGAGGGCAGGGCAGGGTTGCCACCTGCTGCCTTCTTGCTTTGGCTCTTAGAAGCACCTAGTTTTATTCAAATTTACCCTGCAACGATGGTTCCCCCTGTCCTGCCCTTCCCTCTTGCACAGCCGGGCTCCCAGGGGGCACACGAAGCTGGTAGAATTGCTTTGTCAGGGTTGGAAGGGGCCTTGGAGATCATGGAGGCTGATGCCCTGGGTATTTCATACAGATGCCATTTGTGGCCTCGATGGGACGTGGGACTCAGGTCTCAAGCCGCATCCTACTACGGGATGAGGGAGTCTGTCTCATTCTGAACAGGGTGGATTTGTGTTGGCTTCCTGGCAGGTCTGGAAGTCATCGCCAGGGTTTACAAAGAGCACAGAATTAGCATGCATATCAGTGTGCGTGTGTCCGCAAGATTGAATTCCTACCTCGTTTATCACGTGTGGGCACATAACAGATGTGTTACTGAAAAGTGGTGTATCAAATCGCCTCTTAAACGGAGGAGTACTCTTTTTAGGGAAACCTTGAGGTGATTTTGGCAAGCGTGTGGATAGCTGGGCTCACTCACACACTGCTGATGCAAGTAGACGCTGGTGTAGCCTTTCCAGAAAGCGGTTTGGTACCGTGTGTCTGAGCCTTAGATGTCCATATCCTTAGGGCTCTATCCTTGCTAAGTAACCAAAGATGGCAACAAACAGTTCTGCTGTTGACTGCAATGTTATTTATTTATTTACAACAGTGAAAATTCAAAAATCCTGAATATCCAATAACAAAGGAATGATTAAATAACTTATGGTACAATAATACAATGAAATATTTTCAATACATTTTTAACCTACATGAGTAAAACATCAAAATATATTAGGTGGAAAAATAATTTTATATACATAATAGGATCCCAATTAGTTAAAAAAAATATACTATACTATATATGTCTCATAGATGGGTTTTTAAATTGATATGTAATATGTTACATATGTATGGGTTATAGATGCCGTTTTGTTGCATGCATAGAATGTGTAATGATCAAGTCAGAGTATCTGGTATATCTGTCACTTTGAGTACTTATCGTTTCTGTGTGTTGGGATCATAGATGGATATCTTGAAACATACTTGAACGCTATTAGTGATTATCACGGTTATCTCTGGGCAGTAGGATTAGGAATGATGTCTGGTTTCTTTTTCATAGTTTTCTACATTTTTTGAGAAGTTGTTAAGAAGAATTGGTTATGAAGTGGTTTTGAAGACTGAAAAGTCATATGGAAGTGTAGGTACCTCGCCAAGTAGCTGTTGCTCCTGGTTTTTTTTAGGAAGTCCCTCTTTCATGAATTTCCTCCTTATATAGGGCTACAATCTGCTTTTGTGACTTAGGTGCTCCTCCTGCCAGCTCCTCACCCCTGAACTTGCAGAGGGGAAGTGTCCGTCTTTCCCTCCGCACCCTTCAGCTGGCTGAGGACAGCTCTCAGACCCCTGTCCCCTGCCCACACCCCAGGGGCCTGTTATTCTGGCTAAAGCACCCCCTTCTGCAACTGTCCCTCCTGTTTCATCTGATCTGATCTCATCGGGTGCCACCTCTGGACACGCCCCAGTGTGTCTAGGTCTTTCTCAAAGCGCAGGCCCAGAGTGAGCGCCCCGTACCACCGACGGTAACCAAGGGTGCGATGATCTTGTTGTCCTCTCCTTGGCCCTAACGTGCTGTTTCTAACCCACACGCCCGGGGTCAGGTTTTTCATCAGCCCCCTCAGGGTGTTGGCTCCTTCTGGCTCTTAGTAACTCTACTTTACCTAAATTTCTCAACTTTCTCATTTCTAAAGTAATAATAATAGTTTTCTATGACCCAGTTAGCAATAGGATGGCCTTTGCCTCTTAAGAGCTACAAAAATTGGCTCTAATCTTAATTAAGCCCTGGAAATAACCCATGGCCCTCCCAAGATGACTGCAGGCCCCCAGGAAGTTCCTGTTCTCATGGCTGTCGCTGGCTCCGGCTTCCCCACTCGCCGAGTTCTTGCTCTCTGCTCTGTGCTTCTGGGACGCTTCTGTCTCTGCCCTATTCCTGACCAGAAGTGGCCTCACCTTCCTTTCTGGTTTGCACAAAAATCCCCACCCCCATCACATAGACCTGCACGTATCTTGCAGACCTTCCCGGGAGTTTGGGGGAGGTCAGGTAATGTGGATCCCAGAAAGCCATCACCGTCTCTAGAGTCCAGTGGGCACCTGCCACATTGAGGGACCTGGCTCCCTGCTCCCCCTCTGAACTGGGACTGCCAGTCCTGCCTCAGCCACACAGAAAGGGGCCCTGCTTCACTTTTCTCTTCTCCACTTCCCAAATTAACCTTCCCGACAGGCAGAATTCAGAGGGTCTTTCAGATCTTTTACACAGTTTCAAGGAGTGTGTTGATGTGTATTAATACATTTAATAGTGAGAAAATCTATGATGGTAAACTTCCTTCTCCTCCTTGCCTCTGATGGCTTTACCCGAGGGCAGGGTTTTCCTCCGCCCAGGACAAAGGACCTTTGCTCCTAGTAGTTGAGGGTATAGCAGGAACTGCACTTTGGGCAGATGGGTGCAGGTGCAAGCGGGACAGGGGACGCCCTCCTCACTCCGAGGCCAGGTGCTCCTTTGTCCAGTCCAAACACTCGGAGCTTCCCTTTTTTTGTGACTGCATTAAAATGGAAAGATACAAATTTCTTAAGAAGGCTAAAAAACAAAACCAAGAACCCTTTAAAATGGCTTGTTTTGCATTTCTGACTTGACACTGCAGTTTGATTATAGTCAAGAGGAGATGTCTGCATGGGATTCCTGAGCACGCAGGAATCTTCCAAAGGAAGGAAGACCTGCGGCAGGGGAGACAGTGCAGGACTAGGAGAGCCGGGACAGGACTGAGGGTCAGCTGGGTCTCCCCTTGTGCAGGCGACTTACTTCTCAGAACTCCCTCCTCTAGAAAATGGGAATGCTGATAGAAAGCTATTATTTCACAGGTCTTATTTCCTTGGCATCACCTCAACCAGGAGCCCGGACTAGCTTCTAATATTCTAATATTTTTTCCCTGAGTGATCCATGTCCTTCCTTTGGGGAAGCTCCTTAAACCCTCCGTTCTGTCATAAATTAGCGTTCACATAATCCGGGTTCCCTGTTCCCGGTCTTACGAGTGTTGTATATTTCCTTACAAGTCCTGGACAAATCTTTTGGGGCTCCACAGAGGAAGAGGAATTAAACTCCAGAGCTGCCCAGTGACTTACAACAGAAGTCACTGAAAGCTTCTGACGGTTGTTTCCTTGGATGACAGAGCTCAGAGTGTGGTGCCCTGGGGCAGGGCTTCCCAGCTGCTTTCACCTTCCAGGGCAAAGAGGAGGAGGTTGTCTGTGTCTGGGGTGACCTGTCCCCCATGGGTGGGGGACGGCATCTGCTTGCCCCAGGTCCAGCCCTGACTCATCTCAGGCTGAGCGGTCTGTGTGTGTGTGGGGGGGGGAACAGGAGGAGACCTGGTAGCACGTAGGCAGGTAGGCGGGGAGGGAGGGGTACCTGTAGGAAGGTGACCCCTGAGGAGGTCAGTTTGGAAGCTGTGATTTTCTGTGGGTGAGGAGGCACCATGCATGACACTGAAGAATGGCCCAGGCCACTTCCCTGCAGCCCCTTCTGTTCCTCCCTCCTCCTTCTCCACATGACTCCTTTCTGAAGGGACTTGAATTATAAAGTCACTGTTTCAAGAATAGACACAATGGGGTGAGCCGGTTAGCTGTCACCGTCAGCTCTCAGATCTTTCCTCCTTCTGCTGCTCGTGGAGAAGGATCACTCTTCACCTCCTTCCTATGACAGTGTGCCTGTGTTGTCGGTCCTTCTCTCCAGCCACCCACCCACCCGGCCAGCTGCCCCGCCGCACCCTCTCCATCTGGGCCCGAGTCCTGGCCCACAATATAGTCATAGCTGGTGACAGTCAGGGGAAGCTTCCTTTCTGGGGAAGAACTTTCGACATGAAGGTGTGGAAGATCAAGGAGCAATGGCTGCCGAGGGGAGAGGGTGATGGAAACAGAGTGACGGCAGTGAGTGGAATTAATTCCCTGGTGTCGGATTTAATGAAGGGCTGCCTCCCGTGCTGCCTCGGAAAGGCACATCATGGAGTGATTGGCGCGGGATGCACGCACAGCTCCAATTAAGAGTTTCTGCATCTCACAGGGGCAGGGTGGCTTTGAATCTCTAGACTCTGGGGGCTTTTCTGCCCCCTCCCCCTTCCAGGCTGGCACAGCCCTAATCCAAAAGTCAGGGATCTCTGCTCCTCTTAAAGGGAAAGGACCCCAGGATCTTTTTAAGCTGCTTCCGTGTGTCCCTGGAGGCCCTCTTTGCTCCCTCCTTCCTTAGTCCTCAGATAAGGCCCAAGCCTCTCCTTTGCAAAGGGTGCCTGCTTCACCTCTTCCCTGCTGGCTGAATCCTAGAATCACAGAGGCTTAAACCTGGGAGGGAACCTTGGTGACAATCTAGTCCAGAGTCACTTATTGGTAACAGTGTCGGAACTAGGACCAGGGTCTTGAGGACAATCTCTCTGGCCTGCCATCCTGGTTCTGGCAGCATGCAGCGTGAGTGACAGCTGTGTCTCGGGGCCTCCAGTCTGGGTACCGGGGACAAGTCTCCCTAAGTCACGGGTCTACTGCCAATTCAAGGTGATTCTCGTAATTATAACTGAATTGTGGCAACAGAACCACCTGTCACACTTGACAGTCAACAAAAGAGTGCCTGTATCATCTCATGTTATACTTGGCGTGTTGAAGGCCATGGAGATATTATTGCCCTTGGGTTTGAATCCCAGCTCAGCCACAAGTAACACATGACCTTGCTCAACCTTTGGTGTTTAACTTCTCAAAGCCTCATTTTCTCATTTGAAAATAGAGAATAATAATACTTATCATATGAGTTCACAACAGAGTAGACTCTTGCTATATAAATGAAGACTAAGGCTCTGAGTTTAAATGACGTGCCCAAAAGCACAGCAGTGACTAATGGCAAAGGGAGAATTAGAACACAGGTCTTCCCGCTCCCAGGTCTGTGCTGTTTTTGTAACACCTTTTGCTAAAACCATGCTTCCCTTCCCCTCCCACCTCCTCCTCATTTACCAAGACTCTACTGTGCTAGGTGCTTTGCTAAGTACTTTGTAGATTTCATACCACTTAACCCTGACAACAGCCCTGTGAGGTGTGTATTAAATGTATTTCCATTTTATATTCAAGAAAACAGAGCTTTAGAGAGGGTACGTTGCCCCAGGTCAAGAGCTAACAAGTGGCTTAGGCAGGATTCGCAGCAGGTCGGTGTGCCCCCCAAGCCCACGCAGTCGCTTGCTGTGTTCCCAACGGTCCTGTACTCCCGCCCCTGCTCCCACCCTGGGGTTCCAGCTCCCCAGGTCAGCTACAGGCCAAGTGACAGGAAAGACTTAGAGGCTCATCCTCGCTGGCTCACGGGCCACCCCCTGTGTCCAGGCTCTGTGCTGGGCCAGGGTGTCCTTGCCTTGTCACAGGGCCTCATGCTGAAACCCCATCCCTGACACTAGAATTTCAGTGTTTCCCAATGGTGACAGAAATAGACCTCTTCTCCCTCTTTTTCAGAGTGGGAAACAGGTCCAGAGAGGAAACAGTGCTCAGCAGAATCACACAGAGCCTTTAGCAAACCACAGTGTCTGAGCCCCAGACCCTGTCGTATCCCCAGGTCACCCTGCTGAATATGCCTGGTTCCAGCAAACACCCAAAAGAAGACATTCTCTGGCTGATGCTGCTTAGAGAAGTCTTCTTTGTCCAGTGAGCTGCCAGTGCCCCTGTCTTCGAAGTGTGCTAGCCTGGAGGGGTTCCGGAGAAAGCCCCTTGGGGGATCCGGCATTCTCTCCTGCGCTCCAGGGCCCACTCTTAAATCACCACTGGGTACAACGTGCTGTGAGATACATTTAAAATTATATGTTCCCCAACCCCCTCCCTCTTTATTGATGGGACAATTAATGAGACCTTAGCGTGAGCCACCGGAGTAAATAAACACAAATTATTGTCCCACCCTGTTGGCCTTGGCTGACAAAGCTTTCCCCTCCTCGCTCAGCTATGGCTTTAATAATGAGCCACACTTGGCTTTTACAGGCATTGAGTTCAGTTCCCTGAGGCCTCCGTGAAAGGACCTCCTGGAATCAGGGATTGGAGCTCCTCTCCCCCATCCCCTGGACTGGGACTGTGGATAGAAATGAGAAGGCTTGTTCTAGGGAGAGAGACTTGCCTTCTGCATCATGCTCTGAACCACTTATTTAAGTGACACACACAAACACACACACTCGCACACACACATACACACACACACACACACACACACACACACGGTTCATGAATTGATGGTGTTAAATAACAATTAGGTCAATAATGCCCTTTCCAAAAAACCTTTTAACAAATTACATCCATTGATAATTAGCCCCTGTGAGAATCTCAGTGTGGGGAAGTCTTGATGGAAAGTGGATCCAGACACAAACCCAGTGCTGGGAGCTGAGTCTGTCACTTGTCAAGGAAAACCTGTTTCCTCACTCAGCTCCACCTAAGGGTGGGCAAAGCCAAAGCTCTGGGTCAATCTCTGCGACTCCTGTTATCTTGACCTTGAACAAGGGCACTGTCTTTCACCTCCCCTGAGCCTCTATATGTCCCCCTAGGTGGCTTCCTGGGTTACTGAGGAAGCTGTGGGTTTGAGGACATGTTGCTGGCTCAGTGGCTTAGGGTATAGCTCGATGCCAAGAACATCTCTGGAAGATAAGCACTTTCCTCTGCTTGCCCAAGGCTTCCCAAAGAGCTGGTACCTTCTCCTGGTGCCTACGTTCCTGCCGGAGCCCAGAGATGGTGCCCAGGCATGTTACAGAGAGAAGTAGCTTGAGAGGGGTGAGAAACTGTCTGAAATAATTCCATCCTTCCCTGGAGACTTGGCGTGAATTTTATCTAATCACCATGGCAACAGATAAAAAAAAAAAAAAGAAAAAAGGTGTGAGCGTATCGCCTTTGCTGTGATAATTCAGATTTATATATTCAGATCAGATTGGAGTTGGAGATTTTTTTTTTTTAAGGGAGCAGATGCAGCAGAAGGTGTGACTGCAAATAATGTAGCACAAATGTTTGATGATCCTGCCCTTTAAGAAGTGGAACGCAGTTTCCTGCAGTTTTTCCAGAATATAATTATTCCATCAAACCCATTGCAATGAGGACTCATTACGGGACTGCATAATGCAGAGTCACGTCCGTGCCAACAACACGCCTGCGCACACACAAACACACACAAACACGCATGCATAGGCAGTCCCAGCCCCCGCCCTCTGCCTCTGGCCACCCCCAAATGGAAACCTGAGAAACACCCCCAGAAAGGCCTGAGTAAGAGGCCTGAGAAGGCCGTGACTGAAGGGCAAGGTGGGGACAGCTTAGACGTCATAGGTGGTGCAGGGTGGTGGGACCCCCTTCCCTCTGCTGTCCTGCCCGTGGGAGCCCGCTGCAGAGTGTGGGCCCACTGCAGAGTGTAAGCCCTCGGAGGGCAGGGGCTGGGGCTCGGTGGTCCTTTTGTATAGTCTCTGTCCAACCTGGCTGACTAATTCAGATGTTTTCATAAACTATGTGATTCTGAGCATTTGTTCAAGGTCACACAGCAGTGAGTGGTACTTTCTGATCTAATCCAATCTTCTGATTCCTAGGCTGAGGATTTTTCCACAAGAAGCTTCACTTTGGGATTAGAATAAGCACAGAGGCCTACACCCTGTTTTCTTTTATCCCCGCCTTGCACACCGGGGGAAGACTGGCATGCATGCGGTAGCCCATGTGCTTGGTAGAGAGTAGACACACCCAGTGGACACTTTATCAGTGTTTATTAGGCTTATCTACCCCGTCCCTGCCTGACACGTGTGCTTGCAGGTACTGCCTTTCAGGATCTGACAATTTCTCCAGGTCTCTTGGCCCCAAGCCATTGGAGGTTCTTCCAACGCCATCACCTTCACAATGGACTGCCCCTGGTGCAGACTGAGAGCATTTCCAGTCTGCTGAAGGGGCAACAGTCCCCCTAGCCTGCCCACGCCCTGGCCCCAACAAAGACACAGGTGTCTGTACCTGCCCAGCTCCCCCCAGTCAGGAGAGGGGCAGCGCTGGGGTGTGCAGCGTGAGGGGGACAGGGCCCCTGAGTACAGGGCACTCAGGGCTGCCCCAGTCCTTCCTGGAGGATGAGTCCTACATTATTCTCTCTCCTACACCATAGATGTCCCCTCAACCAACACTTCCCGAATGAGAACCCTGGCCCAGAAAGGACACGTGGCTTGGCAGGGTAAGGCGAGAGCAAGAACACAGACCCTTCAACTTCCAGGCTATCCCTCCTCAGTGCCTCTCGTCAACCAGATCAAATCCTGACATATTAATCAGTGCCTGGACAGAGCCTTGTCACCCTTATGTTTCCATGTCCCCGGCTCACGGTTCCCACTGGCAGACTGGGTGCTGGCATCATCAAGGACCCTCAGAGCTCAAGTCTACACAGCCCCTGAGGCCGTCTGTCCTGAAGCCCCCTTTCATTAGTCCTTTCTGGGATTTAGTGCCAGTTCTCCCCGCCTCAAGGTTGGGGGTGGGGTGCTTCTGTCCTGGGCTTTGGATTTTGTGCACCAGGTGCCTGGGCAGAGCCCCTGGCCGACCTGCACTGCCTGCGACGTGGCTTAGCCTGACTGCCGGCTCCGGCCCATGGGGAACCCCCCGGCTGGCGGGCTGGGCTCATCTCTGCTCTGGGCCTCCACACCTTGCCAATGACCCAGGTCACCCGCTGCCTCCTCCCCTGTAGATGGGCTTGTTCCGAAGGCTGAGGTCTGCTGCTCGCGTGGTGCTGTTGTCTGCTGCCCTCTCAGCAGAGCGTTTATAAAGTTCCCTTTCCAGTCATTTACCTGGATCTCCAGGCTAAAAGGTAGGACTTGTAAGAGACACAGGGAAGGTCGTGACCCCTCATCCTACCCCACCCCGGCCATCAGTGTCAGTAGCATAAGGCCTCCACCCCACAAGGAAATAAAGCTGCTTCTGGGAGGACAGCTCATTCCCGTGTACACGCCGCCCTCTGAATGGGGAGAGGCAGGCAGCAGATTGTTTGTGTTTGGTGTGTAATTTATTTACCTGGGAAGGCACAGCTCCGCGGAGCATCTGGTTTCCAGCATGTTTCCAAACCCTCATCCCAGCTCACACCCCATCTGGCCCAAATGAGACCAGGGAACCAGGGCACAGGGGGCTGCTTCCCCCCTTTGCATTCCGGTGCTGGGGCTCCTCTCTGGGAACAAGGGTGTTCCACCTGCACGGAAGGCAAGGAAGACCTCAGAACTCCTCCCTGGGAGCCCAGCAGGCCCAGATAAGACACGTGTGTAATGATGGGTCGTGGGCTGCGGGGGCTCAGAGGTAACTGGAGCCTTACCCTCCATCCAAGCTCGGTTCTGGGGAGCTTGCTCGGCTGGCTCGGCCCAGCAGCTGGGCCTGGCAGTGGGGCCCACAGCACCCCTCATGTTCCCTGCTCCCCCAGGGAGGCAGCCAGTCCTTACTGAGGTGGACAAGGCAGGTGCTACTCTGCCTCCCTAGACGGTGGGTCTCCCTGAGCAGAGGTCATCGTAGCACCCAGGCCCAGGCTCCTGCACACACTAGCTGGGCTGGGCCACAAGCAGCACCACCAGCCTGGAGTCCCAGCCAAGCCTCCTGTCCTCCAGTGCACACCTCCAGAGTGTGCCGGCTGCAATCTGTGCTCTGGTATGGGCCCCTTGCTGCGGTGTGTCCACGGTAGGTGACCGGGGACAGTCAGGCTTACAGAAAAGCTGATGGAACCAGGCGTGTGCCTGGAGGTGAGAAGACAGGGGAGACGTGGTTCCTGCCCCTTCCAGTGTCCGAAGTGCTATGGGGAGGAAGAAGGAGCAAGCGTATCTCATGAGGCTCTAAGAGGCAGTCTGAGGACCAGTGGGGGAAGTTATGGGGAAGACAGAGGTAGCTCAATGTCAATGTGACTTTTCTAACAGTGGCTTGGATTTCCTCATAAGGCAGTGAGCTCGCCATTATGGAGCATGTCTGAGGCAGAGAGAGATAATAATATTAGTTCCCACTTGCGAAGTGCCCACTATGTGCCAGGTGTTCTTGCTCTTGTCTTCGCTTTCTCATAACAATCTACGATTTAGATATCCTTGTCCCTAAATTGCATAGAAGTCACTAGATGCAGAAAGGTTAAATAATGTGCCCAACGTCACACAGTTTGTAAATAGCAGAGCAGGGCTGAGTCCCCCAGAAAGGTTGTGCCCTTCCTAGTCATTCCTGGGGCTTATGGAAGGGAAACCTATTGTGTGGGGGAAGGAGTCACCCAGATAATCCCAAGACCCTTCTCCTTACCAAAGATTTGATGGCTCACTGCCCGGGACGCTGTCCTTGCTTAACCCGCCTCTGACCACCTTGCATTTCAGTCTGACCTCGACACTTAGGCTCCCTGGAGCCACAGGACAAGGCTACTGCAGCTTATAAACCTGCTCCGCAAGGTAGTGCATTCTGTGTGCACCACAGCTGTGTAAGTTGGGCGCCATCCTCCTCCCATGTTACCTCAGGGGCCTGGCATCAGAGGACTCAGGTGGCCGAGAAGTGACGAGGTTCCACGACTCAGCAGACCCTACCTCCTGAAGCCAGCTCACTGTTCCAGCCGCAGTGACGCACCACGCCCTCCCCGCTGCATACCACCTGGTGGGCATGCCATCTGCATTCATGCACGTATTTACTTCTAAAGAGGAGGAGGGTCTTCATGAAGTCATCTGTAACTCGAGCCTTGCATTTAGCATCCTGCTGACGGTGCATGTCTGAGGAGGGATGGGGAGGGGACATGGTCACCCAGGCCATGGAGCCAACAAGGCTGCCTGGCACAGCGGTCCTTAAGCAGCCCCAGGCCAGGACTACATCAAGGTAGTACCTCGAATTTGAAGAAACCCACTCCCTAAGCTTAGGGGTTGGGGCTGCTAAAAAGAAAACAAAAAATCTGTTGTGCTTGACTTGTTAGGCAGAGAAGAGCGCTGGTGGGGGAAGGTCAAGGGCTGAAAGCAGGGGCCATGAGGAGGAAGTGTTGTAGCAGCGATGAAGACTGGAGTGCAGAGCGTGGCTGTCGATGAAAGCCAGGGGGTGGCAGGGAGCTTGTGGCTGGGCCCCAGGGGTGGCGGCGAGATGGCAAGCCCTTGGGTTTGTGTATGTGGGCTGGATTCATTCATTCCTTCATTCATCTGTCAGTTAGGGAGTGCAGGACAGCCCTCGCTGACCCACGCATTCTAAGCAGTTCCATCATGCGCTATATTGAAACCTAAGTGAGCACAGACCTCCCAGGGAGGTTCCGTGGAACACCTGAGACTTCAGCTGAGGCCGGAAGCCTGAGCAGGCGTTGTCAGGCGAGGACTGGGATGGGAGAGCCGCTCTAGGCTGTAGGAACAGCACATTGCAAAGGCCTGGAGGAGTAACGGAGCCCCGTGTGTTTGGGGAGCACTCTGTGGTCCCCAGGACAGAGAGTGACAGGAAGGGTTGCCCCAGGCTGCCAACAGCAACACTCAAAGCTGGGAGTGTCGGCAGCTGCGTGGGGTTCTGAGGGGGAGGCCACGTGGTCAGGTGTGTATTCCAGAAGGACGCCCTGATGGCAGTGGGGAGAGCGGCTTGGATCTGGGAAGACTGGGCCCTCTCCTGGGGGCTCCAAGCACCTCCCGGGGGACCACTGGGCTCCCCTTGGCCTCCTGGGTCCCTGTGATGGGGCAGCAGTAGAGAGGGAGCTATAGAGCGCTGTGCCAAGGCACTGCCCCTCGACCATACAGCCAGCTGGAGACAGCCCTGGCAGGAGGCCCCAGGTCCCAGTCTCCTGACCCCGATGTACTCCCAAATGCCCATATCTACGGTGCCTAATGCATTTGCAAAATGTGAGATTACAATACTAAAAATTGACTTATGTAGCACTTACTATGTGCCAGGCACTGTTCTAAGCAACTTACACATATTTATTTATTCATTTAACCCTCAGACTAACCCTCTGAGGGAGATGCTATCATATTATTACCCCCATTTTACAGATGAAGACACTGAGGGACAGAGAGGTGAAGGGACTCGCCCAGAGTCACATGCAACTAAGTGATGCGGCTTGAGTTTGAATCCAGGCAGTCTAGCTCCGACTCCCCGTGCTTAGCCGGCACAGTGGAGTGGAGCAGACAGACCAGCAGTTCAAGAACGAGCCTGTGAAGAGAGACGCTGGGCGCCTGTCTTACACGGAAACACGAGTCTCCCTGGGGGCTGGCATCCCACGGCCTCAGGCCCTTGTGAGCAGGGCGTGCTCTGGCTCAGTGGGGCAGGAGGGCTGGGGACGCCTTCCCCTGGTCAGTGCTGGCCACCTACAGGGGAGGGCAGAGGGCCAGAGGGTGATCTGTCACCGGTCCCCATCCCACGCCCCCGCCCCTGCCTTCTGCTTAAGGAGAGGAAAGCTCTCTTGGGGTGGAGCAGCCTAAACTCCCTTGGTAGCCTGCCTTGGTTTTGTTTTTGTTTTGCAGCCAGGTGTTGTTTTTTCTTAATGACTTTTTTACGAAGTTTAACATACATACAGCAAAGCACACTGACCTTAAATGTACAGTTTAATGAAGGTTGACAAAATAAACTTGCCCACGCAGCCACCCTCCTCACTCCCTGTAACCTCACCAGCCCACCACGAGCCTCCCATGCGTCCCTCCCAGCTGTCCTCCTGCCCCGAGGTGACTGCCCTCCTGAGGTCTGTCACCACGGATTAGTGATGCCTGGCTGTGACCTGCACACAGAATAGAAGCATGCAGCGTGTTCTCTTACACCTGGCTTCTCCCGCTCCGTCCTGCACCTGTGTCATTCACTCAGGAGGTTGTGGTGACTGTCCTGGTAATCACTGCTGTTGTCAGGTCGCCCCTCGCCCTGGTCACCTGCACTCTGGGCAGCACTTCCTCTGGCTCAGCCAGCCCTCCACGCTGGGGTGAGGCAGACTCTGGACCTCAGGACGAGGCTGGGCCCCCTGGACATTGCAGAGCTGATGTGCCTCCTTTCTGTGACTTCCTTCCCCTTTGTCTACACATTGAGAACTTTCTCTCACCTCTACCGTCTCCTGTGGTCTCTGGGTCTGGAATCAAAGCCAGGCCTGCTGGACAGAGACTCCCTTTCCCCGCCTCTGGCTCAGGCCGGAACAGGCTGTATAGACCCAGGTGGTGGGTGCGGTCCAGTGGGGCTCTGGTTACCGGGGTGCCCAGGGGCTGGGGCTGGTTGGAGAGTGGAGGGAACACTCACCAGCCACAGTTGTGGCGGGTTATGGAGGAGGAAGCTAGGGGACTGCTGTGGTCCCCTCCAGCTGGGAAATTGCAGGAACCCAGGTTTCTTGGAAAGGACACCCTTTCCCTGCGGGATTGGAATCTGCATCTAACCAGATGTGTGGCTGAGCCACTGGGGTTTAGGTGGCTGCTTTAGGCAGTGCCTGGAGGCGGTCAAGAGCTGGACTCAGGCCAGACTGTCTGGGTTTGGATCCTGGCTCAGCCACTTCCTGTGTGACCTTAGGCAAGCTAGTCAACCTCTGAGCTTCTCCTATCAAATGAGGATAATAATAGTACTTACCTCTCGGGGTTGTTGTGAGATTTAAATGAGATAATCCTCGTGGAATTCTTTGACCAGTCCCAAGCACATGGTGAGCAATAAATATTATCTCTTGTAATCTATCACTCAGTGCCCGCTCCTTCAGCCTGCTTTCTAGATCAAGGAACTTACTTCTCAGCTGAAGGAACCAAGGCCAGTGAGCTGACATGTTCCAGGAGACAGAGGAGATGGAGCTTGATAGGAGAGTCGTAACCTCCTGCTACCACCTCCTCCCACGTGGGCCTGGGATGCGGCACCCGCAGGCCACACACAGGCTGCTGGTGTGTTTATGGATATTGAATTTTGTCTGTTAATCGCCAAGGATTAATTGTTAAGGAGAAACACAAGGTGTCTGTCTGGCTCCCAGCAAGTTCTAAATTAAATGAGAGAGGGAGGGCAGCGGCCCGAGAGCGAGGAGAGAGCGCGCAGGAAGGTCTGGGGCTGGGAAGGACCTGCTGCCCAGGGAAAGTGGGCCGGGAGCCAGGGGGCAGGTTCTGCCAGACAGCAGGAGCTGCGGTGACCCAGAGGTGTCAGACGCTGCTCAGCTTCCTGCATCTCAGTGAAGGGAGTGGCGGGCAGCTGGCTCCCTGGGGAGCTTGGGGGACGGGGCCTTGGCTGCACACAGGTGTGTACCACGGTGTCCAGAGCTGAGGGATCTCGCCAGGCTTGGGGCTCAAGGTGGTCCCAGCTGGACTCTGTCTTCCCTCCCTTGTGTGTGTGGCTGTGGTTACTGTGGCCCTCAGGACGGGTCCTGACCCAGGGGCTTGGTCCCCCCACGCCCCCTCCTCCCTGGGCCTCCACCCTGTGCCTGTCCTGCTCTCTCACCGCTTCCTACCTGGCCTGTGCTCCTCATCTGTGCTGCATAAAGCCATGCTGAAGTCGCCCATTTCCTTGTCTGTCTCCCCCTTGGACTGTGAGTGCCGTGGGGGCAGGAAACCGTGTCTTATTTTTCTCAGTATTCCCTCACCCTAGCCCAGGGCTTGGCACGCGCTGCCTGGCTGGATGGATGGACGGATGGACAGACAGATGAAAGGGTGGAGCGAGCATCTCTGTAGACGTACTCCTGGGAGGGGCACTCAGGAGACAGGGAGAGGCCACCTGAGGCCACAGCATCATAAGTAACCCAGCGACCCGAGCGTACCACGATTTTCCGACACAGGTCTCTTGGTGTGTTGAGGCTGGATTCTAGATGGCCTGTTCTCAGAGACAAGACCCTCCCCGCCCCCCACCGGCCTTCTCCTCCAAATATTTTTCTCTGATCCAAAATATTCTGACTCTCTGCAGACAGAATCAGAGCTGAGGGGAGTAAACCTGCCCGAATGCTGCGTGCATTCGTTGTGAACCGACTAACTGGGAACTGGGTGTGTGTGCGAGTCCAGGGAGCCTGGGAAGCTGCCCGGCTCTCCAAGTCCACACCTTGGCTCCCTGCGTGAAGCTGCCCCGCTGCCTCCATCCCAGGTACACCCTTCCCCACTGGCCACCTCCACTCCCTCCAACCTCAGGGTATCCCCGGACAGGCTGGGTCCTATTATTTTCAGAGTATTTGTGATTCCCGTGTTAGTGATCAGGAGTCTGCTAGCTCAGGGTGGGCCCCAGGACAGCACCAGTGCCAACAGTGTCCCAGTATGGGCCTCTGGCACAACCGAGAGACTTAGCTCAACGTTTGTCCCGTCATCACTAGACTAGGAGTCAGGATTCTGGGTTCGAATCCAGACCTTCCCTCTAATGTAATATTGCAATGACCTTGTGTTAGGTCATTTCCTTGCTCTGGGCCTCCTCAGCATCTGGGTCTGTGAAATGAGGGGCTAAGCTTCCTTGAGAGGCCACTGTACTTCTTCAGGATTGGGTTTACAATTCCTCTTCCGCGTATCCCTGAGACGGTGTGCTATCTGTCATCTGACAATGGCAGTCACCCTCCAAAGACCCACAGTCAGGGGCTGGCACCAAGGAGAGGGGATTCCTCCTTTTGTTTCCCCTGAGAGCATTTGCCCAGGGTGACCCCTCTCAAGGGTCATGACACCAGGGTCAAGTTTGCCTTTCCCCTCCTGTCCTGCTTTCCCACCGTGAAGGCGATACTGAAGCCAGCCCTGGCTTCGCGGGTGCAGCGGAGCTGGTGGGCTCCCTACGCGTCCCTCAGGATGCAGGAGGCCCTCAGGCCTCCTAGAGACACTGGCGGTTCCGGTGGCAGGGGCCCAGGACCAGAGTGCAGAGGCCTATGGCTTCAGGGAGGAGGGAAGCTGGACACACTTGCACACCATGTGTGCTGTGTTGTGTGGAGGCAGCCAGGAAAGCGGACAGAACAGGACACTGGGGGCTCCGCCTTCCCTGATTTCTGTGTGCTCCTAAGGAAAGTTCCCAAACACCATCGAGCCTTAGTTTCCTCATCTGTTAACGGGAATAACACTGCATTCTCATTCAGGTGATGCAAACTGTTGTAGTAAAAAAATCCCAAATCTCAGTGGCTTAACACAATAGAATTTATTATATTTCTTGCTCACGTAGAATCCCACAGGCAGTGGGGGTCTGTTCCATGCAGTCATTCAGGAATCCAGGCTAACTGAGAATCCATTGTCCTTAACTTTTGGCTCTCAGGGTTTTGCCGATGTCACCGTTCAGAGGTAGATGGTGAAAGGGGGCGAATGTAGAGGATGAAGTATGAGGTTTTTGTAGACAAAGCTCAGGTGTGGCATCCGTCACATCCACCCACATCCCACTGGCCAGGAATCAGCCGCATGGCCCACCTGGGTGTAAGGAAGTTTGGGAAGGCAGAGTTCCCGGCCAGGCAGCTGCCTTCCAGCAACAACTCCACACCATGGAAAGAGAAGCACTAATCTCTGGTGGACACTAATCACTTCTGCCAAAAGCACCAACTTCTAGGATTGTTGGGAATGTTTAGAAAAAAGAGAACACAGAAAATGCACCTGGCTTTAGTAGATGCTGGGTAAAGTCCATTCCCCCTTTCTCTTTTCAAACAAGGCAGCTCTCCCTTCCAGCTTGCCTGACGTCTTCATTTGCCTCTGAAGGCCCCACAGGCTGCAGCCTGCTGTTTCCCCTGCACTTGTTGCAGGTGCACACTTGGCCTTGGTCTGGCTCAGCCAGACGCAGCTGGGCAGTTAGTTCTTCCTGGCTGAGCCCAGCCGTGGCTCCTCCTCACCACACGCGGGAGATGAGAGAGTGCCAGCAGCACGTCCTGGCCATCGTGATTGGCAGTCCACATTTCTTGAATAATAAATATGTGACCTTGGAGTCAGGGTGGCCATGGCCAGGGTTTGCTGCTTACTAAGACCAGGCTTGTTCCTTCTCAACGTTTGTAACTTGGCTGGAATCAAGGGCGTGGCAGGAGTGAGCTTTCCACAGGATACCTGGGCAGGGAGGTGGCATGCCAGGGGAGTGAGCATCAGTAATGAGGTCTGTTGACTAGAGCTGGGGTTGTAGAATAGGCAGGGACTGGAAATGGAGTCCTGTAAGCCCTAAAAATGAATATTCTCAGTGTTAGACAGGGTGACTAGCTCATTCCAGTTTGCCCAGGACTTACCCGTTTTTAGCACTGAAAGTCCCATTTCCTGAGAACCTCCTCCCCACCCCAGTCTTGGACAAACTGGGACAGTTGGTCACCATAGTGTTAGATACAGAACAATAAAGGAGAAAGAGTATGAACTTTGGAGTCTGACAGGCCAAAGTCCAAATCACTGGCTGCACAACCTAAGTTCTGTATACTCTCTGAGCCTTAGTTTCCTCATCAGTAAAATGGGTTTAATAGTGTTCATTGCACAGAGCCATCTCCATGATTAGGTAAAGTAGTATATGTAAGGATCCTGGTTCTCCCTTGCTGTGGGTGGTTGTCCAGCCCCAGCCTGACTCTTCCCTGTGACCGGGGACCCCCTCTCTCCTGAGGCAGCCCATTCTCTTTTTTCCTAGCTCTGGCCATTAGAAACGTTCCTTTCAGGAATCTCTGCACACTGGTGCTTCTTATGAACTCATGCACATCACAGCCCTTGAACTCTAAAGACAATGGTCTTGTGCCCAGCTGTCTGAGCCGACGGATCGGTATGGAGATGGAGTTGTGCCATCTCAGAGGGGCCAGTGCTGGGTCTGTGGTCGAGAGACCAGGGCCTCTGGACTTAGAACCAAACGGCAGTAGGTATGTGACAATGCAGGCTCCCACCTCCTCAACCTGCTTCTGGTCAATTGGAGTTTTGCCATTGCGACCACCATATGGGACCTGTGCTGTCAGACAGTGTGCGCAGCTCAGCCTGGTTTGCCCAGGACTTTCCCACCCACCACAAATGGCTGTGCAGCCCATCTTCAGGGGCACTGTTTCCTCCAAGTTGCACAGTGTACAACCTGGATAACCATGCACAGAGTCCCGTATACACTGGGGGTTATAGCAGGTAAGTAGGTTGACTTCAGTTTGAGGACGCTGTGTGGCTCACTGTGCACAGCTGAAGTAAGCAGCCACCACCTGCTCCCAGGCACTCCCGGTCGATACGTAGGCTTTGTGGGATTAAAGCCCTTTTATCTGTTTCATCTCATTATCCATTCCTGTGTCCTAGGTCAGTGTTCTCAACTTGTATCATAGCAGAATCATCTGGAGGGCTTGTTAAAACACAGATCGCTGGGTCCCAACTCCAGAGTTCTGATTGAGTAGGTCTGCGATGGGGCCTGAGAATTCGCATTTCTACAATATCTCAGGTGATGCTACTGGTCCAGGGCTTCCTTCAAGAACCACTGTCCTAGGTAATCTTTCATGGTAGCCTGTGCAATGGGAGTCATAGACCAGTGTTCTGGTCCATTCCCAGACTCTTATTAGTGACATCCATTTAGGCATGTCACCTCACCTCTCTGAGCCTTAGTTTTGTTTCTCTATCAACTGGAAGTGGTAACACTTGCTTTTAATACCTCGAGGTGTTTGAAGGATCAGATTAGACGATACATGTTCAAGCAGTACAAGTTGTTTGATAACTACGTAGTGTTATTTGCAGCTGGTCATTTCTTCTGGGTTGTAGGTGTTTTCCCTCTGTCTTCTGGTGGACTGTTCTAGTCTTCTCCTTTTAGAATGTGACAGTACACCTCATTTTAGAATGTGACAATACACAAGTACCAAGATGCAGGGAAAGGGACTGCTGCAGAGAGACTTGGAGCTGCATACCAGTAGCCTGTCAAAGTCAGCATTCCCCAAACAAGAGACAGTTTTATTGGTGCAAACCTACATTGTGGCTCTAGTCCACACAGGGTGGGACTGCCAGCAGGTCACGGAAGCTAGTGTAGGAGAGGCCCATGCTAAACTCCTTCCCGGTGCAGATCCTTTTGGAGCAAGGAAGAAATGCCCAGGCACCCCAAGGCTTTGGCCCTAGAGACCCAATGGGGTGTGAGGCCAGTCATCCACATTTTTATGAATATGTGTGCAGGCACATTTTGCACAGAGATACAAGCAGTCTACATGGGAACAAATGTGCATAGAAACCTGCCTGCACAGACACATGACAGCAGGTGAGGATGAAGCGCGGTTGACACTGACATGGTATGACTAACGCTGAAGTCAGCCAGAGGGGTCTGCCTGTGTCAGCATCTAAGGCAAGACTTGAGAAACAGTTAGCTAATTACTGCTAGACCCACAAAAATTCTTTGTAGGGAGGGAATGACCTAGAATGCAAAATAAGTTTCATTTTATATGGAAAACTGGGTGGATTCTAGCAAGAAAAGTACCCAGAAGGTTGGAATCACTGGGGTGCTGGCAGAAGGTAAGAAAGGATTGCAGAGTGTGTGGGTGGAGCAGAAATGAGCAGGTGCCATTTGAACTGTCCCATTCTAGAACAATGAAGAATATGCACCTGTATATAGATGTGCACTCACACATAATCATTCAACAATAAGCATCTATTGAGTAACCTACATTCTGCCAGTTTCAGGCAGTCATCATCTCTCACCCATGCAACCTGCAATTGCTTCCTAACTGATTTCCGTGCCTCCAATTTCTTCCCACCTCTATCTAAAATAGAGATCTGATCATATCACTGCCCGACTTTAAACCTTTCATGACTCCTCACTGTGCGTGTAATAAATATCTACACTCACTGTCACAGCCATGCTGGACTTCTCCCAGTCCCCGGAACCTGCCGTGCCGTCTCATGCCTCTCTGGCCTTCCTCTAGTTGTTCCCATTGCCGGGATCACCCTTTTTGACATGGGGGAAGCCCAAGTCATCCTTGGTAAACAGCTCTTCAGATGGTCTCCTAGGGTAAGCCTTCCCAGGGTCCAGCAAGATACAGTTGCTGGATTGTAGGATGTCATTGATTCTGGGCTAGACTAAGAATTGAAGACATACCATATTTTTAATAATAATAAATGCCACCTTAAATGTCTACATCAGTGGTACAATATATTCCAGATTTAGGAACTTAAACATGTGCGACAGCTTGCTGTTGCTCAGTGGGCCATAGCTCGCTGCTCCAGTCTCATAGAGCACTAGGCTACCATCCGCTTTGGGTGTGGCTGGCCACCCAGCTCCGAGGCGTGCTCCCCAGGAGCAGGCAGCACCTGTCATCTGCACACTCAGTGTATACCTGCTGCCTGAAGTCTACTGGGGACATAAGATGAACCAGACATGGAACTTGGCCCTTGTTTGCAACACTCGAACTTTAAATTCTTAAAAACCTTTCACAGCTATTGTTACTTTTTCATCAGAGAATAGATGGAAAGGATAAAAGAACTAAAAATGATCTTTTCAAACTTATAACTAGGGGAGTTGAGGCCCAGAAAAGTTTAAAGCAACTCACTCACAGCCAAGAATAGAGTTCAAGCTTTCAGATTTCATGGGACCACCTTCTTTCAGCTGGGCAGAGTGGCCCCCTTAAACCGTGGATTTTAGAGAAGCAGCGAATGTCTCCCCTGGCTTGCTGAACTGCTGCTACGTGCCCGGTGCTCGACAGATGTGATCTCGTTTACCCTGCACAGCAGCTCTGCAAACTAGGTCTTCTTACCCCCATTTCGCAGAGGAGGAAACTGATGCTAAAGGATGAGAAGTAACTTGCCCACATTACAGCAGCTGGTGACAGGGGCCGTGAGTCCAGCTGGGAGGGACCCCACAATGGCGGGTTGTTCTGCTCTACTATGTTATAGATGTCTTCTGCATTACTGCCAAAGCCTTTTTCTTGTCAATAAAATGAGAGCATGGGACCAAGGGTTCTATGATAAAAATAGTCCTAAGAAGCTTTTAGAAATGTGTGTGTGTTTGGATGGGTGGGTGGGGGCCGTTGTAGCTGTGGAATGATTGGCAGGAGCTACTGGCATTCAGAGGGCAGGACCAGGGCTGCTAAACACAGGGAAGAATTGCCTCACCCAAAATGCTGTAGTACCCGGTGGTAGCCAGCCTCCAAGATGGCCGTAACGATCTTCCCCTCTACATCCCCGTGTGGCGCTCTCTCACATCGTGCTGGGATGTATCAGTCTGTGTGACCAACAGCATGTGACGAAAGTGATGATGTCATTTCTGAGATTTGCTTATAAAGGATTGTGGCTTGTGTCTTGGGTCTCACCCTTGGTTCACTGGCTTTGGGGAGAACCAGCCATGAGGCTGGGAGCAGTCATGCAGAGATGTCCACGTGGTGAGGAGCTGAAGCCTGCAGCCAACTGGCAGGGAAACTGAGGCTTGGTGCGGCCCCAGCCTCGCCTTGCTGTGACCAACAGCTGTACAACCTCATGAGAGACTGAGCCAGAATCACTTGGCTCGGCCCCTCCCAGATTCTGACCCGCAGAAACTGTGTGAGCTTATAAACGATCATCACTTTAAGCTGCCTGGTCTTGGGGTGATTTGTTATGCAGCCGCAGATAACGAATACAGCCCATTAAGAGACACTGCAATCTGCGATTCCTGGGAGGGCTGCGAGGAGCCCTGTGGGTGGGGGTTGGGTTCTGAGGAGCAAGAGCAATATTGCTGCAGGCGTGTGCAGGGGGGACCGTGGCTCTGGTGTGTGCCCCGTCCTCGCTGGGCTCTGGGCTGCCTGGCTCCTCCCTTGCCCCATGCGAATGTGTCCGTGGGTCTGCCCCTCCCTGGGGACTGGGGGAAGCCTGGCTTTGGTAACAGCCCAGCTGCTGTCCCCTGGTCGTGACAGTGACAGGACCCGCTGGGCTCAGCTCCGGGCCCAGCACGGTCTCTGCTTTATTACGGCCCCTCGTGTTTTTCAAAACCTCTTTCATTTTGTATGGGCAGACAGATGTGCGGGCCTCACAGGCGCACAGGCTGCCGCTCTGGGAAGAGAAAAAGATATTTTGGGTTCCCCTCTCTTTCTATGGAGAGGGCCAGCCTTCTTCTTGCTTTGTTTTTTCATGTGCTTTTTAAAGGCATGATTGTCCTCCTCTTCTAGACACTCCCTATACACACGCACACGCGTGCGCACACACGCACATACACACAGCCTCTACAGTCTTCAGGGGCAGGTGTCTTAGATCTCCCCTCTTAACCTGTGTGACCTTGAGCAAATGCTGCATCTTCTCTGAGCTTCAGTTTTCTCATCTGTCAAATGAGCACAGTAATGTGTGCCCTGCGAGGTTTGGAATAAAATCGTTAACACTGAAGTCCTTTGTAAAGTAACCTTGTGGCTCTGCCACTGGGGGTCCGTGTGGCCTTGGGCACACTGCTCTGCATCTCTGGGCTTCCATTCCTTCCTGTCTGCTTTCCTCCCTCCCCCTGACAAAAGGAGAGCCCTTCTGACCTTCCAGTAGTGATTCCTTTCCACGGGAGTTTCACAGTGCAGAGAGGATGACGGCTGGCTGCTCTCCTTCCAGGCTGTGCCGGGCCAGGGACCCCTTCTGCCCCCCTCCCTGACCCCTGCCATTTTGAGCTTCCCAGGGACCAGAGCTAAGACAGCCTCCTGCAAGCCAGGGGCTCTCCCACCCTGCCCACCCAGCCTGGCCACTGTCCAGGGCCTGCCACCCCTGCTTGTCCTCCAGACCTTCCTCCCACCTCCGCCCCGGGCCCAGGCCCTCTCTGTCTCCTCTTTTGCCAATTCGCCCCCATGACGAGATTCCTATTTAAAAATAAATCGCTGCAATCTTTAATTGCAGACTAAATAATTGCTTCATTTTATTTAAATGTGGCTCTTGGAGGCTCTGGGAACAATTAGAAGAAAACATAGGGCAGTGCCGGGTGCATGTTTTCAAGCATATAATTTTTTTTTTATTATTATCATACCGATGTTTGTAGGATCTGGAAAAAGAAAGTGCGCCCCTCCTCCCGAGTTAGTCATGCACAATTTACACGCAATAATCACAATAATAATGATAATAATAATAATTCCTGGCTTTTTCCGGATTTCATGCTTGGCTCCCAAGGAAGCTGGGCAGTCACCGTGCACTTCCCCGAAGGAGAGAGGTGTGAGCAGCACCAGTTGCCACCTTGCAGACCTTTGGAAGTGGCCGCAGCCTGGCCCTTGCCGTCTGGGTGCTGGGTTCGATGTGGGCCCAGAGCTGACCTTCTGTGTATGGTCTGACAAGTCCTGGGCAGGTTCAGCCTCCCGCTCACGGTGTCTGTGGTTTCACTGGCAGTGTGAGAGCTGATGGGGCCTGGGAGATCCCTTAGCTCAAGCTCCTTTTTTTGTAATGGAGACAACGAGGCCTCAAGAAGTGATTTTCCTCTGGATTCCAAAAGCTTGTTAATAACAGGACCAGAGAGACTACCGCACGTGTGAACTAGGAGAGCAGGGTCCTCAGAAATGGGGAGACCTGGGTCTGGCTGATTCTCCTGCCACATCGCTATTGGTACGATCCTGGGCATACGTTGCTTGGTCTCTTTGGGCCTGTTTCTTATTTTGGAAAAAAATTAGAAATAATGATACTTGTTTGTTGTGGGGAATAAAGAAGGTGTTATATGCAAAAGGCTTGCAGCACAGTACCTGTACAAGGTACATGCTCAATCAAGATTCACCTTTGTTCATACATTCACAGTGTATATTTGCATGCAAATGTCCCTGGGAGGGCAGCACCTTTGACCCTGGGCTAGATGACTCCTGGAGGACATAAGGCCCTTGAAGGGGACCTGCAGAGAGAGAGGAGAAGGGAGGAAGATGATGTTCCCCTGCCCCACTCCCTGGCAAGCTTGTCTTGCATGGGCCATGCTGAGACACCCTCTTTTCCCCCACCCTTGGGGCTTTTTCTTTCTCACTGCTGTGTGGTCCCTTGGGTCTGTCGAGGTTCAAGCTGCAAAAATGGCCTGTTGGGCTGTTTCTTGCACAGTTATCGAGCACCTACTATGTGCCAGACACCACTAGATACTGAAGCTACAGAGACAAGTAAGAGGTGGTTCTGACCACTGTGCAAGTGGCATTTAACAGTTGCCTTTGCTGTGACGTTAAATGATGGGCAGAGCTACTTGTAAGGCACTGTGGGAACCTGAGGATGCGTGAGGGAGGGAAAGCTGCCCAGCTTCTGGGGGTTCAGGGAGGCCACCTGGGGAAGCCACACCTGAGTGGGGTCTTAAAGAATGCATACAAGCTGGGCCAAGGAAGTTCACAGGGAGAAGCTGCACCTGAGGCTGGGAGTGGCAGCCTGGGTGTGCAGGTGACTTCAGTGGCTCAGAATTACAACCTGTGCACTGTGAGGCTGGAATAGCAAGAGACAAGGCCAGCAAGGTGGAGCAGGGGTCTTTGTGGATGGCTTTCCCATGCCTGTTGAGGACCTTGGGCCGTGGGGAGGCAATATCTACCCTGCTCTGGAATCCAAACTTCTCAGGTGAACCAGTGGGCTGCTGTTCTTTCTGCTGCACCTGCTTTGCTATGGCAGGTCTAAGGCGCCCTTCTGTGATTAACCACCTCCTTTGGCACAACAGGACAAACAACCTTTTTTCCTTTTTAAATAGCAGCTTTAATGAAATATAATTCATGTGCCATATAGTGCACCTATTTAAAGTGATTAAATATTTTTTAGAATATTCACAGAGTTGTGTAGCTATCAACACAATCAATTTTAGAACATCCTCATCACCCTAAAAAGAAACCCCACACCCATTACAGCCACTTCCCATCCCTCTGCCTGACTTGGCAAACAGGAATCTGTGTCAGTACACATCCGCCTGTTCTGGAATTCATGTAAACAGAGTCATACAACATGTGGCCTTTTGTGTCTGGCTTACCTCACTTAACATGATGTTTCTAGGTTCCTCTGTGTCATAGCGTGAACTCACATTTTATTTATCAATTCATCCATTGATGGAAATTGAGTTTGTTTCTACTATTTGGGTATTATGAAACATGCTGCTATGAACATTGTATGCAAATTTTTGTGTGGACGTACATTTTAATATCTCTTGGTAGATACCTAGGAGTGGAATTGCTGAGTCATATGGGAATTACATGTCTAACCTCTTGAGGAACTTCCAGACTGGTTTCCAAAGCGGCTGCACTATTTTACATTCCCACTAGCAGGGTATTAGGGTTCCAGTCTCTCCACATCCTCACCAGCCCTTGTTACTGTTTTGATTACAGCTGTGTTAGCTTCCTATTGCTGCTATAAGGAATTGCCACAAATTTAGTGGCTTAAATCAGCGGTCCCCAACCTTTTTGGCACCAGGGACTGGTTTCATGGAAGACAATTTTTCCACGGATGGGGGTGGAGGGAAAGGGGGAGGCAGAGCTCAGGCCGTGATGTGAGTGACAGGGAGCGGCTGTAAGTAGAGGGGAAGCTTTACTCACTTGCCTGCTGCTCACGTCCTGCTGTGCAGCCGGACCATGGACGGTACTGGTCCGCGGCCCAGGGACTGGGGACCACAGGGCCTTAAACAACATAATTTTGTCTTAAAATTCTGGATGTCAGAAGTCTGAAATGGGTCGCATGGGGCTAAAATCAAGGTGTCGGCAGGGCTGTGTTCTCTCTGGAGGCTCTAGGGGGGTTCGTTTCCTTGTCTTTTCCAGCTTGGAGAGGCTGCCCTCATATCCTGGTTTACAGCCCCACCAACTTCAAAGCCAGCGAGCGCATCACCCTGACCCTGCCTTCATTGTCACATCCTCTTCTCTGACTCTGACTCTCCCGTCCTCTTTCACTTCCAAGGACCTTTGTAATTACATTGGCCCGCTTGGATAGTCCAGGATAATCTCCCCATCTCAAAATGTTTACTTTAATCCCACCTGCAACGTTCCTTTCGCCATATAAAGTCACATATTCACACGTTCTAGGGGATTTAGATGCTGAACGACTTTGGAGGGTCATTATTCTGCCTGCCGCAGCAGTCACCCCAAGGAGTGTGAAGTGGTATCTCATGGTTTTGATCTGTATTTCCCCGATGGCTAATGTTGTTGAGAATCTTTTCATGTGTTTATTGGCCATTTATATATTTTCTTTGGAGAAATGTCTATTCAGACCCTTTGCTCATTTTAACATTAGGTTGGTTGTCTTTCTATTATTGAGTTGTAAGAATTCTTTGTATATTCTAGGGACAAGTCCTTTATCAAATACATGATTTACAAATATTTCTCCCATTTTATGGGCTGTTTTTTTTTCACTTTCTTTGTCCTTTGAAGAGCAAAATATTTTAATTTTGATGAAATCCAGTTTATCTATTATTTCTCTTGTTATTTGTGCTTAGGTGTCATAGCTAAGAAACCATTGCCTAATCTGAGGTCATGAAGATTTATCCCTATGTTTTCTTCTAAGAGTTTTATATTTTTAGCTTTTACATTTAGATCTTTGATCCATTTTGAGTTAATTTTATATATGGTGTGAGGTAGAGGTCCAACTTCATCCTTTTGTATGTGAATGTCCAGTTGTTGCAGCACCATTTGTTGAAAAAAACTATCCTTTCCCCATAAAATACTCTTGGCACCATTGTTAAGAATTAATTGAACCTAATTGTGAGGGTCAGTTTATGGATTCTCATTTTTAGTCCATTAATCTAAATGTCCATTCTTATGCTAGTATGGCACTGTTTTTGTTTTTTAATTTATTTTATTTTATTTGAGACAGGGTCTCACTCTGTTACCCAGGCTGGAGTGTAGAGGCACCATCATAGCTCACTGCAGCCTTGAACTCCTGGCCTCAAGTGATCCTCCCAAAATGCTGGCATTATAGATGTGAGCCACCACAGCCAACCACTATCTTAGTTACTGTAGTTTTGTAGTAAGTTTTGAAATCAGGAAATGTGAATCCTCCAGTTCTGTTGTTCTTTTTCAAGATTGTCCTGGCTATTCTGAGTCCATTGCAATTCTTTATAAATTTTAGGATCAGCTTGTCAATTTCTGCAAAGAAGCCAGCTGGAATGCTCATAGCGACTGTGTAGATTAATTTGGGGAGTACTGCCATCTTACAATATTAAGTCTGTCAGTCTATGAACGTGGGATATCTTTCTACTTATTTAGGTCTTTTTTAATTTCTTTCAATAATGCTTGTAGTTTTCAGAGTATAAGTTGGCTTCTTTTGTTAAAATTATTCATATTTTATTTTTGTTGCTATTGTAAATGGAATTATTTCTTAATTTTATTTTTGGATTTTTCATTGCTAGCATATAGAAATACAATAGATTTTTGTATATTGATATTGTACCCTGCAACCTTGCTGAAACTCATTTATGAGCTGTAATAATTTTTTAGTTAATTCCTTAGGGTTTTCTGTATACGAGATCATATCTACAAATAGAAGATAGTTTTACTTTTTCTTTTCCAATCTGGATGGCTGTTATTTCTCTGTCTTGCCTAATTGCCTTGGCTAGAACCTCCAGTACAATGTTGATAGAAATGGTAAGAAAAGACATCCGTTTCTGTTCCTGATCTCAGGGGGAATGCATCCACCCTTTCACCATTAAATACAATGTTAGCTGTAGGTTTTTCATAGATTCTCTTTATGAAATTGAGGAAGTTTCCTTCTATTCCTAGTCTGTTGAGTGTTTTTATCATGAAGGGGTGTTGAATTTTGTCAAATGCTTTTTTGTGTGTCTGTTGAGATGATCATGTGGTTTTTGTTCTTTATTCCACTGATATGGCGTATTACATTTAGTTGATTTCCTGCTGTTAAACCAACCTTGCATGACATGTAATCCTTTTTGTATGCTTCTGGATTCAGTTTGCTAGTATGAAGCAACCATTCTGATGTCAGGATTCCTGGGGGGCAGTAAATCACTGCTCCCTCCTCCTAAACCATTCTACAGACTCATCTGCAAGAATCTTCCTTACTTCCCTTGGCTCCATCTTTTCCATATTAGCCCCAGGACTGTGAGCTGGTGACAATGGGAATGATCATCACTGAGCTCCTTGTCCTTAAGGCTTGGTTCAGATGTCCTCCTGGGTGGGAGGCCTTTCCCAACAGCCCCTCCAGCCACCTAGCAGCACTAATAGCCTCTCACCTCACCTGTGCTCCACTGTTTTTGGTATATAACTAGTTGCAACACTAGCTGCTTTCTCCTGTGGTTGGTTATGTGACTGTTTGTGTCCCCTGCTAGAATGCCAGCTCCTCAAAGACGTGAATAGAGGGACTCTGGATCCCTGCCTACCTTCACCTGGCTGCAGTCCCTTGCCTTGCTGGGCTCAGATACCTTAAAATTAGAGGTCCATTCCATTGACTTAAGAATTTGTCCCAAGTTAAAATGGGACAAAGTTATCAGGAGAAGTAATGTGCCAAACTCTGCAGTCACATGCAACTTAGGGTGAGTGGGTGAATCCATCCTTTCTGGAGAGAAGATTTTGCTTGGGAAGGTGGAAAGTGTGGGTGCCAAGGAGGGAATGAGAGAGAGAAGGTGCTGGAGTCATTGTTAGCTCCTACGTGGTACCCACTGTTTTCCTGAGGTTTGTCGATAATCCATGGATCCTCTTAATCCCACAACATTTCAGAGTTAACTAACATGGTCTTGGTGGTTGGAATGGGGAGAGATACAGAACTTTTATCATCAAAATGATAGCAGTGAACCTGGGTTCAGATCTCAGCTTTTCTACCTATTAGCTCTGTGACCTTGGGTAAATTATTTAACCTCTCTCTGCCTCTATCCTTGATTTATAAATGTGGGATAAGAATAGTACCTACCTACCAGGCTTTTGCTAGAATTAAATGAGAGTGTGGAACTATGTGGCACATGATACACACTTGAGCATCAGCTGTCATCATTATTGATAGTAGCCAACTTCTGCTGCGTGCTATGTCCCCGATAGGCTGTGTGCCCCCAGGGTACAGTATGTCACGCTGCTGCTTTGGCTCCTACCCCAAGGTCTCCTGTCCCTACAGGGTTTCCTGTGCTGGTCCAGCCCCCTTGCAGTCCCCAGAGGCCTCCACACTGTGGATGCAGGGTCACCGTCCCACCATCATTCCCAAAGCACACCCTGATGCCAGTGGTTGAGTGGTCGAGCAGGACACTTGCCCTCACTCTGGGGATCCTGGGGTCCTTTCCTGCATCAGACCTTCTGCAGTGCCACCCTGGCTCACTCAGCAGATGGCTGCAACTTCAGACCTTGCAGAGAAAGAGCTGAGGCCTTGGTCTCCTCCCTCCCAGCAGACCCTGGGTCTAGAATACACGGCACCACCTCCCTCATAGTCTGGTACCCTGGGGTGGGGACAACCTTTCTCAACACAGAGACAACATCCTGGCGTGCCCTTTGCTTGGGGCAAGAGTTACCCACTGCTTATATTTATACAAATAAATATAAAAATATGATACAAAATAAATATAAATAAGTCACCCAGGTGATTTTTCCTATACTAATGACAGACATTGCCCCAAGGTGATGTCCCTCCTCTCCCTTCCCCTGCACAGGCTTAATGGTTTAAATGCCACTTCCTAAGGCACCTGGTTACACACACACACCCTCATCTAATACCTACAGCAGTAGGTATTATTATCCTTTTTATAGCTGAAGAAACTGAGGCTCAAAGAAGCCAAGCAATTTGCCCAAGCGTTTCGGCCCCAGAGCTAATGCCCTTGACCCACGCATTATCCTGCCCCTCACGGTGGGGTCCTGCAAGCCCATCCAGAGAGGAGGGTGGCCAGCCCGGCTGCCTGGCCTGGGCAGAGGATGTCGGGCACAGGTGGGTTTCTTCTGTCACCTTAGTATGGGCCCAAGGGGCGGGGGGGGGTGCATGGGAGCTGGTAGGTTGGGCCCAGCAGGGACACACCTGGGACAGATGAGGAGGCACAGGGGTCGAGGCCCGGGGGAATGTGGCTGCCTCTGCCAGGGCCTGCCTGCTCCCACCTACCTTCCCATCTTTGTAGTTCGTTAGCATAACCAAAGCCTGTTCTCAATGTAGAAGCTCCCAAAGCCTCCAAACACTCCGCCCTGACCCCTGAAGCCAGGGTCTGGGGCCAGCCCTGTGTCCAGGCCCCAGGAGGGCCAGCCTCCCTCCTCTTGCAGACCTCCCTGCCGGCAAGGCAGCAGGAGGGGTGTGCTTTTGGGCTGAGCATCAGCTGATCGGAACGGATGATATGTTTTCACTCTGGTGTGTTCAACAGTGCGGATCGGACAGGGAGCGGAAACGGGAAAGATAAGTAGGAAATAAATCACCCAACTTGATTTAGTCATAATAGTAAGAAGGGGGGGTTGCTGAGCTGCCATCAAAGCCTTGATCAGTGGCTCTGGGGGCAGGAGATGGGGCTTCCTCTGCCCCACACCAGGCCTCTGAAGCATCTGCAGGAGACGCTCTGGGTCAGGGATGGGGCAGTGGGCGATCGTGGACACACTCTGAGCTTGCTGGGAGCCCCGAGCCATGGAGGCCCGCACTGCCCGGCAAGCTGGGATGCAGCTGTGTGGAGGGCCCGACCTCACCTGCCTCCTACCCTTGGAGACCTGCCCGGCTATGCCTGGGGAAGGGGCTTTGCCTATTGAGTTTCTCAGAGGATTCAGGGTTGGTGGGGAAGACAGGAAGTGCTTGAGGGAGCTGATGCCTCCTATTTTTAATGCTCTCCAGAAAGCATCATAGCCTTCCCCCTCTTCCAGGCAGGACTGGGCCCGACTCCATCAGTCTGGCCTTTAGGGGAGAAGGAGTCGTCATGCATTGTCTCGGCCACCCCTTCCATGCCGGTGTCTTGCCCCTTGGAATGAGTGCAGGACTCTAACCTGGCGTCTTCCCACCGCGCTGCTAGACCGTTTCCCCTGTGCCTGTTGCGGGGTGGTGGACAGTGGTGGACACATCCCAGGAAGACAGGCTCCGTGTTCCCCTGAGCAGGGCTCAGGTGCGGGGACCGTTGCGGGGGCGCAGAGAAGGGCAGTGATTCTCAGAGGCCCAGCGTCAGGGAGAAGACAGCTTAGGTGATGCAGGAATATCTATTCCAATTCACTAAGGGATATCTGCTCCGGCAAGTTATAAAATACCATTTCCACCGAGGCTGTAGAATTACTTACAGGAGCCACAATGAAACCAGACAACCTTTCAATCAAGCTGCCTGTTGTTCCCGCTTCAAGGCTGGCGAAATAAATACTGAGCAAATAAAGTGAGTCGGCATCTGAGCATTTTAATGAATAAAGAGTAGCGGGAGGGCCCGGGGAGTAGGGAGCTGCTGTACATGCCATCAGACAGACCACACGAGGCCGTGTGTCAGCTCCCCACCGTGTCCCTCCTCCTCCCACCCTCACCTTCCAGGGCTCCAGCCCCTCCTCCTGGTCGGGCCTCCTCACACTTCCTTCCTGCTCTGGTCCAGAGCTCCGTCCCCTGGCTCCGTGGCACCGAGTGGCTCTGCCTGTGGACAAGGACCCAGCCAGCCCAGGGGCCCCAGTGACCAGCAGCCCCTATGGCCTTAGCAGTGTGCATCTGGCCCCTGAGGGATTCGCTTTCTCAAGACACTGGAAGGAGCCTTTGGGGTCAGTTTAGTCCTCTCCATACGGCAAGGGTCAGAAAGACTCAGCTGCTGATGAGGTGCGACCAGGGGTAAGCAGTGATGTTAGGGCCTTAAAAGGGGGCTTCTAAAGTTGCTTTCATAGCGAGAACCGGAGAGCATAGGGTTGCGGATAGGCACAGCTGGTGCGATGTTGATGGGAGACAAAGGGCCGGCTGCAGAGCCAAGCTCTCTTTGGCTCCCTCCGCTCTGTCCGAGAGGGGCTGTTTGGACTGGGAAAGGTAGAACAAACCTGGGCAGAAGGACCGGAGCCCAAGGTGGTGCCAAGATCAGAGGAGATGACATGGCTGCGCTAGACAGGTGTGTCTTCTGGCCGGCTCCACTCCCGCCCTGCTGGGGTACTGAGAGGGGACACTGCAGATGAGGTTGCTAAATCACCACCCGCCTTTCTGGGGAACTGTGCAGAGCCCAAGAGAGGGCTGTAAGTGAGGAGAAAGGCAAATGTCGTTTTGCTTCTCAAGAGGGGGAAGCAGGGGAATGCTGCAGATGACCCCAGATGAGTTCAACGCCAGCCCCAGGCAGGCTTCTAGAACAGCCCTGGGATGGACAATCTTAGACGCAAAGGGAAGTAAGGGGTGATCACCAGAAATCAGGATGGGTTCACCATAAATTAGCCATGCCAGACAGACCTCTCTTTTGTAAAATGCTGGTAGGTCAAAAGAATGTTCTGGATACAGGATGAGGATTTTAGCAGGGCATTTGTCATAACCTCTCATTGCAACCTGCAGGGTGTTCAGGGAGGAGCAGGTGGAACAGGCCAAGGGGAATGAAGGCCTAATGGATTGAGATCAAACTGGAGGAAAATTTGTCAGAATACGGGGATCCCCTGTTCTTTCCAAGATGTGTTGTCAATGACGTTGGTGCAGATGTAAAGGACGTACTAATAAAATTTGTGAATGACCTAAAGCTACAAGGAGTAATAAATATCATGTATAGTAGTAATAAGAAGAAAAATAATAGCTAATGCTCTACAGCACTTAACCATATGCTAGGCACTGTTCTTAAACACATTGCACGTTAACATTTAATTTTTGTAGCATCCCAGTGAGGTAGGTCATATTGTTATTCCCATTTTACAGATGAGGAAACTGAGGACTAAGAGGTTAACCAGTTGCTGGACCAGGATGAACCCCAGGTTCTCCTGTGCCCCAGAACCTGTGCTCTTAACCCCATATGGAAGAAATATGACATAAAGCAATTTCAGTGAACTTGAATTGTGGGTGGAACATGAGATGAAATTTAATAGGAATACACGGGAACTACTGTTTCTAGAATCAAAGGGCACTGAGACAGAATGGAGTGTGAGACTTGTCATAGCATATCTGAGAAACTTGTAGTAGGAGTTTGGTTGGCTACATCTTGGCCTGAATCAGGAGAGCTCCAGGTCAGTGACAGCTGGGCAGTCCGTCACTGTGGACTCCAGGCACCATGATTCTATGTATTATTATTTCTTTTTCCTTCTATTTTTAGTTGGCATGCAATAATTGTATGTATTTCTGGGATACAGAATGATATTTCAATACAAGTATACAATGTTCAATAATCAAGCCAGGGTAATTAGCATATCCTTCCCCTCAGACATTTATCATTTCTTTGTGTTGGTAGCATTCAAAATCTTCTCTTCTAGCTTTTGTAAAATATACAGTAAATTGTTAATTATAGCCACCCTGCAGTGCTATCCAGCACTAAAACTCATTCCTCCTATCTAGCTGTAACTTTGTATCCGTTACCAGCGGTCCCCAACCTTTTTGGCACCAGGGACCAGTTTCATGGAAGACACTTTTTCCACGGACTGGGGAGGGAGGGGATGGTTTCAGGACGATTCAAGCACATCACATTTATTGTGCACTTTCTTGCTATTATTATTACATGCAATATATAATGAAATAATCATACAACTCACCATAGGTTGGGGACCCCTGCTAACCAACCTCTTTCTGTCTCCCCGCACCCCTACTATTCCCAGCCTCTAATAACCACAATGCTACTCTCTATTTCTATGAGCTCAACTTTTTTTTTAGCTCCCACATATGAGTGAGAACATGGTGATATTTATCTTTCTGTGCCTGACTTAGAGAAATGCATTTCTTTTGCAGCCCTGGACACAAGCCTTCTGGCTTCTACCCGTAGAGCCACGATCCTTCGCAGGGGCTAGGGGTGGGGGGTGGTTAGCAGAACTAGGAGGAAGGATGTCACTGATTCCAGAGTAGAGAAGAAGCTGATGTTGAAAGTAACCCACTGTGTTCTATTCTCCACTTGCAAGGAGAATGAATGCTCACCCTGATATACTGCAAAAACAAAACCAAACCAAAAAAAGGGACTCTTTCAAGATCAAAATAAAACTTTCTTCAGAAATTACCATATCCCCGATGCTCTTGGTAAAGAACAAATAATTTACATTTTAAACATTAAGAATGGTATGATTTTTTAAAAATATATATAAAAAAGGAACATGATGAGTTTTAAAAAATTTAGGAAACCAGATTTAGCTACTCAGGTCGAGCTCCACGTTCTTAAAAGGACATTGACAAGATGGAGCAGGCCTTGGCCAGGAAGGTGGAATTAGGAGCCCCTGACTATAATAACTAACTAACTAATATGTCAGCCGTTGAGGGATGGTTGGGATAACTGGAGATGGGTTGCGGGGAAGGGCACTTATTGTCCTTGGCACCTGGAGGGCTGGCCCAGGAACAGGCTGGACTTACCACAGATCTGCAGAGGGAGGACTCAGACCCTAGGGCAGACCTTACAGCACATTTCAGTCCAATGCAAAGAAGCTTTTTCTAGCTCTTCAGGCTGCTTAAAATGGGGCCAGTGGCTACAGGAAACCACATACAACTTGCTTAGCTTAATAATGCTTTGGTGCATTATTAAGTGTGCAAAAAATGGTAGCTGTTATTGTGATGATGATGACGAACTCCAAACATTTGAACCCAGAATCTGCTGCTTGTTAAGTACATGGTTCTGAGCAAGGCAGTTCCCCTCTCCGAGTCTGTTTCCTCGGCTGTACAACGGGGATTATAACGCCCACCTTGCAAAAATGTTGAGGATGGACATTTAATGAGATTGCTTACCAGTAAATGTTTTCTCGGGACATTCCTCAGAGGAGGAAGGCTATGCCTGACCCCTGTGCAGGGCTCAGCGTGCCTCAGGTGCCCACTGGTGACAATAGCCATGAGAGCTGCCATTGTGTGTCGGGTACCGTGCTAAGTAAGCACTTTGCAGGGATTCTCTCATTCCCCACAACACCTGCCCGCGCTAGGTACCGCAGCTGCTTTGCCTTCACCGTGTTACAGGAGAGGAAACTGGAGTTTGGATGGCAGGAGACTAGTTCAAGTCCAAGACCTAAACAACATCCTACTACCTCTCTGGGACTCAGCAGATTCTTTGCGAAGTGAGACAGAAGAAGGCACATGCGGTTTGCAGGTGCAAGGAATCTGGTCTGGTTTTTTCCCCTTCATGCAAGCGTTCTTGCAGAGGAGGAGCAGGCATGGCAGAGCCTGCCCCAGGCCGGGAGGCTGAGGCTCCCTCTGCCCCCTCCCCTTGCAGCCCCCCTCCAGGCTTTTCTCTTTCAGCCTGTCTGACTCCATCTCGGTACTTTGTCCTGCTAATTCCGAGGCTGGGAGGGCGTGTGCAGTCTTTATGCGGTTCAGCCCTAATTAGAAGTTCCTGACAGCTTGTTTGGGGCCCTGTCAGGCTCTTTGACTTGCCTTGCACCAATAAGTAAAAAGGAAAATTGCTGTCTGCTCCGTACCTGGATGCCTGCTGTCATTCCACGTGGCCATGCGGGCGCCTATTCTGGGCACCCCGGTGCGGTGCTGACTCGGCAGGGGCAGGGGGCTGCGTCCCTCCAGGCTTCCCCCAGCGCTCCAGCCCCTGGGCCCAGAGGAGCTAATTGATTGAGACTTGATCAGGGCAGCTGGCTGAGGCTGGAGGGCGGGAGACACAGACCACTAGGCTTTCAAGTCCAGATTTCAAGTCCTTTTGCTTTTGAAACCCCACGTATGTTCAGAGTCAGGAGTCTGCAAAGCACACTCAGGTCTTTTTATAGTGATCTATTGTGGGGACAGGAGGGCACAGTGGGGGGATGTGGATATTATATTTTGCTGGTGATGAGGGAATGATGTAGCAGAGGCCTGACCCCTGGACCCTGGACCCACTGATGAGCCTCCTAAGAAAGTCTTGAGAGTTCAGCAGTTAAGACACAAGATTGTGAAACTAGACCAGCCCAGCTCAGACCTCTGCTCTGCCATGGATAAGCTATGTGTCCTTGGGCAAGTCATTTCACCTCTTTGAGCTTAGTTTCTTATCTGGAAAATGGGAATAATAATAGAGCTGTAAGGATTAAATAAAGCCTTCAGGACAGTACCTGACACCTAGTAAGCACTCTATAAATGTCAGCTATTCTTAATCTCACAAGACTCTTAACTAGAACATTATAGTTAAGTGGTTTGAATTGCAGTTAGACTGCGTATTACCTTGGTGATCTTTTTTTTTTCTTTCTTTTTTTTTTTCTTCGTGGTGATCTTGTGCAAGGTACCTAACCCTAACCCTGAGTTTCTTTATTTATAAAAACAGATATATAATAGTACTCTCCCCCTAGGTTTTGGGGGGTTTTTTTGAGACAGACTCTTGCTCTATTGCCTGGCTAGAGTGCAGTGGCATCATCATAGCTCATTGCAGCCTCAAATCCCCGGGCTCAAGTGATCCTCCCGCCTCAGCCTCCCAAGTAGCTGGGACTACATGTGCATGCCACCACGCCTGGCTAATTTTTTCTATTTTTAGTAGAGATGGGGTCACACTCTTTCTCAGGCTGGTCTCAAACTCCGGAGCTCAAGTGATCCTCCTGCTCTGGCCTCCCAGAGTGCTAGGATTATAGGTGTGAGTCCCTGGGGTTATTATGAGGATTGAATGAGATTATGTATATAATACATTTAGCATGGCCTAGAACAGAGGTTAGCAAACTGTAGCCCATGGGCCAAATCAGTCCCATTGCCTGTTTTGGTAAACTTTTATTTGAACAGAGCACCCCTCTTTCCTTTAAGTATTGTCTGTGTGGCTTTCTAGGTACGACAGAGTTGAGTATGGCCCACGAAGCTATAAACATTTGCTGTCTGGCCCTTCACAGAAAAAGTTTGTTAACACCTGGCCTAGAACATAGTAAGTGTTCATTAAACACTGGTTGTCATTGTAATTCCCACACTGCTTCACTGAAGAGTTTGGAAGCCAGGCTTGTGGTAACAGATCACTTCTAAGACTGTTTAACCAGAGAGGGTGTTTTAAGGGTCTCATACTATGGAGGAATTTTTTGAACATTCATCTTGTCTGTGTATATTTCTAGAAAGGAAAACGAAGAGTGATATTTAGGAGGGTCATATACCTTCCTGAGCCACGTATTTCCTGTCTTAAGGGATTCCAGGAATTCGAGAGCTGTCCCTCTCTCAACTCCATTGATTAATTCCACCCACGAGGAAACTTTCATTCCCCACTGCTGCACAGCCCCCACCCCTGGAGAACTGCAGGATTTCAAATATCCAATCCCGTCTGAATTGTTGGACAAAGGCACCACAACTGTACTTGAACTGAGTTTGTGATCCCCTGCACACAGGTAACCACCCCTTGTCCCCAGTATGGGGGCTTAGGAAGGATCCCGAGAACTGCCTTGGGGTCATTCAGGCCAGGAGAGCCCTGCCCATTCATGGGAGTTCAAGGGACAGCCCTGTGGTCCCCTGGCCGTGCTGGCCTGGGAGGGGGAGAGCCGGAGGTGCATGTGGCTTCAGAGAGAGGCGGGAGCTGGCGCTGGCGGTGCCCCACTGACCTCGCATACAGGCAGGCTATTATCACTCAATTTTTACACTGTGTTCGGGACACTGCTCCGCCTGCCACGGATGTGCAGCCGTTAAAATATTAATGGCTGGCATGTGGCAAACATTTAAAATATGCTGAGACTGGGAGCTGTTGAGCTGGGCCTTGTTGACACACTGTCTCACCTGGGTGTTGTTTGCTATGTAAATGCCAAGGATTCCTCCCTGAAGTTGGAACCAACACTTCTCTTCTCGCCTCTCACTTCCTCCTGGGGCGGATTGGTAAGGCGGGTAATTGCCTTGATGGACCAGGCAGGTGTGTTTCAGTGCCAGTTGCTAGGGGGCACTGAAAGGGCTGGTTTCAGGCGTCGCCAATAACAGCGACCCCAGACTTGCGTCGAGGACAGCTCTGGGCTCGGCACTGTGGGGTCGGGGACCTGGCCACTGCTCACTAGACCTTTACAGTTCACCAGGGGGGTTAATGCTGTTCACCAGCGCCCAGAATCCAGCATAGAGCAGGGCAGGCAAGATGCGCAGAGTGGACCTCCACCCCTCCCATGCCCCTGCAGCCCTCGCTGGTTGATCCTGGCAGTCCTTTTTGGCTGAGCTTCCAACCAGCCTCCCGGTCCTTATCAACACAGGAAGCCACCTCCAGTCAATTGGAACCAGCCTGAGATGAAACCAATTGGTTGTCCTCAGTGGAGGAAATGACGAGTGACACAGGAGGAGCTCTAATGAAGACCCAGGGGACTCCTAGGGTAGGGGATGGCACCTTTCTGGGTCGGGAGAGGCAAGGCTTCAAGGAGGAGGAGGCTTGGAGGTTGGGTAGGGTGGGGCATGTGAGTGGGGAGCACAGCGGTGCTGGCGGAGGGGACGGTATCAGGGCAGGTACGTACGGGACCACAAGCAGTGTCCTTGGCCACTTTTGGGCCCTGCCATGTGGCAGGACCCTGATCAGCCATCCCAGGAATGGTGGCTCAAGGCTGCCTCTGTTCTCTGGGTTTCCCCAGAGTGGTTTGTTTAGCTGATAAAAACCTCCGAGATCTTTTCTCTGTCTAGGAGTCTCTAGAAAGGTCTGTGCCCTCCCGCACTAAACAGAAAGCAGATGACACAGCCTGATGTCCAGGCATGTCTAGGATGGAAATGTCTGGCGTTGCCAACCGAGGGTTGCCAGCCTTTCTGTAAAGGACCAGAGAGTAAATATTTTAGGCCATGCAGGCCCCGAGATCTCTGTCGCAACTACTAAGCTCGGCCATGGCAGCGCACACGCAGCTGTGGACAATAAATACATGGACAAGTGGGCATGGCTGTGTTCCAAAAACACTCTGTTTATGGACATGGAAATTTCAATTTCATGCAATTTTAATGTGTCATGAAATAATATGCTTCTTAGGGTGTTTTCTTTTCCCCCCAACCATTTCAACCACGGAAAGGCCGTCCTTCGCTCTCAGATTGTACCAAACAGGCAGTGGGCTGGATTCGGACCCCTAAGCTAGTGAAATCATCATGCCTCAGACCTGGCTGGCACTTCTGACTTGTTTTAGCTCCCCTGGGCTGCCCTCCCCCTCTGGCTAGGTGTGCTCACCTGTGCTGATGGGGGGGTGGGCACTGGTTTTGCAGAGCTCATGGCCGTGATGTGTCACAGTGAGAGGCCAGGGCTGAGGGTCAGCTTAAGCTTTTAAAGAGCAAAACCCAAAGCTCTTGTACGATGCCCTCTACAAGCTGCTTTTGCTGTTTCCTACACACCTCCTGGTAATTGGTGGTCTGAGAGGGTCAAAGGTCAAGACACTGAGGCCCAGAGAGGGGAAGTGATTTGCCCAAGGCTGTTCAGCTGGTTAACGGTATGGCTGGGACGAGAACTCTGGCTGTCCAGGGATAGATTCTTTCCACTCCATCATGAGATAAAAAGGTCTCCTGGTTAAGCACCCTCTTGGCCCCTGCCCCAGGCTGGTGGGAAGCAGCCTGGCCTTTGCTCCTGCCATCGCTCATGCCCACTTGCTGCCGCTCTTTCTGAGAAGGGAGGGACGTGACCAACAGGCACCAGCCTGGAGGTAGTAAAGGGAGAAGTAAAACATGATAAATCGCTGCTAATGCTGCTGGGTGACTGAGATAAAGGCTTGATTGTTTGGGCAGCATAAATCAACACCCTGAGCTGGGTGGGAAATAAAGCAATAATTTAAATCTATTTTCAGGGTCTTGTGGGCCGAGTGACTGACCAGGAATTGATATCGGAGGACGGAATAATGGATATGGGAGGGTTATATATGGTTAAACCACACCAGCTGGAGAGCACTGTACTCCAGCTCCTCTCAAGCCCTGTGGGTGTGCCCCAGGCAGAACCGCCACTCCCACCCCACTCTGTGGAGAGGTCCCAATAAGCCACTTGTCTGTCTCCCCTAGCCTGCCCCTCCTGCAGGCCCCCAGCTATTTACTCACAACATCTCACGGAGGGACTATTTCTGTTAGTCCCCATGCTGGGCACAGAGGGTTCCAAAGTACACAAGACGAAATTAGCACCACCAGGCAGTAAGTTGCACGAGAGCAGGAACTGTGGGTATGGATGTCTAGGTCACCACCACACCCCCAGTGCCTAGCACAGTGCCTGGCAGTCAGTGCTCAATATATTTTTTGTTGAAGAAGAAAATGACTGAACAAAAAAAAAGTCACAATGAAGTGCATTAACTTCTGTACAGAGACTGGACTGCGGCAGGGGTGTGAGGGGAACAGAGGAGAAGCCAATACTCAGGTTTCCTGCAAGACCCAGGGATGGTTCAGGAAAGCGGCAGAAGAGGTGAATCCTGAGCTGAGTCTTGAGATGGGAGTTGAATCGGTCAAGCGGGGGCTTTCCAGGTGGGGCACGTGCAAAGTCCTGGAGAAGGTGGTGCTGCTGCCTTTGAAACCAAAAACATCAGGATCCCGGAGACAGGTGATGGATGCCACACCAGTGGGTTATAGTTTTCATTTCCTTTTTTAAAAAATGTATTTATTTTTAATTGATAAATAAAATTGTACATATTTATTTTGTACTACATGATGTTTTGAAATGATAGTTTCCATTTTCAATGTGTATTTCCCTACATCCTGCTTTCCCTTCTCCCTGGGGTGGTTCCTCTTGGCCTGTGAGTATCCATGGAGAGGAGGGAGGGGCAAAGGCACATGGTGCAATAGATGACCTTGGACTGGCGAGGTGGGAAGTGTTCAGATGGATCACTTCTAGGTTCCTTCCATTCCTTCTAGGCTCTTGCTGATGCTTTAAATCATTTCTGGGCAGGCACCACCTGCTGATGCTGAGATGCCCTTCCAGCCCCTAATCAAGGATTAGGCACTTAGTAGACATTAATAAATATTTAATGGTGAATTACTTTAGGGCAGATTTCTCTGTCTTTCAGAAAAGGGAGAAAGGTAAAGTTGCTCAGGAAATACTGGAGCTAAAGATGTTCTCTAGTTGTTATCCAAAGTATGCATGTAATAACAATAAGGCCAAAATAAACACAGGTAACATAGACTTACCATGTGCTGGGTAATAGTCTAAGCACCTTAGTTGCATTAACTCAGTTAATCCTAACAGCAGCTTTAGGATTAGCATTAACTGATGATTATGCCCATTTCACAGATGCAGAATGGGGATGTGGGGAGATGGCTAACTTGTCCCGCACCAGGCAGTTAGTAAGTTGGGCCAGGCAGTCAGGCTCCAGAGACTGTGTGCTAACGACAGTGCTAAGCCGGTGCAGCCTGCCTGGTGCTGCTCTGTGGGCTGCTGCAGGGGTACAGGTACAAAGGTGTCTGCTGGCAGGTGGTTCCAGGGACTTCCCTCAGCAGTGGCCTCTGAGGTGCTGGGACAATTCCACCACCACCTCCCCCCAGCCACCAGCCACCACTACTCCACATGGCCGGGGGACGCTGATCCTACCAAGTGTGAAGATGGATGGGCTCCGCAGAACCTGCCGGGGCCTGACAAGGGGACACATCTGAACCGGTGACGGAGGTCGTAAATTTTTATGTTCATTATATTTGTTTTGTTTGGTGTAATTAATGGATCTATTAAGCTCAATCAAGCTCTGACCTCTTTTATAACCATTATAAATCAGCTCAAATGGCTCTGGGAGGAGGGAGTTAGTATCATTTTGCAGGCCTCCTTGGGCGATGGTGGTCGTTCCGTGGAGTAAGGTCTTGGAAATGGGGTTGGTGGGGGGAGGGAGAAGGCCACCGTGGGTCCCATGGGGATTGACTAGAGATGGCATTGGAACCTGTCAACAGGGCCTTGGGAATGGAGGGAACAAAAGCCATGGGGAAACTGAGGCAAGAGCCTTGTTATGTGACTCTCACTCTAGTGATAATTATTCATGTTTTTATAAGTCTTGGGTGTTTGGGGGTGGGTGAGAGGTTGCTGCAGAAAGGGGAGCTGGGTAGGAGAAAAAAACAGAATCTCACATACTTTAACCTCTTTGCCCTAAAAATGAACATATTCGCACAGCCCCAGAAAGGGAGCCGGGCACAGGGAGGGGAGAGGGAGGTGACACAAGGCGCCAGAGGAGGAACTGAAGGCCCAGAGCACTTTGCCATCCCTGCTCTCTCTGGTTTGGTGAGCAGAGTGACAGCGTGTGACTGAGCAGGGTCGCAGCCACGGGTTCTCAGCTGTTAGGATGAATGGATGCCCAGGTTACCAGCAAGGGTGCTGTCGGCGTGCGTGTGCTTTCATAATAATAAAAAAAGAAACTAACAAAATACCATTCCCCATCATTAAAATGCAGAAGCAGATAAAGAGCAGCTCCTGTGTAATTACCAAAAATTCTTATTTCCATAAGAAACCAGCACTTCATAAATTTTCCAACCTGAGCCTTTCTCTCCAGGGAAACTGGATTTCTATGAATATAGAAATTTGGTAATTGCCCCTGAAACTGTGCTTTTCTGTGCTAATGAGTAGCAGGCGCTTGCTGTTGCTTACAGCTCCCCCTGCATTGCTGTGCGGTGAGAACCCCCCATCCCCGCCCCGCTGTCCACGCACTTTAGACCCTTTAGGGCCTGGAGGTCTGGGATTCAGGGAGGGTGATCTCTTCTCCAGGGGAGGAGGGGGTGGAGAGGGCCTGGCAGCCAGGAGCCCGGTTCTGCATTCTCCCAACTGCATTTGTATTCTTCCTTACCACAGGCATGCATTTTTATTTATTTCTGTGCAACGTGGTTTTTTTTAAAAAAAATAAAATAAATGCACTATTAGATTAAAAAATGTACAGCATTATATAGCTCATAATGGCATGGTAGATTTTAAACCTCTAAAAGCATATGCATTAAAGCAATTTTCTAAACTAATATAGCAAGAGGTCCACAAAAGCACTGCCACATTTGATAATCGTTGCCATCTTCAGCTGAGGATAATGATGTTAACAAATGTAATGGGAGTAATGAGTGGAGATTCAAAAAGCTGCTTTTGTTTAATTTTTTTTTGTAATGCAAATTCGGTTTGGGAATAAAAGAAGGGGGGAATGGGGGAAAACCCTCTTATTTGAAATGAATCTTAATCCTGGCTGATGATAGGCCGGTTGTAAGCAGAAGTGGCTTCATTGTGGAATTCAACAATCCGGAGATGCAGTTATCAAGGTGATGGGGAAAATTTGGAGAAAAAA